>OY101449.1:64744734-64960528 GCA_956483635.1 Panzeria rudis
ATAAACGTCACCGAGAGTGCAATTCAGCATTGTCAATTAAAAAAAGTAATAAGTATGGAACTTCTAAAGTACTGAATAGATTTGTGTGAATTTTTAAGCAATTGTATCGGAGGAGTTATGTTTTCAGAATCATGTCTTTTGAAGGCAATATCTGAACTTAGGGGCGGTGCTACAGGGGAAGAAAGCTAACTATTTCTGGTGTGAAAAACTTTGTGCGTCTTGTAACATTGTTAAATACTGGCCGATTTTAACGATTTCAAGCTAGATAAGACAACAAATGTTGGTATTAGCGTTTGTATTGTATGTCTTATAGTTTAAGAGATATTTCACTTCGAAATTATAATTTTTAGGTTTTTGCATAGATTTTTTTATTTTTTGCTTATAACTTTTTTACTAAGCTTCCGTTTTTAATTTACAGAGCACCATTCAATTTTTGAAAAAAGTTTAACTAAACATACAAAGAAAACTTTGAAGTTTTACTAAAACTTTTAACTATACCATCTCATTTCTAAGCAGTCTGCTTGGCAATATTGATTTACGTTTCTAATATGGGAAAAATGCTGCCCAGCTAGCAGGTTACCTAGAAATGAGATGTTATTGTACCTATCACAAGCTTGGTCCTCCTTTAGATCTAAGTGGAATTTACGGCTGAAATTTTTAGATCGGAGGCGGGCCTTACATTTATTTGAACAAAAGTGAATTAATACTGAAAATTTGGTTAAAATATTTTCATAAATCTAAAAATAGGATAACACTCACTTTTCAGTGGTATATGAATGGGCAAACCCCAAAAATTGTGTAGCAATGGGAGAATTTTAGCGTTATCAAAACTATTTATATATGTTGATGGAATAATGTGTTATATATTTAACCTTTGAAATGTATACAGGATAATGTTTGTTGGTGATCCCTTTATGAACAGCAAGGATACATATGGGATAAATATATATATATATATATATATATATATATATATATATATATATATATATATATATATATATATATATATATATATATATATATATATATATATATATATATATATATATATATATATATATATATATATATATATATATATATATATATATATACATATATATATATATATATATATATATATATATATATATATGGGACATTTCATGTCAAGTGACCGAACTTTTGAAACCGATGTCTTCCGATCGGGATGAAATTTGCACCAACGTTAGTCCTATTGGATAGTATTTTAGACACAATTTTTCAACAAGATCGGTCAAGAACTCTCTGAGTTAGAGTGGGTCAAAATTTGACATTTTGGCCATACAGGTGTTTTTTCTCATCTATGTAACTTATTACCTATTGTTCTTAGGAAAATTTGTCCCAAATAGTTTAGATAGCTATTTCTTCAATCTTTCTAAAAAAAAAATTAAAAAAATAAAAAAAAAAATTTTTGATTTTTTTTTTGCAAAATTAAAAATTTTTTTGACTTTTTTTTCAAATCGCACCATTTTTTTTTTTTTTTTTTTTTGCTCAAAAGAAAGCTTAGGTCTTTTCCTTTAAAAGCTTTTTGGTCGCTTTGTGGGATGCGAGTGGGATATCTATCAAAATAAATGTATTGTAACCCAAGACCAAGGTTTTAAAATTTTTGCATACGAACTATTTTGAATTTTTTCCTATTTGTGTGTAAGTGTTTCTAAAACCTCAAAAATAAAACTTATACTGAGAAACTAGACAAATTTACCTTTCCGACGGTATGTAACATACCTAACTAAAATTTCATACCCACGATACTGTAATACCCACAATATGTTAAACTCCCAACATTTTTCCACCCCAACATTTTTTCTGAGTCTTGCCTTTCATTACGGCTTTTTTGTCAATCCTATAGGTAGTTTTGAGCTCACGTAATATTGAATGCAATTTTTATTGTCAAAATATCAGGTGCCCCAGAGACAAGTTTTTGATTCACGTGGTAATATTTTATGGCCATTCTCCGAAATGCCAGTTTCTTTATTATTTTATGACACTTGACTTTAAAAAGTGAGTGAAGTTAACAGGTAGTTTATTATTATTAGTAACATTTGGTTAAAATAGGTACTTCATTATTATTTTGTAACATGCGGTTAAACCACACTAATCCCTTCTTGACCCTAATAAAAGATTTTACACACATTCATTAAAATGCGCTACCTATATGATCTTAAAAAACTATTTATTGTCATTGTGAAGACATTCGGAAATCAGTTTTTTACAAACAGCGTTAAAGTTTAGACGTGTTTTATTTACATAATTTCTAACATAATTAATCTTCACAATGTCTACGGCTCCTAAAAAGGCTAAGATTGAAAATAAAATTCATGGAAGTTTTTGTTTTAATCCCTTTAAGAAAAAGTTTCACAGATCATCAGATATGCGAAATATTTCCGACGGCTTATTAAAAAAATTCCCTACGCTGTCAAAACAGTTGCTAATTTGTGGATCATGCAGGAAAGAGCTCGGAAAGTTGAAAGAATTACCGGATTTGAATAGTAATGAGGCTTGCGTTGAAGTTGTTTCAGATGAAGACAAAAGTAGTTGTGAGAATGATGACAGAACTGTTGATGATGATGGTGATTCGAACTTTTCAGTAGAAGGTATAAGTTCAAAGAATGAGTGTCAAAACCAATATCATAAGGATGCAGTAGAAGTTCTTGAACAAATAAAAGAGAAATACAAAACATCACAGAGTAGAGCTGAAAGAATTCAACTTCTCACGCTTGCTCCATCAACATGGAGTTGTGCAAAAATAATGACTGAGTTTGGAACGTCTGAACGAAAAGCAAGAATTGCTAAAAAATTGGTTGCTGAGCATGGGATTCTCACACTCCCAAACAAAAAGAAGGGAAAAACTTTAGAGTGCGAAACTGAAGCTCTAGTAACTCAGTTTTATCAGCGAGATGATATGAGTCGCCTGATGCCAGGGAAGAAAGACTGCGTGTCTGTACGAATCGATGGCAAGAAAGTTCAAATGCAGAAGAGAATGGTTCTCTGCAACCTGAACGAGTTATTCGCAACATTTCAATCTGAACACGAGGATGTCAAAATTGGCTTCACAAAATTTACCCAACTGAGGCCAAAACATTGCGTTTTGGCAGGAAGCAGCGGAACTCACACAGTATGCGTTTGCATTTACCATGAAAATGTTAAACTGATGTTGAAGCAAATCAACTTAAAGAACTTAACAGATGATTCGCCAGAAGATTTGCACGATTACCGCGATTGCCTTAAATTGACCATGTGTTCTAATGCATCAACTTCTTGCCACTTAGGTGAATGTTCAAATTGCCCGGAAACCACATTCATCAAAGAGAATTTAATCAACTCTTTTGATAGAGAATGTATTGAGGAGGTCAAATTTGAATCTTGGCTTCAGACTGAAAGATGCACATTGAAAACAATCATTTTAAATGTGGATGATTTTGCGGATGAAATGTGTACTGGATTGCTAAATTTGAGAACCCATGACTTTTTAGTCAAACAGCAATGGTCATTCATCCAGGATTTGAAGATACATTTGAAGTCTGGTGAATTCGTTATTTCATATGATTTCGCAGAAAACTATAAATATGTTCTTCAGGATGCCATACAAGCATTCCACTTCAATAACGACCAAGCAACTATATTCACAGTAGTTATTTACTACAAGAAAGATGAAAAACTGGAACACAAAAGTATGGCAATCATATCCGACGATTTAAAACATGATACCGTTGCAGTTTATGAATACCAGAAAATAATACTAAATTATCTAAAATCTGAATTCACAGTTGAGAAGGTATACTACGTTTCGGACGGAGCTCGTCAACATTTTAAAAACAAAAGCAGCTTCGCAAATCTTATAGCTCATGAAAAAGATTTTCGAATGCCAGCTGAGTGGCATTTTCATCCTACAGCTCATGGTAAAGGAGCATGTGATGGTATTGGAGCAAACCTCAAAAGAAACGCAGCGAAGTATAGCCTCCAGTGCTCGCATCAACATCGTATCTTAGATGCGACTGCTTTATTCGATTGGGCAAAGAATTATTTTAAAGAAACTAAAATAGTTTTTAGTAGCAAAGAGGATCATGAGGAAACATTGAAAACACTGAAGAGCAGATTCGATGCTGCGGTAACAATCGATGGCACCGCTCAATACCATGCTTTTATACCGCTTGACGATGGAAGCCTCAAGTTGAAAAAGTTTTCTGCCTCTATTGAATGCGATTTCTTTCCAAAGCCAAAAAAGAAACCAGCACCAAAATCAACAGCTGAACGTAGTAACGCCAAGAAAGGATTGGCAAAAAAAGCAGCAAATAAAGGCGATAAATAAGCTGGATGAATGACTGGGTATCAGCTACAATAAATTAGGTACAAAAATAGTTATGATATAAATGGATCTAATGTGTTTAAGATTAACTTTTATTAAATTATTTATCTTTTTATTATTATTATTATTATTGTATATTAATTAAGTTAATATTAATATTAATATTAAAAATAAATAAAAAAAAAATTTTTCCAAATTCTATAGAAAAAAATTGATTTTATTTCTGAGGTTAACATATTGTGGGTATTACAGTATCGTGGGTATGAAATTTTAGTTAGGTATGTTACATACCGTCGGAAAGGTAAATTTGTCTAGTTTCTCAGTATAAGTTTTATTTTTGAGGTTTTAGAAACACTTACACACAAATAGGAAAAAATTCAAAATAGTTCGTATGCAAAAATTTTAAAACCTTGGTCTTGGGTTACAATACATTTATTTTGATAGATATCCCACTCGCATCCCACAAAGCGACCAAAAAGCTTTTAAAGGAAAAGACCTAAGCTTTCTTTTGAGCAAAAAAAAAAAAAAAAAAAAATGGTGCGATTTGAAAAAAAAGTCAAAAAAATTTTTAATTTTGCAAAAAAAAAATCAAAAATTTTTTTTTTTATTTTTTTAATTTTTTTTTTAGAAAGATTGAAGAAATAGCTATCTAAACTATTTGGGACAAATTTTCCTAAGAACAATAGGTAATAAGTTACATAGATGAGAAAAAACACCTGTATGGCCAAAATGTCAAATTTTGACCCACTCTAACTCAGAGAGTTCTTGACCGATCTTGTTGAAAAATTGTGTCTAAAATACTATCCAATAGGACTAACGTTGGTGCAAATTTCATCCCGATCGGAAGACATCGGTTTCAAAAGTTCGGTCACTTGACATGAAATGTCCCATATATATATATATATATATATATATATATATATATATATATATATATATATATATATATATATATATATATATATATATATATATATATATATATATATATATATATATATATATATATATATATATATATATATATATATATATATATATATATATATATATATATATATATATATATATATATATATATATATATATATATATATATATATATATATATATATATATATATATATATATATATATATATATATATATATATATATATATATATATATATATATATATATATATATATATATATATTAAGGCTGTTCACGACATAGTGGGAAAAAATTTTTTTATCGGATCTAAACGCATAGTAGCTTATTTTGTGCCACTTGGAGTGCAAATAAGACCTGCAAAAAATATATTCAATCGAACAACGTTTAGAGGTTGCTCAACGCTCCCAAAGATTTGCTATAGAATAGCTTTTGTATACCTATTTCTTTAGAAAATTTACTATTTTGTACCGGTGTCGATTTGTGAATTGGAAATTGATCATGATTGTAATATTTGTTTAAGACCCACTGTAAACAAGTTCTCAACACACTTACATACTTGTTGTTTTTTCCTACGTATTTTTTTAATCAATGTCTTCAAACAATAACAATTCGTTTTAAAACCGTTACTTTGCTTCTTCGCTGCATAAGCAAACGTCGCCTCGGCAGTTCGCTGCTTGGTAACAGCAAGTAAAGTGCGTAACTATTACTCAGTTTCTTTTCTTTACACAAAAAAAGTCAACAAAGCAGCAAGTGTTTCTCCTTCTCATTTACCCAGTAGTCAGTTTGAAGTTGACGCTTGAGAAACAAGCATACTAGACTATTCTGACAAAATATTCATAGCTTTGTCAATTGTGTGTAGCGTACGGTATTTGAATAGTGTTTTAACAATTTTTACGTTTTGCTATAATATTAATTGCGCTTTATAATGGCTTCAAGTACAACTGCTGCTACTAAGACGAGACTCAAAACAAATATCTGGTTAATTGGACAGCCAGTACCTAATCTTCGCTTGAATGTACTTCCAACCGCATCTGATGTCTTAAAAACTTTTTTCCATCACCACAAAACCCTTAAAAAACTGTTCCACAAAGTCTGAAGTCCACTACAGGAGAATTAATGGAAATTTGGGACAAAGCTCGTATCCCAATGGCTTTCCAACCAAACATCGTTTCTAAAATGAAATATCTTGTTCAGGAATACAATTTGCTGAAGAAAAACAAATCACGAGTTTCAGAGGCACAGAGTACTAGAGAAAATACGTTCTCAAACAAAATTTAACTGCTTTTCGATATCGCACATAAGGAAGCTGAAAGCAAAATCAGAATTGAAGAAGATGAAGGATCAGCGAGGAAGTAGAAAGATGAAGATGGCTGGACTGGACACGGAATTGGCAATACGGGAACTGCGGATCCAGGAACGGAAACAAGAAAAAGAAGAAAGAAAACGACGTGAAGAGGTAAGAAAGACAGCTGCTACTACTACATTTAGCGCACTTGAAAATCTCGACGAAGATGGTGAGGAAGAGAATATGGAATATGATAAAATTGACGCAAGCTATGAAATTGAAATACCAACGTATTATCGGAAACAACTTAACAACATTTTTGTGTCATCTGGAGATAGCCCTCCACAAAAATCACGTATTCTCCAGAACATGCTTGCTTCTCCTGATGTGACATCAACATTGGATCGTATAAATCTTTCTGATACTAAGTTCACCATCTTGGCTGCAGCAATTGCAAAAGCTGATGGGCAAGATCTGGATGATGGTTTCTTATCTCGTTCAACTGTACAAAGAAAGCGAGCAGCTCATCGATCTTATATTGACATGTCTGTGAGAGAAGGTTTCCTTACTATTGAAAACCCACCACTATTGGTTCATTGGGATGGTAAAGTGATGAAAGACAGTACAAACAAACAGGACCCAAAATCAAATGTTGATCGGCTACCTGTAGTTGTCACGGGCCATCATCTAGAAAAAGTACTTGGCGTTTCCAAAATATCTTCAGAAACGGGAGACGCACAAGCAAAAGCAACATTCCAGCTTCTTGTCCTATGGGAAGTTGTGGATGATATTATTGGAATGAGCTTCGATACAACTGCTGCAAATACAGGAGCTACAAATGGAGCGTGTGTTCTTCTTGAGAAACAGATGGGCAGGAACTTATTATATTTTGCTTGTAGACATCACATTCACGAGCTGATTGTTGCAAATGTGTTTTCAGTGTTGTTTGGACCATCCAAAGGTCCTAATATATCACTTTTTCAACGATTTCAGCAAGGTTGGGCAAAAATCAATCATCAGAACTTCAAGCTCTTAGACGATAAACGCCTAAACACGCCATACCTACAAGATCTGAAAGAGGAAGTAACTTCTTTCCTCAAGGGTATTCTATTATCAAAAGAAGAATACATGCCTCGAGATGACTACAAAGAGATGGTGGAACTTTGTTTATTACTTTTAGGGGAGTTACCCACAGCAGATCAGTATCGTTTCAAGATTCCTGGTGCATACCACATGGCAAGATGGATGGCAAAAGTGATATACTGTTTGAAGATTTTTCTTTTTCGAGCAGAATTTAAGCTAACGGTAAAAGAGGAGAAGAATCTCACCGAATTTTGTTTGTTCGCGTGCCTCATTTACGTTAAAGCGTGGATTTCTTGTCCTAAAGCAAGTGATGCTCCAGTAAATGATTTGCGTCTATTCAAACAAATAAAACAGTATTCAACTGTGAATGCGATTGTCTCAGAAGCAGCAATGAAGAAGCTAAAATCTCACTTGTGGTATCTTGGGCCCGAGCTGATTCCTCTTTCCTTGTTTTCCGATAAAATTCCAGTTCAGGAGAAACGAATGCTGGCAAACGAGTTAAATAATATTAAAAGTTTCCCGAAAGACTGGACAGAAAGAGGAATCAAGCTGAATAGCTGTGATCGGTTAGAGAGCAAAAGCTTCCACAATCTGGTAAATTATACATCTGTCTGTGCTCTGAATGCCTTAAATATTGATCTGGAATTTCTCAACATTGATCCCGATTCGTGGAATGAATCACCAAAATTCCAAGAAGCCAAGCACATTGTTGATTCTTTGAACGCTCTGTTGCTCTAATGTCTGCCTGAAACGAATCTATTACGAAGAATGAGACAGAAATGCAGAAATTAATTCAGGTGGTAGAAGATCACAGAAAGAGAGTTCCCGATGCTCGAAAAGTTACACTTAAAGCGTATAATCCACGATAACAAGATCATAACGCATTTTAGATTGTGTTAAGTGGTTTTTATGTAATGCTGATTAGCACATTTTGCTTAGATTATATGTATTACAGTTCAATAAAAAGAAGTCCTTTGAGCAACCCCTAAATATTTTTCGATTTGTTTGAGTTTTTGCACAAAGCAATGTTTATAAAAAAGGAACAAAATAAGCTACTATGCATAATCAAATTCAAAAAAATTTTTTTTGAACAGCCCTAATATATATATATATATATATATATATATATATATATATATATATATATATATATATATATATATATATATATATATATATATATATATATATATATATATATATATATATATATATATATATATATATATATATATATTTATATATATATATATATATATATATATATATATATATATATATATATATATATATATATATATATATATATATATATATATATATATATATATATATATATATATATATATATATATATATATATATATATATATATATATATATATATATATATATATATATATATATATATATATATATATATATATATATATATATATATATATATATATATATATATATATATATATATATATATATATATATATATATATATATCTGTAACGTAGAGCATTAAAAATTAAAGCTTATTTTTATTCAAGATAAATAAACTTATGTTTGAACTGTATATATAAAATTTTTAATGCTGCATTCAAATTGCAATTGTACACAATTTTTAAAGTCTAGCAAAGGTATTAAATCCGATCAAAATTGTAATATTTTGCAAATAACTTAAGAATATTGAAGTAATAAATTTATTATTAATAAACAATTCTGTTTTATACGATATCAAATGTATTCAAATAGTTTGTTTAAAGCAAAGTCAGATAAAAATAAATTAAGTAAAATGCGACTTTGGCTCGCACACGAAGGGTTCCGTACGAATACACCTATGCATATCCCTTTTCTTTTCGTTTTTGCCCCTTTTTTCATTTTGGCAGTTTTTTCGTTGTGCTTTTTTGTTTAATTTTAGTTTTTTTTAAGTATTTTTCGTGTTTTGCAATTTTTTTGTTTTTTGCCGATTTTTTTAGTTTTGGCGATTTTTTGGTTTTGGCGTTTTTTTTCACTTTTAGACGATATTTTTAGTTTTATCGATTTATTTTAGTTGTGGCGCTTTTTCGGTTTTTGGGATTTTTTCGGTTTTTAGTGATTTATGTAGTTTTAACGATTTTTTTGTTTATGACACTCTTTTTCGTTCTGTAGATTTTTTTGCCGATTTTTGGTTTTTTGTTTTAGCGTTTTTTTTTGTTTTGGCGTTTTTTTGGTTTCAACGTTTTTTCGCTTTTCGCTTTTCGACGATATATTTAGTTCTAGCAATTTATTTTAGTTTTGGCGCTTTCTTCAGCTTTGGCGAATTTTTCGGTTTTTTTTAGTTTAAGCGATTTTTTTTTGTTTTGTCACTTTTTTCGTTTTGCCGCTTTTTTTGTTTTTGCGTTTTGGTGATTTTTTTTCATTTTTGGCGATTTTTTTGTTTTTTGATGATATATTTAGTTTTAACGATATTTTTTATGTTTTTTGAGTTTTTTTTAGTTTTTTTTTTGCGATATTTTTAGCTTTGGAGATATTTAGCGTTTTAGCGATTTTTTAATTTTGGTGCTTTTTCCTTTAAGCGCCTTTTTTGCGATTTTTCGATTTGACATTTATTTTTAATTTTGGAATTTTTTAGTTCTAGCGTTTTTGAAAATTTCAAGAGTTTACCTCTTACGGTTTCCAAGATTACATAGTAAAATTACATTAACTAATAGAACGCCCTTTAATTTTTATTGTTTTATATATCAGCGTTAATTGGTGTAGTATATTCTGCAGACTATACCAATTAACACTTACTTTGAAAATTTAAAGTGTCTATATATATGTCTGTATATTACATTAGTATTTCAACATATTTCGTTGCTCGCTTTAGAACACCCTTTAATTTTTAACTGTCATATATTTGTTGGTGTAGCGGCGAAATTTTTACATATTCTGTGAAAATTTCAGGTCCGTATCTCTTATGGTTCACGAGAAAACATCCTGTGACAGACAGACAGCGTAGCGAAAACAATGGGGTTTCTTTACACTTTTGGTGTACGGAACCCTAATGATAAATCATTTTAAACGATCTTCGATTTGTTTAAGAACGAACAATATTTTTATAACAGATAATCCTCGATTTACGTTGTCCTTATATTAAAGCCTTGCACAAAACCATTTGAGAGAACATTCAAGACATCATGTCTTGGATTTCTGCAATGCTTTACTGTAGGGAAGTCTTGAAAAACAAAAACCGTCAAATATTGTTTGCAAGATATTGGTTTAAGTTGTTGTATGCATCGGAACAGAAGCAAAAACTTCGTGATGAAAGAATTTTTGGTGTTTGTTTTTTCTTTTATATGAAACTCTGGCTTTGTTGACATGTGCACACTAAAGTGCTGCGCAAAATATTCTAAATGTTTTGTGTTCTATTTCACACTACTTCCAAGCACTGTATTTCTCTGTAAACTTAAATACCGAAACAAAAATAACAAAACATGACTCTCACAAATCAAGCAGCACTTGAAAAGTTTTTCTATGACACTACAGTTTTGTTAGTGCTTGTGTTTTCAAAACAAGTAGAATAAAAACACAAAAACAGACATTGAAATAAAGAAAGCATAAGCATCGAGTGCAGTATAACATACATATACAAAAACGTAAATAGGAATTCAAAAAATTAACAGTGATCATTAGCTTAAAAAAAGAAATGGACGCAGCAAAGTGTGAAACGTTTTCCAAAAGATTGAGACTGATCGTGGTGTGGAATAGGGATGACCAAGTGAAAAAAATAAATCGATATATATTTATATATATATATATATATATATATATATATATATATATATATATATATATATATATATATATATATATATATATATATATATATATATATATATATATATATATATATATATATATATATATATATATATATATATATATATATATATATATATATATATATATATATATATATATATATATATATATATATATATATATATATATATATATATATATATATATATATATATATATATATATATATATATATATATATATATATATATATATATATATATATATATATATATATATATATATATATATATATATATATATATATATATATATATATATATATATATATATATATATATATATATATATATATATATATATATATATATATATATATATATATATATATATATATATATATATATGGATGTCTGTAAGTAGACATTAAAATTATAGCAAAGTTATTGCGTATACCGAATAAAACCCAAAAATCGGTTCAGAAATGATGCAGTGTTATTTACAAGTTTACAAGTTTTGCCAAATGTGGAAATCGGCGTTTTCAAAAATCTTTGTAACTTTTCCAATTTCTAACCGATTTTCAAAATTAAAGGCTTATTTTATTTCATATAGAATACGCTTTCAATTTAACTGAAAAAAGAAGTATGGTGAAGTGCAAAATTTTGAAAAAAAGACATCAAATTGAAGAAAAAATTAAAAAGTGAAATTTTAAAAATTTGTTTTTTGAATGTTTTAGCGAAAGGGGTTTAAAATCAAGATCTTTTTTAGATATTTATAAAACAAAGCAGTGGCCTATTTAAAACCGTTAGAAAATTACAAATCGGTTCAGAAATGACATTTTAAAGTGTTACTTGGCATATAAATTAGTGTTTTTCAAATATTTTTGTAACTTTGCCAATTTCTAACCTATTTTTAAAATTAAAGGCTTATTTTATTTCATATAGAATACGCTTTCAATTTAACTGAAAAAAGAAGTATGGTGAAGTGCAAAATTTTGAAAAAAGACATCCAATTGAAGAAAAAATTAAAAAGGTATTTTTTGAAAATATGTGTTAATAAAGCATGGCGTCTGTTGATTTTGCATCCGTTTTAGGGGCTATTCACATATTACGCAGCGCTATTTTTGGAGTTTTTTAACCACCCATAATTTTGATTATTCAAATTTGAATCATTTTATTCAAAATAATAAAGCAACAATATTTCAAATAAAATGAATTTAACACATCCCAATATAAAACGAAAGAAATACAAAAAACTAAAAAAAAACAAAAGCATAAAATAAAAAAAAACACAAGAGAAAAATTAAAACACAAATTATGCAAATATAAATTATTTAAAACCATGATTAATCAAATAATCTTCATTTTGAATAATCAAATCTAAAATTATTTGATTAATCAGCATTTTGATTAATCAGGCTTCTTGATTAATCATAATTTTGATTAATCAAAAATATTATTAATCGATTAATTGCACTTCCATACTAAAATCTTTATTATAATTTCCTTATTGAAACGCTTATTAAGGATGCATATGTATATACCAGATCTGTTAAAGAGTGAGACATATTTGTTTTTTAATACACTATGAATTAAATTAAATTAATTTTGTTCATTCCTTTGCAGCTTTAAAATGTACATAATACATACATATCGTTACCTAAAACGTAAAACGTCCTAGCTAACAAAAAAATCTAAATCGACTTTTTTACAAATTCCGATGTATTTCACCGCACATATCATTGCAAAAAAAAATACAGACTTCACCGAACGAAAATAGCGATTTTATTAAAAAATCAAAAAGGAAAGAGGCAAGGACAGTAACATTATTTGTCTACTCCCCGTTTAACTTAACTTTATTTCATTTTGCTATAGCAGACATAATAATTAGGGATGTAACCAATACAGATATATTGGCGATACTTGAAATTTTTCGATACATCGATATTGGCGATATTTTACTGTCGATACGACGATACGGCATTTTTCGGAGGAATTCATTTTTGGCAACAAAATATCGAAATTTGCTGTACCAAGAAATGAATCTCCTGAACTAAATGTGTCAAATTTAAATGTTTCGAATGTAGAACTACCGCGATTAAATGTAAACATGTCAAATTTAGAAAACCCGCTCCTAAATGTAAATACGTCAAATGTAGAATCGCCATGCTCAAATTTAATCAGTGTAACTCCGATTCCAAATACTACACAAAGCAAAGACAGATGAACAAATGACAATTCGACGAAAGATAGATCAATACGCCATGACATGGACGAGTTAGCTATAAATGAAGACATATTTACGAACAATTTGCCGCATAAGTCTGACTCTTCTCTTAAATTAAAGACAATACAAGCTGCTTTGGACAAATACCGAACACTTTATTTATCAGAAAAACGTTTGAATTCTAATTATAGAGCAGCTAATATTAGATTATATAAGAAATTAGATAAGTACAAACAAAAAGTTGGAAATTTGGAATTGGAGTTGAAAAATAAGAATGACATGTCTTCTAAAATATCTAATTCGTTGTCAGTATGTTTAGAAAATAGTTTAGTTAATCATAATCGGGAAACTAAAAATGTCGGTATAGCATCGGGTTGAAACTGATTGCTTTAGCGGAATATTTCCTATGCCCATTAGTTTATCGCTATTTATCTAAATTATTAGATTGGCATGACGTAAGAACTTTACGTCGTTTTGTAAAGGACTGCCCTACGACTCCTGGCAATTTAAATGGTACTTTTGAAGCGTTGAAATTACGTGCGCGAGAATTTCAAGAAGGGGAAAAATACATAAGTGTATCTTGTGACGAAATGTCTCTTAAAACCTTTCTTGAGTAGGCTAAAATAAAAGGTCTAGAGGATTTCGAGGACGAAAATCGTTCTAGAAATTTAGCGACTAGCCCTATGTTTATAATGGCAAGTGGTATAGGTGGCAATAGTTGGTCGCAAGCAGTATCCTATTTTTTTGTTCAGGGTAACTGTAAAGGAATTGTTATGCAGAAGTATATATTTGAGGCTATTTCAAAATAACAAGCAATAGTCTTAAAACCTTGCCAGTTTGTTTGCGATCAGGGAGCCAATTTTGTAAAATTTTCCAAGATTGTTCAGGTTACCGAGCAGAGGCCGTATTTTATAGTTAATAAAGAAAGGATTTTTTCATGCATAATAGTCCTCATTTGTTAAAAAGTGCACGTAATTGCCTTCTCAATTTAGATTACAACATTTTTTTCAACAATAAACTTATATCATGGACAGATGTAAAGCACTTTTTTCACACAGATTCTAATTCGTTAAAATGTGCTCCTAAGCTAAGTACGGAGCACATTAATCCAAACAATTTTCAGCGCTGAGAGTAGACTTAGCAGCTCAGGTTTTAAGTCGGACAGTAGCTAAAGGTATGCGCACGTTGCAAGCTTCGGGAAATTAGATCCTAGGAAATCCTTATCATATCTTAATACGGCCGAATATTTAGAGTTTTTTAACGACCTTTTTGACAATTTAAATAGCCGTACAGAAAGACGTGTTTTCAGGGGCTCAGAAGACCAATCAGAACTTTTGCGACATGCCTCTAAGCAACTTAAAACTTTTAAAATCATAGACGAAAAGGGATCTAACATAACAAAGACTTTTAAACTCATTTCCCGTTGGCTTACGAACATTTCGGCCTTAAAAAGTCTTTGGGCATATCTTAATCAAGAAGGTTTTCAGGGATTGAAGACTCGTAGACTAACACAAGACCATCTAGAGCACTTTTTTGGACAAATTCGAAAGGGGTCTGGAAATTCCGTCCGTGTAACACCACGAAACTTTTCGAGCTCATTTCAAAAGCATTGGGGACTTCATTATGTTAATGTTGTTGTTAATGGAAACTGTGAAGATATTTCTCCAGAGGACAAAATTTTGGACTTTTCGGTTGTAGACCTGGCTTACAGCTTTGACCCAAACAACACCCAGTGGAATGAATTTCATGCTTTACCCAATCCATGCCCATCCATTAGAGAGACGGACGTTCATGACAAATGCCTTGACAACGAGGAGAAGACAGTATTGGAAAGAAATGCATTTGTTTACATATGTGGTTACTTTTATTACAAACTACATAAAACACATGTATGCACTTCCCCTTTACCAACTTTTGAAGACAACGAAAAAATTCCAAATGACTACTATTTTACACATGAGAAACAGTTCGACAATTGTCATTTAGTTAATCCTCCACAAGGCTTCGTTGACTATTTCCGAAATTTAGAAAGCAAATTTCATGATTTATTTAATAAGAACTGCCACCGACAGGGTATACGACAAATAATTTTCGACAAACTTTACCAAGAAAAACCTTATTTGTGTTGTAATGTAGTTAAACATGAAGATATTTTAAATCTTTTTATTAGAATAAGAATTTATTTTATTCTTAGATATTTTAATGCAAAGTTAAAAGAGCCAAATTTTATGCGTATTTTTTACACAGTTTGTTATTTTTTTAATTTGGAACTTATTTCTTCGTATCGTCTCAAATTTGTATTTTCGGAGTATTTATTTCGACTCAAACTAATTTCTTTCATTTTATCTGCATTTACACACAAATACCAGTTATTTCAATATATGCACATATAAAGAGGGCAGAAAGTCGTCTTACGTGGATACACTTTTGTTTTATTTCCTCATTCAGTTTTTACCACATATGCCTTAAAAATTACTTCAGAGCTTCATTTCTTGACTAGGAAAATTAGCATAATTTTTCTTTAATTAATATCTTTTAAATTCATTTTGTAAATAAAATATTTATTTAACTTTTTCATTCTGCTAATATTTATGATATTTATTTAATTTAATTCAAACATAAACACTCTACCTCAATACTAACAAAACATAACTTGATCGCATGAACATTATATGTATATAAAAGACTTAAACAAATCAGAACATATAAAACTTTACCATACATGATCCACTTTTACAAAACTTTAAATAATAATAAAAATTGTATGCTTAATCTTTAAAATTATTTTAATTTTTAGCATCATTTTTGTTTAATTTGCTATGAAATCTATTAAATGTTATGTTTAAGTACTCTTATATACATATCTTTTCTTATACCTATTGTTATTTCTTTCAATCGAATTGTATTATTTTTATTATCCCAGCAAACATGTGGAATTGATATTAAACAAAATGATTTAATATGAAATCCATTTTCAAAAGTATTAAATTAATTAAAGAAATATTTTTTGTTTATTTTAAATTTTATTTGAATTTTTATAACGCCTAAGTTTTAGTTTGCTGGGATGGCATCAAGGATAATTAAAAAACCAATAAAGGATAGCAACCTCAAATTTGTTTAAATTTTATTTAATCCAGGAGTAAGTGTAGCGAATATACATATTGCACATGTATTTGTGCATTTTGAGCTTCTCCTTAGGTTAGGTTAGGTCGAACAGGCTGCCGGTTTCTAACAACCGGCCCACTTGAGTCCTTTGATCCCTTTGTGATGCCTGGGATGGATAGTAGGGAAGTTCAGAGAGGTGTCCCTCCTATCCCAGAGGTTTGGTCGGTGTTAAACCAACCCGAGTATCTTATGAATGAATTTATTCCCCTAACGTCGCATACCCCCAGGTCTGCTAGTTCGGGTAGTGACGGATTTCCTAAGTATGACGCCCTATTTCTATATAGTGCTGGACTTCTACAGAAATCGTTAAAAGGAAGATTTAATCTTCTGGCATGGACACCAATAAGACAGTGCCCTGTTATGACCGCTACGAGTATACGCAGCTGTTGACGAGGGAGCCCCAGTATGGTTGCAGATCTTGCGAAGTTATACTGGGGCCAGATGGATCTGGAAACCTCACAAGTGATTTCATTTGTCCATCTGGTTTGCGCTTCTCTAAATAGTTGGTGCTGAATTTGTATTTTACAGCTTTTTAGTGGGACACCTACTAACCAGTCGATGTCATTTTCATGTAGGCGGCCACCGGCCTTGGCTAGACAGTCCGCGATAATGTTACCGGGCACACCCGCGTGGCCCGGTACCCAGAAGAACCCTAGGTTCGCATGTCTCGCCATCTCATTCAGAGATGCCCGGCATTCTTTAACCAATTCCGATGTTGTGTAAACACTAGATAGAGCATGTAGTGCCGCCTTACTGTTGGTACAAATTCGGATGTCCTGATCGAATATCCTGTAGTACCTTAACCAGTTGGCTGCCCTTTTGATTGCCGATATTTCAGCCTGAGTGATGCTACATTGGTTTGGTAGTCTAAAGTTTATCCTACGTTGCATATGTGGGATGTAGAAACCCCCGCCCACTCTGATGCCCGACTTTGACCCATCGGTGTAGATCTCGAGCACATCCTCATATTGGTGTATGTAGTTTGCCTATGAGGATGTGTCCGAGAAGTCCACCAGGAATCTTTTGTCGGGCATCAGAGTAGGCGAGCAGTAGTCAGTGTGGTCGGGAAGATCTGAGATTTGCCCTAATATCGTCGCATAGCCTACGTTACCCCGTTTCCGTGCATCTAGTCTAACCGCCGAGTTCATGGCCAGTTGTTTGATCATGAGTTCAGCAGGAAGCCAATGCAGCATGGTGAACAGTTCGATGGATGTAGTAGTGCGAGGTGCACCCGTGATCAGCAAAGCAGATGTTCGAAGAACCTTTTCTATTATTTTAGAGTATGTGGCTTTATTTAAGGAAGTCCACCAGACGACAGACCCGAGTATGGGCTTAACCACCATTTCAAAAAGCCAATTGACGTTTTTGGGACTTACGCCCCACCTGTTGCCGATCGCCCTTTTGCAGGTGTATAGAGAAATAGCAGCCTTGGCTGCCCTAGCTTGAACGTTGGGATACCATGAAAGCTTAGAGTCCAGTATAATACCGAGATACTTCACGCTATCTGATAACCTAAGGGTGACTCCGTTGAGAGTCGGTAACGTGAAAGTCGGTGTCTTGTATTTTCTCGTAAAGAGAACAAGATCCGTGTTTTGAGGGTTAGCATTAAGACCACTTTCAACGCTCCATCTACTTATGATACCTAATACCGATTGAAGACGTTGAGATAGAGTATCTAGAAATTTACCAGCTATTGCTACTGCTACGTCATCCGCGTAGGCTACTGATTTAAATCTCATAGAGTCTAGTTCCACCAGTACCGAATTTATGGCGATATTCCATAGGATAGGTGACAGAACACCTCCCTGGGGAGTACCTCGCCTAACCGTTTTTTTAATAGTCGTTTGCCCCATCGTGGAGGAAATTACCCTATTTGTTAAGAGTCCTCGTATGAAGCTAATTGTTGACCAATGTTCAGTCTTTCTAGTTCCATAATGATGGATTCAGGTCGTACATTGTTAAAGGCACCCTCTATATCAAGAAAGGCCACGAATGTATATTCTTTGTTTGCCAGGGATTTTTCAATGAATCCTACAAGCGAGTGAAGTGCCGTCTCAACTGATTTGCCCTTCGTATAGGCATGTTGGGAGGTTGATAGGAGGTTCGGAGAAATTGTTGATCTAAGGTGTAGATCAGTTATCCGTTCCAAAGTTTTAAGGAGAAAAGATGATAGGCTGATGGGGTCTAAAATCTTTCGGGTTTACGTGTGTAGTTTTACCCCCTTTGGGAATAAATACCACGGAACATTTGGTACATGCTATCGAAATATACGACCAAGTTAGACAGGCCGAGTATATCCGAATGAGCCATGGAGTGATAACGTCTGCATTACGCTGTAGGTCAGCTGGAATAATGCCATCGGGACCCGGTGATTTGAACGGGTCAAAGCTGTTGATGGCCCACATTATTTTTTTCCCTATTTAGGGTAATCGTGGCCATGTTAGAATGTATTGATGGTATGGCTGCAATCTCTCCCGTGTAGGGAGTGCAACCGGAAAAGTGCGTGTTCATTAGTACCTATAGGGTCTCCTGACTACTGGTGGTCCATCCGCCACCTGATTTCTTAATGAAACTGGGGACAGTTGGAAGAGTAGCCAAGATTTTGCGAAGGCGACTAGTCTCAGAGGCTCCCTCAACATTGCTGCAGAAGGACCTCCATGACGTTCGTTTCGCATCCCTGACGAGTTTCTTGAACCTGTTTACAGAGGCTTTGTAGGGTGACCAGTTACCCAGTCTTTTTGCCTCATTGAATAGTCTGCGACTCTCCTTGCGAGTGTTCGCTATTTCAAGACTCCACCATGGTGGCTTTTTCTTCCCACGCAGTATATTAGGTCTGCATGATACGGCCGTCGCTAAGTTGAAGCATTTGTTAAATTGTCAACCGCGATGTCAATGTCGTGCCTATCGTTTATGATTGGCGATTGTGTAAGAAAGTCAGAGAGAATAAGCTTTTGCTCTTGCCAATTTGTTTTCTTCCTATTTATTATGGGCGTAGCCCGATCAGTTAGAATCCCTATAGTGAATTCAATATAGCGATGATCAGAGAAAGAACAGTCATTTAATACCTTCCATTCCCTAATCATATCAGTATGCGTAGAACTAACTAGCGTTCCTATTTGATATGACGAAAGTGGGTTCTGACCCGACATTTGATATGTCTAAGTTGTTACAAAGAATGAAATCAAATAAAGACTCACCCCTTGTATTTGTGTCAGAGCTTCCCCATACGACATGATGTGCATTTGCGTCTGGTCCGAGAAGGACTGGCAAGTTACGTTGGTTTGCCATTTTAATTGCATCGCGAACCTTTGCGGGCGGAGATTCGCATTCGTGCGCCATGTAGCTCGAGACGACTATTATCGTGCCATAGTCGTCTCCCAGGCTGATGTGGTGGTATCTTCGTCACTGAAATCAGATAACAAAAAGATATTTAGGTTGCCCCTGGCTACTATGCATGCTCTGATCCTACCTGTCTCATTCGCATGCAATAGCCTGAAGCCTTTCGTACCTAGTGCGCAAACCCTGCCTTTGTGAAGCCAGGGTTCTTGGACTAATGCGATCTCCTCCCCTCTTTCTATGAGCCGGAGGAGCATTGTGGTGGATGCTGTTTTAGAGTAGTGAAGGTTCACCTGAGTGACCCTCACCTCCATGGTGTAACGGCTTGATGGTGACGTTGATGTCCTCCTGCTCAGAGTCCAGAAGGTGATCCTAGTCAACTGCCTCGTCTAGCTGGTCAAAGAATTCTCCAACCCAACCTGAGTTGGAGTTGGTGTCCTCCTGAGAAGCTAGACTAGCAGTGTCATCGACCGACATTGCGTCTGGATTCGGTTGATCACCTTCCTAAGCAACTTTGTCCCTTTTGTCGCCCTTGAAGATACTAAGGAAGATGTCCTCAAAACCATAGAACATCTTCCCTTGTTTCTGCTCGAGCGGCAAAATAGACTCGTTGTTCAGAAAGATGACAACCCGTCTGTATGCTCCTACAGGTTCTGAAACAGAGACAACCTTCCAATGTTTGGTCGGTATGTCACTGTTGCAGGCCTGCAGAAGCGCCAGTATATCCTCTGGTTTCGATGGTTCATCGGTGATTCGAGCAGTGGCTCTAGGTCGACGTGGATCCTCATCTAGAGGGACCACATCGAGTCTAGCTCCTTCCCATAGACCTTCCAGAAGAGCAACCGCCTGCTTGTATAGCAGAATCGATCGCTCATCGAAGAAGGCCATGAGCTTTAGCTTGAACAAGGTGGCCTTTGGCCACCTCGCTGAAGGTTCTGTGCACCGATCTGTCACGCTTTTCGATGGGCTGCAAATGAACCTCCTCATCTGAACGTTGCCGTTCAGATGACCAGATGACAAGACCATCATGCGTGGTGAAGAACCACATCCTACAAGAGGTGATGCTGTTTATAGCAAAACATGATGGATCTAGACTAGATAATGACGAAAAAATCAGCTTTGTTTTTTTAATGATACATTAAAAAATGAAGTTTATTTAAAAAACAAGATATATATTAAAATATTTTCATTAAATTTATTTATAGTATCATCTATAGATCAGCTGTTTCAGTTTAACATAGATTTCTGTGCACCTCCGGTGGCCAACTAGTCATCCAACAGCCTTGTAGGGCTCAGAATGTTGATTTACTTCTACACGGTATGCCTGAAATAAATAATAAAAAATAAAATGTTAATAAAAACATTAACTTTTTTATTTTCAGTTA
Source organism: Panzeria rudis (assembly GCA_956483635.1). NCBI lineage: Eukaryota > Metazoa > Arthropoda > Insecta > Diptera > Tachinidae > Panzeria > Panzeria rudis. The sequence continues at coordinate 64,766,257 of OY101449.1, forward strand.
AAAAACGTACTTACCGTGGATTTCCTTTCACTTCCGGTGGCCACTTAGTTGGCCAACAGGTCAAAAGCCTTGTTGCGTTTCACATTCAGGTCTTCTTTTACACGATATGTCTACAATAAATAATAAAAAATAACATGTTAATAAAAACATTAACTTTTTTATTTTCAGTTAAAAAACGTACTTACCGTGGATTTCCTTCCACTTCCGGTGGCCAGTTAGTTGGCCAAGAGGTCAACAGCCTCGTCGGGCTTTATATGCCGGTCTTCTTTTACACGGTATGCCTGAAATAAATAATAAAAAATAACATTTTAATAAAATCATTAACTTTTTTATTTTCAGTTAAAAAAGGAACTTACCATGGATATCCGCCCACTTCCGGCGGATAATTGGTTGAACAACAGGTTGGCAGACTTGTTGTTTATTGACAAATGTCACTTCACAACACATTTTAGTCTATTTTCGGGGGCCAAGTGGTTCTGCAACAGGTTAGTTGTAATAATTTTTTGTCTACTTAGTATATAAGAAAATAATCAAAAATTAATTCCAACCTTTCCTTGTCATTTCAGGTAATCCAGGAGTACTTACTCTCACGCCCATCTACTCGTCCAATGCCGTGATGTGGTCAGCTATCCACCAACTTGCGCCTGTAAGTTAATAAGCAAATAATTGTAAAAAATCAGTTTAAAAGCATATTTTTTCTTTTCAGCTTATACTCACCAATATTATAAATAATAAAACATTTAATTTTATATAATCTGTACATATTTTGTATTATTTTAAATATTTTTTAATAAAAATAAAAATTTTTTCAAAAAAAATTTTTTTGTTTACCTTTTTTATTTTGACTGCATAATTTTTTTCTGAACATTTGGTAATGTATAGTTGTTGTTTTTTTCGCATTGTTTTCAGGATGCCACATATATTTTTACTCCTCACAAAATGGGGTTAAAAACACCTGATATGGCCCTTTGACATACGTCAATGTTGCCATATCTGCTTATGGCTGTGCTGTATAGTGTCCTACCAAAATGAAGATTGGTAACAAGATATTTAAATAACAAAAGGTGCCTCTAAATTTTTTTTTGCCTCTGGAAAAAAAATTGGAAGAGTGCTGAGTCTAGTAGGAGGATAAAAGTTTTGTCCGGAAGTCTGCAAGCTGGATGAAGATTTATGCATATGGCGAGGTTTCCTAAAATAATAAAATAATTATAAAACAATATAACAAAATATTTTAAATGATATTGCCCGGCTAATTCTGCGGTAGATGAGACTCGTCAGGGTCATGGGAGTTCCCCACGTTGGGATTTTTAAAAGTGACCGAACACCACCGCACACCGATTCCCACGGCATGAATTTGTGTGACCCGGAGTTTTGTTGCGGGTGGTTATAATGGCATAAAACGTCCATAAACAAACAAATGAAAAACTTTAGTCTTGATTGCAAATGTAAAGCTTTTCTTTTATGTGTACAAATATTCACTAGAAATATTTAACAATAAACATTACCAAGCTCCACTGTATATTTTTTATATAAACAAACTGGCTTATACTATATTCACACTGCTATAGTTTAACGTGTTTTGGCAAATATTTTAAGAAACTAAACAAAGTTGTTCAGACTACAATTTTATAAACTTTCTATTCACAGCATGACGAATTCATAAAAGGTGGTAGCAAACCGGCAACTAAAAATTCTTTTCGTGTCCTAAATATTAATAATTTTGCAAAGTTATTAATTGAAATATTACATGTGTATGTACATTTTTCCATTTGAATTGAAAACTTGAACCAAAACCGAGGATTTTCATACTTTTAAGCCAACACAAATCATAACTTTCCGAATACGCTGCTTGTTGTTATAGAAATGCTACAACCTTTTTTAATTTCGACTTTGTTTACATATTTTGCCGCCATTACAAACCGTGTTCAATAAGCACTAAAATAAAAAAATCGACTGAACATACATCAAGAAGTACTTGGAACCGTGCCTTTTACTGGTTTTTGAATGAGCTTAATTTTGAAACACGTAAATTTTTTGACAATGAGTATATGTGAAAACATCTAAAAATTAACGTGTTTGGCTCGTAAACACCTAAAATTGCCATAAACACGGTAGTGTGAATTGCCTATTACACTTATTTGTTGCTTGTTTGTGTAAATATATATTATTGCTTACAAAAAAAAATCCATTGTTTCGTTTCTGCCTATAGTTTGTGTGTGTGTCCACTGGCATATGATAGCTGTCAGTTGTTTTTGGTACACACGATACAGTGTCACAAAGGTAGCGTTGTTTTATTTTTGTGCAAGTAAAACAGAGATGTGAAGTTCATTATTTACTGGAAAGAAATGGTAGTATGTAGATTGGGCAAGCAACAACTATAAACTATCTACGATTTATGAGACCGTAGTACAAGAAAACGCGGTGCAGTTAAAAGCTGGTGACTAGAAGTGCAAAGAGCGTTAGGTAATTGGATCAGGTAGCTGATAAAAGAGTATGTGAGGAAACGTTAAGAAAATGTTAAAAAGTTTTTGTTATAACAAAATAAAACCAGGAAGAAAATATCATTGCTGCGAAAAAAGAAAAGATATTTCTAGATGTAAAAAGATGGCCGACTTTGCGCTGAATTATTGGGCTGGAAAAATTGGAAAATCAAAATAATGAAAACAGGTTGATAGGTCAGCGAAGATATATAGATGAGATAAAATCTTAATGTCAGTCAAAGCGTGAAAGCAAAACGGAAAATCCGTCAAAAGTGTATTTAATAATTATTGAAATTAAAAAAATAAGAAAATTTAAGATTTATTATAAAAAGTTTGAGTGTATATACACAAATAAATAAGAACCATCAACGCTCTAATAGTGGCTTAGTTACAGTGCATTTAAAATAAAAATAAAAGTAAAAAAAGAATAAACGTAAGAAAAGCCTTTTATTGAGTTTTTATATAGAAAAATTACAACAAAATTAAACTCTAATCCTATAGCTGGCTACGGAAAAAGGCAAATAGGAGGAGATTGTAGTACGGAAAGCCCTCTCCATCACATCCGACACAGTTGGGATTAGTGAGTTCGAAGGCGCTGAAAAAAATCATCCAAGCCTAGTAGCCAGGTAACCTTATTTGTTTTATCCAATTTTGTGTCATATCTGTGCCAATGAGAGTAAAGAGACTGGCCAGTAAAACAACAAAAAACTCAAAAAAAAGAATTAAGCAAAAGAACTATATTCCTGCCAAGCAAGGAAGAAAAGTGTTCATGATGAAAAGAAAAGGCAGAAAAATATATATACATAGTTATTCTGTTTTTTGGCTTTCGCTTATTAATTTTAGTATCTAGTTTTTAAGAAAAAGGTCTCTTTTTTATATAAAAAACAATTAACAATAACAATTGTATTTTTATTTCAATATTTCGCTACTCCTTTGTGTAGCATCGTCAGGAAATAATTAATGTTGAAATTGATAATAATAATATTTGGAAAATAATTTGACATATAAAAATTTGAAATATATGCACAACAAACAAAAATAATGCAAAATTTAAAAGCAACACAAACATTAATTATTACAAATAATTAAAGCCTAAAACTATACTGTAAATAATGTATTAACATTTAACACAAACATAACAGAATATTTTCATGTTATTTATTGTATCAAATGTTAATAGTGCAAATAAAATTAATAAAATAAAGCAATTTTTTTTAATGCCTATAATAATGAGCTACAATTTTCTACATATGCCTTAACATTATTATCTGATTGTGATGGTACATTAATTTCGTGTACCAGTTCCGATATAAATCTACGTTAATCTACTATACTGTAAATAAAGTATTAACATTTAACACAAATATAACAGAATAAATTCATGTTATGTAATGTATTAAATGTTAATAGTACAAATAAAGATCAATACATATGTATATTCATGTTAATTTGCGTATCAAATGTCTGTAATTTGTTACAAACCGGTTGACCTGGCGAGGTTTCCAGCTAGCTCTTTTGACATTTCTACTCAGGCGGCTCCAACCCTTCTCGCCAGCCGCGTATTTGCACAAAAAAATAGAACAAACAACAAAAATGAACTCAAACACACAACAAAGGATACCATCTGAGACGATGCTACAGGAGGTAGATGAAAATTCTCCTGCCATGCCCTCCCAACCTTGTCATAAAAAAATATCCACAGACTTACTTTTGTTCATGACCCACTAATCCACCTGACCTCTTCCTTACCTTACCTTTCCACCATCACCCGTATTTAACAGACTACTCACTCATAATTTCCATTTTCAAAATTACAATAAAATTTTTATTTCACATTATATACTAACTCTAATAAAAAAACTAAATTTCCAATTATATAATATTTTTTCCAAATTTCTTTTAAACATTAATGTAAATGTAATTTTTTAAATAAATTTCAATAAAGCAAAATTGTTTTAATTCTTAATTTAAATAAATACATTTTTTTAATGTTGTTTTTTTTCTTACTTAAGTTTTCTTATTTTTTCAGAAAAAAATTTTTTTCCTATAAATTCCCTAATCCTAATTTATACAAAAAAACAATAAAATATACAAATTCACTATTTTTAAATTTCTTATAAAATTATTTAGCAAATCCTACAAAATTTTTGCGCTATCGTGTTATAAACGTCGTTTCTTTTATTCAAATTATATCTTCTATTAAAAATTTTCGCTATATAGACCTGACCCAAAGCAAATTTTCCCAAATTTTTGGATTTTATTAATTTTCTACTAAACCTAACCTGAAGGAGCTCCCTAAGGCTGGAAATGTACTATTTTATATTTTTTCGTGATTTTCTATGATTTTCGACACTAAACTTGCTGTGGACCTTTTCTATATTTGAAATTTGCTTGTGGCACAAATAAACAAAAAGCAAATAAAAACAACTAGTGCCCTCTCTTGACAATTGACCACGACTCAACAAAATAACGCAAATTACATTAAATATTTCCTACTTTTGGGGATAGCCTAAACTGTTATACACAAAACCTAACCCTATAGTAACAATTTAAACAAAAACAACCATTACACTATGCAATAAATAAATGTTTATATAAATAAAATCAAATAATAATATAATAAAAATATAATAAACAATAATAAATGAAATAACGATATACCAAGAATGTCTAACCAGTTTACTTAATTTTTTTTTGATTTTTGGGACTTCTATAAATATCGTCCTCTTATTTTAAAGTTTTACTGCTTTTAACTATAAAATTCTGTATAAAATGCTTATTTCCTTTTTTTATTTTTAACGCAGAATCTTTTATAAATTCTTTTTTCAATAGGCAAATTGCTTTATGTAAATTTTTTATATATTTTAGTGCTCACACTTTTTTTGTTTTTTAACTTTTTCTTAAAGAACAACAGAATGGTTACCTGGCTAGTTATTATAGTTGTTCCCTGAAGTAAATTTGGTTGATTTAACTTCTGTACCATGGGATGAAATTTTATGACCACGGACACCAAATATATTCCTGCCGCAGGACTTAATTTATTGGAACCTTTAGCCAGGCTTCCTCTTTGGTCTTTAAACTCTAGCACCACACAAAAATCTTCTTGCAAATTTTCCTTTTGATTATTTTCCTGCAGATCCTTTTACAAGGATATTTAGAACCACAGGACTTCTTAATTCTTGCACTTAGTTAATTTCACTTTACTTTTTTAACTATTTAAGTTTGCACTTTTTTATTTCTAAACTTGCGAGCACTTTGAATTATTTGTATACCATGATCTCTGATATTCGCTGCGAGATTTATCAAACCCCTCAGTTTTCCAAAAATTTTCCAATTTTCCATTTTCCTTATATGTATATAACTTTCCGCGCCAAATCTCCATCTTTTTCTTTATATACCCACTTCTAGAGCTTTCTTATATTTATAATTTTTTTGTGGAACTTTAAAAATTTTCCGCTTAAACTGTTTTTTTAATCATAAAAACGAGTTTTTACTAGGGATGTAACGATACGCCGTTTTGCCGATCCGATACCGATACCGATATTTAAAAATAAATATCGCCGATACCGATTCCGATACCGATACGAATATTGAAATTGAGTTCAAGTTTAGATTAACAAAACTCAAGTGCAACTTTTTTATTATACAAAATTACATTATAAGAGAGAATATTTAAAATTGATAAAACATTGGAAGTAATTTTTAAGGAGCTACATTTTCTTTGCTTCCAAAAAATCTATATTAAAAATATGCAGATAATTCGTAGAAAAGCAAGAAAAAATGTTTAATTCCTTTATAATTTTAAACAATACTCGCCATGCTTTTTAAAAAATCGATTTTTTTAAAGGACATTTATCAACTAATATTCTTCTAAATAACTTAATAGCTTAATTATTAAAAGACTTCTAAGTTTATATTTATTCACTTAAATTTACATGAAAATGCAGTTCTGAGTTTAAATTCGCATAAAAAAAGGTTTGAAAATGGGTAATTTTTTATCCTTTTTCCTTGAGGAAAAATCATTAAGAATACCGAAAAAGAAATTTGTCCTAGCATCGCTTCCAATTCGGTGATTGGTAATCGAAAAACAGAACTTCTTGCAATGGCAAGGATATGTAAAACAAATTAGAAATTATTCAAATTTGCAATACTTCCAGATCGCGAATTCTACATTTTCATGACTTCTTTGGAATAAGATTTAAAAAACAACGACTTGAATTTGAATTCATGATAAAATTAACAAAAAATAAATAATTTTTTTTACAAAATAACAGCATAAAATATTATTAATTTTTGAAATTGATACTAATAAGATTTAAAAGATAACGAAGTGAATTTAATTCATGGTAAAATCGAACAAAAATAAATTACTTGTTAAAAAAAAACTCTGAAAAATTTTTTGAAAGTATCGTCGTATCGACAGTAAAATATCGCCGATACCGATGTATCGGAAAATCTGAAGTATCGCCGATATATCGGTATCGGTATCGGTATTCGTTACATCCCTAGTTTTTACTGCGTCTTAATTTCTCCAATTATTCCTTTTCCCATATACATAAATTTTCTAGATGTTTCTCCGCATTTTCCGGAGTTTTCGCCCCTCAATATTTACACTATACCAGGCGCTAATAAAATTTAGTATGCTGTATTTGTTTTAAAATTTTTCATACTTTTCAAAATAACTGCCATTTGTATGAATGAATATGACGACCCCGTTATTACATTATTATCATGTGTAGATCCAACAAAAAAAATACATGGCTGCAAGAATGACATTCACACACACATGTTTACGTCATTGTTATATTTCATCCATTCATAACATAATTTATAGAGAAAAGACATGAAAGAGACTGAAGAAAATAAATATAAGAAAAATTTACTAATCGTGAAAGATATAAAAATAATGATGGAAAATAACAAAAAAAAAACTAAAAAATTTAAACAATATTGAAGTTAAAGTGAAAGTGCAAAAGTGAACTATAATCATAGAATTAAGAAAAAACATAAGTGAAACGCAAACAACAACAACAACTAAACAAAATGGGAAAACTAAACAAAACCTTACAAATATAATCCGAAAGAAACCCAAAAAAAAAAATACGGAAAAATTTCATTTATATTTAAACAGATTAGAAAATTGAATATCAAACGTATATATATGTACACCTGTATCTTGCGTTGATGAATTAACTTCATACAAGGTCAACAAAGCCATAATAAAAACATTCAAATGGTATGTATATAACAAAAACAAGTTGTGTTTATATATATGGCAATATGGAACATCAGCTTAAGCCAACTTAATAAAAATAGCCTCCTCTGAAAATTTTAAGCCTATACTCTAAAATACGCTTAAATTGACTTAAGCGGCTATTGCACACTTGCACGTACATACATACCCATATATACCATGTGTTTTCTTTATGTTTTTTTCTTTCTTTTATTTGCAGGAACTTGATGAATTTTCATATTTTTTGCCTTTGTTATAGCCACACAGTAATTTTGAATGAAACTTACTATTTCATGTGAATCAATAAAACTTACAAAAATCAAAACAATTTTTTTCGGATGTCAATAAAAAAAAATAAATCTTTGAGCATAATTCCATTGTGTTTATGTTATTTATACAAAAAAAATCATCCCGCAACAAATTCTGAGCTACATTTTCTACATCCGCCTTAAAATTAATTCTCTTATGTGGTGGTACATCAATTATGTGCAACATTTCTAATATAAATCTACGTTTATAGTTCTGTTCTGTATTTAAAACTGAAGTTAGGATAGTGATTTAATTGTGAACAATGTGATGATAATGCTGTCTTTTGTGAATTAATATGTCTGTATTTCTGATCAGATCTATGACCAGCAATCCTAGTTCTCAATTTATTCTTTGTTGTGCCTACATATACCTTATCACAATTCTCTAAGTCATTCCCATTACAAGGTATCTCATATACTATGTTCGACATGTCCAGTTTCGGTACTTTATCTTTTGTCTTACAAAAAAATCTGTTCAATGTGTTATATGATTTATGAGCGACTCTATATTTATTAACGTCAAATATACTTGATCTTTTTAATCGTTCAGATATTCTAGGTATATAAGTCATAGACTTGAAAATCTTCGGTTCAACCACATTTAATGTATTATTTATCCTTCTGAATTTATAATTACCTATTAATTTATAAATAAGCTGGATAGGAAAATCATTCTCACGGAGTATATTCTTAATTATCCTTTCATTCTTTCTATGAAACTCTCTGTCAGTTAACGTTAGTACTCTCTCTATCAGTGTTATTTGCTGTGTTAATAATAGTCCTCTTATTATGCTTGGAATAATAATTAATAATTCTCCCTGAAGCTGTTGGTTTTTATTGCCAATCCGTTATCAAATTGTTACCTTTTCTTATTACTTGTGTATCCAAATAAGGAAGCCTAAAGTTGTACTCTTTTTCTATTGTAAATCTAATAGAAGGATTAAATCCATTCATTGTTTTTAACATATTATCTATACCACATTCAGAAATAATGCAAAACAAATCAACCACATATTTGGTCATTAAATTTGGTTTTATATCAAGTTTCTATATACAAACGTCCAGTAATTTCTCCATCACTATATCAGCAACAATTGGAGAAGCTGGAGATCCCATTGGAAGGCCCTTACGTTGTAAATATATATATTTTCATCATACCAAAAATATATATTATCTTCTATACAAAATTTTAAGATACGAAAAAAATAAGTTCCTATCTATTGTTGTAAATTCCTTGATCAAATCCCACTTATCTTCTATTGTACTAATTGGCAAATCAACTGGAATGCTGGGAAATAAAGATACTACATCAAATGAAACTAATCTTTCATTATGCAATATACGTTTGTTCAGTAATCTCTTCTTAAAATCAAGCGAGTCTCTAATATTATAGATAGAATGTTTAGTAATCCTTTTTAATATATTCGTGATATATTTACTTAGTCCATATGATGGAGAATTTACGAAAGAACAAATTGGTCTTAATGGAAAGTCAATTTTATGCATTTTCGGTAATCCATATAATCTAGATGCAATAGAAACATTAGTCTTTAGTCTGTTTCTATCTATATTCGTAAGAATTTCTTTCTAAAAAATTCCATCAACTAATCCATTATTGATCTTTTGAATTCTGTTCGTTGGATCTCTATTAAGTAGTTCATATTGCTCATCATCACCAACAATGTTATTAATTCTAATGTTGTAGTCATGTCTATTCATAGCTACAGTTGTGTTACCCTTATCAGCCTTCAAAATATAAATATCCTTATTTCTCCTTAAGAAATTTTCTCCTTTATTAACCTTATCCAATATGTATCTATCTCTATTTGTCAATCTCATCCTATTAACATGACTATCAATCACAGTTGTCATTCTAGTTCTAGCTATTTCCTGTTCCTCTCTATTCTGTATTGTCTGTATTAAATCTTCTCCGTCTGTTATCATCTTTAACATGGGAAATTCTTCTCTTCTAACTGGTAAAGCAAATTTATGTCCAAGTGATAGTATCCATTGTACGTCTATTGGAATATCAATATCAGTTCTATTGTTAAACCATTTTTGGTTAAATCTTATTCCTAGTTCTTTCTTCTGTAAAATTCTTAAACTATCAAACTAACTATCAAAAAAAACAGAACAACTATATATAATTTGAAGAGCACGCAAATACCTGGATTTTGAGATGAGTTATACTCGATTTAAGAGGAATCAAGAACTTAGAAGTCTTATAAATAAATTCAAGACGATAAGAGACAAAATTATTAAAGTGAAGTCAACGATAACGTTTCTAATACGTTGCAGGAATGCTGGTATCATTCCAAAGTTTATTTCAAGTTCAACCAAGAATGTTCTAAATATTTTCAAGATGGGGCTGCTTCCGGTTATCGATGGTACTATTTTTAAGTACACATTAGACATGCACAACAAAATTTTAAGATTAGTTATAAGACAAAAACATGATTTGCTTAAACATTTTCAAGGTGAGATAGGTTTGATAGAAATGCATTTACGAAGACATTTTACAGAAAGGGATATGGAAGAATTTCTAAGATATGAGGACAGACTAGCAGCATATTTTAATGAAAATGTAAGAAGAATTCATAGGAAAAAGTTTGATAGTTTAAGAATTTTACAAAAGAAAGAACTAGGAATAAGATTTAACCAAAAATGGTTTAACAATAGAACTGATATTGATATTCCAATAGACGTACAATAGATACTATCACTTGGACATAAATTTGCTTTACCAGGTAGAAGAGAAGAATTTCCAATGTTAAAGATGATAACAGACGGAGAAGATTTAATACAGACAATACAGAATAGAGAGGAACAGGAAATAGCTAGAACTAGAATGACAACTGTGATTGATAGTCATGTTAATAGGATGAGATTGACAAATAGAGATAGATACATATTGGATAAGGTTAATGAAGCAGAAAATTTCTTAAGGAGAAATAAGGATATTGATATTTTGAAGGTTGATAAGGGTAACACAACTGTAGCTTTGAATATACATGACTACAATATTAGAATTAATAACATTGTGGGTGATGATGAGCAATATGAACTACTTAATAGAGATCCAACGAACATATTTCAAAAGATCAATAATGGATTAGTTGATGAACTTTATAGGAAAGAAATTCTTACGAATATAGATAGAAACAGACTAAAGACTAATGTTGCTATTGCACCTAGATTATATGGATTACCGAAAATTCATAAAATAGACTTTCCATTAAGACCAATTCGTTCTTTCGTAAATTCTCCATCATATGGACTATGTAAATATATCACGAATATATTAAAAAGGATTACTAAACATTCTATCTATAATATTAGAGACTCACTTGATTTTAAGAAGAGATTACTGAACAAACGTATATTGCAATATGAAAGATTAGTTTCATTTGATGTAGTATCTTTATTTCCCAGCATTCCAGTTGATTTGGCAATTAGTACAATAGAAGATAAGTGGGATTTGATCAAGGAATTTACAACAATAGACAGGAACTTATTTTTTCGTATCTTAAAATTTTGTATAGAAGATAATAGATATTTTCGGTATGATAAAAATATATATTTACAACGTAAGCGCCTTCCAATGGGATCTCCAGCTTCTCCAATTGTTGCTGATATAGTGATGGAGAAATTACTGGACGTTTGTACAGAGAAACTTGATATAAAACCAAATTTAATTACCAAATATATGGATGATTTGTTTTGCATTATTTCTGAATGTGGTATAGATAATATGTTAAAAACAATGAATGGATTTAATCCTTCTATTAGATTTACAATAGAGAAAGAGTACAACTCTAGGCTTCCTTATTTGGATACATTAGTAATAAGAAAAGGTAACAATTTGATAACGGATTGGTATTAAAAACCAACAGCTTCAGGGAGAATTATTAATTATTATTCCAAGCATAATAAGAGGAATATTATTAACACCGCAAATAACTTGATAGAGAGAGTACTAACGTTAACTGACCGAGAGTTTCATAGAAAGAATGAAAGGATAATTAAGAATATACTTCGTGAGAATGATTTTCCTATCCAGCTTATTTATAAATTTATAGGTAATTATAAAGTCAGAAGGAGAAATAATACATTAAATGTATACCTGGAATGTCTGAACTTAGAGAATATATGACTTAGAGGATTGTGAGAAGGTATATGTAGGCACAACAAAGAATAAATTGAGAACTAGGATTGCTGGTCATAGATCTGATCAGAAATATAGACATATTAATTCACAAAAGACAGCATTATCATCGCATTGTTCACAATTAAATCACTATCCTAACTTTGAAAATGTTTCAGTTTTAAATACAGAACAGAACTATAAACGTAGATTGATATTAGAAATGTTGCACATAATTGATGTACCACCACATAAGAGAATTAATTTTAAGGCGGATATAGAAAATGTAGCTCAGAATTACAGACATTTGATACGCAAAATAACATGAATATACATATGTATTGATTTTTATTTGTACTATTAACATTAGATACATTATATTTGTGTTAAATGTTAATACTTTGTTTACAGTATAGTAGATTAACGTAGATTTATATCGGAACTGTTACACGAAATTAATGTACCATCACAATCAGATAATTAATGTTAAGGCAGATGTAGAAAATTGTAGCTCATTATTATAGGCATTTAATACAAAAAAAATTGCTTTATTTTATTAATTTTTATTTGTACTATTAACATTTGATACAATAAATAACATGAAAATATTCTGTTATGTTTGTGTTAAATGTTAATACATTATTTACAGTATAGTTTTACCCCCATATTCATAAAATTTAAAATGAGTTTGAAATGTAGTTTATTTCAAAATTTTCATACAAAATTTCCTTAAAATAGATTTCAAATACATTTTATTTATTTATGAATATGGGGGTTAGGCCTTAATTATAACAAATTAATTAATGTTTGTGTTGGTTTTAAATTTTGTATTATTTTTGTTTGTTGTGCATATATTTCAAATTTTTTTATGACAAATTATTTTCCAAATATTATTATTATCAATTTCAACATTAATTATTTCCTGACGATGCAACACAAAGGAGTAGCGAAATATTGAAATAAAAATACAATTGTTATTGTTAATTGTTTTTTATATAAAAAAGAGACCTTTTTCTTAAAAACTAGATTCTAAAATATATACATAGTTTTACCCTGGAATTCATTTAGAAGTGATCGTGGTTATATTAAATCTAATAGGGTTTTTACACCTGCATACATTTCGCAAGAACGCATAGAAAATATTGAAAATGTGAAACATTGATTTACACTTGCAACATCTTCAAAATGTCAGATATATGAAAAGTCACATTGTTGGTAATAAATTAAAAAATGTAATCCATATATTATATAAAAATGAGGTGTATGTTTGTTTGTTTGTTTGCAGATTTTTGTTACGGGAGCACGCCTAAGCCACTGAACCGATTTAAATGAAATTTGGTACACAGATAGACATTTGGCCCACAATTAATATAGGCTATATCTTTTTGCCGGATTTTGGACCCGGAGGGAATAAAATGTGTCAAAACTACCTACGCATTTGGCATTTGTTACGGCATCACGCCTAAACGGCTAAACCGATTTAAATAAAATTTAGTACACAGATAGATATTTAGCGCACAATTAATATAGGATGTATTTGTTTCCCGGAGTTTGGATCAGGAGGGGACAAAATGGGTCAAAAACACCCTCTACGCACAACTCTGTCATTTGTTACGGCATCACGCCTACACGACTAAACCGACTTAAATAAAATTTAGTACACAGATAGATATTTAGCGCACAATTAATATAGGATGTATTTGTTTCCCGGAGTTTGGATCAGGAGGGGACAAAATGGGTCAAAACCACCCCTATGCATTTGGCATTTGTTACGGCATCACGCCTACACGACTAAACCGACTTAAATAAAATTTGGTACACAGATAGATATTTAGCGCACAATTAATATAGTCTGTATTTGTTTCCCGGATTGTGAACCAGGAGGGGACAACATGGGTCAAAACCACCCGCTACGCACAACTCTGTCATTTGTTACGGCATCACGCCTAAATGGCTAGCCCGATTTAAATCAAATTCGGTACGTAGATATATATTTGGCTCACAATTAATATAGGCTGTATTCTTTTCCAGCTTTTGGACCAGGAGGGGACGAAATGGGTCAAAACAACCCCCTACACACAACTCTGTCATTTGTTACGGCATCACCCCCAAGCGGCTGAACCGATTTAAATGAAATTTCGTACACAGTTGGATATTTGGCCCACAATCAATAAAGGCTATATTCGCTTCCCGGATTTTGGACCTAGAGGGGGCAAAACGGACTAAAACATCCTTCATCGCGTTACTGTCATTTATCAACAGTTTTTAAAATTGTTTTTTTGGTTTGAAAGGGTTTGCTTGCCATTAGGTCCTATAACTTTTTTTCCAAAATCTATGGGGATTTTTGACCCCCCTCCCCCTCCCAAATGCTTAAATCTGTCATTTGTGAACCGATTTTATAAATTCTTTTTCTTTGATTGAAAGGTTTTACTTGCAGTTTTTTCCAATAATTTGTTTTGAAAGTTTGTGGGGGGTGGGGGGGTGCTGTTGTTGGAGAGGAATTCTGTTCCCCACACATAACTCTGTCATTTGTCGACCGATTCTTAAAATTAATTTTTGGTTTGAAATGGTTTGCTTGCGGCTTAGGCCCATTATTATTTTTTTTTTTTTTGAAAATCGGTGGGGAAATTTTCTCCCCTTATCACCAAACTCTGTCATTTGTGAACCGATTTAAATTTTTTTTGTGTAAATTTAAGTTCCATAATTTTTTTTCGAAAATCGGTGGTGAAATTTACTCCCCACATGATTAACGCTGTCATATGTGAATTGATTTTCAAAATTCTTTGTTTGTTTCAAAGGCTTTGCCTGCAGTTTTATTCTGTAATATTTTTCAAAAATCGATGGGGAAATTTGCTCTTCCCCTTGCTTAACTATGTCATTCGTTTTTGGAAAAGGGGGAGGACGGATGAGGTAAGGTTGGTCTTCCACACATAACTCTTTCATTTATCAACCGATTTTTAAAATTATTTTTTGGTTTGCTTAGTCACATATTTTTTTTGGGTCCATGAAAAATCGCCCAAATCCAAATCGCCCAAAAATAAAAATGAAAAATCGCCCAAAATTTTTTCATACAAATTTTGGGTGATTTTTCATATGAAAAATCGCCCAAAAATTTTGGGCGATATTTCATTTTTTTTGGGTGATTTTTCATTTTGAAATTTTGGGCGATTTTTCATATGAAATATGTTTCCATGAAAAGTCGCCCAAAACTAAATTGCCCAAAAATAAAAATGAAAAATCGCCCAAAAATATTTTCATACAAATTTTAAGTTATTTTTTATATGAAAAATCGCCCAAAATTTTACACCCAAAAAAATCAAAATCATCAAACTCGAATATTGAATATAGAATTCAAAATATATATTGTAGAAAATAATTGAGTGTTTCCAATGTGATCCATCTCCACCATTATTTGGCTTGTATAGCAGTACAAGTTGTTTAGAAAATTGTTGTAAGCGAAGCCGATATTTGACATACCATAGAGTTGAAAATTATTCCACCCGGCCGAAGGCCGGCTACACAGCAAGTAGTCGAAAGCACGTACCAAATTAAGCATTCCGAAGGCTACTAATATTGAAAATTGTCGCAAGCGAAGCCGAGATTTAACATACCAGAGAGTTCAAAATTATTCCGCCCGATCAAAGGCCGGCTATACGGAAAATCGTCGAAAGCGTTTCACGAGTTAAACACTCCAAGGTTCAGTAATATCAGAAATTTTCAAACACGAAGCGGATATTTGACATACCATACAGTTTAAAATCCTTCGTGCAGATGGAATCAAGTCTTTGCTTCGCTTACGACAATTTTCAATATAAGTTGCCTTCGGAATGCTTAATTTTGTACGTGTTTTCGACGACTTTTCGTGTAGACGGCCTTCGGCCGGGTGGAAACTCTATGGTATATCAAATCTGGGTTTCGCTTACGATAATTACTAATATTGAAAATTGTCGTAAGCGAAGCCGAGATTTGACATACCACAGAGTTTAAAATCCTTCGACCCAGCCGAAGGCCGGCAACACGCAAAATCGTCAAAAGCAAGTCCCAAATTAAGCGTTCCGAAGGCTACTAATATTAAGAACCGTCGTAAGCGGAGCCTATATTTGATTTCAACTGCACAAAAGATTTTCAACTCTATGGTATGTCAAACCTCAGCTTCGTTTATAAAAATTTTCTATATTAGCGGGAATGTTTAACTTGAGATACGCTTTTGACGACTTTTCGTGTAGACGGCCTTCGGCCGGACGGAAGCATTTTAAATTCTATGGTATGTCAAATCTCGGCTTAGCTTACGAAAACTTTGAATATCAGGAGTCTTCGGAATGCTTAATTTGGTACGTGCTTTCGACGACTTTTCGGTAGAAACTCTACGGTATATCAAGTGTGGGTGTCGCTTACGACAATTACACGGATTTTCTTTTATATGTATGTAGAATAGTGGCTTCACTGATTAAAGATTCCATGCACAGCCGGCCTTCGGCCGGGCTTAAGGGTTTTCTCCTCTATGTATGTATGTCGAATAGCGGCTTCGCTGAGTAAATCTTTTCTGCACAGCCTATCCGATAGAAAACTAAAAAATAAGAAAAAAAAATAAAAAAAAAATTGGTGGCGAGCCTTAGTTTCCGAGTTATGGACCTCTTAAGTTCTAGTACAAAATTGTGATACGTAATATTTTCACACGAATGTGGTTATAATTCAACATCCATAGAGAATAAACTTTTCAAAGCCGGCTAAGCAGAACATCTTTACTCAGCGAAGCCGCTATTTGACATACATAGAGGAGAAAATCTTTAAGCCCGGCCGAAGGCCGGCTGTGCAGAAAGGCTTTACTCAGCGAAGCCGCTATTCGACATAAATAAAGGAGAAAACCCTTAAGCCCGGCCGAAGGCCGGCTGTGCAGAAGCGCTTTACTCAGCGAAGCCGCTATTCGACATACATAGAGGAGAAAACCCTTAAGGCCGGCCGAAGGCCGGCCGTGCAGGAAATCTTTAATCAGCGAAGCCACTATTCTACATACATAGAGAAGAAAATGCTTAAGCCCGGCCTAAGGCCGGCTATGTAGACAATCTTTATGCAGCGAAGCCACTATTCTACATGTATAGGAGAAAATTCTTAAGACCGGCCGAAGACCGGCTATATAGACAATCTTGACTAATTAAAACTAAATTTCTTCGTATAAACACAGTTTTATATGAAAACTTAAGAGGCCCATAACTCGGAAAATATGGGTTGCCGCCAACTTTGTAATTCATATTTTCTTCTTATATTTCAATTTTCTATAAGATAGGCTATTTCTTTTTTCATTTTAACCTACTTGGCTAAACTAGATTTGTTCCCTATATTATATGTTTAAAAATTTTTTTTTGCATCTATGATAATTATCAAAATCTTTGGCAGATGGAAAATATTGCCTTTTATTCATACTTTTATTGCAATTGCAGTAAGAAACGAAGACTATTTATGCTTTTCTGTAAGTTTTCCTTTTTTTCAATATAAAAATTAAATTACTATACTTTTTAAATATTTTTTTTTTGTGTTTTTAATTTTGGGCGATATTTCATATTTTTTTGGGCGATTTTTCATTTTTTTTTTTGGGTGATTTTTCATTTTGAAATTTTGGGCGATTTTTCATTTTTTTTGGGCGATTTTTCATTTTGAAATTTTGGGCGATTTTTCATTTTTATTTTTGGGCGATTTGGTTTTGGGCGATTTTTCATGGAGCCGAATTTGGCTCCATGAAAAATCGCCCAAAACCAAATCGCCCAAAAATAAAAATGAAAAATCGCCCAAAATTTTTTCATACAAATTTTGGGTGATTTTTCATATGAAAAATCGCCCAAAAATTTTGGGCGATATTTCATTTTTTTTTTGGGTGATTTTTCATTTTGAAATTTTGGGCGATTTTTCATATGAAATATGTTTCCATGAAAAGTCGCCCAAAACTAAATCGCCCAAAAATAAAAATGAAAAATCGCCCAAAAATATTTTCATAAAAATTTTAAGTTATTTTTCATATGAAAAATCGCCCAAAATTTTACACCCAAAAAAATCAAAATCATCAAACTCGAATATAGAATATAGAATTTAAAATATATATTGTAGAAAATAATTGAGTGTTTCCAATGTGATCCATCTCCACCATTATTTGGCTTGTATAGCAGTACAAGTTGTTTAGAAAATTGTTGTAAGCGAAGCCGATATTTGACATACCATAGAGTTGAAAATTATTCCACCCGGCCGAAGGCCGGCTACACAGCAAGTAGTCGAAAGCACGTACCAAATTAAGCATTCCGAAGGCTACTAATATTGAAAATTGTCGCAAGCGAAGCCGAGATTTAACATACCAGAGAATTCAAAATCATTCCGCCCGATCAAAGGCCGGCTATACGGAAAATCGTCGAAAGCGTTTCACAAGTTAAACACTCCAAGGTTCAGTAATATCAGAAATTTTCAAACACGAAGCGGATATTTGACATACCATACAGTTTAAAATCCTTCGTGCAGATGGAATCAAGTCTTTGCTTCGCTTACGACAATTTTCAATATAAGTTGCCTTCGGAATGCTTAATTTTGTACGTGTTTTCGACGACTTTTCGTGTAGACGGCCTTCGGCCGGGTGGAAACTCTATGGTATATCAAATCTGGGTTTCGCTTACGATAATTACTAATATTGAAAATTGTCGTAAGCGAAGCCGAGATTTGACATACCACAGAGTTTAAAATCCTTCGACCCAGCCGAAGGCCGGCAACACGCAAAATCGTCAAAAGCAAGTCGCAAATTAAGCGTTCCGAAGGCTACTAATATTAAGAACCGTCGTAAGCGGAGCCTATATTTGATTCCAACTGCACAAAAGATTTTCAACTCTATGGTATGTCAAACCTCAGCTTCGTTTATAATAATTTTCTATATTAGCGGGAATGTTTAACTTGAGATACGCTTTTGACGACTTTTCGTGTAGACGGCCTTCGGCCGGACGGAAGCATTTTAAACTCTATGGTATGTCAAATCTCGGCTTAGCTTACGAAAACTTTGAATATCAGGAGTCTTCGGAATGCTTAATTTGGTACGTGCTTTCGACGACTTTTCGGTAGAAACTCTACGGTATATCAAGTGTGGGTGTCGCTTACGACAATTACACGGATTTTCTTTTATATGTATGTAGAATAGTGGCTTCACTGATTAAAGATTCCATGCACAGCCGGCCTTCGGCCGGGCTTAAGGGTTTTCTCCTCTATGTATGTATGTCGAATAGCGGCTTCGCTGAGTAAATCTTTTCTGCACAGCCTATCCGATAGAAAACTAAAAAATAAGAAAAAAAAAAATAAAAAAAAAATTGGTGGCGAGCCTTAGTTTCCGAGTTATGGACCTCTTAAGTTCTAGTACAAAATTGTGATACGTAATATTTTCACACGAATGTGGTTATAATTCAACATCCATAGAGAATAAACTTTTCAAAGCCGGCTAAGCAGAACATCTTTACTCAGCGAAGCCGCTATTTGACATACATAGAGGAGAAAATCTTTAAGCCCGGCCGAAGGCCGGCTGTGCAGAAAGGCTTTACTCAGCGAAGCCGCTATTCGACATAAATAAAGGAGAAAACCCTTAAGCCCGGCCGAAGGCCGGCTGTGCAGAAGCGCTTTACTCAGCGAAGCCGCTATTCGACATACATAGAGGAGAAAACCCTTAAGGCCGGCCGAAGGCCGGCCGTGCAGGAAATCTTTAATCAGCGAAGCCACTATTCTACATACATAGAGAAGAAAATGCTTAAGCCCGGCCTAAGGCCGGCTATGTAGACAATCTTTATGCAGCGAAGCCACTATTCTACATGTATAGGAGAAAATTCTTAAGACCGGCCGAAGACCGGCTATACAGACAATCTTGACTAATTAAAACTAAATTTCTTCGTATAAACACAGTTTTATATGAAAACTTAAGAGGCCCATAACTCGGAAAATATGGGTTGCCGCCAACTTTGTAATTCATATTTTCTTCTTATATTTCAATTTTCTATAAGATAGGCTATTTCTTTTTTCATTTTAACCTACTTGGCTAAACTAGATTTGTTCCCTATATTATATGTTTAAAAATTTTTTTTTGCATCTATGATAATTATCAAAATCTTTGGCAGATGGAAAATATTGCCTTTTATTCATACTTTTATTGCAATTGCAGTAAGAAACGAAGACTATTTATGCTTTTCTGTAAGTTTTCCTTTTTTTCAATATAAAAATTAAATTACTATACTTTTTAAATATTTTTTTTTGTGTTTTTAATTTTGGGCGATTTTTCATATTTTTTTGGGCGATTTTTCATTTTTTTTTTTGGGTGATTTTTCATTTTGAAATTTTGGGCGATTTTTCATTTTTTTTGGGCGATTTTTCATTTTGAAATTTTGGGCGATTTTTCATTTTTATTTTTGGGCGATTTGGTTTTGGGCGATTTTTCATGGAGCCGAATTTGGCTCCATGAAAAATCGCCCAAAACCAAATCGCCCAAAAATAAAAATGAAAAATCGCCCAAAATTTTTTCATACAAATTTTGGGTGATTTTTCATATGAAAAATCGCCCAAAAATTTTGGGCGATATTTCATTTTTTTTTTTGGGTGATTTTTCATTTTGAAATTTTGGGCGATTTTTCATATGAAATATGTTTCCATGAAAAGTCGCCCAAAACTAAATCGCCCAAAAATAAAAATGAAAAATCGCCCAAAAATATTTTCATAAAAATTTTAAGTTATTTTTCATATGAAAAATCGCCCAAAATTTTACACCCAAAAAAATCAAAATCATCAAACTCGAATATAGAATATAGAATTTAAAATATATATTGTAGAAAATAATTGAGTGTTTCCAATGTGATCCATCTCCACCATTATTTGGCTTGTATAGCAGTACAAGTTGTTTAGAAAATTGTTGTAAGCGAAGCCGATATTTGACATACCATAGAGTTGAAAATTATTCCACCCGGCCGAAGGCCGGCTACACAGCAAGTAGTCGAAAGCACGTACCAAATTAAGCATTCCGAAGGCTACTAATATTGAAAATTGTCGCAAGCGAAGCCGAGATTTAACATACCAGAGAATTCAAAATCATTCCGCCCGATCAAAGGCCGGCTATACGGAAAATCGTCGAAAGCGTTTCACAAGTTAAACACTCCAAGGTTCAGTAATATCAGAAATTTTCAAACACGAAGCGGATATTTGACATACCATACAGTTTAAAATCCTTCGTGCAGATGGAATCAAGTCTTTGCTTCGCTTACGACAATTTTCAATATAAGTTGCCTTCGGAATGCTTAATTTTGTACGTGTTTCCGACGACTTTTCGTGTAGACGGCCTTCGGCCGGGTGGAAACTCTATGGTATATCAAATCTGGGTTTCGCTTACGATAATTACTAATATTGAAAATTGTCGTAAGCGAAGCCGAGATTTGACATACCACAGAGTTTAAAATCCTTCGACCCAGCCGAAGGCCGGCAACACGCAAAATCGTCAAAAGCAAGTCGCAAATTAAGCGTTCCGAAGGCTACTAATATTAAGAACCGTCGTAAGCGGAGCCTATATTTGATTCCAACTGCACAAAAGATTTTCAACTCTATGGTATGTCAAACCTCAGCTTCGTTTATAATAATTTTCTATATTAGCGGGAATGTTTAACTTGAGATACGCTTTTGACGACTTTTCGTGTAGACGGCCTTCGGCCGGACGGAAGCATTTTAAACTCTATGGTATGTCAAATCTCGGCTTAGCTTACGAAAACTTTGAATATCAGGAGTCTTCGGAATGCTTAATTTGGTACGTGCTTTCGACGACTTTTCGGTAGAAACTCTACGGTATATCAAGTGTGGGTGTCGCTTACGACAATTACACGGATTTTCTTTTATATGTATGTAGAATAGTGGCTTCACTGATTAAAGATTCCATGCACAGCCGGCCTTCGGCCGGGCTTAAGGGTTTTCTCCTCTATGTATGTATGTCGAATAGCGGCTTCGCTGAGTAAATCTTTTCTGCACAGCCGGCCTTCGGCCGGGCTTAAGGGTTTTCTCCTCTATGTATGTCGAATAGCAGCTTCGCTGAGTAAATCTCTTCTGCACAGCCGGCCTTCGGCCGGGCTTAAGGATTTTCTCCTCTATGTATGTCGAATAGCGGCTTCGCTGAGTACAGCCGTTTCGTGTAGCCGGCCTTCGCCCGGACGGAAGAATTTTAAACTCTATGGTATGTCAAATCTCGGCTTCGCTTATGAAAAACAAATTTTATAAAACGTTTCAATGAAAAATGTAGCACAAATTTTATTCAAAAGTTTGTGTTTAAATTTTTCGCGAAAAATTGCTAAATTTTAGACAAACCATAACTAATATTGATTAAACATTGCTAAAACTGTAAGAAACGCAAAAATTCTGTAAAAATCGCGATAATGGCGAAAATTCGGAAAAAATTACTTCCCAAATTAAGCATTCCGAAGGCTGTTATTAATTTTGAAATTTTTCGTAAGCGAAGCCGAGATCTGACATACCATAAAATTTGAAACCTTTCCGTCTGAAAGCTGGTTGTACAGAAACTCGTTAAAAGTGAGGAATATGAAATATCATTGAAAGCGAATCTATTCATTAAAATTTTTAAATAAAAGATCAGTTTTATTTGAAATGCATATATTATATTTTATTAATAAATAATTAAGTATAAATGTCAAGTGTGTCGTTTACTGTTTCGCGGCAATATGGACATAAATATTGATCGACTCCATCGGCTATGCTTTGAGCTTGCAGTTTTATTACACATTCCTGACAACACTTCAAGTGCTTGCATGGTAAAAATACGACATTTGGATACTTTTCTAAACATATAATGCACTTAGCAGGTGCAGATTCATCACTTTCTTCATTATTTGTCTCTGCTATTATATCATCATCAGAATCGGGATCAGATAGATAACTCTCAAATATATCTTCATAAGGCTCCCAATCTCTGCAAATATCGTTTTTTGAGTAAATCATCCGATTCAAAAACATTTTTGTTGTTATATCTCCGCTTTCCAAAGCTTTTGTTGCTTCTTCAATTTTTTGGGCTTTATCGGCATCATGCCGTCTAATCCTCTTTGTACCTGAAATTCCACCACTATCTAATAACATTTTGAACTCTCTACTTTTGGTATATTCTTCATCCCGAAGAACTCCAACAAATTTGAAAAAATTTCCACGTTTTTGAATAATACGTCCTAAAACTCCGTTGTAGGCTTCAATTGCAGATGAGGATCTTGTTGTAAGTTTATAAACAGAAAAATTTTCTGGCTTAACCTGTTGTGTAAAAATTATTTAATTTTAAGATCGAAATTTTTTACCATCCATACCTTTTCTATCCATTGCTTAGTAAAGTAATCAACGAATGGTTTAAACTTCTGCTCTGTATCGAAACAGCATATATCTTGCTTTAAAAGTAAGAATGAAGCAGCTATAGTTTTTGCCGGTAGCAATGGTAAACACAAAATTTTGTGATAAATTTCAGACGCTTTTTTATTCGTTCTGATAAATTCCGCAAGAATTCTAAATTTTGACGAAATATTGCGTCTTATTGCTTGACAGAAATGAAACCAGCAACCATGTACATTGGCGTTTGGGAAATTTTTTCTTAAAGAATTTTGTAGAGCCTTTTCAAAATCGGTTAAAAAACTTTTCGCTCTTAAATTAAATATATTATTATTAATATATTCGATTAGTTGGTCGTAAGCTTTTTCATTTTTTTTATTCATTAAAACAAAAATGAAAGGGTACATCTGGAAATAAAAATAAAGTATTGATTAAAGGCATTTTTGTGAGATTCAATATAAGCATAAAAAATCCAAAACATAACCATAATCCAACATAACCATAAAAAACATCATTAGATACGAATTTTTACCGAAAGGAAATTACTCTACCTACCTTTTGACCGAAATAATCAATATAAATAATTAAAAACTGTTTGAAAGCTCCCATCGGTACGATTTTAAATGTACCGTCCATTAAATACATCCTCTGTTCGGGTTTAATGTTTGCGTTAATTAAGTTAGCTATATTTTCTGAGAAAAAAATACAAAAGCTTATATCGTCTTCTTGAATACAAGCTTTAAAGAATTGACATGGAGTATCATCGTGTTTACTGACTCCATATTTTTGCCAAACATCTTGTAAATTAAACGCCTCTACTATTGAATTAGGCGTGGTTGGAGTTTTAATAAAAGTCTTTGCGGCAAGATATTGTAACCCGCGTTGAATTTTTGGATAGCTCAAGCTGGTTGTTGCTTCTTGACTGCTATTTTTAATAATGACAATTTATATCAATAAAGATAATAAATAAAAATAATTCGCAAAACTTACTTGGAACAGACGTAATCAAAAGCCAACTTGACGACACTTGTAGTATTGACTGAACCAACTGAAGCAGAGTTGTTAATACAGGTTTCTTTTATATCTTGAATAGCCTTTAACTCATTGAATAACGACTCGTGATTGGAGTGATTGTGTCCAAAGCCTTTTTTGGATTTTACTACCGAATTGTGTATAATTCCGTACTCAATACGCGAATTACAATTATCCGTATAACATGTATAATACACTTTTTTTTCAGTTTTAGATTTTTTTTTATAAAGCATTTTTTCACTACACAAATAAATTAATTTGCTATTAACTTTTTTGCCACTAACATATTCAAAATCTAAATTTTCCATTTCGCAAGTTTTTTAAATAAAATCTTAAGCACAAGTATTTGATTGTTTTACGACAGAAAATTGAAAATTTTGTGAATGTTAAATGAACAATTTTTACAACACAACCTAAGCTTACTACAAAAATTGTAATAAAACTTTTTAACAAGTAAACTTAAGTAAATTAAATTTTTAAGTTTTTTAGTCATAAATGTCAAATTAATTAATTTTTTAAAACAAAGCTACAAGAAATAGTTACAATTTAATCCTTTAGATATAATTGTTTTTATCGCTTGTGACAATTTTCCACTTAAACGGCTTTCGGTCGAGCTTATCAAATATTTAGTTCCCTTAGCCCTAAGCCCAGGCCGGCTACACGACAAGTCGTCGAAAGTGCGTCCCAAATTAAGCATTTCGAAGGTTTTTAATACTGAAAATTGTCGTAAGCGAAGCCGAGATTCGACATGCCAAATGCTTCCGCCCGGCCGAAGGCCGGCTACACGGGAAGTCGTCGAAAGCTCTTCCCAAATTATGCATTGAATATTAGGAGTCTTCGGAATGGTTTATTTGGTACGTGTTTTCGACGACTTTTCGAGTAGCCGGCCTTTGGCCGGCCGGAAGGATTTTAAACTCCATAGTATATCAAATCTCTGCTTCGCTTACGACAATTTTTTACATTACTTGCCTTTGGAATATTTAATTTGAAACGCGGTTTTGGCGGACGGAGTTTTTAGACTATATGAGATATGTAAAATTTTGAGCTGCGCTTTCCTTGACGTTTTAAATTTCCGGCCTTCGATAAATAATCATTACTGTATTAGGCTTAAATCTAGTTTAGCCAAGTAGGTCCAAAGGAAAAAAAAGTTTCCTATCTTATAGAAAATTAAAAAATAAGAAGAAAATATATAATAAAAAGTTGGCAGCAACCTATATTTTCCGAGTTATGTGCCTCTGAAGTTTTCATATAAAACTTTGATTACGCATCACATTCTAAAAAAAATAAGAAAAAAACCCTATCCGATAGAAAACTAAAAAATAAGAAAAAAAATAAAAAAAAAAATTGGTGGCGAGCCTTAGTTTCCGAGTTATGGACCTCTTAAGTTCTAGTACAAAATTGTGATACGTAATATTTTCACACGAATGTGGTCATAATTCAACATCCATAGAGAATAAACTTTTCAAAGCCGGCTAAGCAGAACATCTTTACTCAGCGAAGCCGCTATTTGACATACATAGAGGAGAAAATCTTTAAGCCCGGCCGAAGGCCGGCTGTGCAGAAAGGCTTTACTCAGCGAAGCCGCTATTCGACATAAATAAAGGAGAAAACCCTTAAGCCCGGCCGAAGGCCGGCTGTGCAGAAGCGCTTTACTCAGCGAAGCCGCTATTCGACATACATAGAGGAGAAAACCCTTAAGGCCGGCCGAAGGCCGGCCGTGCAGGAAATCTTTAATCAGCGAAGCCACTATTCTACATACATAGAGAAGAAAATGCTTAAGCCCGGCCTAAGGCCGGCTATGTAGACAATCTTTATGCAGCGAAGCCACTATTCTACATGTATAGGAGAAAATTCTTAAGACCGGCCGAAGACCGGCTATACAGACAATCTTGACTAATTAAAACTAAATTTCTTCGTATAAACACAGTTTTATATGAAAACTTAAGAGGCCCATAACTCGGAAAATATGGGTTGCCGCCAACTTTGTAATTCATATTTTCTTCTTATATTTCAATTTTCTATAAGATAGGCTATTTCTTTTTCATTTTAACCTACTTGGCTAAACTAGATTTGTTCCCTATATTATATGTTTAAAAATTTTTTTTTGCATCTATGATAATTATCAAAATCTTTGGCAGATGGAAAATATTGCCTTTTATTCATACTTTTATTGCAATTGCAGTAAGAAACGAAGACTATTTATGCTTTTCTGTAAGTTTTCCTTTTTTTCAATATAAAAATTAAATTACTATACTTTTTAAATTTTTTTTTTGTGTTTTTAATTTTGGGCGATATTTCATATTTTTTTGGGCGATTTTTCATTTTTTTTGGGTGATTTTTCATTTTGAAATTTTGGGCGATTTTTCATTTTTTTTGGGCGATTTTTCATTTTGAAATTTTGGGCGATTTTTCATTTTTATTTTTGGGCGATTTGGCTTTGGGCGATTTTTCATGGAGCCATTTGAAATCTATTTTTAGGAAATTTTGTATGAAAATTTTGAAATAAACTACATTTCAAACTCATTTTAAATTTTATGAATATGGGGGTAAAACTATACTGTAAATAATGTATTAACATTTAACACAAACATAACAGAATATTTTCATGTTATTTATTGTATCAAATGTTAATAGTACAAATAAAAATTAATAAAATAAAGCAATTTTTTTTGTATTAAATGCCTATAATAATGAGCTACAATTTTCTACATCTGCCTTAACATTAATTATCTGATTGTGATGGTACATTAATTTCGTGTAACAGTTCCGATATAAATCTACGTTAATCTACTATACTGTAAACAAAGTATTAACATTTAACACAAATATAATGTATCTAATGTTAATAGTACAAATAAAAATCAATACATATGTATATTCATGTTATTTTGCGTATCAAATGTCTGTAATTCTGAGCTACATTTTCTATATCCGCCTTAAAATTAATTCTCTTATGTGGTGGTACATCAATTATGTGCAACATTTCTAATATCAATCTACGTTTATAGTTCTGTGCTGTATTTAAAACTGAAACATTTTCAAAGTTAGGATAGTGATTTAATTGTGAACAATGCGATGATAATGCTGTCTTTTGTGAATTAATATGTCTATATTTCTGATCAGATCTATGACCAGCAATCCTAGTTCTCAATTTATTCTTTGTTGTGCCTACATATACCTTCTCACAATCCTCTAAGTCATATATTCTCTAAGTTCAGACATTCCAGGTATACATTTAATGTATTATTTCTCCTTCTGACTTTATAATTACCTATAAATTTATAAATAAGCTGGATAGGAAAATCATTCTCACGAAGTATATTCTTAATTATCCTTTCATTCTTTCTATGAAACTCTCGGTCAGTTAACGTTAGTACTCTCTCTATCAAGTTATTTGCGGTGTTAATAATATTCCTCTTATTATGCTTGGAATAATAATTAATAATTCTCCCTGAAGCTGTTGGTTTTTAATACCAATCCGTTATCAAATTGTTACCTTTTCTTATTACTAATGTATCCAAATAAGGAAGCCTAGAGTTGTACTCTTTCTCTATTGTAAATCTAATAGAAGGATTAAATCCATTCATTGTTTTTAACATATTATCTATACCACATTCAGAAATAATGCAAAACAAATCATCCATATATTTGGTAATTAAATTTGGTTTTATATCAAGTTTCTCTGTACAAACGTCCAGTAATTTCTCCATCACTATATCAGCAACAATTGGAGAAGCTGGAGATCCCATTGGAAGGCGCTTACGTTGTAAATATATATTTTTATCATACCGAAAATATCTATTATCTTCTATACAAAATTTTAAGATACGAAAAAATAAGTTCCTGTCTATTGTTGTAAATTCCTTGATCAAATCCCACTTATCTTCTATTGTACTAATTGCCAAATCAACTGGAATGCTGGGAAATAAAGATACTACATCAAATGAAACTAATCTTTCATATTGCAATATACGTTTGTTCAGTAATCTCTTCTTAAAATCAAGTGAGTCTCTAATATTATAGATAGAATGTTTAGTAATCCTTTTTAATATATTCGTGATATATTTACTTAGTCCATATGATGGAGAATTTACGAAAGAACGAATTGGTCTTAATGGAAAGTCTATTTTATGAATTTTCGGTAATCCATATAATCTAGGTGCAATAGCAACATTAGTCTTTAGTCTGTTTCTATCTATATTCGTAAGAATCTCTTTCCTATAAAGTTCATCAACTAATCCATTATTGATCTTTTGAAATATGTTCGTTGGATCTCTATTAAGTAGTTCATATTGCTCATCATCACCCACAATGTTATTAATTCTAATATTGTAGTCATGTATATTCAAAGCTACAGTTGTGTTACCCTTATCAACCTTCAAAATATAAATATCCTTATTTCTCCTTAAGAAATTTTCTGCTTCATTAACCTTATCCAATATGTATCTATCTCTATTTGTCAATCTCATCCTATTAACATGACTATCAATCACAGTTGTCATTCTAGTTCTAGCTATTTCCTGTTCCTCTGTATTGTCTGTATTAAATCTTCTCCGTCTGTTATCATCTTTAACATGGGAAATTCTTCTCTTCTACCTGGTAAAGCAAATTTATGTCCAAGTGATAGTATCTATTGTACGTCTATTGGAATATCAATATCAGTTCTATTGTTAAACCATTTTTGGTTAAATCTTATTCCTAGTTCTTTCTTTTGTAAAATTCTTAAACTATCAAACTTTTTCCTATGAATTCTTCTTACATTTTCATTAAAATATGCTGCTAGTCTGTCCTCATATCTTAGAAATTCTTCCATATCCCTTTCTGTAAAATGTCTTCGTAAATGCATTTCTATCAAACCTATCTCACCTTGAAAATGTTTAAGCAAATCATGTTTTTGTCTTATAACTAATCTTAAAATTTTGTTGTGCATGTCTAATGTGTACTTAAAAATAGTACCATCGATAACCGGAAGCAGCCCCATCTTGAAAATATTTAGAACATTCTTGGTTGAACTTGAAATAAACTTTGGAATGATACCAGCATTCCTGCAACGTATTAGAAACGTTATCGTTGACTTCACTTTAATAATTTTGTCTCTTATCGTCTTGAATTTATTTATAAGACTTCTAAGTTCTTGATTCCTCTTAAATCGAGTATAACTCATCTCAAAATCCAGGTATTTGCGTGCTCTTCAAATTATATATAGTTGTTCTGTTTTTTTTGATAGTTAGTTTGATAGTTTAAGAATTTTACAGAAGAAAGAACTAGGAATAAGATTTAACCAAAAATGGTTTAACAATAGAACTGATATTGATATTCCAATAGACGTACAATGGATACTATCACTTGGACATAAATTTGCTTTACCAGTTAGAAGAGAAGAATTTCCCATGTTAAAGATGATAACAGACGGAGAAGATTTAATACAGACAATACAGAATAGAGAGGAACAGGAAATAGCTAGAACTAGAATGACAACTGTGATTGATAGTCATGTTAATAGGATGAGATTGACAAATAGAGATAGATACATATTGGATAAGGTTAATAAAGCAGAAAATTTCTTAAGGAGAAATAAGGATATTTATATTTTGAAGGCTGATAAGGGTAACACAACTGTAGCTATGAATAGACATGACTACAACATTAGAATTAATAACATTGTTGGTGATGATGAGCAATATGAACTACTTAATAGAGATCCAACGAACAGAATTCAAAAGATCAATAATGGATTAGTTGATGGAATTTTTTAGAAAGAAATTCTTACGAATATAGATAGAAACAGACTAAAGACTAATGTTTCTATTGCATCTAGATTATATGGATTACCGAAAATTCATAAAATTGACTTTCCATTAAGACCAATTTGTTCTTTCGTAAATTCTCCATCATATGGACTAAGTAAATATATCACGAATATATTAAAAAGGATTACTAAACATTCTATCTATAATATTAGAGACTCACTTGATTTTAAGAAGAGATTACTGAACAAACGTATATTGCATAATGAAAGATTAGTTTCATTTGATGTAGTATCTTTATTTCCCAGCATTCCAGTTGATTTGCCAATTAGTACAATAGAAGATAAGTGGGATTTGATCAAGGAATTTACAACAATAGATAGGAACTTATTTTTTTCGTATCTTAAAATTTTGTATAGAAGATAATATATATTTTTGGTATGATGAAAATATATATATTTACAACGTAAGGGCCTTCCAATGGGATCTCCAGCTTCTCCAATTGTTGCTGATATAGTGATGGAGAAATTACTGGACGTTTGTATATAGAAACTTGATATAAAACCAAATTTAATGACCAAATATGTGGTTGATTTGTTTTGCATTATTTCTGAATGTGGTATAGATAATATGTTAAAAACAATGAATGGATTTAATCCTTCTATTAGATTTACAATAGAAAAAGAGTACAACTTTAGGCTTCCTTATTTGGATACACAAGTAATAAGAAAAGGTAACAATTTGATAACGGATTGGCAATAAAAACCAACAGCTTCAGGGAGAATTATTAATTATTATTCCAAGCATAATAAGAGGACTATTATTAACACAGCAAATAACACTGATAGAGAGAGTACTAACGTTAACTGACAGAGAGTTTCATAGAAAGAATGAAAGGATAATTAAGAATATACTCCGTGAGAATGATTTTCCTATCCAGCTTATTTATAAATTAATAGGTAATTATAAATTCAGAAGGATAAATAATACATTAAATGTGGTTGAACCGAAGATTTTCAAGTCTATGACTTATATACCTAGAATATCTGAACGATTAAAAAGATCAAGTATATTTGACGTTAATAAATATAGAGTCGCTCATAAATCATATAACACATTGAACAGATTTTTTTGTAAGACAAAAGATAAAGTACCGAAACTGGACATGTCGAACATAGTATATGAGATACCTTGTAATGGGAATGACTTAGAGAATTGTGATAAGGTATATGTAGGCACAACAAAGAATAAATTGAGAACTAGGATTGCTGGTCATAGATCTGATCAGAAATACAGACATATTAATTCACAAAAGACAGCATTATCATCACATTGTTCACAATTAAATCACTATCCTAACTTCAGTTTTAAATACAGAACAGAACTATAAACGTAGATTTATATTAGAAATGTTGCACATAATTGATGTACCACCACATAAGAGAATTAATTTTAAGGCGGATGTAGAAAATGTAGCTCAGAATTTGTTGCGGGATGATTTTTTTTGTATAAATAACATAAACACAATGGAATTATGCTCAAAGATTTATTTTTTTTTATTGACATCCGAAAAAAATTGTTTTGATTTTTGTAAGTTTTATTGATTCACATGAAATAGTAAGTTTCATTCAAAATTACTGTGTGGCTATAACAAAGGCAAAAAATATGAAAATTCATCAAGTTCCTGCAAATAAAAGAAAGAAAAAAACATAAACAAAACACATGGTATATATGGGTATGTATGTACGTGCAAGTGTGCAATAGCCGCTTAAGTCAATTTAAGCGTATTTTAGAGTATAGGCTTAAAATTTTCAGAGGAGGCTATTTTTATTAAGTTGGCTTAAGCTGATGTTCCATATTGCCATATATATAAACACAACTTGTTTTTGTTATATACATACCATTTGAATGTTTTTATTATGGCTTTGT
The DNA here is from genome assembly GCA_956483635.1 of Panzeria rudis. Lineage (NCBI taxonomy): Eukaryota > Metazoa > Arthropoda > Insecta > Diptera > Tachinidae > Panzeria > Panzeria rudis. Next base: position 64,798,491 of record OY101449.1, read on the forward strand.
TGACCTTGTATGAAGTTAATTCATCAACGCAAGATACAGGTGTACATATATATACGTTTGATATTCAATTTTCTAATCTGTTTAAATATAAATGAAATTTTTCCGTATTTTTTTTTTTTGGGTTTCTTTCGGATTATATTTGTAAGGTTTTGTTTAGTTTTCCCATTTTGTTTAGTTGTTGTTGTTGTTTGCGTTTCACTTATGTTTTTTCTTAATTCTATGATTATAGTTCACTTTTGCACTTTCACTTTAACTTCAATATTGTTTAAATTTTTTAGTTTTTTTTTTGTTATTTTCCATCATTATTTTTATATCTTTCACGATTAGTAAATTTTTCTTATATTTATTTTCTTCAGTCTCTTTCATGTCTTTTCTCTATAAATTATGTTATGAATGGATGAAATATAACAATGACGTAAACATGTGTGTGTGAATGTCATTCTTGCAGCCATGTATTTTTTTTGTTGGATCTACACATGATAATAATGTAATAACGGGGTCGTCATATTCATTCATACAAATGGCAGTTATTTTGAAAAGTATGAAAAATTTTAAAACAAATACAGCATACTAAATTTTATTAGCGCCTGGTATAGTGTAAATATTGAGGGGCGAAAACTCCGGAAAATGCGGAGAAACATCTAGAAAATTTATGTATATGGGAAAAGGAATAATTGGAGAAATTAAGACGCAGTAAAAACTAGGGATGTAACGAATACCGATACCGATACCGATATATCGGCGATACTTCAGATTTTCCGATACATCGGTATCGGCGATATTTTACTGTCGATACGACGATACTTTCAAAAAATTTTTCAGAGTTTTTTTTTAACAAGTAATTTATTTTTGTTCGATTTTACCATGAATTAAATTCACTTCGTTATCTTTTAAATCTTATTAGTATCAATTTCAAAAATTAATAATATTTTATGCTGTTATTTTGTAAAAAAAAAATTATTTATTTTTTGTTAATTTTATCATGAATTCAAATTCAAGTCGTTGTTTTTTAAATCTTATTCCAAAGAAGTCATGAAAATGTAGAATTCGCGATCTGGAAGTATTGCAAATTTGAATAATTTCTAATTTGTTTTACATATCCTTGCCATTGCAAGAAGTTCTGTTTTTCGATTACCAATCACCGAATTGGAAGCGATGCTAGGACAAATTTCTTTTTCGGTATTCTTAATGATTTTTCCTCAAGGAAAAAGGATAAAAAATTACCCATTTTCAAACCTTTTTTTATGCGAATTTAAACTCAGAACTGCATTTTCATGTAAATTTAAGTGAATAAATATAAACTTAGAAGTCTTTTAATAATTAAGCTATTAAGTTATTTAGAAGAATATTAGTTGATAAATGTCCTTTAAAAAAATCGATTTTTTAAAAAGCATGGCGAGTATTGTTTAAAATTATAAAGGAATTAAACATTTTTTCTTGCTTTTCTACGAATTATCTGCATATTTTTAATATAGATTTTTTGGAAGCAAAGAAAATGTAGCTCCTTAAAAATTACTTCCAATGTTTTATCAATTTTAAATATTCTCTCTTATAATGTAATTTTGTATAATAAAAAAGTTGCACTTGAGTTTTGGTAATCTAAACTTGAACTCAATTTCAATATTCGTATCGGTATCGGAATCGGTATCGGCGATATTTATTTTTAAATATCGGTATCGGTATCGGATCGGCAAAACGGCGTATCGTTACATCCCTAGTAAAAACTCGTTTTTATGATTAAAAAAAACAGTTTAAGCGGAAAATTTTTAAAGTTCCACAAAAAAATTATAAATATAAGAAAGCTCTAGAAGTGGGTATATAAAGAAAAAGATGGAGATTTGGCGCGGAAAGTTATATACATATAAGGAAAATGGAAAATTGGAAAATTTTTGGAAAACTGAGGGGTTTGATAAATCTCGCAGCGAATATCAGAGATCATGGTATACAAATAATTCAAAGTGCTCGCAAGTTTAGAAATAAAAAAGTGCAAACTTAAATAGTTAAAAAAGTAAAGTGAAATTAACTAAGTGCAAGAATTAAGAAGTCCTGTGGTTCTAAATATCCTTGTAAAAGGATCTGCAGGAAAATAATCAAAAGGAAAATTTGCAAGAAGATTTTTGTGTGGTGCTAGAGTTTAAAGACCAAAGAGGAAGCCTGGCTAAAGGTTCCAATAAATTAAGTCCTGCGGCAGGAATATATTTGGTGTCCGTGGTCATAAAATTTCATCCCATGGTACAGAAGTTAAATCAACCAAATTTACTTCAGGGAACAACTATAATAACTAGCCAGGTAACCATTCTGTTGTTCTTTAAGAAAAAGTTAAAAAACAAAAAAAGTGTGAGCACTAAAATATATAAAAAATTTACATAAAGCAATTTGCCTATTGAAAAAAGAATTTATAAAAGATTCTGCGTTAAAAATAAAAAAAAGGAAATAAGCATTTTATACAGAATTTTATAGTTAAAAGCAGTAAAACTTTAAAATAAGAGGACGATATTTATAGAAGTCCCAAAAATCAAAAAAAAATTAAGTAAACTGGTTAGACATTCTTGGTATATCGTTATTTCATTTATTATTGTTTATTATATTTTTATTATATTATTATTTGATTTTATTTATATAAACATTTATTTATTGCATAGTGTAATGGTTGTTTTTGTTTAAATTGTTACAATAGGGTTAGGTTTTGTGTATAACAGTTTAGGCTATCCCCAAAAGTAGGAAATATTTAATGTAATTTGCGTTATTTTGTTGAGTCGTGGTCAATTGTCAAGAGAGGGCACTAGTTGTTTTTATTTGCTTTTTGTTTATTTGTGCCACAAGCAAATTTCAAATGTAGAAAAGGTCCACAGCAAGTTTAGTGTCGAAAATCATAGAAAATCACGAAAAAATATAAAATAGTACATTTCCAGCCTTAGGGATCTCCTTCAGGTTAGGTTTAGTAGAAAATTAATAAAATCCAAAAATTTGGGAAAATTTGCTTTGGGTCAGGTCTATATAGCGAAAATATTTTTAATAGAAGATATAATTTGAATAAAAGAAACGACGTTTATAACACGATAGCGCAAAAATTTTGTAGGATTTGCTAAATAATTTTATAAGAAATTTAAAAATAGTGAATTTGTATATTTTATTGTTTTTTTGTATAAATTAGGATTAGGGAATTTATAGGAAAAAAATTTTTTCTGAAAAAATAAGAAAACTTAAGTAAGAAAAAAAACAACATTAAAAAAAATGTATTTATTTAAATTAAGAATCAAAACAATTTTGCTTTATTGAAATTTATTTAAAAAATTACATTTACATTAATGTTTAAAAGAAATTTGGAAAAAATATTATATAGTTGGAAATTTAGTTTTTTTATTAGAGTTAGTATATAATGTGAAATAAAAATTTTATTGTAATTTTGAAAATGGAAATTATGAGTGAGTAGTCTGTTAAATACGGGTGATGGTGGAAAGGTAAGGTAAGGAAGAGGTCAGGTGGATTAGTGGGTCATGAACAAAAGTAAGTCTGTGGATATTTTTTATGACAAGGTTGGGAGGGCATGGCAGGAGAATTTTCATCTACCTCCTGTAGCATCGTCTCAGATGGTATCCTTTGTTGTGTGTTTGAGTTCATTTTTGTTGTTTGTTCTATTTTTTTGTGCAAATACGCGGCTGGCGAGAAGGGTTGGAGCCGCCTGAGTAGAAATGTCAAAAGAGCTAGCTGGAAACCTCGCCAGGTCAACCGGTTTGTAACAAATTACAGACATTTGATACGCAAATTAACATGAATATACATATGTATTGATCTTTATTTGTACTATTAACATTTGATACATTACATAACATGAATTTATTCTGTTATATTTGTATTAAATGTTAATACTTTATTTACAGTATAGTAGATTAACGTAGATTTATATCGGAACTGGTACACGAAATTAATGTACCATCACAATCAGATAATAATGTTAAGGCATATGTAGAAAATTGTAGCTCATTATTATAGGCATTAAAAAAAATTTCTTTATATTATTAATTTTATTTGCACTATTAACATTTGATACAATAAATAACATGAAAATATTCTGTTATGTTTGTGTTAAATGTTAATACATTATTTATAGTATAGTTTTAGGCTTTAATTATTTGTAATAATTAATGTTTGTGTTGCTTTTAAATTTTGCATTATTTTTGTTTGTTGTGCATATATTTCAAATTTTTATATGTCAAATTATTTTCCAAATATTATTATTATCAATTTCAACATTAATTATTTCCTGACGATGCTACACAAAGGAGTAGCGAAATATTGAAATAAAAATACAATTGTTATTGTTAATTGTTTTTTATATAAAAAAGAGACCTTTTTCTTAAAAACTAGATACTAAAATTAATAAGCGAAAGCCAAAAAACAGAATAACTATGTATATATATTTTTCTGCCTTTTCTTTTCATCATGAACACTTTTCTTCCTTGCTTGGCAGGAATATAGTTCTTTTGCTTAATTCTTTTTTTTGAGTTTTTTGTTGTTTTACTGGCCAGTCTCTTTACTCTCATTGGCACAGATATGACACAAAATTGGATAAAACAAATAAGGTTACCTGGCTACTAGGCTTGGATGATTTTTTTCAGCGCCTTCGAACTCACTAATCCCAACTGTGTCGGATGTGATGGAGAGGGCTTTCCGTACTACAATCTCCTCCTATTTGCCTTTTTCCGTAGCCAGCTATAGGATTAGAGTTTAATTTTGTTGTAATTTTTCTATATAAAAACTCAATAAAAGGCTTTTCTTACGTTTATTCTTTTTTTACTTTTATTTTTATTTTAAATGCACTGTAACTAAGCCACTATTAGAGCGTTGATGGTTCTTATTTATTTGTGTATATACACTCAAACTTTTTATAATAAATCTTAAATTTTCTTATTTTTTTAATTTCAATAATTATTAAATACACTTTTGACGGATTTTCCGTTTTGCTTTCACGCTTTGACTGACATTAAGATTTTATCTCATCTATATATCTTCGCTGACCTATCAACCTGTTTTCATTATTTTGATTTTCCAATTTTTCCAGCCCAATAATTCAGCGCAAAGTCGGCCATCTTTTTACATCTAGAAATATCTTTTCTTTTTTCGCAGCAATGATATTTTCTTCCTGGTTTTATTTTGTTATAACAAAAACTTTTTAACATTTTCTTAACGTTTCCTCACATACTCTTTTATCAGCTACCTGATCCAATTACCTAACGCTCTTTGCACTTCTAGTCACCAGCTTTTAACTGCACCGCGTTTTCTTGTACTACGGTCTCATAAATCGTAGATAGTTTATAGTTGTTGCTTGCCCAATCTACATACTACCATTTCTTTCCAGTAAATAATGAACTTCACATCTCTGTTTTACTTGCACAAAAATAAAACAACGCTACCTTTGTGACACTGTATCGTGTGTACCAAAAACAACTGACAGCTATCATATGCCAGTGGACACACACACAAACTATAGGCAGAAACGAAACAATGGATTTTTTTTTGTAAGCAATAATATATATTTACACAAACAAGCAACAAATAAGTGTAATAGGCAATTCACACTACCGTGTTTATGGCAATTTTAGGTGTTTACGAGCCAAACACGTTAATTTTTAGATGTTTTCACATATACTCAATTGTCAAAAAATTTACGTGTTTCAAAATTAAGCTCATTCAAAAACCAGTAAAAGGCACGGTTCCAAGTACTTCTTGATGTATGTTCAGTAGATTTTTTTATTTTAGTGCTTATTGAACACGGTTTGTAATGGCGGCAAAATATGTAAACAAAGTCGAAATTAAAAAAGGTTGTAGCATTTCTATAACAACAAGCAGCGTATTCGGAAAGTTATGATTTGTGTTGGCTTAAAAGTATGAAAATCCTCGGTTTTGGTTCAAGTTTTCAATTCAAATGGAAAAATGTACATACACATGTAATATTTCAATTAATAACTTTGCAAAATTATTAATATTTAGGACACGAAAAGAATTTTTAGTTGCCGGTTTGCTACCACCTTTTATGAATTCGTCATGCTGTGAATAGAAAGTTAAACATTCCCGCTAATATAGAAAATTATTATAAACGAAGCTGAGGTTTGACATACCATAGAGTTGAAAATCTTTTGTGCAGTTGAAATCAAATATAGGCTCCGCTTACGACGGTTCTTAATATTAGTAGCCTTCGGAACGCTTAATTTGGGACTTGCTTTTGACGATTTTGCGTGTTGCCGGCCTTCGGCTGGGTCGAAGGATTTTAAACTCTGTGGTATTTCAAATCTCGGCTTCGCTTACGACAATTTTCAATATTAGTAATTATCGTAAGCGAAACCCAGATTTGATATACCATAGAGTTTCCACCCGGCCGAAGGCCGTCTACACGAAAAGTCGTCGAAAACACGTACAAAATTAAGCATTCCGAAGGCAACTTATATTGAAAATTGTCGAAAGCGAAGCAAAGACTTGATTCCATCTGCACGAAGGATTTTAAACTGTATGGTATGTCAAATATCCGCTTCGTGTTTGAAAATTTCTGATATTACTGCACCTTGGAGTGTTTAACTTGTGAAACGCTTTCGACGATTTTCCGTATAGCCGGCCTTTGATCGGGCGGAATGATTTTGAACTCTCTGGTATGTTAAATCTCGGCTTCGCTTGCGACAATTTTCAATATTAGTAGCCTTCGGAATGCTTAATTTGGTACGTGCTTTCGACTACTTGCTGTGTAGCCGGCCTTCGGCCGGGTGGAATAATTTTCAACTCTATGGTATGTCAAATATCGGCTTCGCTTACAACAATTTTCTAAACAACTTGTACTGCTATACAAGCCAAATAATGGTGGAGATGGATCACATTGGAAACACTCAATTATTTTCTACAATATATATTAAATTCTATATTCTATATTCGAGTTTGATGATTTTGATTTTTTTGGGTGTAAAATTTTGGGCGATTTTTCATATGAAAAATAACTTAAAATTTGTATGAAAATATTTTTGGGCGATTTTTCATTTTTATTTTTGGGCGATTTAGTTTTGGGCGACTTTTCATGGAAACATATTTCATATGAAAAATCGCCCAAAATTTCAAAATGAAAAATCACCCAAAAAAAATGAAATATCGCCCAAAATTTTTGGGCGATTTTTCATATGAAAAATCACCCAAAATTTGTATGAAAAAATTTTGGGCGATTTTTCATTTTTATTTTTGGGCGATTTGGTTTTGGGCGATTTTTCATGGAGCCAAATTCGGCTCCATGAAAAATCGCCCAAAACCAAATCGCCCAAAAATAAAAATGAAAAATCGCCCAAAATTTCAAAATGAAAAATCGCCCAAAAAAAATTAAAAATCGCCCAAAATTTCAAAATGAAAAATCACCCAAAAAAAAATGAAAAATCGCCCAAAAAAATATGAAATATCGCCCAAAATTAAAAACACAAAAAAAAAATATTTAAAAAGTATAGTAATTTAATTTTTATATTGAAAAAAAGGAAAACTTACAGAAAAGCATAAATAGTCTTCGTTTCTTACTGCAATTGCAATAAAAGTATGAATAAAAGGCAATATTTTCCATCTGCCAAAGATTTTGATAATTATCATAGATGCAAAAAAAAATTTTTAAACATATAATATAGGGAACAAATCTAGTTTAGCCAAGTAGGTTAAAATGAAAAAAGAAATAGCCTATCTTATAGAAAATTGAAATATAAGAAGAAAATATGAATTACAAAGTTGGCGGCAACCCATATTTTCCGAGTTATGGGCCTCTTAAGTTTTCATATAAAACTGTGTTTATACGAAGAAATTTAGTTTTAATTAGTCAAGATTGTCTGTATAGCCGGTCTTCGGCCGGTCTTAAGAATTTTCTCCTATACATGTAGAATAGTGGCTTCGCTGCATAAAGATTGTCTACATAGCCGGCCTTAGGCCGGGCTTAAGCATTTTCTTCTCTATGTATGTAGAATAGTGGCTTCGCTGATTAAAGATTTCCTGCACGGCCGGCCTTCGGCCGGCCTTAAGGGTTTTCTCCTCTATGTATGTCGAATAGCGGCTTCGCTGAGTAAAGCGCTTCTGCACAGCCGGCCTTCGGCCGGGCTTAAGGGTTTTCTCCTTTATTTATGTCGAATAGCGGCTTCGCTGAGTAAAGCCTTTCTGCACAGCCGGCCTTCGGCCGGGCTTAAAGATTTTCTCCTCTATGTATGTCAAATAGCGGCTTCGCTGAGTAAAGATGTTCTGCTTAGCCGGCTTTGAAAAGTTTATTCTCTATGGATGTTGAATTATGACCACATTCGTGTGAAAATATTACGTATCACAATTTTGTACTAGAACTTAAGAGGTCCATAACTCGGAAACTAAGGCTCGCCACCAATTTTTTTTTTATTTTTTTTCTTATTTTTTAGTTTTCTATCGGATAGGGTTTTTTTCTTATTTTTTTTAGAATGTGATGCGTAATCAAAGTTTTATATGAAAACTTCAGAGGCACATAACTCGGAAAATATAGGTTGCTGCCAACTTTTTATTATATGAAATATGAAATATCGCCCAAAATTAAAAACACAAAAAAAAAATATTTAAAAAGTATAGTAATTTAATTTTTATATTGAAAAAAAGGAAAACTTACAGAAAAGCATAAATAGTCTTCGTTTCTTACTGCAATTGCAATAAAAGTATGAATAAAAGGCAATATTTTCCATCTGCCAAAGATTTTGATAATTATCATAGATGCAAAAAAAAATTTTTAAACATATAATATAGGGAACAAATCTAGTTTAGCCAAGTAGGTTAAAATGAAAAAAGAAATAGCCTATCTTATAGAAAATTGAAATATAAGAAGAAAATATGAATTACAAAGTTGGCGGCAACCCATATTTTCCGAGTTATGGGCCTCTTAAGTTTTCATATAAAACTGTGTTTATACGAAGAAATTTAGTTTTAATTAGTCAAGATTGTCTGTATAGCCGGTCTTCGGCCGGTCTTAAGAATTTTCTCCTATACATGTAGAATAGTGGCTTCGCTGCATAAAGATTGTCTACATAGCCGGCCTTAGGCCGGGCTTAAGCATTTTCTTCTCTATGTATGTAGAATAGTGGCTTCGCTGATTAAAGATTTCCTGCACGGCCGGCCTTCGGCCGGCCTTAAGGGTTTTCTCCTCTATGTATGTCGAATAGCGGCTTCGCTGAGTAAAGCGCTTCTGCACAGCCGGCCTTCGGCCGGGCTTAAGGGTTTTCTCCTTTATTTATGTCGAATAGCGGCTTCGCTGAGTAAAGCCTTTCTGCACAGCCGGCCTTCGGCCGGGCTTAAAGATTTTCTCCTCTATGTATGTCAAATAGCGGCTTCGCTGAGTAAAGATGTTCTGCTTAGCCGGCTTTGAAAAGTTTATTCTCTATGGATGTTGAATTATGACCACATTCGTGTGAAAATATTACGTATCACAATTTTGTACTAGAACTTAAGAGGTCCATAACTCGGAAACTAAGGCTCGCCACCAATTTTTTTTTTATTTTTTTTCTTATTTTTTAGTTTTCTATCGGATAGGGTTTTTTTCTTATTTTTTTTAGAATGTGATGCGTAATCAAAGTTTTATATGAAAACTTCAGAGGCACATAACTCGGAAAATATAGGTTGCTGCCAACTTTTTATTATATATTTTCTTCTTATTTTTTAATTTTCTATAAGATAGGAAACTTTTTTTCCTTTGGACCTACTTGGCTAAACTAGATTTAAGCCTAATACAGTAATGATTATTTATCGAAGGCCAGAAATTTAAAACGTCAAGGAAAGCGCAGCTCAAAATTTTACATATCTCATATAGTCTAAAAACTCCGTCCGCCAAAACCGCGTTTCAAATTAAATATTCCAAAGGCAAGTAATGTAAAAAATTGTCGTAAGCGAAGCAGAGATTTGATATACTATGGAGTTTAAAATCCTTCCGGCCGGCCAAAGGCCGGCTACTCGAAAAGTCGTCGAAAACACGTACCAAATAAACCATTCCGAAGACTCCTAATATTCAATGCATAATTTGGGAAGAGCTTTCGACGACTTCCCGTGTAGCCGGCCTTCGGCCGGGCGGAAGCATTTGGCATGTCGAATCTCGGCTTCGCTTACGACAATTTTCAGTATTAATAACCTTCGAAATGCTTAATTTGGGACGCACTTTCGACGACTTGTCGTGTAGCCGGCCTGGGCTTAGGGCTAAGGGAACTAAATATTTGATAAGCTCGACCGAAAGCCGTTTAAGTGGAAAATTGTCACAAGCGATAAAAACAATTATATCTAAAGGATTAAATTGTAACTATTTCTTGTAGCTTTGTTTTAAAAAATTAATTAATTTGACATTTATGACTAAAAAACTTAAAAATTTAATTTACTTAAGTTTACTTGTTAAAAAGTTTTATTACAATTTTTGTAGTAAGCTTAGGTTGTGTTGTAAAAATTGTTCATTTAACATTCACAAAATTTTCAATTTTCTGTCGTAAAACAATCAAATACTTGTGCTTAAGATTTTATTTAAAAAACTTGCGAAATGGAAAATTTAGATTTTGAATATGTTAGTGGCAAAAAAGTTAATAGCAAATTAATTTATTTGTGTAGTGAAAAAATGCTTTATAAAAAAAATCTAAAACTGAAAAAAAAGTGTATTATACATGTTATACGGATAATTGTAATTCGCGTATTGAGTACGGAATTATACACAATTCGGTAGTAAAATCCAAAAAAGGCTTTGGACACAATCACTCCAATCACGAGTCGTTATTCAATGAGTTAAAGGCTATTCAAGATATAAAAGAAACCTGTATTAACAACTCTGCTTCAGTTGGTTCAGTCAATACTACAAGTGTCGTCAAGTTGGCTTTTGATTACGTCTGTTCCAAGTAAGTTTTGCGAATTATTTTTATTTATTATCTTTATTGATATAAATTGTCATTATTAAAAATAGCAGTCAAGAAGCAACAACCAGCTTGAGCTATCCAAAAATTCAACGCGGGTTACAATATCTTGCCGCAAAGACTTTTATTAAAACTCCAACCACGCCTAATTCAATAGTAGAGGCGTTTAATTTACAAGATGTTTGGCAAAAATATGGAGTCAGTAAACACGATGATACTCCATGTCAATTCTTTAAAGCTTGTATTCAAGAAGACGATATAAGCTTTTGTATTTTTTTCTCAGAAAATATATCTAACTTAATTAACGCAAACATTAAACCCGAACAGAGGATGTATTTAATGGACGGTACATTTAAAATCGTACCGATGGGAGCTTTCAAACAGTTTTTAATTATTTATATTGATTATTTCGGTCAAAAGGTAGGTAGAGTAATTTCCTTTCGGTAAAAATTCGTATCTAATGATGTTTTTTATGGTTATGTTGGATTATGGTTATGTTTTGGATTTTTTATGCTTATATTGAATCTCACAAAAATGCCTTTAATCAATACTTTATTTTTATTTCCAGATGTACCCTTTCATTTTTGTTTTAATGAATAAAAAAAATGAAAAAGCTTACGACCAACTAATCGAATATATTAATAATAATATATTTAATTTAAGAGCGAAAAGTTTTTTAACCGATTTTGAAAAGGCTCTACAAAATTCTTTAAGAAAAAATTTCCCAAACGCCAATGTACATGGTTGCTGGTTTCATTTCTGTCAAGCAATAAGACGCAATATTTCGTCAAAATTTAGAATTCTTGCGGAATTTATCAGAACGAATAAAAAAGCGTCTGAAATTTATCACAAAATTTTGTGTTTACCATTGCTACCGGCAAAAACTATAGCTGCTTCATTCTTACTTTTAAAGCAAGATATATGCTGTTTCGATACAGAGCAGAAGTTTAAACCATTCGTTGATTACTTTACTAAGCAATGGATAGAAAAGGTATGGATGGTAAAAAATTTCGATCTTAAAATTAAATAATTTTTACACAACAGGTTAAGCCAGAAAATTTTTCTGTTTATAAACTTACAACAAGATCCTCATCTGCAATTGAAGCCTACAACGGAGTTTTAGGACGTATTATTCAAAAACGTGGAAATTTTTTCAAATTTGTTGGAGTTCTTCGGGATGAAGAATATACCAAAAGTAGAGAGTTCAAAATGTTATTAGATAGTGGTGGAATTTCAGGTACAAAGAGGATTAGACGGCATGATGCCGATAAAGCCCAAAAAATTGAAGAAGCAACAAAAGCTTTGGAAAGCGGAGATATAACAACAAAAATGTTTTTGAATCGGATGATTTACTCAAAAAACGATATTTGCAGAGATTGGGAGCCTTATGAAGATATATTTGAGAGTTATCTATCTGATCCCGATTCTGATGATGATATAATAGCAGAGACAAATAATGAAGAAAGTGATGAATCTGCACCTGCTAAGTGCATTATATGTTTAGAAAAGTATCCAAATGTCGTATTTTTACCATGCAAGCACTTGAAGTGTTGTCAGGAATGTGTAATAAAACTGCAAGCTCAAAGCATAGCCGATGGAGTCGATCAATATTTATGTCCATATTGCCGCGAAACAGTAAACGACACACTTGACATTTATACTTAATTATTTATTAATAAAATATAATATATGCATTTCAAATAAAACTGATCTTTTATTTAAAAATTTTAATGAATAGATTCGCTTTCAATGATATTTCATATTCCTCACTTTTAACGAGTTTCTGTACAACCAGCTTTCAGACGGAAAGGTTTCAAATTTTATGGTATGTCAGATCTCGGCTTCGCTTACGAAAAATTTCAATATTAATAACAGCCTTCGGAATGCTTAATTTGGGAAGTAATTTTTTCCGAATTTTCGCCATTATCGCGATTTTTACAGAATTTTTGCGTTTCTTACAGTTTTAGCAATGTTTAATCAATATTAGTTATGGTTTGTCTAAAATTTAGCAATTTTTCGCGAAAAATTTAAACACAAACTTTTGAATAAAATTTGTGCTACATTTTTCATTGAAACGTTTTATAAAATTTGTTTTTCATAAGCGATGCCGAGATTTGACATACCATAGAGTTTAAAATTCTTCCGTCCGGGCGAAGGCCGGCTACACGAAACGGCTTTACTCAGCGAAGCCGCTATTCGACATACATAGAGGAGAAAATCCTTAAGCCCGGCCGAAGGCCGGCTGTGCAGAAGAGATTTACTCAGCGAAGCCGCTATTCGACATACATAGAGGAGAAAACCCTTAAGCCCGGCCGAAGGCCGGCTGTGCAGAAAAGATTTACTCAGCGAAGCCGCTATTCGACATACATACATAGAGGAGAAAACCCTTAAGCCCGGCCGAAGGCCGGCTGTGCATGGAATCTTTAATCAGTGAAGCCACTATTCTACATACATATAAAAGAAAATCCGTGTAATTGTCGTAAGCGACACCCACACTTGATATAAGCATTCCGAAGACTCCTGATATTCAAAGTTTTCGTAAGCTAAGCCGAGATTTGACATACCATAGAGTTTAAAATGCTTCCGTCCGGCCGAAGGCCGTCTACACGAAAAGTCGTCGAAAACACATACAAAATTAAGCATTCCGAAGGTAACTTATATTGAAAATTGTCGTAAGCGAAGCAAAGACTTGATTCCATCTGCACGAAGGATTTTAAACTGTATGGTATGTCAAATATCCGCTTCGTGTTTGAAAATTTCTGATATTACTGAACCTTGGAGTGTTTAACTTGTGAAACGCTTTCGACGATTTTCCGTATAGCCGGCCTTTGATCGGGCGGAATGATTTTGAACTCTCTGGTATGTTAAATCTCGGCTTCGCTTGCGACAATTTTCAATATTAGTAGCCTTCGGAATGCTTAATTTGGTACGTGCTTTCGACTACTTGCTGTGTAGCCGGCCTTCGGCCGGGTGGAATAATTTTCAACTCTATGGTATGTCAAATATCGGCTTCGTTTACAACAATTTTCTAAACAACTTGTACTGCTATAGAAGCCAAATAATGGTGGAGATGGATCACATTGGAAACACTCAATTATTTTCTACAATATATATTTTAAATTCTATATTCTATATTCGAGTTTGATGATTTTGATTTTTTTGGGTGTAAAATTTTGGGCGATTTTTCATATGAAAAATAACTTAAAATTTGTACGAAAATAGAAATGAAAAATCGTCCAAAATTTTTTCATATAAATTTTGGGTGATTTTTCATATGAAAAATCGCCCCAAAATTTTGGGCGATATTTCATATTTTTTTGGGCGATTTTTCATTTTTTTTTTGGGTGATTTTTCATTTTGAAATTTTGGGCGATTTTTCATTTTTTTTGGGCGATTTTTCATTTTGAAATTTTGGGCGATTTTTCATTTTTATTTTTGGGCGATTTGGTTTTGGGCGATTTTTCATGGAGCCATTTTTTTATTTATTTTTTTATTTTTTAAATCGATGGGGAAAATTGCTCGCCCTCATATCTGTCATTTGTGAAACGATTTTCAAATTTACTTTATTTTGTTTAAAATGGTTTGCCTAAGCTTCAGGCATAATTTGTTTCCGAAAATCGGTGGGTAATTTGCAACACCTCTGTCATTTGTGAACCGATTTTCAAACATTTTATTTTGTTTGAAAGGATTTGCCTGAAGTATAGTCCCATAATTTTTTTTCGAAGTTTAAGATTAACTCTGTCATAATTGAACCGAACTTCAAAATAGTTTTTTTTTGTTTGAAAGAGTTTGCTTGAAGTTGGTCACATAGAAGTGAATATGGAACGGACAAATTGGTATCCCAATATATTGATTATCGCATAACTATGCCATTTCTTGACCGATTTCAAAAGTTTTTATTTGAAAGGACACAAAAGGTTTGGTACTATAAAAAATTGCGGACGAACACACAATTAGTGGCAGGATACACTATTTGATCTAACACATAATTGCGTCCGTATTATAATCATTATAATCTGTTCAATGGGATCTTTGTAATGAAATCGGGTTTTTCAGAGTTATTTTGTCCATATTGCTAGACCAGATAGACGCATTAAAGACTTTTCCTCAAAATGTTTAAAACCCGTGCATCGCCGGGCCGAAAAAGGTAGTTTATTAATAAAAACAAGAAATTTATTGTTTATAATATAAAATGAGAAAATCAATAATTAGTGCACTGTTTTTAATTAATAAAAACCCATCTTAGAGAAAGGAGATAAAACTTTATAATACATATATTTAATTATTGTTGCATAAATTTCCACACATACATCTGAAAAGTGTTCACATCAGAGATGGTAAAATTGGTACAATTGTACCAATCTTAGTACAATTCAGATTTTAAAAGTACAACGGTATACCAATGGCTTATATAGTACAATTAATAATTTTTGTATATATTAGAAATTCTACTTATTGCAACTCTTCCATTGTAATAAAATATTTTATATATTTCGATTTTTTATATGAATGCGACTTTTTATATGAATTAAATTTAAGCTTTGCGAAGTATTGAAAACAATACTTACGAGTTTTATTACCATAATAGTTTTGTAAAGTTATTTATTCTCTTATTTTTGTATAGCAGTGTATTTATTTAAACTTATATTTTTTGATTTATATTATATTTAATAAATAATATGTAGGTTGAATTTAAAAATAATGTTTGGTTGATCTGTTGAAGAAAGAGACAATGATAGATAGGTAAGTGTGGAAGAAGGTCAAGCATCATAGTGGGTCGTGAGCCAAAATAAATTGGGATTTTTTTTCACGACAAGGTTGTGAAGGCAAATGAGACGATCACCTGTCTCAAATTCATTGTATGGTGTATTTGTGTTAGTTTCAGTTTGTTTTATTTTGTGTTTTCTTTTAGATGTTCGGATACGTGGCTGGTGAGAGGGTTGGGACCTTCCTGAATATGCCAGAGCTAGCTGGAAACCTCGCCAGTCCAACCGGTCCGTAACAAAATTGGAAAATGTTTGGAAGGAAAAACTGGTTCATAGGGAATGTTGATTTTCAGTAGCAATCAGAAGTTACAAATCAGTCAAAGAAAGTGCACACAAATTAAATAATAGTGCGTGAAGTATCGGCAAAAATCGAAAAATTGTCCTGGTGAAAATAAAAAAATTAAAGTAAAAACATTTATAAAAAAACATACGTATAGAAATAAAGGAATTTTTCTGTGTAAGAAATGCTTAGGTAAAATTTATTTAATTAGATAGTGGTGCAAGTTAGTAACCTGAAAATTCTGGCAATTTTAAAGTGCAGGAATAAATTTTAAGGATAACTAAAAACAAAAAAAATAAGTTTGTGATTCTTATGAAGCGTTTGTTTTTTTTTATGTGATAATTATTATACAGCTGGCTATTTAACTGTGTGATAAGAAAATTCAAAAGGCTACAATTAATTAAAAGCCGCATACTGTGAAACCCTAAGAGGAAGCCACTATCCGATTTCCGGACACCAACGTTAAAATAGTAAGGTAGCCGTGTTTTCATATTTTGTATAATTCCGTGAATCCTGTGCGCAGTCCAGAGGACAATATAAGTCAGATTTAAAAAGGCAGTATTTAATATTCAAAAGGGAAACCAGAAATCCTTCATATAATATAAAAACACAAAAAAATATAAATATAGCCACAAAAAATAGGTATTAAATTTCAAAAAGAAAACGGAACATCCTTCCGAACAAAAAAATTCTAAATATAACCACATCAGAGAAAAAAGGAATGTATTTAGTCAAATTTAGTGTTTTTGTTTTAAGTTTTTGTAGTCAAGAGTTTAGTGTGTAAGTGTATAATAGTTTATTTTACCCCTTAGATTAGGCCATACATTTTTAGCGCTTGTATGGTGTGTTTTTCGTAAAAAATAGTCCACTGGTAATCCGATAGAGGGAGTTCTAACACTTAATTATACATACCTTTATTTACATTCCACAAGAAAAAATACATTAGTGAGGCTCATATAAAAAAGTTTAATTTCAATAAAACATGTATTTAAATACATATACATTGAGCTAATTTGTGCTGTTTGGCCTGAAAATTTACTAGCCTTAGGGAACTCCTTCAGGGTAGGGTTAGGCGTCTATTTTCCCGCAAAAAGAAATTGAAAAAGAGCCGGTTGAGGTGAACCTTACAGGTACATAGGTGGAACAGTGAAGCTAAAAAAATAGGTACAAAAATAATTTAAATAAATAGAGTATAAAAACAATATATAAAAGAAAATTAAATTAAATTAAATTAAATTAAAAACTAAAAATATCAAAAAATACAAAAAGAATAATAGAAAAAATATAAAAATTGTAAAAAAGTTTATGAGTTTTAATATATAGAGAAAAGGTTGAATTTAGTTAAATTAGATTAGTGTTATTTTTATGTAATTGAAATAGATTTTTATGTACTTTTATAGTTAGTATAATTTGTGATTTAAATAGAGAAATTGCATAGATTTAAGATTTACTTTTTATATTAATAAAAAATTTTAAATGTGAGACTTAGAACAGAAAATTATTAAGTGGTCTGAGTAGATTCAAATAATGGCATGAAGGTGAGTTAAAGGAAGGAGAAGTCGGGTAAGAAGTGGTTCACAAAATATATTGTGAGAACGGAAACGGAATTTGTGACACGGTTGGGCGGGCTAAGTGGGACATTCCTTCAGTCCCTACAATAAAAAGAAAAGTGTCATTCGTGAATATGTTTTTGGTAGTATTAGAGTTATGTTGTTTGTTTTTCAGTTTTTTTGTTATGTGCAGCGTACTCATTGAGAGGGTTGGAACCCGCTGAGACAATTTTCCCAATAATTGAGCTGGTCATAATCCTCATTGGTCTCTGCGGCGGCAACATAAATGGCGCCCAAGTTTTAAATAAAAGTAGTTTGGCGCTAAATGGCGCCCAAACGAAAATAGAAGTAAGTTTGGCGCTAAACGGCGTCAAATGTATAACATAAAGTATCGTGTAGGTCAACTAGGCACGCAATAATAGTCCATTAGAGTTTAGTAATAGCCCAACGAACGTATCGCTAACCAAAAAATTTGTTTGAAGACGATTTATAGCCCTTTGAAATATATTATATTAGTCAAATGTGTTATGGAAAAGCTTCAGATTTGATTTTTATAGGGAAGCGAGGAGTTTGTCGAATACATCCGTGAAATGACATTGATAGCTTAACAACTTTCTTTACGTAAAGTGTGTAATTGTATTGTGTCATTTTTCGTTTGTTTAATTGTTTTGAGTAGTTTCAGCTTACGTCAGTCAGTATATAGCCTTCTTTGTAGTGTATCGCTTTGATAACCGCCTGTGATTTAAATATATTTACAGGGCCTGTTGTATCGAGGTTCGTTGCAAGAAAATAAATCTCGTAATCTCTTAGGCAAATATAGATAGCAGTAAGACCGTATGAGGAAATATATTGACGAGTTAATTCTTTAATTTTTTTTACATTGATTTACATATTTCGAATGATACTTTCATATTAATTAATTTTTTTTACCAGTTCGACGACCGCTGGTCACCTTCATGCCATACCTAATGATAGATATGTAGATACGTCAAAAATAAAAAACGTCAAAACTATAATTGGTCTAACTAATTAGTGAATAATAAAATTAGTAGAATTGAAAATAGATATAGTATACGTATAGTTTGTTTAGTAATAGAATACAGCATTGGTGAATTTTAAAATATAGCATAATTTTAGGAGGATCAAGTTTTTTTTAGTATTTATTAAAACTAGTTTTTCAGAAAAGTTGTTTTTAGTACCCCTAACCGTCCATCTTTAAGTTTAGTTCAATAAAAAGGGCAACCGAAATTTATTTATTCATTAGTAGACTCTGTTACGCAGTCCGTAGAGTTTGATGGCAATACCAGTAAGTTAGCGGTGGAAGATTTTGTGTTTCGTGTGGAGCGACTGCAGCGGCAGTATAAAGCGTCTTGGAATGAGGTGCTAGACAATTTCCAGGTGTTAGTTAAAGGAGCCGCAGAAAGACGGTACTGGCTCTATATTAAGGTCAACTATGTCAAACCCTCAAAGAGGCTCTATTAAAACAATATAGGTCCACCAGATCCAGTATTGAGCTGATGAGTGACATAGTTGAAAAAAAGCAAATCCCAGGAGAGAGTATTGACGATTTTTTCTTCACGATGTCGCAGATGAGATCTCGTCTAGATATATCTATACCTGAAAGGGAAATGATAAAAATTATTAAAAAGAATCTACGAGAAGATATAAGAGCCAGAGTATACCCTATTGCTGTGAGTTCGGTGGAGGAATTACGTGAAGAATGTGTCGAGGCGGCAAAAGTATTTTGCCGAAAAGATATCAAAAGCTTTCGGGCACCAGTACAAATAAATCGATATTCCAGACACGTGAATGAGATTGTTGAGAAGCCAATTGACACTTTTGAAAGTCCGCATGAAGTATACGAAGAGGTAGCAGCGATCCACATCGACAAAACACAAAATTCAACACCCAGAAATCCGCTTGTTTGCCGTCAGATTGGACACTTTTACAAGCATTGTAATTCTGTCGAGAGGACAGTGTTCTGTTACGGATGTGGTAAACCTGATGTGAAGTCTCCGAACTGCACAGATTGCAAAAATAGAAATTTTCCCAGGGGCGATGTAACAGCTAGGAGCCATCGTTCCTTAGAAAACCCTCCGGGTGTGATACACTGAGAGAAAAAAATAAAAATTTATTAAAAATGATAAAGAATTTTGACAAATTTAGTCCGCAAATGCGACATAAATATAGTTTTGAAGAGTGTAAACAGAATTATGAGTCGGTTAGAGCGAGGATATTTAATAATGAGTTAAAATTTAAGAAAACAATTTCAAATAGGATTAAGAAATTAAGAAATAAGTTTAAAGAAAAAAAGAAATTACGTAGATTAGTCATTGAAACTATAAAAGGAGTAGATAGGAGAAAGGATTCTCGAGCTTTTGCCAATATTAGTGTAGAAAATATATGTATTAGAGGTTTATTAGATACCGGAGCGTCGGTTAGTTTACTAGGGAAGGGATGTAGAGAATTAGTAGATAAGCTAGGGATTATTTATAATCCAATATTTTCTTTTGTGTCGACCGCAGCAGGTAAAGAGCATCGGCTAATAGGAAAATTAGAATTAAGTACTACATTTAAGGATAAAACTGAGCAAATAATTTATTACCTATGTCCAGATTTAGAACAGAAGGCATATTTAGGCGTAGATTTTTGGCGAGTATTTCATCTAGCCCCAGAAATTTTTGAAGCTGAAGAGCTAAACATGGAAAAAGTGCAAGAGGATTTTAGAGTAGATGATCATAAGTCTAATCCTCATATACTAACACCAAGCAACAAAATAAATTAGAAAGAGTTATCGAACTGTTTTCAGCCTTTGAACAGGAGGGCCTAGGTTGCACGTCGTTAGAGAAGCACGTAATAGAGTTAATTGAAGGTGCGGTACCTTTTAAAGATAGGCACTATCAATTATCTCCAGCTGTGCATGAAATTGTATATAAAGAGATTGTTACTATGTTGGAGTTAAATGTTATAGAGGAAAGTGAAAGCCCTTGGTCCAATAGGACGACCGTTGTAAGAAAGCCAGGGAAAAATAGATTCTGTCTAGATGCGAGAAAGCTAAATAATGTAACAATTAAAAATGCTTATCCGTTGCAAAATATAAATGGCATCTTGAGCAGAATTGACGAAATTCGCTTTCTGGCAAATAGAGCTGGACAAAGAAAGTAGGCCTTATACAGCATTTACGGTGGCAGGTCGGCCACTCTATCAGTTTCGCGTGATGCCATTTGGGCTCTGCAACGCTGCATAGCGGCTTTGCAGGCTCATGGACAAAGTTATTCCGCAGAGGCTGAAAGAAAATGTTTTTATTTATCTCGACGACCTCCTGCTGATATCAGACACATTTGAGAAACATTTAAAAATTTTGGAAGAAGTTGCGTCTTGTTTAAAGAGAGCAAATCTCACAATTGGGCTGAAGAAATCTAAGTTCTGCTTTCAGCAGCTGCAATATCTTGGGTTTATAATTGGTGGTGGGAGTCTGAAAACTGACCCCGAGAAAGTTAGAGCAATCAAAGAAATCCGAAATCCACCAAAATCTCCGAGAGAAGTGCGAAGCTTTTTAGGGACGGCCGGCTGGTATCGCCGTTTCATTAAAGATTTTGCCTCGATATCTGCCCATTGACCGATACGCTGAAAAAGGCAAAAAAAGTTTGAGATTACGCCTGAGGCGATCGAGTCATTTGAAAAATTTAAAAAAGTTTTGACATCAGCTCCACTTTTGAGGCCAGCGGATTTTTCGAAGATGTTTTGGATCCAGTGCGATGCGTGTGATTACGGAGTCGGCGCCGTTCTCTATCAACTAAATGATTTAATCGAAGAACATCCAATAGCTTTCTATAGCCAAAAATTGAACCCCTGTCAAAAAAACTACATTGTTACAGAGAAAGAATGTCTCGCGGCTGTGTTGGCAGTAAAAAGGTTTCGCCCATACATTGAGCTAATGCCGTTCACAATAGTTACGGATCACGCCAGCCTGAAGTGGCTAATGTCTCTAAAAGATATAACATGAAGATTAGCCCGTTGGTCACTTCAGCTGCAAGCGTTTGATTTCCAGATTGAACACAGAAAGGGCTCTGAAAACATAGTTGCAGATATGCTTTCCCGATTACCGGCAGAAGATCAAAATGTGGATGGGGTAAATTTTGAAGATATTTTTGATTTCGAAACAACTGAATTTCAAAGCGATGAGTATTTAGATCAAACGAATGGAATTCAATCGTGGTGAAGAAACCGGAACCCAGTGGAAAATGTGGATACCACCTAATATAACACAGATTTTAATCGAGAAAGCGCACAATAGCTTAACTTCAGCACACGGTGGGGTAACAAAAACATTAGAAAGGTTAAAGAGATATTTTTATTGGCCTAAATTAACAGCTCAGGTAAAAACTTATATAAAAAATTGCCAAGTTTGCAAAGAAATCAAGCCAACAAATCAAAATCTTCGGCCAGAGATTGGTAGCCAGGTTATTACAGAGAGGCCTTTTCAATAATTATATCTCGATTTTTTGGGCAAATACCAAGTCTGGTAACTGCTATATTTTTCTTGTCCTAGACCACTTCACAAAATATACCTTTATGAAGGCTATGAAAGAACCCACGGCAGGAAATAAAATAGAATTCCTTGTCCATGAAGTATTCCACAAATTTGGTGTGCCCGAAGTGATTCACACTGACAACGGCGCGCAGTTCGTATCAAAAAGTTTTCAAAATCTGCTCAACACATACAATATTCAACATTTAAAAACGCCAGTGTACCAACCCAGCAGCAACGCTTCAGAGCGTGTGAACCAGAGTATTTTAGCAGCGATAAGAGCCTATCTCAATGAAGATCATAGAGATTGGGATCTCTATTTGTCTGAGATAGATTGCGCAATTCGTTCCACAGTGCTATTGGTTTCACGCTCTTTTTTGCTCTGTTTGGCCAGCACATGTACTTAAGTGGAGCAGATTATAAACTAGCCCGAAAACTACAGTCAGTTACAGACCATCAAATAGTATTTCAAGCCGAGCGAAAGAATGGAATTAGTGCGAAACCAGATAAAAGAAAATATGAATCGAGCCTATGAAAAAAGCGCCAAAAGGTATAACCAGAGAGCACGAATGGTTAAATTTGTACCTGGGCAAGAAGTCTACAGGAGGAACACAGTGCAGAGTAAGTTTGGGAAAAATATCAGTGCTAAATTCTGTAGGAAGTTCCTGAAATGTAGAGTGGTTCGACCTGTAGGTAGAAATATGTAACAATTTGAAACTTTAGATGGGAAAACAGTAGGCGTATATCACGTCAAGGATATTAAGGTTTAAGTTGCAAGGCAATTAAATTTGTTCAATAACGAATTTAATTCGAAGTCAAGTGCAATATTAGGATTAGGTGGTTATTTATTTTAGTATTTATACAAACAAATATGTGTCGGGTTGTCCTGATTTGAAATTGACTATGCAATTTTTACCTTACAATCTGTGATATAGTTTACTAAGTACCTGATAGTTTCTAGCCTAGTTTAGAATTACAATTTTCATATAGAGTGCAATATTAGTTGGTAGGTTTTACCTGTGATACGCCTGTGATATATGTGTTTGCGTGATGTCCAGTTTTTTTTTATTTTTAAGGTGCAGAAAAAGTAAAGTCCTTTACGATTCAATTATACCAAGTACCTCGTAGAGAAACCTGAAAACAAGGAAAATTTACACAAAGTAAATGCTTATGTTATAGGCGTGTGAAAGAGTTACTTCCCGTAATATTGCATGTACGAAGACTGAAAGAGATCAACCCAAGTCCATAGAGCTACCAAAATCCAAGGCAAAAGAAAATAGAGGCGTTACTCGTTGAACATTGAAAGATCTAAATACATATAAGAAAATAAATTAATGACGACGAAATTATTAATATTTAATGATAATTCTGATGAAAAATTAGCTAAAATTGAAATTTAAATTTAACTTGCCTCAAAGTAATAATTTTGCAGGCGTTCGATTGTTTAAAGGCACTTCAGGTGCCCAATTGGTAGAGAAAAGCCAATTCCAAGAAATTTAATAAAGATCATAAATGTATGGGTTGCCACTATGCTCTTTCTTACCTAAGAAAGTTCAGAAGTCGGCTAGGTTCTATGGAGGGGTGAATGAGGTCTCCGATATTGGGGTGGAAATTCTGCAAGTATAGGAAAATAATATCAACAGTTAAAACCAAAATACATTTACGAATACTTATCTGTTTACACGAGTTAATATGCCCGGCTAAATACAGGTAGCGTTTGAGACTCTATTATCTCAGGTGTGGGAGCTCCCCACGTTGGGCTTGTTGATTAAATCCATTAAAAATTTATCCCGCACACCGTTTCCTACCATGCACACTCGTAGCAACCGGAGTTTTGTTGCGGTCAAATTGCTTGCTGGGTTGCTGTAAATACGGCGACCAACCCACACTAGTAAACAGTACATTATTTTAGCGTCTTGTCCACTATTTTTGTGAGTGTAGTGGAAATCTCTTTTTAATACATGTCAAATTATTTCTGAATATAACGTTAAGAACATTTGCCTAGTAATAAATTAGTTTGTTATGTTTGTTTAATCCATAAAATGTTCACACCATTTTTCATGGAGTCAATGGTCACCGTAGCTATGTACCAAAACAATGGCCATGTATGCAGCGTGCTTGTGTATGAATGTATGTGCACAGATTTAAATTATACATACAAATTTATATACACAAGACGTATGTATACATACATATGTGGCATCCATGAAAACACAGGCTATGACAAAATATTTAATCATAAACAAATGTTCTAAATTAATATCACCCAGCTTTATAGTTTGGAAAAAAATCAAAGATAAATACATGCATTTTGTAGCAATGAAAATATTACACGACTATGTGAGGTCATATTGTTTTTTTTTCTTTTGTTGCAGCATTTATAGTATAAACTACGAAATATAGATTTTTCTTTATTTGGCACAAATATTTACATTTAGGGATGAAACAAGAATAGCACATTGAATAGCAATCATAATTAGTACATTTAATAATAAAACTTTATTTATAATTATTAAATAAGTAAATTTCACAAAATTTTATATTTTTCCTCCAGTCGTCTTTATTGTTGTGTCAGTTTTGTTGCTTTATATTCATTGTTGTTAGCACTGTGTGTAGTGTAATATGTAGTGTAAAATAAGGCGACAATTAAAAACAGGGATGTGCATTTCATTCATAAATTACAAACCCAGAGAAAGCGGTTATATTGAAAAATGTTGAAATGATGAAAAACAAACTGTTCTAAGTTTCATGACACCCTGGTAGAAGAAAACCCACAGGATGAGAAACGGGAGGGAAATTGCAGGAAAAACAAACATCAAAATGTAATTAAGCTTTTCTGATTTTTGTGAAAAACAGTTAATTAGGAAAAACTGTTTTGATATTAAAATATATTTAAATATTGTACAGAAAATTCTAGAATTTCGAGGAAGAAAAAAGATGAATGGCTGGGCGGGAAAAGAGTAAATTTTTCTTTGGGAAAATTGGAAAATGTTTGGAAGGAAAAACTGGTTCATAGGGAATGTTGATTTTCAGTAGCAATCAGAAGTTACAAATCTGTCAAAGAAAGTACACACAAATTAAATAATAGTGAGTTAAGTATGGGCAAAAATCGAAAAATTGTCCTGGTGAAAATAAAAAAATTGTAATAAAAACATTTATAAAAAAGGCGTATACGTATGTATACACCTTTTTAAAAATTTTCTACTTGAGTGTATTTCTAAATGATTTTGTTGTAATTTGCTTCCGAAACCACTTGTTATTAAACTAAAGCACAAATAAAGTAGTCATTTTCAACTTCAAGATAAATTTTGAATGCATTTTGAAATTTGAGTGCACTTGGATTTGTTTTTATGAATTTTGAATTTTTTAAATTGGTCGTATATAACAACATACAGTGCCCACTGTGTTAAAAATAGCTGCCTAATTTTTACAAACTTTATAGCCTACAGCCTTTCCTATAACTCATGCACACGTTTTCTGCGGATCCGACTATTAGTTTGGAATATATATGTAAGCTTTCCGATGACTAAATAGTTTTATCGGTAAAATTGGTCTTATATAACATAATATAGCCCATAGTGTTAAAAATAGCTGTCTAATTTTTACAGAATTTATTACCTACATCCTTGGTTATAGCCTATCTATATAATTTTGTGGATCGGACTATTAGTTTGGACGATATAGGGTTTTCGAAAACTTAAGAATTCTATCGGTAAAATAGGTCTTATGAAACAACATGTAGCGACCACTGTGTTAAAAATAGCTGCCCAACATTTAACATACCTTGTAGACTACATCCTTCCCTATAATTCATCCATACATTTTTTGTGGATCAGACTATTAGTTTGGAATATATTTTTCCGTCACTATATTGGCCTTTTTGCCCATCATGCGTTGTATCGCCGTTTAAGTCCAAGAGTTAGTTATATGTTTAAAATGTTCCCAAAATATAAAGCTTACAAGATTTATTACCCCGATCCACTATAACAATGTGCAAAAGGAAGGGGACGATCTTACATCCTCCTTAAATAAAGGGCAGATGTAAATTTTCAAAACGCCGACACATATCTATTTTCTTCTATATTCTATCACAGTCATTCGCTCGAAGTCTGCTATTTTTAAAATTTAGATTTTGTTCTACAGTGTTCCTTTTAGTCCACGTCATTAAAATAAGGTTATCAACACGTTTGTATTTTTTATGTTTTTTCCTTCAGAGCACCGCCATTTATCGACTGATTTGCAAAAAATTTATTTTATATAAAAGGGAAAACTGCTCAAATATGAGCTCAAATACATTTTTTTTACTTTTTGTCCCCCTGTACATATTTTTGTATGATTTGTTCATATATTACAACTTATGTGTCAATGTTCAAGTAATTTGTGAAATTTTAGAAAGAAAAAATATTAAAATTGGTTAATTTTGTCCAAAAAATTTTTAATCACTACGAAATATATAAAAATGCAATAATTTTGTTTATTTAATTCATTTTAAAAAATTTCTCCCCTTTGTTTGAAAAATATCTCTTTGGTGGCACTTTTTTCTTCAAAATCCGTCATTTCTAACACCTTTTGAAAATTTTCAACGGTCACACTGACAACAATTTCGCCTTAGTTTTGACGTAGAATACAAAAACAAAATCCCATGAAGGCGAATTGAATTCGCCTATGACACCACCTTGTAAAATTAGTTCGCCTTGCTTTATACGACGTATATTTATCGACGAATTCGTCGTTCGTCCCAGTTAGTCAACGTTCAGACGATGCAAGTCTTATTGATCAGCTTCTTATTCAGCTGTGAGAAAGACAGAGAAAATTGTATTAATTTCTCCGTCTTTCTCACAGCTTAATAAGTTAATCAATAAGACTTGCATCGTCTGAACGTTGACGTATGTTCCTAGCATTAATTCAAGGTAGATCAGCACCAGGTAGTCGCAAGAGAATTCGCCGTGGAGAATTTACATCTGGGATGTCAAAAAAGCTGATACATTAACTGCACGTCTCCACGCGCAATATTTATTTCCAAACATAAGAAATAACGTCGGCAGAATAACAGCACAAATATGTTCATATATAGGCTTATGTTCTGAGCTATAGAACACGTATTATGGTATTGGACATAAATTTAAAAAATTCACTGTGAATGGATCGATGTTTTTTGTCTTTATTTTAATTTTTTTAAAACTATTTTATTTTAATTTGCTTTATTTTATTTGAAAAACTTTGTATTTTTACCACAGCTACAAGTTTCTTTTGTTTAATTCACGCAAACAACAAATGCCGATCAAATTTGATAGCTTATGTTCAACATTATATCTTGAACATAAGTTTGAACAATTATGTCGCAATTTATTAGCAAATAAATGTTTCTGCTGTCCACACGTGAACATATGATGTTGGAAATAGAATTTGACAGATGAGAACATAATTATTTCCAAGTTTATTGCTCGTGGAGACACCCAGTAATACAGCTGACAGACCAACTGTGTAACATTTACGTAAACTGCTGGTCCCTTGCGGCCACCTAGTATGATTTCGCCTTGCATTAATTGAACCTTGTCCATTCAGTCGCCGCGCGACTTGGAAGAATAAAGCGGCGGCGGGTGGCCGTCGATCAGCATGGAGTTCTGTACCTGTTAAATATTAATTGGTTACAAGCCGCCGCTTTATTTCTCTAAGCCACGCCGCCGCCGACTTTGAATCGGCTTAAAGGCTGAGCCGGCTCAAGCAAGGCCGCCGATTCCAACAGCTGCGCCGTAAATTTTATTTGCCTGACAATGTCTATTTCACAGATATGTATGATAAAGTACTAAGTTTTTCGATAAAATTTTTTATATTTTTGCACCAATGTAACGCATTCAAGTCCCGTTAGAACTTATAACATATTTTTCAAGTGAAAAAGCAACAGATTGGCAACAGATTCACACATTTAGCCAGGCCCACTAACTGGGGGTCTCCACGAGCAATAAACTTGGAAATAATTATGTTCTCATCTGTCAAATTCTATTTCCAACATCATATGTTCACGTGTGGACCGCAGAAACATTTATTTGCAAATAAATTGCGACATAATTGTTCAAACTTATGTTCAAGAAATAATGTTGAACATAAGCTATCAAATTTGATCGGCATTTGTTGTTTGCGTGAATTAAACAAAAGAAAATTGTAGCTGTGGTAAAAATACAAAGTTTTTTAAATAAAATAAAGCAAATTAAAATAAAATAGTTTTAAACAAAATTAAATAAATTAAAATAAAGACAAAAAACATCGATCCATTCACAGTGAATTTTTTAAATTTATGTCCAATACCACAATACGTGTTCTATAGCTCAGAACATAAGCCTATACATGAACAAATTTGTGCTGTTATTCTGCCGACGTTATTTCTTATGTTCGGAAATAAATATTGCGCGTGGAGACGTGCAGTAGCTGCTTTCGACTCGTTCGAGTAGTCGTCCCAGTCACTCACTTTTTTTCGTCTGTGAGGCCCACTATCTATCTACTTATCGTTCGCTTATAAGAAAATAAGTGACTTTTTTGACATTTGTTTTCTCTTAGATACCATATGTTTTTACTTAGCGGGCCGCAAATTTGTATGTAGAGTTTTACGTTATCGTTTTCTTGTCGACTTATCGAGATAAATATTGTTAGTGGGCCGCAAATCAGCTGTTTTTCGTTAGGTATGCGACAACTCGAAAACGAAAATCATCGTGGGCCTGGCTGATTATTTTTTTGTATAAAAAGACATTTAATGGACGCTTTGAGGTTTAAACGTTTGAACAGTTATACTTGAATTCTGCTGAGTTACAATCCGATCGGCTCAAAATCAAGCCGCGCCGCCGCCGATTGACTTTTGCTATACAAAACAACTTTTTTTAAAATGAAATATTACAATTTTTTAGCTAGAAAATTTTTTTTTAATATTTTCTATTTAAATAAAATTTTCAGTATATTTTCATTCAAGCCTACAGATAAGCCGCCGCCGACTCATCGTTGTAAACGCCGCCACCTCCGACAAATGTCCGCGCCGCCGCCGATGAAAAGGCATCGGCGTGGATCTCTGATACACTAAAGTACGTTCTAGGTCGATATAATCTACTTTGAGTCAGAGGCGACTAGCCGCCAGCCGCGCCAATGATTTTTCATGAGCCGCGCCGCCGCCCATTTTTTTTCACTTTTTTGCAGATTTTTGTTCGTGGACCAATAAACAGATCAATGCATCTCGACAGCTGTTTATTGTATACTATCCTAAAGATGTCAAACTGCATATAAAAAAACCAAAAATTTTTTTATATACAATTATTTTGTTTGACATCTTCACGATTAGTCATTTTTGTTGTCGAGATGCATAGACCTAATTATTGTATCATGGTTTTGTTTGCACATGCAATTTTTGTTGCAGCAATTTCTGAATTTGTGGGAGTGTTGAAATAGAAATATATAACATATCTATTCCTCTCTCGTTCTTTCACACAGATATATGAAGAATTGCTGCAACAAATATTTCACGTGTGGACCGTGACTTAGTGAAAATTTATTTCACAGATTATGGAACAGAATACTCACTTTTGATAGCTAAAAAAGGTTGTTCTCATGTGTTATGCAGTTTTACATGTTGTTGTTGTTTTTACTAAGATTGTATGAATGAGATAGTCAATTAGAAACCACGTTAGAAAGTAAGATTTGCTTTCTCTTTCATACAATCTTCGTAATGTTGTTGTATAGTGACGGGTCTAGTTAGTTGTCTGTGATTTATTTATTTGATCACATCATCAAATGTTTGCGTAAGGAAACTTGGCGAAGAAAATTATTTCCAAGTAATGGTTCTACATTTTTTTCTTATGAATTCATTTATTTGTACAGAAGATAAGTTGTTTACATTTCAATAAGGTCCCAGCGCCTTAAAGGCATTATTGGGACAAGTTGGCAAGTATTTACATAGTACTAAGTACAAATAAAGTTCTAAACTTTTAACTAGGTTTTGGTTAAGAAAAATAACAAAATTATTTTATAGAGAGAAATATTAAAATAAATCTAAAGATGAAATAAAATGTACAATGTATGTATGTATGAATAATATTGTATGAATATAATAGCGTATGTACATATATGTTACAAGAGCGTTTCGAAACTGTTCAATAGCTTTTGTTTGCAGAGCGATTTAAATAATGAAATACTATGTATAGATTTCAGTTCTACCGGCAAATTATTAATTTTACACTTCCCACAAAATCAATTCTTTGTTTGGTTGTTTCTAACCTACATCGAGGGGTTCTAAAATTTGATCTATTCCTGGTGTTAAAATGCTGTTGAATTTGAGAAAATGTTATGGTATGATGACCGACGTGGTTAATACATTTAAAAACAAACAAAAGAACTTGGTACTCATGCAAACCATATATTGGTAAAATGGTTTTACTTATTTCCTTAAATAATGAGATAGTTGAAAACGTTATCGGCAATTTGTAAGCTGTTTTTAAAGCTTTGTTTAAAATCAACTTTAATGTTTCTCAGATTAACGACAATAAGCTCAACAAAATTACTACTAGTACAGACTTGAACTTCATATGAAATGCTTTTGTTAATATAAATAGACGAGCCCCCATAACCATCTTCTCTACAACAATGCACTTTATTAAAACCAGGTATTTTGTAAATTTGTGTAAGATTTTCCTGAAACCAAGTTTCCTGGATCGCGATTATATCCGGTAATTTAGGAATACTAGCAATTAAAGATTTGAACCGATTGCACTTATCGACAGAGGAAACGCTCCTGCTATTTAAACTAATTATATTTAAAATATTTACATTCAATTTACTCATGTATGATTCGTAACTAGAAAATCGATTAATATATTAATTTTTAATCATTTTAAAAAGTATTGTGTATTAACACAAACAAGAATATTAATTTTTAGTCATTTTAAAAAGTATTGTGTATTAACACAAACAAGAATATAAAGAAAGGTTTTTTTTAATAAAGCATATGCTATTATGAGGAGATATAAGCAGCACCATCATCGCCATTTTCGCTAGAATTTTCGTCTTCTATAGGTATATTACCCAACATAGATCTTCTTCCCCGCCGACTATTTGTAGAAGCTTCAAAAAGGAGCCTGTCAAC
Source organism: Panzeria rudis (assembly GCA_956483635.1). Classification (NCBI taxonomy): domain Eukaryota; kingdom Metazoa; phylum Arthropoda; class Insecta; order Diptera; family Tachinidae; genus Panzeria; species Panzeria rudis. The sequence continues at coordinate 64,829,637 of OY101449.1, forward strand.
TTCATCTTTAATTAACTTCGGCTTCGCGGTGTCACTTTTCTTACAATAAATATTGGCATTTCTGACATAAATATGTTGATAGCCAACTGACCTTAATGACTTGGCATGATGAAATAGATTCAAAGTTTCCTTACTATGATAATCATTTACGTATATGCCTTTCGTTGTTTCGTTTTTATTAAGATTCGATTTGGCCGACATTAGTTTGTCCTTTTGAGTTTTTGACGAAAATTTTACAACAATAGATTTATTTTTATCATTGGGGTTTCGGTTTTTATTCATAAAGTATGCAGATTCAATAGCATTTGGCTCATAACTAACGCCAACATCTTTGGCTAACCTTACAACCGCTTCATTCGCATTTTCCTTCTCCAATATATTTAAGCCATGTATAATTGAAACATTTTTCACTCGGTCGTTGTTTATTATTTTCACAGAGTTTTTTAATGTTTTTACTTCTTTTTTTAAATTTATATTTTCTTTACGCATTTCTGCAATTTTTTTTTTTTTTTGTTAACATTGACTTCTGTAATTACCTCATCAAATTTGGCAGACATGAAATTTATGGATTCTGTGAGTTGGTCTAACTTTTCTAACTTTTCCAATTTCTTTATATCCAATTTGATGGAACTTAGCTCACGCTTAACATCATTATCACCTTCTTTGCAGGTTTGGCAGTAAAAAATATCTTTTTCATTTTTTACAAGTCTTTCAAACTCTCTTTTGCTAAAATTAGTGCATTGGAAATGGTAACTATTCCCGCAATTATCACATTGAATAAAATCATCGGTATTTTCTTTTATATCGATTTCGCCTTTGCAAAGTAAATTTTTTTTAATAACTAAACTGCGACGCGCTTGATTTTTCGGCATTCTTTGTTTTATTAAGAAACCTTATAATCTGTTTTGTATGTTTATTAACTTTTGCAAATTTTTTTTTAGATTATATACGTCGAAAATTTTTAATTATTTTACTTTATTTTAGCGCCGACCAAAATGTCGGTCTATTACCCAGAGTTGCCAGCTGTGATTATTGGGCACTTACTGAATTTACGAATGTACCCAATATGACGATCAAACGAAGTTTGTGATCAAAAATTAATTATCATTAAGAAAAAAATTTAAATTAATATTTTAAAATATGAACTTCAAAAAAATGTATTTCATTTATGTTACACATTACATCACAATCCAGATTTGAAAACCTTTTGAGAAAAACGTTTGAAAGTGAATTGTTGAGAATGCTATGTTTTTCAAGTTATTTTCATATCATTTTCAAACGTTTATCGTTTAAGAAAAGGTTTGATTTCAAATCATTCTTAATTTGAAATTAAACTTTCGTGTTTGTCGGGAAGTTAGAACTATACTAGTTGCATATTACTTCAGACTAGTTGCCTACCTGTCCTTTTTTCATATATCGAACTATCGATTTTAACATTAGGTTGTCATATGAACCCAACTAGCTCATTTGTATACAGTTATATCCTAGTTGTTGTAAACTAGTGCTCTTACTAGTTTTTTTATTTAGATTTTGCAACTCTTATAAAAAAACTTTGGCTCAACCGTGGTACAAACACACATTCCTCATATTTCAAGGCACGTACTCTACCTACTGAACCACTTTCCACTAATTTTTTTAAAAGCTAAAAATATTATTATATACAAGTCGTATACCTGAATATGTTTTCCTTTTTTTATTATTATCGTTACTAGCTCCCAAACAGGTCAACCGATTTTAATTTAGTAAATTTTGTTTGAAAGGTGACTTGATCCAAAATCTTCTAACCTATGAAGAAAATTTGTCCAGCCATTTTGAAGTTATCATCTGTTTTCTTCGGGGGTTCTTAAAATTTTTAATTTAATGTTATTGTATAATTGATTGACTCTCTGGTGACAACACTGCTTGAACTAATGGTACGTGAATCAGCAGATTTTTCTTAATAAGGAAAGTTCATTACTAAAAGAGACAGACAACTATATTGCTCTAAGACTCCAACCGATTCTATGGCAATAAACTTCTCTTTGTTGCTGTATGATATACGCAAATCTTAGAAACATGTATCAGATATGTGATGGAAATCGATTTTGAGAACGAAGCACTTTTAAAAGTAATTTTCAATAGTCTATCCATCCAATTTTATAATTTTTGTAATTAAATTATATATAAGAAATATTTGTGGTAAAGCTTTTTTTTAAAAAAGAAATATTGTTAAAAATCACCTTTTAAAATGGATTCGTTTTCGAACCACATACCATTTAAACAGCAGATTGACCCTTTTATGCAAACCGTAAAAATGTCTGGTATACATAGAAAAGAAAACATATAAAAGTGCGTCGCAGCCGATAAAAATATATCCAACCGGTTAGCATACGGCGCAGTCATTTCAACCGCCTCCGCCGACCATTTTACACTCTCAGCCGCCGCCGATAAAAATACCTCGGCTCGCCACGCTGCCTTGAGTACGTTATGGAAAAAGTAATATTATTTATGAAAAGTCATTGGAAAAAAGTGAGCATAGCTTCGATTCCAGCTATATACGGAATAAGCTATATCAAAAATGAATACGTGTAAGATAGAAAATTAATTGTTGTTATATGTGTATTTATAAAGCTTGGCTATTGCAGAATCCATCAACATATGAGACAAATGTGTGAGGTTGTTAACCAATGTTCCACTCCAAAACATAGTAAAATTCTAGTTGTTTTAAACCCGGTGGCCAACAAAAAGCAATGTGAAAAGATCGTACGTACATATGTAGATATATGATATCAAGGTAGATTTATTTAAATAAATCTGGCTTGATATATTTTGCACAGAATATGGAAGGGAATACTCCCGGCAGTTAAATTGCTGTTGTCATGGTCAAAGCGAATTAATATCAAGTGGCCTTATCATTAAAACACCACATACAAAGTAGGTGTAGGACTGTTTTTATTTGTACGTTGACTGTTCGGGTTAAAGGGCAATATACACAGTCAACATGCTTGACAAGCGTGGTAATAGTATGTGTGAAATTTCGTTAGTATTAGTGACCGACGACGATTGATGGCAGATCTACTTGGTTTTGATTTTTCGTCAAGCACACACGAGTCTGACCATGCTGATTGATTGTGTATTATGCCCTTTATAGTTTTTCCGTTTTTTTTATATAGAGTTTGACTGATGGGGTGTAGTCAGCTGATGATCATCTGTGATGATAAGGCTACCTGGTACTGCATTCGCCTTGGTCATGGTGTGCAGTTCAGACCACGAAGCCGTTCGGCGCATAGCTGGCTTAATAGCCGCCATATTTTAAGTTGCGCCGCCGCTGATGTAATGTGGCTGTAATCGGTGCTCGACTTAGCCGGCAACTGTATATCCAAGGCGAATTCTCTTGCGACTACCTGGGCTCAAATCGTTACATCCGTGATCGTATCGGCAAACGTACTAAAATTAATTACGTGACACGTCAATCGTATAAACTGTATGGTATTACAGTACGTTCACGTATGTCATAATGCGAAAATGACGTTTTTACGTGACGAGTTGTACGTTCACGGATGTGACGATTTGAGCCCAGATGTTGATCTACCTTGTGTATATCAAAAAATATAAGTTTGGTGCAAATATATAATTTTTTTTGCTAGAAATACATACCAAGGCGAATTAATACAAGGTGGCCGCAAGAGCCCAGCTGCGACTAGCTGGTGTTGATCTACCTTGATACATACTAAGTGAGCCGGTCGACGTTATATATTCAGCCGCCGCCGAGAAAAGTTGGCTTACAGTCGGCGCGTAGCCGCTGCTGGCTACTTTTTGGGTAAGCCGACGCTGATAATCGAATAATATCGGCTTCCAGCTCTGGTCCAGTTTTACATGCAAAATGTTCTTGGGCTAAACTCACACCGAAAAAGAAAAATGGGTTTTGTGACTTCAAGACTACATTAGTTCTTATGAGCAACACACACCAAATTTTATTTTGATGTGTGATAATCATACGAGTGTTTTGACTTGTAAGACAAAAATCGTTTGTCGTATTTGGTGTGTTCAGGCTTACTAATGCTGACTTTAGACGACACATATTTTACATCTGACGTGTCAAATTTCCTACTGCTAAAGTGATACATGCCGTGTGAAACATATGAAACATTGTCAGATGACATTTACAGAAGCAAAGTCAGATGAAAAATGTTCAATTAGAGCGTGTTCTATTTTCATCTGACAAGGCATCTGACATCAGCTGTGTTAAATTATCAAAATTGTGGTTTGGCTGAAAAAACATTTAAAAAGCAAAGAGCGCTTTATATATTTACGAAAATTGTGCAAAAACTCAGCTGTTGTGAACACTCAGAGGTTATGTCAGATGTAATTGCACATGTACGTGTGAAAGCAAATATTATAAACCGTCTGTAAATTGACAATTTTGACAAACATGAGAAGTTACTTATCTCTCACACACATAACAAGCCATATGTAAAAAACATGTCGTCTAAAGTCAGCATAAGATAATATGAAATAGATAGACAAATTAGAAAACATTATAAACAAGGTGAATTTTATCAGGTGGTGTTGATTCTAAAACAACTACAACTTTACAATAACATTTGATATCTCCGCCCCTATATCAACGTATACAAATTTTGACATACATACGAGCATCTAATTTGCGGAAAAAGAGTAGAACCGCTGTGCTTATAATATCACCTGTATAAATCCACCTTGATTATAAAATAAGTTTTGCTTTCTCTTATACAATCTTCGTAATGTTGTTGTTAAGAGCTGTTTTACACTATTACCTAGCTTATACGCCGAGCTTATTTGCAAATAAAAACGTAAAATGCTGCCAAATCCTTGCTTATTGTAACTTATTAAATCACTGATTATTCATCTATTTGTGAATATATTTATCTATTTATTATTTTTATTAACAAACATATGTAATAGAGGCAGCCGAAACTACTTATTTGCAAATAGCGCGTTAATCAGTAATTGTTTTCGTGAGTTAGTAATTTACAATAAAAATACATACTTTGTAGCACTACGTTTTTATTTGCAAATAACTTGCGTATGAACGTACTATATCTCACAAGCCATTCGACTTTTGTAGAAAATACAACCCTGATCAAATTAGTTTATGGCAAGGTGAATTAAAGTTTAAAAAAAGCAATAACACATATCAAGGTTACATATTGTGCAGAAGTCGAACAGCATTTCTCTGCATTTTGCTGATTTTTTACTGAAAAATTTACAGTGAAATTTGCAGATTTTTGTCCTTAAATTGCATATATTATACAATGTCATTTCGACAAGTAAAACTAGTGGAAACCTGATCTTATATACATACATGATACGTATATTACAGGCTGTGTTGCCAGAAAAGTTTTGCCTCATGTCCCCAATTTAAAGAGTGATGTCCCCAAAAACCCCATTTCAAAAGTAAAAGTCCCCAGTTTTGTCCCCAAAAAAATATTTTTGTAATAAGCACTATTTTTTAAGTCCTTTGCGTATTTTATTACTTCTAATATTATTATTTTGATTTAGCTATATATGAACCTCTATGTCAGTGGTGGCCATTCTCTCAATTTTCTATACTCGCGAGTATAGGCTGTTTTTTTTACCACCAACACGTACACTCTGTTTGAGACACTCAGCCTATCTATTTAGCCGCGAAGCACATACACAAACAAAGAATAAGATAGTGTATGCATGCCCACCACTGCTCTATGTCCATAGATATTTTCATATGCATTTTTCACTTCTAATTTTAAACAAATTGTATTTTATTCCACTGTATAGTAAAACCGATAACTTGTAATAGTTAGAGAAATGTTATTTTTAATTCACTTTCTCTCTAGGATAAGGAAACAAAAAAGTTCAGAGAAATAAAATACTATTAAGTGCTTTTTTTAAGAAACCATTACAATTTTGCGATTCTGGAAAACTGAAAAACTGAAAAACTCTTGTCTTTATATATTTTGGTTTAATTTTGCACGAAAACTAGTATATTGGTACAAAAGTTTTAATAATAAAATTATATAGTGGAGTTCAGTGCGTGGTCCAAATGGTTTTGCGAAAGTGCAAATGATAACATCGTAGCTTTTTAAAAAAATTTCGTATTCTGTTGTTGGATTTCATAAAAAAGCTACGCTATTTTGTATTTTCATTTTCGCAAGACCATTTGCATCAAACAGTGAGCTGCGCTAATACATATGTTTTATTTGTAGAATAATGCCGCTTTTTTTTATTATTATTCTTATTATATAATGTGTACGGCATAAGCACCGCGACCCGAAATATTTCTTGTGCAAATATCTGTTGTGAGAGGCTGTATACTTTACTTGGAGTCATTAAGATTTCTTCAAGAAACTTCATTGCATGAGACATTACAGCTGAAATTGCTGTCGTCTGAGACAGCTGTGTCCGGCTAGTACTCTTGTGTCATTTTTGTTCATACAACACCTGAGCCCAGGAACTAGTCTTTTCTTTACCGTATCCACGTGAGATGCCATAGAAGTATTCCGGTTCTATTAAACTACTTTGGGCTTTCTGTTTGTTAGACAGTCAGCTCGCTCTATCCAGCATGGCCTTCGTGGTCAGGCACGCAGCATAACGTCAGTTTATTATGAGTGTCATTAAGATATCGTAGGCCATACATTGACAACACTGACAAACTGGTTTCGGATATAGTTCCAAGAGGAAAGTAGGAGTTCATTTAGTTTACATAAACCCCTCCCACTCATTGTAACTCATCTTGATTGGATTATGTTTTAATTAAATGTTTATAGCTTTTTTATTTTATTTATTTGCAATGACGTATGTATGCAATTTATTTATATTTTTGTTTTATTTGATTTTTTCTTTTGACAATCGTCATCTGATTTCATTCTACTAACACCTAAAAAAGTAACTGCAAGAAATGTAGTGTGAAGAAAATTAGCGGAGTTCAGTGTTTGATGCAAATAGTCTTGCGGAAGTGAAAATGCACGTTACCGTAGCCTTAAATCCTAGCACATTTTGTTGATATATTTGCACTTTCGCAAGACTATTTGCATCAAACACTGAACTCCACTATATTGTTTTTAATAAATGCAATTAAATTGGCACTTACACCTGAAATGCAATTTCTTAAATTCAGAATTCCATTACAAAAATTTATTTAAACTCGCAGATATGGACACAAATATTTGTAAATACAAAAAAACGAAGACAATATTTTTTTAATTTTTATGCAGTTTTGGATCATTTATATCTGTTAAGAGATGGGGTCTAGTTTGACCAGTCACAGTACATTCCTATTTCCACAAGTCATAGGACAGATACTTTTGGAACAAGTGACACAAATTTTCCGCAGGGTACTTAATACTAACAGCTATCACTCAAAAAAATCAGACCTGTATGATAATCTAAAAAAACTGTATGTCTTACAAAGCCAATAAATTAAGTATGAAAATATGCATTTCAACAAATATGTATTGAAAAAAAAAAACGTTGAAGCTTTCACTCTTTTTGCACTTGCACACCTTTGCTTCTCAGTCCCTTAGTTAGACTGAAAGCGTTGTATATAATATTAACTAATTTAGATTTTTTTATTTTGAGGATAGGACTGTTTTTTTAAACGATTTATATAACAAAATCAGTTACGTGATGTTAACATTTTGTCCCTACCCAAGAATGATAGAATACAAGATTAAGAAATGCGCAAAATTTCCCGTTAGATGACGTAGTTGGTGCTTTTCAAAAGGTGGCCAAGTCAATGTGTAACTAAGCCTGTATAATTTTATTCGAAACAATGTATGCAATTTTGTAGCAGCCCTGCAACATCTGAAAATTATTAACCAATAGGAACACATTTTGTGACGTCATTGGTGACACATACGCAGAAAATGCCAATTTTACACGCGGGATGTCGTAACCTTGTATTCTATTATTCTTGATCCCTACCATATCTAATATGCAAATCGGTGCTATCCAGAAGACAGCAAAACACCCATCAATGGTAAACATACATGTTATAAAGTGCCTTCCTAAAAGTGTAAGAATTGCTCATGAAAAATTGCTGCAGAAATAGTACTCTGTTTATTTTGTGAAAAACATATGAAATGTATCTATAACATTTTGAGTCTTCATGCGAAATAATCCCCCTTATTCCGTAACTATTTGTCGACGTCACGTCAAGACAATACCAAAGAATTGGTACTTGTCAACTCGCTGTCGTCAAACATTTACTACTATTAACAACCTCTTCCCACTTTCTATGCCTTAGAGAATAGTAAGTAGTAAATTGTTGTCGATGACGAGTAGAAATGTGTCAATTTTTTGGTGTTGTCTTGACGTGACGTCGAAAAATAGTTACGGAATAAGAGGGAATGTGAGCACCATTTTTTCGTGTGGAGCTTACAACAAACACATTTGGTTTATTACAAACGTAAACAATCTTAGCATACTATCAAGGGCTAGTTATGATTGGTTATTTGTCAAATTTTTGGTATGAAAAAACCAAGTTGATCAACATATCGCGCAAATTTGAACAGAGTACTAAGCTTATGAGTGCATTTTGCAGCGAAGCGTGTCGTTAAGATTGGAAGACCACGATCACGAATCTAAAAAGCGAATTTTTTATATTCAGTAGTTGTACCTGGTAGAGATGGAACGAATTTTCGATCGATATGGAACGAATTTTCAAATTTTCATCTCTTTTACTAAGACATTTCTTTTACTAAGACAGATAAATACATATTGCAACCAAACTTCTTTAAACTCTTTTTGAACTGAAAGTGATAACAGTTCTCATTCCTCTGAACATCCTATGCCTAAGTTAAACACTATTTAAAAATAATTGAAGTGCCTTCCACAAGTAGAAAAAATTTTTATTAAAAGTACTTATAATGAAAAATCCCCAAATCCCTCCCCACGAAAATCTGTTCCAAATAGAAGTTTAAATCCCCAATTTGGGGACAAATCCCCTCATCTGGCTACACTGATTACAGCGACACCTCGTATGAAAACTGAAAAACGTGTTTGTACTCCACCTAAAAATATTTTTTTTTGTAAGAAATTCCAAAACATTTTGGGGGCGATGACTGTTCACGGAATACATCAGTCGAAAGTTTTTTCAAGACGTGTCCAATGCACAATTTAACTTTTGCATTCGTAGCACCATAAAAACTAAAATTTTTACAACTCATTTTATATGTATTAAAAAGCGTATTTTTGATTTGTTTTATGACGTTTTCCAAAATATATCAGGTTCGTGAGCTGGTTCTTATCTGATTTTTTTACATTGTCGATTGTTCATAAGAAAACTTATGTACTTTAGGATATCATTTGAAATGTCGTTTGAAGTCGCGTTTAGTGGTGTATAATAATGCCCAAGGCGAATTCATACTAGGTGGCCGCAATAGCCCACCTGTTTTCAGTGACTCACAGCTTATTTGATGCAGCCAATAATTTTTTTGAAAAAATAAATAGTTCGTTCTCTATCGCATACGGTCGAACAATTTTAAGCTGCATGTCAAAATATTTATGCTATGATGATATTGACGAAGAAAAAACAGCAAAAACTTACACCGTTGGTGGCATTTCCTAAAGCAATAAATGTACCCATTAAAATCATCTCGCAGCTTAAATGATGCAGTGTATAAAATCGTTATCGGATAGAGAAATTGCGCACCAAAGATACACGTTTTTGGTTTAGGGCAGTACCTAGGAGCATTTTTCAAGCATCATTGAATAAATAAATTATTAAATTCAAAATATTTTTAAACATAGAACAATGAAAAGATGCAATTCGGTGTGTCCAGGATTGAAAAACCACCTAATTTTTTTTGAAATTGCTGCATTCAGTCCCTAAGCAGTAATTAAAGCTTTCTCCATAAAAATGGAATCGAAAACGCTGATAAATTGCATATAATCAAATATTTAACGATACAGATAACCGGTGGGGTTGAAGGCAGGTTAAGAAATAGCCTAATGGCTGCTGCTCCAAACCTGGAAATATCAGCTGAAAAGTGTTTGGGAAGACAAAGACTCCAGAAAATAATCCAAAAGTTATATCAATTGTAAATTTTAACGGTCCGACTGTCCGAAATATATTATTAATTAATCCCACAAACATAAAACTCATAATAGAGTTTCCTTGAGAAGATATAAGCAGGGATGTTCAGTTGAAAATCGGATGCTTTTGCCGTTGATATTTACGCTAACGATATTTATAGATTAAATTAGGCTTAGTCAACAAAACTCAGCGATTTCGAAGTCTAATATACTAGGTTATGTCATCTCAAGAGAACTCTATTATGAATTTTCTGTTTGTGGGATGTATGAATGATGTATTTCGGACTGTCTGGCAGTGAAAATTTGCGTCTCACAAAAATATTGGACTATTTTCTGTTTTAGTCTTCCCAAACACTTTTCAGCTGATATTTTCCGTTTTGGAGTACTTAACATGAGTTATATACCACCGGCTATCTGCATCATTAAATATCTGAATAGATGCAGATCTATCAGCGTTTTCGATTACATTTTTGTGGAGAAAGCTTTTAATTACTGCTGAGGGGCTAAACGCAGCAATTTAATTTTTTTTACTGGCTTTTGCAATTCTGGACTTGCATCTTTCCGCCTGTCAGTCGATATTTATTGTTCTATGCTTAAAAATGCTGATAAATATTTTGAATTTAATAATTTATTTTGAAATATGCTTTAAAAATGATCCTTGGTACTGACCTACACCAAAAGGGTGTATTTTTGGTGCGCAATTTCTCAATCCGATAACGGCTTTATACACTGCATCATTTAAGCTGTGAGATGATTTTAATGGGTACATTTATTGCTTTGTGGAAATGCCACCAACGGTGTAAGTTTTTGCTGTTCTTTCTTCGTCAATATCATCATAGCATAAAATTTTTCGTCCATATGCGATAGAGAACGAACTATTTAATTTTTTCCAAAAATTTATTGGCTGCATCAAATAAGCTGTGAGTCACTGTAAAAGTTTACACATTTGGCCTGTCAGCAGTGTTAATGTATCAGCAAAGACTATAAATATATAAAGATATTGCACTGCCATACATTGTACTGCCACTGCTTAATTTGTGGATGGCCGTATGGCTACTGCCACTTTGATGAAAAATTTCTAAGAGAGCTTATTATTCTCAGAGAACTTACTGCTCTCATAACTTAGCAAATCATTTATAGAGGTGTTACGTGTGTGCACTTGCATCCGTACACAACCATATAAAAAATATAAACAAAGTACATTTATTCCCGGCGTGAAATAGAAGGAGTACGGATGCCTTCTAGAAGGCCTATGACTCATTCTTTTCGATGTACAAGGCCTGCTCGCTCCATTCCATACTTATATCTTTTTTACAGACGTTGTCATTGCGGTGAAGGTCTTCCGTTTGTTTTCATACAATTTATGTGCAAATAAGCTACGTAAAGTCAAATGTTACCGATGATCTAATTGTAGGATAAGAATACGTGTTTTATTGTTGTACAATAGCAACTATATCGATTCGAACCGGAACTTAATTACTCTATTATCTACATGTAAAGAATTGTAACGCTAAATAATTTTTTCAAAGACACGTAAAATATTTTATATTTATTAATGGTTTAGTGAACAAATTATAAAAATTTTGTCAAATAAACAGTTCTGTTTCTTTTCTTCCCCGAAGTTACACAATGTAAATGCCCCATAAGTTGCTTTGAAAAAAATTTTTAATTTTTTGTAAAGAAATTTTTTTTTATTTTGGTAAAGTAAAAATACAGTTTATTTAAAACTTATTTATTTATTTATTTCAGTCTTTGGATAAAAAATCCTTACAGACTAAGATAACAAAAATACCTATAGTTGTATTGTATAAATATCTAATTTAACAATGAAGTATGTGTAAAACGTAAATATATACAAAATTATCTTTACAGTTTATAAATCACTAATTTACTATATTAATGTGCTGTTTCCACAATGCAAACAAGCGACCTGAGTAAACATTTGTATGGAAACCGCTCTAAAAAGCAAGTGCTTTTCAAACAAATTTCCGACAAGCAATACTTGTTTGCACTGTGGAAACAACACATAAGACAGTTATTTTATTACACTAAAAATTAAGAGTTTAAATTCAGGTTTCTCAGTGCCGAATTCGATAAAAGAATGAGAAACTTTTTGTAAATTGAAATTAATCTCGTTGAGCTGAACAAGGCACGTGTTAAAGTACCATTACGTGCATAATTAGTCCTATGAAAGGGTACATCAAATAGCTTAGACAACCTAAGATTCCTAGGAGGTATATAAAACGGTACCATATTAAGCAAATCTGGGCAATCAATAAAACCATTAATAATATCATATACAAATAGTGCCGATTGAACTATTCTACGCGATTCTAGAGTACGTAAGCCTATGAACAGGCATTTGGACTCATACGGAACGGAAAATAAGTAAGGTAGCGCTCGTGAAGCAAATTTAAGAAAAATGCGTTGAACTCTTTCAGGACTCCAAATAATGGAAGCATATTCTAGCTTAGATCTTACAAATGAAGTATAGATATGCTTGAGTGTGTACGGGTCAACAAATTCAGAGCAATTTCTTTTCAAAAAACCAAGCATTTTATAAGCCTTGGGTAGTATGAATTCAACATGAGATGCAAAAGACAAAGAGCTATCAAATATAACCCCTAAGTCCAACTTTGAATTTGGCGTTTTCAAATTTATACCATTAATGTTAAATACAACCACAGTAGGAGTCAGAGACCTGTGAAAGGAGACATGTACACATTTACTAATGTTTAGAGTCAGACTATTAAGCCGACACCAATCAATTAGATTATTAATCTCAGTTTGCAAAATATGCGCGTCATTAGTTGATTCCAATTTCATAAACAATTTCAAATCATCGGCATATAGCAGATACCTCGATTTCAAGAAACAGCTACCAATGTCATTAATGAACAAGTTAAATAACAATGGACCATGTATACTTCCCTGGGGTACACCCGACGTTTGCAAATAAGGTTTAGATCTATAACCTTCAATACTCACAGAGCAAATCCTATTGGATAAATAAGACTTAATCAATGTCAGGAAATTGGAATGGAAACCCATTACACTTAACTTGGATATAAGCATGGAGTGTGATAACTTATCAAAAGCTTTTAAAAAATCAGTATAAACTACTTCCACTTGAGAACCATGTTCCAACGCATCTAAGCAATATTCGCTGAAGAGGGTCAAATTTGTTATGGTAGACCTACCAGAATAAAAGCCATGTTGATAGGGAGATATCCATGCCTTAACTAGGAAAAACAATTTTTTGTGAACGATGCGTTCAAAAATCTTTGAAACACATGATAACTCAGAGATGGGCCTATAACAACTTACATCGTCTATCTTACCTTCTTTAAAGATAGGAGAAACTGTTGCGCCCTTCCACCTATTAATAAATTCGCACTCCTGAAGCGACAAATTGAAAATAAAGGTAAGAGCAGGGCCGATGGATGTTGAAGTTTCCTTTAATAAATGACTGCTTAAGCCATCACAATCAGATTTTAAAGAATTTTTTACCTCAAGAATTGCTTCAGATACATCAGCCTCGGACAGGACTAAGAAGCCCAGACTTAGTTTAGAAGATGCCGCCGGAGCGGAGATATTATCTATGAACGGCTCAAAATTATATTTAAAAAAGGAAGCGAACAAATTAACAGCATCATCACAAGATTTAGAAATTATTCCATCTAAACGAACTACTGATGGAATATCTGATGATTGTTTCTTGGACTTAACGAAAGACCAAAACGCTTTCGGGTTAGTTTTAATTTCCTGCTCTTTACACAAGATAAACTGCTTATACAGAAATTTATTTAAGAAATTGAATTCACGACGATAGTGTATAAATGTAGCTTTTGATTCGGAATCACCCATATCAATAAACTTTTTATGGAATTTATTGCGCAAATTTTTTTACGTTTTTAGACCACTAGTATACCACGGAAGTCTGTTGGGTAAAAAGGAAAGTGTTGTGCCTAGTACAACTGGCTATAGAAGTTCAGAACGGTTTGTTTAAGTAGGTTTAAAAAGAAATATGACTTAATACATGAACGTTTGGAAAAAATATCATGTTCGAATTCGTACCATTTATGAAGAAATTTCTTGGATATATGTATGTATGTAACTTTTTTCTGTGTACTGAAACCAATCAAATTCGAGTTTTAAAATTTAAGAGAACCAAAAACCAACCAAACTACCAATTTATTTAAAAATAAAATAAATCTACCAGTTTTGTTCTGATCAGACCAAAGTGGCAGCCCTGGCCCCGTGTACATTTGTTGATATAATTTTAATTCTCCTGGAAGAAAAAATAGATACATATTTGTAGTTCTTTCTCCGTCTTTCTTACAGCTGAATTAAGAGTTGAAAACCAAAAATTATCATGTTTGATTCGGGACACACAGATTTTACCTTTTACATTTCTAAAAGCACTGAAACTAGGAATGGCGGAATGGCGTAATCTTGCATTCTATCATTCTTGAAATCGAGGTACATCAATCAGTTGGTATCTCATAGGTATTATTATAACATGAATTTTCAGTCCTTTTTTATGTGAAGCATATTAGAAAATTCTCTTACGTATTTTAAACTTAAATAGATCCATCAAGCTAAGAAAGCGTGCAACTTCAGCGTTTAAATAAGGAAGTCACAAAAGTTTGATTTCAATATTTTCTAATGGCATAAAGTGTGTTTAACAGGGGATTGATTGCATGCATTATCAAAGAATTTTACTCTTGAAAACATATTTTTTTTGATAAATAAACTTATTTTTGAATTTTGTGTTCAGTGCCACCGTCACAAATAAAAAGCACCAAAAATTAAATTGAAAAAAAACACCGAGCACTGACTTGAAAAATTTACGCGTCGGAAAGTTGAAAAAGCACTAAAATCGGTGCGAAAAGCACTGAGTTGACAACGCTGCTTCCCGTTATTTTAATTTAATACATTTTGTGTTTACATTTTTAACTCTTTAAAAACTCTTTAGTATCACAGTTACAGTGAATTTACATACTTATATAATTTGACAATAAAGTAAAACAAAGAAGTGTGAATTTAAAACTTGAAGTATAACACTAATAAAACGCTTTAATAAATTTAATAAATAAATAAATTCATAATGAACGAAAATAGAGAAAAAACAATCCAACTTAATAGTGACAACAAAAAGAAATTATACCCTATATCAGGAACTAAGTGTTGTTTAGAGCATTGTGGAAGATCTAAGAGAAGTGTTCCAAACTTAAAAATCTTTCGTTTTCCATATCTGGATGCCACATTGCTTAAAGCATGGTTAGATATATATGCGAAAGGCACTTTTCGTCAGACTATATTGGGAAGAAATATTTGAAGCGTGGTGCTGTACCAACCTTGAACTTAAGCGACAAAAACGAAGACACAGGTATAGAAAAAGAGAACTGTTTTGAAAGTAGGAATGTTGACTAAATAGAGATTAGAACTCCGCCACGCAAGCGCAAAAGATCGGAATCACCATCAAAATGCACACATTGTCATAAGAATTTTAACGAAAGAAATATTTTAATGTTTAAAAAACTTAAGGCTGTGACGCAAGATAAACACAATTTGGAGATAAAAAACGAAAGTTTAAGAAGAAGGGTCAAAACATTAGAAAAGAAAGTGGTGAACATAAAATTTAATCAAGCCGTTGTTGACAAATTAAATATAAATCCAAACGAAAAAACTTTCTGTAAAATGCTCATGATAGAAAATAGGGAAACAAATGCTCGTTGGGAAGATCATGATATAAGCTTTGCTCAAAGTATTTATTATAGATCAACATCCACATACCTGTTTTTACGAAATATAACGAAATTCCACCTTCCGAGCCCTTCGTCTCTAAGTAGATGGAGCAGTATTAAAAATTTGCAGCCACGCAACAATTTATGCATATATAATGCACTCACAGATACAGTTCAAAAGATGCCACCTCTTGAGAAAGAATGCATTTTAATTTTTGATGAAGTATCTATAAGAAACAATTTTACATATAATAAATGTGCAGATGTTATAGATGGATGTGTTGATCTGGGATATGCCCGAATGAGTGATATGGGATCCCAAGTTTGCGTTTTCATGATTAGAGGTGTTGTAAAAAATGGGAAGTTCGTTTTAAATTATTTTGTTACTGCTAGATCTATAAAAGGAGATATACTAAAAAAACTTGTACTCTCAAATTTCGATATTTTAAGGGGAAAGGGACTAAATGTGCGTGGACTAACGTGTGACCAGGGTCCTAATAACAGAAAATGCTACGACATGTTGGGCGAATCCAGTGAAACCCCCTATTTTGTTTATAAAAACTTTAAAATTTACTTGATGTATGATATAACCCACATTTTCAAGTCGATCAGAAATGCTTTCATAAAGGGCGATTTAAAACACCAGACGGAGTAGCGCGGTTCGATGTTGTTAGAGAAATTTTCGAGCTGGAGAATGGAAAAGCAACAAAAATTACAAAATTAACAACAGTGCACATAAATCCAAATAATTTTCAAAAGATGCGTGTTAGCATAGCTGTCCAAACTCTGAAATGAAAATCATTATGCCACATAGAGACGAGGCAAACGTAGAAGGAACTAAGGCATGTTGGTGCTACTGTTGATTCGTATGTAGCTCTATTGCTCTTGAAAATTATGTTGCCTCAACCGTTGCCTGAAAATCAAAATACTTTGAAATATTGTGTTGGTTGCTGCAAAGGTTGCCTGGTGTGTATCATTGTATACTGTTTGTAGTACTTAATCGTGTAGGAGAATAAATAATGGAAACTGAAAATAATACAAATTTACTAAGAACATAAAAATTTTCTTGATGTTGTCACAATGGTTATGGTTTGTGATGAAAAAACATAACAGGTCACGGCAAAAGGTTGCGTCAACAGCTTCCTCGTGTGTAGGCACCTTTAGTTCCATTATTATTGTTATAAAAAAGTAAACAAATAAGATGTTATTAGAATTAAAATGTTTGGGCATGAAATTAGAAAACAACATATTTTCAAAAAGCTTTTCTTTGTAAATCTTGCACTTGAATTAACAGAAAAAAATGTAAGTAGATTTTAATTTATCTACTTCGAAAAGGAAATTGCTCAGTTGTAAAATATTGAACTTTTAGTTAAAGGGAAATCTCCTTGCTATCATATTCATATGTATAAAGCTTAGTCTAGACGGTATGTTGAATCAGCAAACACTCATATGCTTTAAAATAACAACAAATGCGCCTGTCAGCATATTCAATATGCTAAGCGTCTACACGGTTTGCTGAAAGAACCAAATTTTTTGAAGTCAACATATAACAGCAAATGATATGTCAACATATCAGTTAGCATACAATTTTTGCGTCTACATGATATGTTGAATTCCGTATGATGATATATATGCAGAGTCGTGTAAACATTTGTTTATAAACTTCAAATAAATCTTACAATACTCTTTCTTTATTACTTATTTCTATCAATTATCGCTTTTATTGCAAAATTAATATTTTAGTACCAAATAAATTTAAAAAAATAAAATATAATATCATCGATGTATATATCTCTAGCATTGTTCTGAAGAACGCAAAAAATTAGAAAATACGCGAAAAATTGCTAAAATGTGTTGAAGAAATGGCTTAAGTCAAGAATACCAACGCTGTTGAAAATAAAAATAATAATAATCATGAGGTAATAGCCCTCTTTTAAGACAAAAAATGTTTGTGCATATTTTTCGGCGCTCTCTTTTGGTTCCGGAGTTACGGGGTTCAAAACTTTTATTTTGAATTGGCCATAACTCCTACAATTCTTCATGGATAATCGATATGTATATCATTTTAAAGTGCTCTAAGACACTTTTCTACTGGTATATAAATTTTTGAAATCCATTAACCCATTGTGAGCCATATGCAATTTAAAAAAATAACCCGATTTTTTACGTAAAAACACCGTTATCTCAAAAACTTACCCATATAACGGTACTTAACCATGTATATGAATTTATAGAGATCTTTCTTGAAAGCTATCACTAATGAAATACGGAAGATATGCAACTTCAAAAATGAGTTTTCAAAAATATATATTTTTCGAGGCAATCTCCATGTGAGCATTGGTATGTATATGAAAAGTGCTGTTTAGTTTAGGAGATGCTAAAATTTATAAGAAGTTTTTTGCTAGGTAAAACATTTTTCCTCAGCGAAGCCACTATTCGACATACATAGAGGAGAAAATCCCTAAGCCCGGCCAAAGGCCGGTTAGTCAGACAATCTTTACTCAGCGAAACCACCATTCGACATACATAATGAAAATAAGTATATCAAATGAAAAATTGGAAGGTTCCCTACAAAATTATAATATATATGCTTAAGTATCGATATATTGGTAATTTTTTCAGATAACGGTGTGTTTACGTAAAAAGTCGGGTTATTTTTTTTTTAATTGCATTTGGCTTATAATGGGTTAATGGATTTCGAATTGGGTTGACGGATATAAACCAGTAGAAAGGTATTTTATAGCGCTTTAAAATGATGTACATATCGTTTATATCCGTGCAGTTCAAAATAAAATTTTTGAGCTCCGGAACCAAAGAGAGCGCTGAAAAAAATTCACCAATATTGTTTGTCTAAAAAGTGCTATTACCTCATGATTTTTTTATTTTAATTTTCAAGAGCGTTGGTATTCTTGACTTGTTCCGATCAAATTACTAAACTGCAAAGAATAAGCAAATCAAACAAGTTACGAAAATAGCGAAAATACACACGAAATTGATAATATCCCCGAAATTGCAATGTCCCGTGCCGAATCAGGCAACATAGTTAACATATAATATGAGAGTTGAGCTGAAATATAATTTCTATATGCTATAAAATTTGTTATATGCTGAAAAGCTTGCGTGCGCTTTTCAACAAACAACATATCTGTCAGCATACGTAGTAAATTTGTTAAAACGTAAAAATATTGTGTCCACACTGTTAAAAAATAGCCGCCATATGTGGTTAAACATACGTATGTTGAAAAAATTTTGTGTCTACACGATATGTTGGCACTGGTAACAAATTTTTTACCATTAATATGCTGATTCAACATATCGTCTAGACTAAGCTTAACAATGACACTGAATTATCTATTGCGAAGGAGATGTTGACCAGTTGTAAAATATAGTAAAACTTAGCTCTTGTATAAGCATGCAAATAGGAAAATCCCGTAAATATAAATTTATGCCCCATAAACTTTTCCCCTAAATTTGCTCTTAATGAAATAAAAACCCCTAAATCTAGGGGAATACCCCTTAAACTGTATACAAACTTACAAAAATTGCTCGCGCTAACAAGCAAAAGACTTTCTGCTTCACTTACATACATAAGTATATGATACATACGTAAGTATATGTCGTCAATAAGGCTTTTTAGCACATATTTTCATAATCTTCTCACAACAAATTCTTTATTTCTAAATGTATTTTATAGGCGACAAATCGTTGATTGTCTTGAAGACAACATCGATGACGATGTCGTCCGTAACAACTGGGACTGCAGGGTATGTAGAATATACAACACCAATTAACACTGATATTTAAAACAATAAAAATTAAAGGGTGTTCTATCAGTTAATGTAATATTACTATGTAATTTAGACAATATGCTGTATCTGGGAAACCATAAGAGGTAAACTCTTGAAATTTTCAAAAACGCTAAAACGAAAAAATGCCAAAATTAAAATAAATTCAGTAAAGTACGACTTTGGCTCGCACACGATGGGTTCCGTACGAATACTCATATATCCCATCTCTTTTTGCCATATTTTTCATTTTGAACCTTTTTTCGTTATGCTTTTTGTTTAATTTTAGTTAATATATTTTTCGAGTGTTTTTCGTCGTTTTGGCAATTTTTTTTTATTTTTGCGATGTTTTCAGCTTTTGGCGTTTTTTTTTTCGTTTGACGCTTTTTTT
This sequence comes from Panzeria rudis, assembly GCA_956483635.1. Lineage (NCBI taxonomy): Eukaryota > Metazoa > Arthropoda > Insecta > Diptera > Tachinidae > Panzeria > Panzeria rudis. The sequence continues at coordinate 64,849,595 of OY101449.1, forward strand.
CATTTTGACGACTTTTTTCGGTTTTGGGGGTTTTTGTTAGTTGTTTGACGATCTTCTTAGTTTTGGTGATTTTTTGCGTTTTAGGGACTTTTTTTTAATCTTGGTGCTTTTTTCATCTAAGCGCTTTTTTCATTTTGGCGATTTTTCTTTTGATATTTTTTGGAATTGTTTAGTGTTAGCGTTTTTTTAATTTTAAGAGTTTCCCTCTTACCGTTTCCAAGGTACAGCAAGTTGTCTAAATAACATAGTCAAAATTACATGATCTGCTAGAACACCCTTTAATTTTTATTGTTTTAAATGTCAATGTTAATTGAACTAGTCTATTCTACAGACTGCACCAATTATTATAACATTTTAAGTGTCTATAATAAGTCAGTGTATATTACATTAGTATATCAACTTGTTTCGTTGCTTGCTTTAGAACACCCTTTCATTTTTCACTGTCATATATTTGCTGTTGTAGCGCCAAAACTTTTACATATTCCGTGAAAATTGCATGTCCTTAGCTCTTACGGTTCCCGAGAAAACAGCCTGTGACAGACAGACAGACAGCGTAGCAAAAACAATAGGCTTCCTTTACCCTCTTCGTGTACGGAACCCTACAAATGTCAAAACGAAAAACAGCCAAAATGAAAAAGCGCTTAAAGGAAAAAAGCACCAAAGTTAAAAAATTTGCCAAATCGCAAAATATCACTAAAAGATCGCAAAAAAACCGAAAAAAGTCGTAAAAACGAAAAAAAGCACTAACACATAAAAAAATCGCTAAAACTAAAAAAAATAAAAAAACGAAAAAATCGCCAAGAATAAAAAAACACCAAACGAAAAAAAGCTCTAAAACAAAAAAAAAGCGTCGAAACCAAAAAAATCGTCAAAAACCAAAAAAAAAAAACGTTGAAACTAAAAAAATCAACAGAAAAAGCGTCAAAACGGATAAAAGCGCCAAATCTAAAATAAATCGCTAAAACTAAAAGTACCGTCAAAAATCGCAAAAATGTCAAAACAAAAAATCGCCAGGAAACGAAAAAAGTGTCATGACTGAAAAAATAGCTAAAACTAAAAAAATGACCAAAAACTGAAAAAATCCCGAAAAATTTTTCAAAACTAGAAAAATCGCCACAACTAAAATAAATCGCTAAAACTAAAAATATCGTCAAAAAGTGAAAAACGTAAAAAAACGCCAAAACCAAAAAATTGCCAGAACTAAACAAATGGGCAAAAAACAACAAAATTGCAAAAAACGAAAAATCGCCAGAAAAAAACGAAAAAAATCATGAAAATTAAAAAAGCGCCAAAACCAAAAAAATCGCCCAAAAAACGAAAAATACTTAAAAATAAAAAAACTAAAATTAAAATTAAAGCACAACGAAAAAACTGCCAAAATGAAAAAAAGGGTCAAAAACGGAAAGGGATATACATATGTGTATTCGTACGGAACCCTTCGTGTGCGAGCCAAAGTCTTTACTTAATTTCATTTTATTTTTTCAACACAGTACTCATTTTATTTATAGAAATTTATTTTTATAATAGTTAATAATTTTTTATATTTTCAATAAATTCGTTTTATATTTTCACAAAACAATAAAATTACACAAATGTAAAACATATGTAAATAATACAGCGATAGAATGTATTTCGCACTTCTTATTTTCTTTTCTATAACTTTTTTCAAAACGCCAATACACGCATGTATTTTTCTTCTGACTTCTATCAGAAGCAGATGTCAAAACCTTGTTATTTGAAAAAAAAATTTATTTTGTTGTACAGTGTAAATACTCGCGATTTTTGGCGCCTAGTATGATGAGTCACAACTAAACTGATAGTTGAGTCGTAGTTGTCAAATTCTTATTATGGACTACAACTTTCTTAAAAGTGAGACAATTGTTTTTGTCAGTTATGTTTTGGTTTTTATTTAGATTATTGTGTTACTTTTGATTACTTTTAAAATGGTGATTTTAGGCTCCAATCTATCCCATTTGTCAACCAATATTGTTGCCATATCCATAAAACATAAAATCTCAAGAAAAAATAGAGCCAAAACTAAAAATAGGGGCCTTAGCATGAATCAGGGGCCGAATTACCGCATTCGGGATCGAGTAGGCTTTCGTATGGAATAAAATTTCGTCACGTGTCGAATGGATGGATTACCGCGTTCGATAGTTAACGTATCGAAATTTTTAAAAAGTGTACCAAGTTTGTTTTACACCGGTTGTTGAATCGACTAAGAATTTGTAAAGCTGAAAGTCCATAACACGAGTCTTCGCGCCAACGCTTTCACGCTTTTCATCGTTTCAAGTTACATGCTAGCCTAAAAGCTTTTTTAAAATAAACAGATATGCCATCTACGCTACAAAGGACCCCCAGGGTAGAGCTTGCGGTGGCTGGGCTATACTAATAAAATGGGTGATCATTGTGAAGACTGTCTTCAAGCAACTAACATCTGCATTGAAGCTGTGCATCAAAATGTGATTTCCAGTTACTCTATTACAGAAAATCAATATAGTAGATTTTTTAATTCACTAGGCCCACGCTTTTTGGCTGTAGATGACTACAACGCTAAGCACACGTTCTGGGGATCTCGCCTCATCACACCAAAGGGACGCGTTTTGTTGGACACGATTTTTAAAATGCGTTTGAATGTTATATCAAGTGGGCAGCCAACTTACTGGCCAATAGATCGCCGAGAAATACCTGATGTTATTGATTTGGGAGTGGTAAAGGGTTTGCCCAGCGAAATGATCCAAGTTGAAACATCTTTAGATTTATCTTCAGATCAATCACCAACTATTGTCACTATATTGATCAGATAGGAAAATTTTGGCAAATACTAAATTGAGTCACAATAAAAAAAATGCATGGCACGGATTTAAAAGAAGTCTTGTATTCTATTTGCTGGCAAAAAATAGTTAAATAGCTGATGTTTCCTTGTAAAAAGCATCCACCTTCATAAGTGGTAAAACTGAACAAGAACGATGATGAGACGGTGTAGCGGCCTGTCGAAATCAGTAGTACTGATCCGTTCTGCTAATCTGATTTAAATATTCCAACACTCCACTCTTAATAAAAATAATTTGAATTTACATTTATTCAAAATATTGAACTAGAAACCCTAAATAATAAAATTTTCAGACTATTCAGTTCAAAAAATAAGCAATTACGTAAAATAAAAATATTGTCACTATATATTCACATACAACTTCTTCACCCACTTGTGATTTCACTATGACAACCACACGTAGAAATTGGTTGAAATAAAAAAAATGTTTGAGTGGTCATTGCACAGAAAATATTCCATTAAAAACGCCTTCTGACATAGATAACTCTATTAGAATATTTGAGGCCTAAGGTTTGCTGCTCTAATGCTACTACTACAAACAAATCACAAATAACATTTATTCCGCAGATACAGAACGGCTTTTATCCGAAAAAAGAAGATTTCGTAGATTGTGGCAACCCTACAGATCCCCTCAGCTAAAATCTGGGCTGAAGGAATGTAATAAACAGCTGAAAACTCTACTAGAATATAAAAAAAACTGCTTCTCTTCAAAAGTTTCTTCGCTACGGAGAGCAGCCCGAGGCCTCAAATGACCAGTGATATATAAGCCTCCATTGTGAGCTTCGAATGGAGACTGATGCTCAAAAAGGTACTCATTTTGTAAACCACTTGCAGAAAGTATTTGCTCCAAATACGTCTGATACTATAGTTGAGGTGCCACCAGTCCTCGCTTTACCGATGTTACCTTGAGGTTCTATATTAGTTAGATTGAACGCTGTATTGCGGGGTTAAATTCATAAAAAGCTCCAGGTGCTGATAAAATAAGCAACAAAATGCTCTTATGGCTACCCTATTTTGCTGCAAAACGGATAATTCTATTTATTTCTAACGGTATTTTTTGCCTCAAATGCTATCCCACAGAATGGAAGGTTTCGCTAATTCCCATGATGATACCTAAGCCAGCTAAAGATCATACGTAGGTGGAATCTTATAGGCCTTTAAGCCTATTATGTAACATGTCAAAACTATTTGAAAAGTTTCTTATGAGTAAGCTAACACCCATACTGAATGGTACTGGATGCATTCCAGACCACCAATTCATTTTTAGCAGACAACATAACACGATTGAACAAATACATAGACTCGTGAACGTGGTTAGAAAACCCTTCGAAGAAATGAAATATAGTATTGGACTCGATGTTTCTTAGGCATTTGATAAAGTATGACACGAAGGTTGAATACATAAACTATAGCAAAACCTACACGAAAACACCATTAAGCTTTTAAAAAGCTAATTAAATGAGCGAAAATTGTTTGTTAAAGAAGGTAACTTTCAATGGTCGCGTTCATAAGACGTAACAGTTGTGCAACTGTTGCGTGTTTGTCTTAGAAACGCACAGTTGAGTAGTTCCGCTACAGACAACAGTTGTGTATTTGCTGCCATTTTTTCCATCATAAGACTTTTTTGCTACCTATGGTCAAAATGTTGTGCTTAGGATGCACAGCTGACAAAAAGAGTTATGCCGTTTACATTCTAATACAACGCCGCTTTATTATGTGGCCGCTGCAAACGAGTTTAATAAATTTTGCATTACAAATGCGATAAAGTAACCAAATAAAGGAATATAATTAAAATAAAACTAAGATCACTAAATATATGTTTATTGTGTTATTTACGTACTATATTACATAGTATTTAATTTACTATAATGTTGAACCATTTTTTTAATACGGTGGCGGCTTAGCGTTAAATTAAAAAGATTATCGGCGCAGCCTTCTTATTTTATTGCAGTATGGTGCTGACTATCGCATTGGATACCATGTTTATAGAATATTTTATTGAACCAAAATGTACTCAAAACTGAGTACTAAAGTAATTAATTTAGTTAATTTCAACTATGTCTTTTGTGCATGTTCTTAATTGTTTACATTTACCAGCTGTTCATATTGCAGTAAATTCATCAAGCCGTTTCTAAGACGTAACTGTTGGGCGCCACAGTTGTCAATAGTTTTACAACAGTTGAGCGCGACAGCTACGTCTTATGAACGCGCCCAATGTTCACCATGAGATTCGCAGTCAACAACCATTTTTAATTGAAAGAAAAGAGACTGAACAAAATTGGTAAATATTCCCTTTCTATTGCACTACCACAAATTACATTAATAAGGCAGAACAGGAACATCGTACGTATTCACCACAACAAAGAAGTTGATGAATTTTTTACAGTTTCGCAGCCGGCGTCATGTTAATGGCATGTGCAAGTCGATGGCTCGTGAAGACTTAAGGGCATTATACACAGTCAACATGCTTGACAATCGTGGTAATAGTATGTGTGAAATTTCGTTAGTATTAGTGACACCGACGACGATTGATGGAAAATCTACTTGGTTTTGATTTTTCGTCAAGCACACGTACACGAATCTGACATCAAGCTGATTGATTGTGTATTATGCCCTTAAGGGCAATATACACAGTCAACATGCTTGACAAGCGTGGTAATAGTATGTGTGAAATTTCGTTAGTATTAGTGACACCGACGACGATTGATGGAAAATCTACTTGGTTTTGATTTTTCGTCAAGCACACTTACATGAATCTGACATCAAGCTGATTGATTGTGTATTATGCCCTTTAAAGTTTTTCTATTTTTTTATATAGAGTTTGACTGATAGGTGTAATCAGCTGATGATCATCTGTGATGATAAGGCTACCTGGTACTGAATTCGCCTTGGTCATGGTGTGCAGTGATATATATTGTGAAATAAATCCATTTGTTTTTGTTGTGTAGTTGTATCCAAACGCCTTGTTCTCTTGATGTAACCAGCCTGCAATTTCTAGCAGGATTTTGATTAAAGAAGTTAATTTCGCAGGACGAAACCATTGATCCTTTTCCGAAGTTTGATTGTTTGTAGTCGAAGATAAAGACATCGTTGAGCCGGAATGAATTTGTTATATCATCATTCGACAGTGGAATGTATTCATCTCTGAGTGAATTAATTGCTAGATACGGTTTCTCGGGTACTATGACAAAAAGTGTGCCGTTCCTGTTTGAGGGAACTCCAAATATCTTTAAGAGTTCAAAGGGTTGTTCGTCGATCAATGGTAATTTGACTTCAAAGATGACCCTGTTTTCTGTGACTCCTGCCTTAGTTCGCATAAGTTTGTAAAGTTGAATCAAGTCGCCTTCTTTGACGGGTAGGACTCGCGACACTGGTAAATGTGCCTTGATCACGTTTAGTTCTCTCTGAAGCTGATTTGGTGATAAAAGAGAAGGACTAATTCTACCATGATGGGAGTCCGTTAAGACGTTTATTATTTCAGCTTCAATTCGGCGGTGTCGTGTTGCTGTTAAAATCAGCTCACTAGATAGAAATGTTGTTAAATATGCGATCCTTAGTTGATGCTGGTCCTCCGTTACTTGATTTTGTAGCCTTGTTATTTCATTTTGTGTTTCATTTAACCTTGACTGCAACGAAAGTTCTGTTTCTTTGATAATATTAAGAGTAGAATCAATTATGGATGTTTGATTTCGTAGTAATGAGTAAAGGTGCTCTCTGCCCGTTTCTGTCTGGCGTATCGTGTGTTCTATTTCTGTGGCATAATCAGAGTCGAGAACACCAAAGAGTCTTCTTGCTACGTTCCCGATGATGTTGAGGGCACCTCTACGCATCCGACCAGACATGATCACGTTCTCATCTTGTATCAGATCGGCCTGAAGCTGTTGTAGGTTGCTTATGAAATCGTGACACATGTTTGTTTGTGGAGAAAAATTGCAGAGATTGGAAAAAGTTTCCAATGCGGTTGAAAATGCCTTAACTTCTGATCGGAATGGAACGAGATCGTAATACACCATTATTTTCCATTCTGCTGTGATTGTTCTTGCTGTGCCTATCCCTTCAAAATACAGGCCGGGATCCTTGCTGAATACCTCCGAATTTATTGGATTGCCGAGAACAGCAGGGAGTAAGAGAAGGGTGAGCAAGGTTGTGGATAGTAAGCTGCAGCCAACAGATTTAGGTCGCTTGGTGGGAGACGAGTCTGGTTCGGGTGACCTCTTTAAGGTTTAGTTTGCAGGTTTCTCATTTGTTTCCTCATTCATTAAAGGGGCAAAGCGATGAATAGCAAGTGACTTAATACCTGATGACGTTTTGACCTTGACCACTCGTACGAAGCCATCATGACCTTTGCAGATATTTACTATTCGACCAAGGGGCCATTTCATAACTGGCACATTGTCTTTTTTGATGATTACAAGTTGACCTTCTTGAACGTTTGATGAAGCTGTTCTCCACTTATGTCGTTGTTGTAATTCTGAAAGGTATTCTTTTGACCATCGATTCCAAAAGGCATGTTTCAAGTGAGACACTAGTTCCCATCTTTTCGCGAGTGATGATGTTGGCTGTTTTGCCTGTCTGTCGAATTGAGCGGTTAACAGTTCTCCTATTAAAAAATGGCCTGGTGTTAAGGCCGTTAGATCATTCGGATCTGATGACATTGGTGTTAGCGGTCTTGAGTTCAGAATGGCTTCCACTTCTATTACAAGACCTGTACATGTAGACAATTTAAGATTTGGCCTTTCCATTCTTCATGGCTGGATTAGATTTTTTGAATGTCTTGCACGTGGCATATAACATACCTTTACAAAAGTGGCAGGCTAGAACTGATTCTGAAAAAAGAACAGTAGCTGAAACAAAAAAAGAAATTCAGAAAAAATTTAAAGAGAATATGGGATTAATAGTTGACCAACTCAAACCTGGTTTTGGAAACACGAATGATGGGAATACGGCAAGTCTTTTTTCAAAACGCTGAAAAATCTGCCGTAATAAGAAAAATAGATGTTAATTTAATAAAAAAAATTCACGTGTTGCTTATTGCTGTATCCAGTGGCCATGAAATTAATAATGAAAAATTTAAAATATATGCACACAATTCAGGACGACTTTTTGTTGAAGCGTATCCTTGGTACAATATGCCTCCCACTTTGCACAAGTATTTTATTCACGGACCCGAAATTGTGTCAAATGCCATTTTACCTATTGGGCAGTTATCAGAAGAAGCGCAAGAAGCTCGAAATAAAGATTTTAAAAAATATAGGGAGTTTCATTCACGAAAGTGCAGTCGCGAAAAATCAAACCAAGACATTTTTAATATGTTTTTGATAACCTCTGACCCAATTATTTCAAGCATGCGAAAATTGCCTACAAAGAAGGTTCAAAGCTTGCCAGAGGAGGCAATTGATTTAATTGTACCTGCAGCTCCGAACAAGAACTATTTCAGTGATGTTGAAGTTGATGATGCTGCTGATGATGATGATAATGATGATGATGATAACGGTGATGATGATGATGATGATGTTGATGATGATGATGATGATGTTGATGATGATGATGATGATGATGATGATGATGATGATGATGATGATGATGATGATGATGATGATGATGATGATGATGATGATGATGATGATGATGATGATGATGATGATGATGATGATGATGATGATGATGATGATGATGATGATGATGATGATGATGATGATGATGATGATGATGATGATGATGATGTTGATGATGATGATGATGATTAACTTTAAGATGTATAAAATGTAATGTTTAAGTTCTCATACTGTACTCCTTGCACTATATACCTACACTGATATTTGGCATTATTTAATAAAATTATACTCAAATATGCCTTGAAAACATTTTTTTACTTATTTTAATGGTATTAACTGAAAAATAAAGAAAAATTATTCGAACATAGCTTCCCTGGTTTGATCCAAGAAAACATGATTTCTAACCCACTGTGGGGCGGTGCAAAAAGTATATATTTCCGCCGCCATTATATCATCACAACTGTTCACAACAACATGTTTGTGTTCGTATTAAATTTCTGCATGGGTGTGTTAATTAAAGCTCTGTATGGGTATGTAAATATTTTTCAACTACGCAGTGTCTCACATTCTATGTTGAAAAACACAGCGAAAGAGAGACAAATAACACAAAAATATTTGCTTTCAGAAAAATTTTATAAAGTCAAAAAATATATTTTTTGCAATAATTGAAAAATTTTAAAAGAAAAAAAGGTAAATATATTTCTAATGGAATTTGTTATGGATTTTCAAATCCACTTAAAACTAGAGTTGTAAAATTTCGATACTATTGAAGCAATACTACACAATACTTTAATAGCTTTCCTGAACTGATGAATGAAATTAAATAAAAATGTAAAAACTGGAATCTTATTCGTGAAAATTATAGCTCGTTAAGTTTTTAACTTTGAAATATTATTTTTTGTTATGCTTTACAAGGTTTTAATTAAATACAAGTTAGTGATGAAACAAAACATGACTGAAACGTCGACCGAAAATCAGTAAGTGAAGAACAAAGTCCATAATAAAAACAACGGTTGAAGCGAAAAATTTTCTCATCAATTTGACTAAAATTTTGCTTTTTCCTTTTATTTTTAATTTTCTTTACTCAATTCAAAGGTTTTGTTTGAAAAAATAATGAAAGTTTATTAAAATATGGAATCTTTTTTGTTAGAGTGAAAACAAAAGCAAATGAAAATACGTTGTCAACATAGAATAAGTTCTATTTAAAAACTGCTACAGTCAACGTATTTAAAATGTCAATTTGTATGAAAAAACACGTTGCTCCGTACACAGCGTCTTCACGAGACATTAACTTTGATATAACATGAGCGAAAACGTCGGCAGAATAATAACAAAATGTCGATTTTTCTCTTAATCTTATACTAGGGGCAGACGTAATTTTCCTTTTCCTATAAGATTTTATTTTATGTAAATGCACTACTTTTGCATAATTAGTTATTTTATTTTTAATTTTTCAAACAAGTTTTAATTATAAATCAATTAAACACATTTATTCATTTATTTAACACAGAAATTTTATCAAAAACATCGCTTTTCATTTATTTTAATAAACACACATACACACTATTTTATTTTCATGTACATGTGTTTTTTGACAGTTCATCTCATAAGATTGTTGTTATAAGAATTCTTATAACAACGCTCTCATAAAAATTTTTATAACATTGAGATAACACTAATTTGAAGTCTACACGTAACATAATTCTCTCTGCGATTGAACTTGACAATCTCATCTTAAATATTATGTTACGTTAAAGGCTTCATTAGTCTTGACTTTCTGTTGCTGTTCTGTGCTGTGACGTTCTGTAGAAAATATTTTGTAATTACTTGTTCTGTGAATGGAATCAGCTGTTTTTAAAAGCAAAAGGTAATCAAAACAAATAAATTGAAATTGTGAAAATAAAGTTTTGTGAAAAATGTGAAATAAACACAAAGCCACAAAACCACAAACACCAAAAAACACCACAAAAACTAATACATACGCACTGTTGGCTGTCACTTAACGTTGAATTCTATTTTCTACAGTTTTGTCCGCAACAGAACAGAACGAAAAAGGAACAACAAACCACTCATACAGATTTTCAATTGAACAGAAACGAAACAGCTGATTCAGAACAGAACAGCACGTACAAACTAATTCTGCCTTTAGACCTCAAGGTAATTCTGTTTCAACATTATCAATACACTTATACCTAGTTTATACGCAGAGCTTATTTGCAAATAAAAACGTAGTGATACCAAGTATTGTTTTTATTGTAACTTTTTAAAGCATCGATTATTCATCTATTTGGTAATATATTTATCTATTTATTAATGTTAATTGACAAACATATGTGAAGGCGGCAACTCAAACTTCTTATTTGCAAATAGCGCGTTAATCAGTAATTGTTTTCGTGAGTTAGTAAGTTACAATAAAAAACAATACTTGGTAGCACTACGTTTTTATTTGCAAATAACGCGTGCGTATAAATGTATTACACGCACGTGTTATTTGCAAATAAAAATGTAGTGCTGCCAAGTATGTATTTTTATTGTAACTTACTAACTCACGAAAACAATTACTGATTAAAGCGCTATTTGCATATAAGAAGTTTGAGTTGCCATCTTTACATATGTTTGTTAATAAAAAAATAAATAGATAAATATATTCACAAATAGATGAATAATCAATGATTTAATAAGAGTAGATAGGAACAGTATGTCTGACCGCAATTAAAATTTTAAAATTTGGGTAATTAAAATTTAAAATTTTTAAATTTTAATTGTTAAATAAACAAATGTGTAATTTGATACCCGTGGGAAAAACAAAGACGAAAGTGCCCTATAGGCAAAATGTGTATAGTGAAGATTGTGAAAAATTATAGTGTGGGTAATGCTTTTTGGTGTTATAGAAATTTAGTGTGTGGTTCTAATGGGGTGATATTGAGACATTGGGTAGTGAGTTTGGAGCTTGAAAGTATTGGCTTAGTATAGACAATGTGGTTCTTATGGGGTGATATTGAGACATTGGGTAGTGAGTTTGGAGCTTGGAAGTATTGGCTTACTATAGACTGTGTGGTTCTTATGGGGTGATGTTGAGAGATTGGGTAGTGAGTTTAAAGCTTGGAAGTATTGGCTTACTACAGACTGTGTGGTTCTTATGGGGTGATATTGAGAGATTGGGTAGTGTTCTAGATTATAATGGGTGATTTTATAAGAACTATCGGAAAGTAAAAAAAACACATAAAATTCAGAAAAATGCATGAAATATTTATTTGGATCGATAGTTGGGTCGATATAATTTAATGTTTGAAGATTATTTCATGCAAATGTTGGCCGCGGCTGCGCCTCAAATGGTCCATCCGCTTAGTCCAATTTTGGCATACTCTTTCCAACATTTCGGCCGGTATCTCACGAATAATGTTGGCAATGTTGGCTTCCAGTGCGTCAATCGAAGCGGGCTTGTCGCTATAGACATTAGCCTTAACATAGCCCCACAAAAAATAGTCTAGAGGCGTTAAATCGCACGATCTGGGCGGCCAATTGACTGGTCCCAAGCGTGAAATAAACTGTTCACCGAACTCGCCTCTCAATTGGTCCATTGTTTCGCGTGCTGTGTGGTATGTGGCACCGTCTTGTTGAAACCACATGTCATGCAAGTCAAGCTCTTCCATTTTGGGCAGAACAAAGTTTGTTATCATCGCACGGTAGCGCTCACCATTCACAGTAACGTTGTGATTCGCATCATCTTTGAAGAAATACGGCCCAATGATGCCGCCAGCCCATAATCCGCACCAAACGGTTGTTTTTTGTGGATGCATTGGTAGCTCTTGCAATGCTTCTGGCTGCTCTTCACTCCAAATACGGCAGTTTTTTACAATAGCCCGAATAGAAGCCTCAGTAGGTCGATTAAACTGACCATAAAATGGAAGAAGCGCGCGATGAACTTTCTTAACAGAGCACGCATTTTGGTAATAAAATTCAATAATTTGCAAGCGTTGTTCGTTTGTAAGACGATTCATGATTAAATTATAGACCAAACTGAAGATGTTTGACAGTGACACAAGATACAAAACGTGCGTGAGCTGTGAAAACTAGTGTTGCCAAAAAGATAATAGCAAAAAAATCACTCGTTATGTGGAAATAAATAGTGTAGACAAGTTTGGTGACAACGTCACCAAACTTGTATATAAAAAAGTCGACTTGGGTTCCTACGGGGTTTATTGTGTGGCTATTATTATTTTTTTGTTCTTGATAATTTTTTGTGGTGCTTGTGTTTACATTTAAAATGTAGTTGTGTTTATTTAAGCATGTCCGTCCACCAATTGACTGGTGGAGGGTATGTATATTTTCAGAATGTGGTTATGGGAGTGTGTTAAGTTCCAATTAATATGTATGCATATACATACGTACATACAATAAGCGTTTGCTTTTTGTTTATAATATTTTTTATGTCAAGTGGGGGTATTTGTGTTTTGCATCAAATAATCGCATGATAGTTTGGATTTGTAGCTGTGTTGCTTAGTATGACAGATGGTCTGAAATGTTTGTTTACGTTAAATATGCATGCTTAATCTTGTTGGTGTTTTTGTTTATTCAGGTGTATGTGTTGGTGAATGAGTCATCATCCTAATTTTTGTTTGTTGGTGGGGGTTGGTTAGGGGTTGTGTTTGCATTAAGAGTCTGTATATGTGGATTGATGTATGTCCGTCCATATTAAAATCTTGCTTAATCTTGTTTATTTTTTGACAATGGAATTTGATTTTCACAACATTATGAAATTGTAGTGTGTGTATATGTGTGTGTGCATATAGTTGCGTATGGCTACATCTACATACATACATTTGTATGGTTTGCCCTTGATTTTGTGCTGATCGTGCGAATTCTTGCTGTTGCTATGTATATAAATGTAATCATATTTCTACATGTGGATTGATGTCTGTCCGTGAGAATATATATTTGTGTATGTGAGATGTTCATAGCTTGATGTTCATTTTGTTAGTGTAAGTATGGGGGGGGCGTGAGAATTTCTGTCTGTCTGTGGGAATTTCTATATGCCTGAATGTATGAATTTGAATCTGTCCATGATTTGGAGGTATGTTGTTAAAATAGTTTGAATTGTTTTTGTAGGCGACATGTGATGTACATATGTAGTATAAAATGTTCTCATGTATGTGACCTTCCCTATTTTTTATACGTTTATGCTAAAATCCGTTTGATTACATCTGTGTTTTATAATACTGTGGACGATGAAATTTTTTTATTTTGTCAAGCTTATCTTTGTTTCTATTTATTTAAGCATGTCCGTCCATTTTTGACTCAACGTCAGTCGGTTGGTGAACGGTTTGTATATTTTCATTATGTGGTTATGGAAGTGTGAGAGGGGAAGAGGAGCTGTGTTAAGTTCTACCAAATGTTCTGAGTACGCAATCGCATGGGTATGAAATTTGACAATATGTGTACATACTTATGTACATATCTGCAAATTTATTTGATGTATGTACATATGTAAATACATACAAGTAAGTGTTTGCTCTATGTTTGTATTAATTTTTTTCAAGTGAGAGCTTTTGTTTTTTTTTGTTGCAAAATATTCGCATGATCGTTTGGATTTGTAGTTGTGTGTAGCTAATAAAAATGCTGATATATTTTATTTGAAATATGTATTTTGTTTGCAGAGGTTTTTTTATGTACAAGTGCATTTCAGTTGTTCAATATTTTGGGACCATAGTATTGATAACCAGAGTTTTTTAATAGGGTTAATGATCTTGTGATGGATATTTTGATTTCTTTATTTTAATGTAACAATTGTAGATAGATGTTAAGGTGACATTATTATTTTATGGGGTTTTGTCTGTCCGACTATTGCTTCGTAGGTGAGACGAAGGTGTCGTTATGGCACCTTCGTTTATTTATTTAAGAAACAGTGGTTCGTATTGCTAGACAAAGGAATTTGAATTTCACAATACATAGTATGAAATTTTATTATATGTTATGTTTGTGTATGAGTATTACGTCATCATTTTTTTGTAGGTGTGTGTTGGGTTGAGTATGTGTATACGATATATGTCTGTTGTGATCGATCTAGTATCTATATAAATTTTGCTATTTTGTAGGTTTTTTATGTATGTATGTATGTATGTATGTATGTATGTATGTATGTATGTATGTATGTATGTATGTATGTATGTATGTATGTATGTATGTATGTATGTATGTATATAAATTTCTTTTTGAGGTTGTACATATTAATTTTTCTTTTAAAATATTTTTATGTATTCTTAATTCTGCTGACTTGGATATTTTGTGCTTATCATTTGAACTGTACAGATAAAGATTGTATAGTCTTGAGCTTGTAGTGGTAGTTGTTGTGCATGTACATCACTATTTTTTATCACTTTGTGTGATTGTTTTACAATGAGCTCTACACGAGGACCAGAAGATTAATTTTGTTGGGGGGAAGTCATGGAAGGTTTTCATGACTCAGGAAATTTATTTTAGTATTCGGCGGTTATATTTTTGAGGGCGAATGGTCTATCAATATACATATTACATAGTTGTTGTTCTTTAATTTGAATGCTTATTCCTATACATGGAAGACAGGAACATTAATTATTTCTATCACTTTTACATCCGATATTTTTAATAATTTTAATGAGTTTATTTGATATACAAAGACATTTCTTTACATTAAATATTTTATCAAGTAGGGATTTTATAAGTTAACTTTTCTCTTGGCCGCTGGAAAGAAGTAGATGGTATTAGTATGCTGTGATCGATAGATAATCTTTGTATTGATGTGTTCTATTGTTTGAGTTTTGTTTTATTTTTCTGAAGCGTGTCATTGAACGTACATATGTATGTATATTACTTAATAATACATACATTTTCTTATACTGATTTGCTAAATAAGGTTAGTATTTTTATTTATTTTTTATTTTTGATGTGTAGAGTAAAGCTGGTTGTTTTAAAACACCAGCGTTTAATAAAACATTCTAAAAATATGAAAGAAGCAAGTCTTTATTATAGAGATTGTGATGATTACATGTTTGAAAAATTTTGATACAAATAAATGCAAAATGTAAGATGAAAGTAATTATTTAGACTTTCTAGTTTAATTATTTGAATTAATGTAAATTCAAATTATTATTATGAATGAGATTCTGTAAAACTGAATATACAAATACGTACTATTTTTAATACTCATATTACAACACATATCCTTGAAAATTGAATTTAATTGTAGATATATTTCGGAATATTATTACTCGATATTACACGGGAAACTATCTAACATATTTTGTACTATGTGCCTCTAGTGTTAATAATTGAAGTTGTGTGTATGTAGTCGAACTATATGGGTTTTATCCAAAGAAGTTTATTATTCAGCCTTAAGTTCGTTCAATTTAATTTTTACAATTAAATCATTTTTTATTGAGAAATAATTTACAAAGACCACATGTACTTTTCAATTGCCACATGCCTTGAAAAATTATTTCTCAAAAAAAAATGATTTAATTGTAAAAATTAAATTGAACGAACTTAAGCCTGAATAATAAACTTCTTTGGAGTTATATATTATTTAGCCAGTAATTTTTTGTATTAAAATTTTTAACTTTTTTATCGGTTTCATTCATACTTTGCAATGTTTTTTGCTGGAAACACACAACTCTGAAAGTATTGAATAGATACTTCTAACCAGAGTAGGAAAATAAAAAAACGAAACGTTTTCTTTAATTTTGTTTTGATCTTTGCAAGGAGTATAACAAAACCAAAAAAAAGAAGAAGTTTTCTATAGCAGTGCTACCAAGGTTTTGTATTATTGCTATGCTTTTGCTATATATGTTTTGAGTTAGCTATTTGCAAGTTATTTATATTTGCAAGTGGGAAGCGTATGAACGAAATATGTGCAGAAACTCTTTATTTCGTACGAAATGCATACCATATACAGAAATATATACCATATACAGAAATAAAAGACATGTTTTAGTATGTATGTATGTATTGCTATGTTTTAGCATTATAAAATGAGTTTTATACATTTTCCTAATATGTAAAGTATACGCGTCGTTTGTGTGCCATTATGACGCGATCCACACTATGGAACTTTTGTTGCAGTCACTTTTATTTTGTGTGAGAGTGATGAAATAGAAAAATATGCCATGTGTATTCCTCTCTGGCTCTTAACTACTAGAAAATGAAATTTGTTGCAACAAAAGTACAGCTCTATGCATTACACACATTCTTCACAGCAGGCTACATGACTTCAAATGTCGCTAGCTACATTTTTCGCCCTGTAGCCAGCTACTTAAATTTTGAAAGCGGCAGCGATATCTTATCAGCTGACACTTGGTTGTAGAAGTACTTATTTCAGTGGTGCTGCTTTCAAATCTTTCACTAAAAGTAAAATCACTTATTGAAAATATACTTGGATGTCGCAAAATGTAAAAACAAATCAATTTATTTGTTTAATATCTCTTGATTGCACTTTAAATACTTAAATTTTTTGTTGTTCTTTTTGTTAAATAAAATAGAATATTGACCAAGTCAAGAATACCAGCATCGTTGAAAACTTAAAAAAAAACGAGGTAGTTTTTTAACCTTAAATTTTAAAGGTAATTTTTTTGGGGGATCTGTCTTGGCTCTGAAGTTACGGCGTTCAAAGCTTTAATTTTTTCTTGGGTATCACGTTACAGTTCTATTAACCCATTGCGTGTGAAATGCAACTTTAACATTTTTTATCTGACTTTTCACGCAGAAACACCGTTATCTTAAAAACTAGTAGATGCAACGGTCCATAAAACAAACCGACTTTAACGTTTGACTATGGTTTTGGGCCATTGTTTTTAATTAAACTTTTTATTTTTATATTTTCAGTTTAAAAAATATTGTGAGCCACTATTGCATATGGTCGGATATGATGTGGATATTGTTAAAACGAAATATATTGGACATGCCAAATCAATTATGGAGGAGCTTCAACAATTGCCCGATATTGTAGTTGTCGCCGGAGGAGATGGCACATCATCAGAAGTGGCTACGGGACTAGTACGAAGAAATGAAGAAATGTGTCCTATTCTATTTTTACCATTGGGAGAAAAAAATGAAACTTCTTTCCGCTTGATGGGAAGTAAACTGAAAAGCAACTCTGAGTTTGTTAAAAATCTTTCTCAATGTATACTTGCTTTAGTTCATGGTCATATACAACATGCCCCACTGATTAAATACGAACTTATTGAGAATAATAGCGATACTTTATCCAGTAAACCAATATTTGGAATACACGCTTTTTCATGGGGTATTATACAGGATATCGAAATTAATAAACAGCAGTACTGGTATTTTGGTGCAATCAGGCATCATGCTTCTGTTATATTTGCAGCACTAAACAGAAAACTAAAGCAAAACATATTAGCAAATATTGTATCCACACCTCCATGCCTTGGATGCAAAAAATGTGAAACTTTTGTAAAGACAAAATCCTGGTTTAATATATCCAAATTGCTAAGTCCACATTTACACAGTCAACCCACATATCCGTTGGGAGAACATAAATTATGTTCAACTAAAAAATATTACAAAATTGCTGCTAAACAGATTGATATTACATGCAAGCAAAATTCCGAAACTTATCTTATATTAAACACTCGTATTATTGAAAATATATCCTCCCGATCTGATTTCGTATTAAATATGATGAGAGAATATAAAATACAGCCATCTACTTTACTTGAAAGCCGCACTATAGAGGTTATACCCATTGAATCAGAGCATCAACATTATTATATAGATGGTGAAAGCTATGAGGCGCGACATATTAAAATATCATTTTTGCCAAATGCTTTAAAATACTTCTCTTAGGATTCTGATAAATATTTATCACCTAACCCTAGAGTACAAACTTTAACAGCAGCTTATGAAAACATCGCCACAGAAAATCCATAACACCCTATCTACAAATTTTACAGACGAAGTATAAAACTTGTTTAAATGGAAAATATATTGACAATTACCACAAAATATGGCAAAATAGTTAAAAAAGGATTAAAAAATTTAATCCTACTAAAATGAAATAATAGTTTTTAATATTGAAAAAGCTACGTTAGACAGTGGTTCTAATTGGAAAATAAAGGGTAATAAACAGGGCTCGGACTTTCATGCAAATGCATGTATTTTGTGGTGATAGGTACAGACGTATTGACTAATTATCTATGCGAATCACCAAATTTTAAAGCCCTTATGACACTACATTTTTCTTGCATTGTTTTGCTATAGGATTGAAAGAAAGAAATAGCAATTGATAGAAAGAAACAACTATACAAAATGTAAGCAAAACGTAATGGCTTCTTTAAGTGCTGCCTACTTTTTATTTATAATAAAACGACAAAAGAAAAAAAAGTTAAAAAAAGAGGCGCTAAGTCGCTGAATTCGTGAATAAACCGCTAACTTGGCAGCACTTTAATGCTTCAAGCTTGAAATGTCAATTTTAAGTTGAACATTTTGAAATTTTTTTTGACAGACCCCCATTTTTTATCGATAACATTAGTAAAAGCTTGACAATTTGGTATTTATCTTAATATAGCTGAACTCTTTGCACCTGGTAAAATTTCCTGTTATATTCTATTTGCACTGTTCTCCAAAACTTGAAAAATGAAGAAAAAATGTAGTGTCATAAGGGCTTAAGTAGTTTGGCACCGATTTTTAATTGCATATTTTTGTGGTAAGTGCATATTTCGGCAATAAATGCATATTTTTGGAGCTTTAAACATTTTTTAAATGCATATTTGTAAATTTTTTAAAAAATAGCATTAGGCCGATTATGCATGGCAACCGAGCCCCAGTTTCGTTGTCAGTTGCTGAAAATGATACTACTGATCAGTGATGCCAACTTTTGAAACCCAAAACGCGCAAAAATTTTTGTAAAAGGAGCTAAAAAGGGCTAAATGGAAAAAAGACATTTATAAAGCAATATCAAGTCAAATTTTTCGAAAAAGCGCAAAAGGGGCTTACTTATAAAACACGTTTAAATTTTGGGACTAACTTAAAATCTCAACCAATTTTTATTACTGGCACAGCAAACTAACAAAAGAAAATGAGTAAAATGATGTTAGGATGTTAATTCAGAAGTCGCTATTGCTAGAATAAAGGAAGAAATAGTTGCCAAAACGAAAAATGTACCCATATTGTTGAAAAAGTAAGAAGCGGCTAAAAGATAATTGTTAAAAGTGCTAAATTTGCGCGTTATTTTGTTTGGGGCTAGACATTTTTTTCGTGTTTTGAGTGACAAAAAAGTGGATAAATCTAGCTCGAAAAGGGCAAAGTTCTCATCCTTGGTACCAATATTATTTACGTAAATAACGAAAAGACGAACCAAGAGGGTAAAAACGGGAAAATTTAATGAAAGTTGCAAAAAGTGCCAAACGTGCCGTTTACATTATTGAAAAGAGCCGTGTTAGCTCTTTTTTCTAAAAAAGAGCTGAAGGGAAAAATTAAGAGTTAGAAGTAATCAAATAGAGCTAAATCTAGCTCGAAAATAGCTAAGTTGGCATCACTGCTACTGATGGCAACTGGCAACTGAGAGCTGTCAATTTCAGTTGCTAGTGCCTTTCTGGCAACCATTAATTTTCAGTTGCCGACTGGCAACTGAATTTGTTCGTAGGTAAATGCATATTTTTGGTGCATTTGTTAAAGCGCTTAAAATCAATTTTTAGTTGCATTAAAGTCCAAGCGCTGGTAATAAATATTTCTCTCTGAAACCTGCGATCTTATATTTAATTTTTAGGTGCATTTGTTAAGCGCTTAAAATGAATTTTTAGTTGCATTAAAGTCCGAGCCCTGGTAATAAATATTTCTCTTTGAAACCTGCGATCTCATTGTAAAACTATGTACGTATGTAAAAATCATAGCAGAGGACCTAAGCTTTAAGAATGTTTGCGTGGAAAGAAGAAAAATAAAACAAGTATTTTTATATACATATTTAAAAAAAGAGAAAAATCTCAATTTATTTATTTAATATTACCTTTTGAAAATATGTGTATATAAATTGTGTGTAACACAAGCAGCGTTCATATTAATGGTCTGCGAGGATATTGTTAAAAGGCATTTGAATACATGCACATGTTTTTCAAGTACGCACTGGTTTTCATTCAATCCTATCAAAAACTTTTGGCATTTTTATAATCGTTAGTACTCTTAATGAACTACAAAGTAATGAATGGTAATTATTTATATTATTAATATACTCCATACTAAAACTACTACTTAGTAATTAATAAAACTAGTACGTATTTATCTCATTACCTCAAAGTAGTTATAATTTGCTGTTATGTTTTGATGAAATAAGTAGACAAAAAATGTTTAAGTTAACATGTGTTTGTATATGAAAACTAATTTTTGCCGCTTAAACTATTAAGTCAACAATAACTGAGTGAGTACAGTTCTTGTCTTCAAATCTGAAAGAACACAGGTTCATATCTCAGCTGGGTAAAAAACAATAAAAAAGAATACACGCTGTCATGGGACACCGGGTAGGAACGTAGCTTCTTACGTTTGACTTACTTTAGGAATTGGATTTTCACCATCTCTGAACGGTGGGAATTATTTATGTCGAGATGACAAATTCTCTTTCAACCGTGGCAACTATAAGAGTTTCTTTCTTTTCAGAAAAATATAATTTTATTTGTACAAATCAGGTAAGTATGTATGTCTGTTTTAAAAAAGAGGGAGCGTGGTAGGTTTAATAATGTTAATGTCAAAGAGGATAAAATTTCCTCCTACCTACCCTCGTGGTCCTATTTAAAACAATTAGAGCCTACTTCTTCTTTTAGACTCCGATCTATCTATGTTTTGAATTTCATTAAAATCAGTTAGATAGTTTCGAAGAGGCAGAAATTGCCCCCTACCACTCCTCGTGCACCTATTTTTAAAAAATGTATAACCTATGTGCTTTTCTAGATTCAAATCTATCTATGTTTTGAATTTCATCAAAATCGGATAGATAGTATCAAATAGGAAGAAATTTGCCCCTACCTCCCCTCGGGGTCCTATTGTTGAAAAAATGTATAGCATATGTCTTCTTTATGATTCAGATCTATCTATGTTTTCAATGTCATCAAAAACGGATAGATACATAGTTTCAAAGAGGAAGAAATTTTACTTATCTTCTCTGGTTATCCTATTTTTCAAAAACATTATAGCCTATGTCTTCTTTTAGGTTGAGATCTATCTATGTTTTGAATTTGATCAAAATCGGATAAATAGTTTCAAAGAGGACGAAATATCACCCTACCTTCCCTCGTGGTCCTATTTTTGAAAAAAGTATTGCATATGCCTTTTTTAAAGTCAGATCTATCTATGTTTTGAATTTCATCAACATTATTTTGGAGAGGCAGAAATTGCCCCTACCCCTCCTCGTGCTACTATTTTTTAAAACATGTATACCCTATGTGTCTTTCTAGACTCAGATCTATCCATGTTTTGAATATCATCAAAATCGGGTAGATAGTTTCAAAGAGGACGAAATTTTCCCCTACCTCCCCTCGTGGTCCCATTTTTGGAAAAATGTACAGCCTATTTTTTTTTACCCCCAATCTATCTAAGTTTTGAATTTCATCAAAATCGGATAGATAGTTTCAAACAGGACGAAATTTTCCCCCACCTCCCCTCGTGATTCTATTTTGATAAAATTTATAGTATATGTGTTCTTTTAGACTCAGATCTATCGGTTTTGAATTTCATCAAAATCGGATAGATAGTTTCAAAGAGGACGAAATAAGCCCCTACCTCCCCTCGTGGTCCTATTTTTTTAAAAAATATATAGCCTATGTCTTCTTTCAGACTCGGATGAATCTATGTTTTGAGCTTTATCTAAATCGGATAGATAGTTTCAAAGAGGACAAAATTTCCCTCTACCTCCTCTCGTGGTCCCATATTTGCAAAAATATATAGCCAATGTCTTTTGGACTCAGATCTATCTGTTTTGAATTTCATCAAAATCGATTGGATAGTTTTGGAGAGGCAGGAATATGGGAGCTGCCACGCCCACTAATTTTTGTCGGAATATTTTCTCCAAAACAAAGCATAAAATCAATGGGGTAACTCCTAAAAATTTTTATGTGTTTTGCCGCATTAGTTCCCATGATATGTCAAAATATATATTTGCTATATATGGGAGGTGCCACCCACTTGTCCACTCCTTAATAATATCTCTTTAAAAACATTATGAAAAGAGTTACTCACACAAATTTTTAAGTTTTTAGTTGCATTAGTTCCATAAATATCCTAAAATATAAATTTCTTCTATATGGGAAGTGTCACGCTCACTTATAATATTTCAAAATTATATAGACTATTGTTCTTTCTAGATCATCAGTAATATACTGTGGAAATTTCAGCAAGATCGGCTCGTTGGCATAGGAGTACATAGCTTTCAAACATACATACAAACAAACAGCTATTCACTTTTATATATCTGCTATCACTGCCACGAACCACTTATCCAAGTCACAAATGAAAATCTAAAAAATCCTAAAAGTACGCAACACCATTATGCCAGTATTTTTCTAACTAGTATTCGCCACTATTTTTTCATGTTCAAAAAATTTTATTTTACCCCCAAGCAATGATTCTTGTTATTCAAAGCATTGTTGTGCATGGCGCGCCATAAGGAACTTACGTTCCAAAAACAAAGTGTGAAAAACTATAAGAAAATATAGTGTGTATAATTTTTTTTATTTTATTGTGTTTATTTGGCCACTTATTTTTTACCTTCAAGTTAGTCAAATAATAACTAGTTAAATGCTTTGACAATGTAACTATATTTGTAAGGAGAACCTATTATTTTTTGAACTTCTCAAACAAAAATAAGAAGTTATCGAGTCAAATTATAATCAGTTACGATTTACATCCCCATATACATTTTTGTCTACCAATTAAGGCCGTTTTAGCCTATAATAACTACAAGTATTAATACTTTTGAAGAAAATGTCTCCCTGATCTAATTGTTGTTTGAAAATTTTCAAAAAACAATAAAAAATTATCATGGCAGAGTTTAATTTTCCCCAAAAGTATTAATGCTTGTATTATAGTCTGAAACGGACTTAAGCAAAGCTTTCACAGGGATGTTGAAGAATCAAATGAATGAATACACAAAGCGAAAGACAAACAAAAGCAATTTGAACCGAAAAAGAAAAAAAACTTTGTATTCAAATAAACATAAGAGAGTAAAATGTGTTGAACA
This sequence comes from Panzeria rudis, assembly GCA_956483635.1. Classification (NCBI taxonomy): domain Eukaryota; kingdom Metazoa; phylum Arthropoda; class Insecta; order Diptera; family Tachinidae; genus Panzeria; species Panzeria rudis. The sequence goes on from OY101449.1 coordinate 64,873,200, forward strand.
CTCGAGTATAGTTCAAGTATAAAATTATTTGAATGTTTACTGAAATAAGTGAGTTTATTCAAACTGCTACTAGTAATATCTGCATTGATTTGTTTGTTTTTTAGTGTATATACACTGGGGTGGCACTTATTTTGTAAAATGTCGAATTTTGAGTACTGCGCCCCCTATTTTTTTTACACTTAGTCTAAAAAATATATGCTGAAAATTTTAGCCAAATCGGACAGTTTTAAGCCGAGGCGCACAGAGGTCAAAGTTTAAACTTTAGAAAATTTCCCATTTTTTGCCAAACAAGTACTTCTATGGTTTTTATTTTCTCGAATATTGTAATAAAAACAAGAAAGTTAACTCCTTATCGCTTAGTTATCAAATTCTGATTATTTTTGTCCAAAATCGTTAACCCTGTTATTGCCCTGGGGTCAGAAGTTACCATTTTTATACAATATGTGTTAATTTTCCCATGTAAATGCGTTTTCAAGTGAATGCCTACAAATGGTAAGTAAACGATAATTCAAATGCACCTAATGCAGTGCTGCTAGACATTTTTTTTAAAAATCTTTCAATTTGGGAAATAGAATCGTAAAAATTTTGTACAAAGTCGTCACAAAAATATCGTCAAAATGACGTAAAATTTTCGCATCTGGCAGGACGAACCTAGGGCTCTGTTAGTGTAATCACGTCTTCGCAATATGAATAAATAGTGCACAAAGGGAAATCCCCGAATGCATTTTATTTAAATGTTTTTAATCCGATGAATATTGTATACGCTTCGGGCGGTGAAGTAATTTTTGATATTCAAAAAAGAGAGCAAATTTACCTGGTTTACAAATATCATGTATGAGCAACTTGGTTCTAGGGATGGTAACTTTAATATGATTCGCATCTTAGATAAACAAAAACAAGGCTTTAATATTTGCCACATCAATGTCCAAAGCTTATGCAATAAATTGGATGAATTTCGTTTCTTAGCTAAACAAAAACAAGGCTTTAGTATTTGCCATATCAATGCCCAAAGCTTATGCAATAAATTAGATGAATTTCGTTTCTTATTTGAGAACTCAGGTGTTGATGCAATATGTGTTTCTGAAACTTGGTTTAGAAGTGAAATAAATGATGGCTTATATAGTCTGAATGGGTACCGTGTTTTTCAATCCGATAGGTATAAGCATGCTGGTGGTGTAGCAATATACGTTAAGGACAATATTTCGTGCAAGTTTAATTGTAGTTATAATGAAACGAATGATGTGGAATACATATTTGTCGACTTAAACTCTAACGGGACCACTATGTTACTTGGATGTGTATATAGGCCGGATAGAACTGTAAAGTTCGATAAACTAGTTGCTCAATTAGAGCTGTTATCTGTATCTTACTCAGAAATTATTATAGCTGGTGATTTTAATTGTAATTTGCTCGTAGATGCTAGTCTAGTAACCATGATGTCGTCATTTAATTTGTTTCCCATTAATAGCTCCAGACCTACACACTTTACAAACACGAATTGCACTCTGCTTGATATATTTTTGGTCTGTAATAGTAGGAAAGTATTACACTATGATCAACTAGCTGTTCCTGCCTTCTCGAAATATGATATTATTTTTACCTTATATGATTTTGGCTCAGAAATTCCTATTAAAATTTTTATTTATCGCGAATTTAATAACCTTAATATGTTTTCTTTAGAAGCTGATCTTAATAATATAATATGGGATCAAGTTTGTTACTTACCTTCCGTTAATGAACAAGTAACTTTACTAAATGATCTTATTTTATGGCTATGTATATAACAAGCATGTTCCAATCAGAACCAAAACTATAAAAACCAGAGCCCGACCATGGTTTACTGATGATGTTAAGTTACTAATACAACGTCGTGATAGTAAATACCAATTATGGAAGAGATGCCGCACACTTGAGTATCATGAGCAGTATCGCTTGGCTAGGAAGGCTGTAGTTTCAAAAATTAAACATGAAAAATGTGCCTACTATTGAAACAAGTTTAATAATGCAGTTGATACCAAAAAGACGTGGAAACAAAGACGGGACATTGGCATCGGTAAGACAAAGAGTTGTTGTATTGATGTTGATGTCAACGAGCTAAAAGAAACATTTGTTAACATTCCCATGCCCACAGCGGACCCTAGTTTTTATGATCGAATTCCATTATATGATGCCTCGATTGAAAAATTCAATTTTAAATGTCTTGCGGTAGCAGATGTTGCAGAAGGATTTAGTAAAGTTAAATCTAATGCTGTTGGATTGGATGATATCAATCCTAGATTTATAAAATTAATTCTACCCTGGATAATACTTTCTATTGCGCATTTATATAACAGTGCTATTATCACAAGTACATTTCCGATAGAATGGAAATATGCCAAATTAATTCCCGTCCCAAAGACAGACAGCGAATATCGCCCTATTTCAATTCTACCTTACCTGTCCAAAGTTTTTGAGCATATTTTGCAGAAGCAAATATATGAATACGTAAATACTAAAAATTTACTAACTGACCGTCAATCAGGTTTTAGACCTCAACATAGCTGTGTAACTGCCCTAAGTGATGTTGTTGAAGAGATTCAGGGTAACTTAGATATTAATTTGGAACGATTTTCCGTCATCCCACGTCAAATTTGGTTTGTAAACAACCCGTTTCGGCTATGTGCCATCTTCAGTGTTCTATTGAATACTAAATCGTTTTTCTGTTGTACGTTGTTTCTTTTATAATTCGTTTGTATACCTAACTTCCTTGATCCCTTTTGTATTCTGCTCCCTATTTCTCTCTCCCGCTCTTTCTCTCTCTCTCTCTCTCTCTCTCTCTCTCGCCTCTATATGCTTTTGTGTGTCTCTACCTGCTACCTGTTTCTCTTACTATTATGTTTGTGTTTAATATTTGGTTTATAATCTGCTCTATTAGTTATCAGTTGTTTTATCCCTACGTAGGTAATAATCCGTAATTGTACGTTTCTGGGTAATCCTTTTGTCTTGTTCATTTTCTACTACGTTGCCTGGACTATTGTTTTCTTTTGTGTAAAAATATTTTAACGGTTCAAATATTACGTCTGAAGCAGTGTTTATTTGTTCATTTATTATTCTTCCGTCAAATAATTTTTGCTTGTATATTTCCATATTCTCTAATACGTTCAGTCGCCGTCCTTTATGTTGTGAATGTAATAGTTTAACTGTTTTTCTAATATGGCCTGGTGTACATTTGTTGTCGAATATGTGGTTTGCGAAATTCGATTCTGGTGTTATTCCTGGTTCTCTCAGTTTCTTGTTGTAGTCTCTCATGTGCTCGCGAAATCTTGTTTTTATCTTTCTTCCAGTTTGTCCGATATAACTGTGTTGGCATGTGCAAGTTAATTTGTACACTCCTTGTTTATCTAGGAAGTCTGTTTCGTTTGTTCTGTTCTGTAGTATTCTACCCAAGTTGTTTCTTGTTTGGAATGCTGTGTTAATGTTGTGTTTTCTAAAAAATTTTGCCAGTTTGTATGTTGATTCTCCCATATACGTAAAGGTAACCCAGGTTTTCTTTTCTTGTTCCTTTTCTCTGTTCCGTTTCTTACTTGTCTCGATATCCTTTCTAATCTTGTCAACTAGGTCTTTTTTATATCCGTTGTTTTCCGCTATGTTATATATTATTCCTAACTCTTTCATATAGGCCTCACGTGTTAGGGGTATTCGTTCAAGTCTCGTTAGTAATTGCCTAATTGCTGCGTTCTTATGTTGTTGAGGATGGCTTGATGAATTGTGTATTATTGTATCTGTAGCGGTTGGTTTTCTTTATATTTCGTATTCAATTCTATTTAAGCTCTTGTTTGCCCTAATCGTTAGGTCTAGGTAGTTTATCCTTTCGTAAATTGTAAATTTTATGTTTTAGTGTTGTTTGTTCAGTAGATCCAGAATTTGCTCCTCCATATTTCCTTCTATTACACATATAACATCGTCCACGTATCTTGCATAGAATGTTACCCCAAAATTTGTTTTTAACTCCTCTACGTATTTCTCTTCTAAATTTTGCATAAATACTTCCATGAGTATTGCTGATGTTGGATTTCCCATTCCTAGTCCGTTGATTTGCCTATATATGCTATTGTTGAATTTGAAGTAATTCTGCTCCAATGTGGCTTTTAGCGTGCTTGTGATTTGCATTGAAAAATCCACGTCTTCTGTTTTATTGAGTAGTGTTTTATGTAGAATGTTTATTGTCTCTGCTGTTGGGATTGATGGATATAAGTCTTTTATATCAAATGAGACTAGTTTAGTATTTTCTGTTATCTGTATGCTCCCTATCTTGTTAACTAATTCCGTGGTGTTGGCTATTGTGTGTTTATTCTCTAGGTCCAAAGTATCTTTCAGTATTGTTTTTAAGTATTTCGATAGTCTATAGCTCGGAGCAGATTTATAATTAATCATGGGTCTCATTGGCGTGTTTTGCTTATGTATCTTCGGTAAAGCGATCATAGATGGAGCGGATGGATTCATAAGTGTTAATGAATATGATATGCCTGGTGTTATACTGGTTAGATACTGGGAAAATATCATTTTTAGTATTACTTGACCACTCAAAAGCTTTTGATACGCTTCACCGCTCAATACTGTGCTTGAAGCTACCAAAATGTTCAATTTTTCTACAACTGCTGTTAAATTGATCTCATCTTATTTAACAGATAGAGTGCAAAGCGTATCATGTGATGGTCTTGTTTCATATCCTTTACGGGTGAAAAGAGGTGTTCCGCAGGGCTCCGTACTTGGACCATTGTTGTTCTCACTGTACGCAAATGATATACCACAACAACTTAGTTATTCCAGTATACAAATGTATGCTGATGATATTCAAATTTACCTCAGTAGTCCTAAGACTTCCATTAGCTCTAACGTTAGTAATCTAAATACTGATTTGAATAGCATCTTTCTTTGGGCATAGGCAAATGGCCTTCGTCTTAACCCTAAAAAGTCCAAAGGTTTAATAATTTGTAAAAAAGCAACCAAAATTTAATCTGATATTGATATTTTCCTGGGTGGTACTAAAATTGATATAATTAACTCCGTCAAAAACCTTGGTGTAACTTTCAACATTACTTTAACCTGGTCTGATCATGTTAATCAGTCCTGTGGTAGTATATATAGTATGCTAAGGAGTTTATGGGCTACGCAATATCTCACCGTTGAAAATAAGGCTGTTACTTGCTAACACTTTTATATTGCCAACTCTATTATATGCGTCAGAGGTTTTTTATAGGTGTAAGTCGAGGGACATGTTGAAACCCAAAACAACTTTTAATAACGTTATACGCTACATTTATGGTCTAAACAGGTTTGATCACATATCTCATTACTCCAATCGTATTTTTAATATAACATTTAAAAATTATTTAATGCTTAAAAACCTTGTCCTGCTACATAAAATTATAATGACAAAAAAGCCAAAACACCTTTATGACCGCTTACAGTTCACAAGATCATCAAGAGCAAACGGCATTATCCAATTTCGGCATAATGACACGGCATCTGAGACACAGTTTTATATATTAACAATTCGTCTCTGGAACCAACTTTCTCTCAATTTGCAAAATGTTAGCAACGCAATTAAATTTAAAAATTTACTGTTTCAATCGTATCGTAATTTACCCTAACTTTACCTTTAAACTAAATATATTAACACGTATATAAACAAATTTTGTTATTAAATATTATATCTTATTGTTATTACTATTACTATTTTTATTAATTTTTTAGTTATTGTTCACTATCTGTCAAACACATTATGTAACTTGACTGATTCTAATACTGTAATTTATAAGATATGTCTTGTTGTGTTAGGAAAGCATATATTTAATAAATACAAATACAAACCTTCAGATAACAGGAGCTAAGCTACCATCTAAAGGAGACAGTCTTAAAGTATTATTTTACAATATAAGACTCATTAATCTAAGTGTAGAGGAAGCTGCTCGTCTAGTTGTAAAATAATGTTCACTATTTTGGGAAAAAGCAAAAATTCCGGTTCAACAATTTCGCCGAGCTGTTAAAAAGCTTTTGGATTTGTATAATGAGTGGAAAATCATTTTAAAATCTAAAAATAGAGATGGAGACATTTATAAAAGCAGAAGAGAAGAGTGGAAAGAAGGCCTTAATGACCTATTTGATATTGCTCACAACGACGCTCTAATTCTTATTGAAGTGGAAGAGGACAAACAGTTTTTAATTAATCAAAGGCAAAAAGGTCGGCCGGGAAGCATGCTTGGCATAGACCTACAGTTCTTAAGAAAGAATTAAAAAAATAAATTGAGGCAGAGGAAGCCCTCCGTAAGCTAACAGGTAATGTAAATATTCTCCATTTTGCTGTGCAATATTGTGAGAGCTATGTCGAGAACTCTCCAAAGTAGCATTTAATCCTTGCTTCTTACAGGTGCTGATGATATACCACATATCTCAGATTCAGAATGCGAATCAATCGAAAGTGAAGGAAAAAGGGAGAATATGTCACCACCAAATAATAAAAGAGCACGTAAAGATATTTTAACGCCGAGAGTTGCTGCTGTATTTGATAAGGTAAAATTAAGTAATAGGGATGCAGTTCATATATTGGTTGCAGTTCTGGAAGCATTGGGATTAAATCCCAATAATTATATTATAAATCGAACGTGTCTGCGCCATCAACGAGAGGTTTTGAGGGAGGATATCAGTAAGAATGTTTTTCAAAGTTTTAAAACCTTAAACCAACCTTTAACAATACACTGGGATACAAAACTTTTAAATAATATTACGGGTAAACCAGAGGATCGCTTGTCAATAATAGCTACTGCTCCAAACACTGAGCATATTTTAAATATTCTTGACATTCCATGTGGAACAGGACTTGAAATATCTTCTGCTGTATATGATACTCTGGATGAAATCGGCATTTTAGGCAGAACAGAGGCATTCGTTTTCGACACAACATCGTCAAATACTGGAAGATTTAAAGGAGCATGTACATTATTGGAGAAAAGATTTGGACGTGACATATTATATCTGGATTGTCGACATCATATATATGAAATAGTTTTGGCAGCAGTGTATTCTGAGGCTTACAAAGAAATATATACAGCAGGCCCTGACATTGTAATATTAAAATAATTTTAAAAGATTTGGCATCTGTAGTCTATCCATAGACTTCACGTTATTAGTGTGGTGTACTTATTAATTTCCATTTATTTGAAAGCATAAACAAAAGAATATTGTAAGTTAACACAAAAATGTTTTTCTATTTTATTTTTATTTTTTGTCATATTAACCTGCTAATTTTGCTAACGTAAATGTTTGCACTTGTTCTGATTTTTTGTACCTACCTAAATTATCATTAAGCCAAACTGCAAGATTGCATTAAAATTGGAATAACAGAATTCCTTATAATTTTGCAGCTTGCCTTAATCAGCATTAATTAAAACACCAGTTCAAAAGAATTTTATTCTATTTTATTAAGAAAATTGGATTATTAAAATAAAGAAAATTGACAACGACAGTCAGTCGTAGTAAAGTACTCGAACAAAGTTGTTTTAATATAACTTAACTTGTACATTCCTTATTAAGTTTGTTGGTAAATAATTCATTACTCACCAGAACAATTATGCTGAGTTGACAAACTGTCACTATGGAAATACCACACTGACCAAAGTACACCCAAAATATAAATTTGTAGAATTCACTCAAAAATTCTGATTGCCTGGTACAATGTAAACAAATGTATGTAAAATAGATTAAGCATAGAAATAAGATATTGAGTGACATAAAGAAAGTCACTCAATAAAACAAAAAGCGAACTTCTCATAATTAGTATTTAAGCTGAAGAAATTTATGAATAAACGATCAATGAAAAATGATCAACGCTCGTGTTATTATTTAAAAAGAAATAGTAACATTACACATCAAATTCGTCGAGAGAACTACGAACCTCGAATAAATGATCCGAGACTCAAGCAAATATTTGGTGATGAGTGCGACGAAATAATTTTTTTGCTAATAAAAAACTAATAGAAGCATTGTCTAGAAATGACTGAGTTTTAAGGCTAATTGTAATATTTTTAGGAGGAAGTCCACCTCGAGGTACATCATTTTGCAAGCCTGGCGCATTTCCTTTAGCCAGGTGGATGTCAAAGTGTATATACTGCCCAAAAATGTTGCTATTTAGGAACCAATATCCTGAACTTACTAAAAGTGAGACTAAAAGCTTAATGGAGCTCGCAGGTTTTATTATAAAGTGTTATTAAATTTTTTGGTTCGACGCAACAAAAAAATTCATTAGATAATGCTAGAAAACTTATAGAAATAACAAAAAATAATAGAAGTAAAGATTCACTAAATAAAACTAACGGCATACAACTTAAAGTAGGAGATTTAGCTTTATTGAGAGTAGATAATAGAAAAAATATCAAGCCCCATATAAAGGCCCTTATGAAGTAACTAGTATAAATAATGTTAATGTAGAATTAAATATAAATGGTAAAAATAAACTTGTACATAAAAATTTATTAAAGAAATATTATAATTAAAACTATTTAAAAAAAATACATATATACATGCGATTATATTAAAGAGTAAAATTCATATTTTTTAAGATTTCTTTTAACAATAAATACCTACTACACATATATCCTTAAGAATTTTAAAATAAGACAACAATTTTTTTTTTGAAATATTGTATCAGGCGACCATCAATTTAAAAGAATATTGAAAAGATTTTTTATCCAAATTAAAAGTTTGATCTAAAGTTTTTACGTAAATTGGAAGAGTACAAGATAATAAACCAAAATATAGCAGAAAAAGCAATTTCAAAAATAATAAATCACCTTTACTACTTAAGCGAAGAGTGTGTTGATTTCTCTTTATTTGATCCCAGGATATCTGTGGAAACTAAGGCCAAACTTGTAGCAAAAATAAACAATGAAATTTTTGAAGATTTGCCAGAAGAAATTGATGGTGTTCTAAAGAAGCTGTCATTAAAAAGAGGAGATGTAAAGAGGTTCATTAGCAGAGATGATACTACAATTTTGATAGAACTGTTTTCTACAAATACAATAAAAATATTTAATCGTTTTAATATTTGTACGAGATTCTTAAAAAAAGACCCGAAAACATGGGAGAGTTCACAAGATTACAGGAAAGGAAAAAGCATTGTTGAAGAAATAAAAATTGTTAACGACTGTGCTGAAAGGGGAATAAAACTTGTGCAAGATTACCATCAGAAAGTAACAAAAGACGAGGAGCAGCGACAGTATTTATTCAAGGTATTAAAGAAATATTTAATTTAATTCCTGAAACAAAATTGCTTATTTTTCTTGTGTTTTAGATTGTTAAACATTATAGACAGCAATACTCCAAAGATGCCACTCTGAAAGATTTATCAATACAATTCGACTCATAAATTTTATTTCTAATTATTATAAACCCAACCTATAAATTTTTAATATATCTAACTTTTCATTCATTGAATATAACGAAAGAATCATTACTTTTATAACTATTACTTTACTATTGTTGCAGTTAGAAGTTTTAAACAAATTTAAAAAAAGAAATTAATAATATAATACAATAAGAAAAATTACTAATTAACCGCGACTTGAGGATACAATATATTAGCACAAATGTTTTTAAATGGGTAATTTCTGACCCCAGGGTAAGAAGAGGGTTTTTTATTTTTATTACAATATTCGAAAAAATAAAATCCCTAGAAGTACTTGTTTGGCAAAAAATTCGAAATCTTTTCAAGTTTAAACTTTGTCCTCTGTGCGCCTCGGTTTAAAACTGTCCGATTTGGCTAAAATATTCACCATATATTTTTTAGACTAAGGGGCATTATTACAACTAGGCAATAGTTAAAGGCAGGATTTTGTCGAACGAATAAAAGGTTTACCTTTATTAAAACTTCACTTTAAATGAAAGTGAGCGATGAGTTAAATTCAGGTGCATCCTACCTGGTAGGTTAAAGTAAATTTGTAATAATGATAAACTGTTTATCCGTCCGACAAAAGTCTGCTTTTAGCTATTGTCAAGTTGTAATAATGGCCCTAAGTGTAAAAATATAAGGGCGGTTTACTCCAAATTCGACATTTTATAAAATAGTGCCGCCCTAATGTACACTCTAAAACACTATTGTTGAAAATTAGGTTGATAATAGTAGGCAACACTTTACAGACTACTTTCGACCTAAAATTACACAACTACATTTTAAAAATTTTTTGTTGATTTTTAGCACCATGTGTTTAATTTTGAGCAAAATCTCTTTAATTATTTTACGCAATTTCTGTTTATTTTTTCCCCTTCTGACTATATGAGTTTAATTTTAACATTTCTTTCCTTTAATAAAAATGCATATAATTCTTGCAAAAAAAAAAAACGATTACAAAATAGGTGTGGCAGGCACTGCCCCATATTTTATCATCATGTACATTTACGAAAACTAATTGTGTGTGCAAAGTTTCATAAGAATCGGTTAATTAGAAGTAGCTAAAATGCATATTTACTTTTCATGGGCGTGGCACTGTCCACTTTTCTAAACATAATGTTGTCTTATAACGATAACTAAAGGTGTATGCAAAGTTGCATTAGAATCGGTTAAGTAGAAGTTGTTGAAAAAGAATATTTACTTTGCATGGGCGTGGCATTGCCCACTTTTTTAATCACGATGTAGTATTCCAACAAAAACTTAATGTAGCTAAAAATTAATGTGAATTTACTTTCAACGGGACCAATCTGGAAGCACATCCTTTTAAATAAACATAACCTGAAATCGCTTCATAAATGGCGGAGTTTTGAGGGAACATACATAAAAAATACATGACGAATTTATAACCTTTCTCCTCTTTTTGAAGTCGGTCAAAAATACATGTATAATTACATTTATTAAAACTGAAAGTATCAAAAAAACTAAACATACGGATATGTTCTGTATTTCATGTGGAATTAAAATGTGCGGAATTATCAAAGCATTGTTATTATAAATATTAATTTGCAAAAAAATTTGCTTTGATAATTCCGCACATTTTAATTCCACATGAAATACAGAATATACCCTATAATGTAGTTTATAAATACATAAATATCTTATTCGTTAGTAAGTTACTAGAATCAAATACACATACCGCCGGCTTTTTGAAAAAGTGTCACAAATAGATTACGGTCCTAACTTTCTAAAACACGTCACGAAAGTGAAATGTATAAAGAAAACAAAACAAAATTACTCAAATTCTATAAATTGGTTTTTATTTTTCATACAAACTCTTCACCGAATAAACACAAACAAATTCAGTTTTTGCTTTGCCTTTGATAATTTTTAGAATTTGAATAACAATCAAAAATAACTTTATAAAATTTGAATTTTATGGTTTCTTACATATGTATGTATGTATGTATGTGCAATGTACATAAATTTTACTTTCGTGGTGCGATTTAAACAATAAGGCCCTTAAAATAAAAAATATTTAGCTCAAAAAATAAAAGCAAACATATATGCACAACACATATATATGTATGTATGCATGTATGTATGTATACATACACATGTGTGTTTAAAGCAGTGAGTGCTCGAATTAAACTCGCTCGCGAACGAATTCAATTCGAGCGAGTTTTATTTTCTACATTAAAAAGAATTATTCTATTCTGTTCGCGAGTCTAAAAAATAAAACTCGCGAGAGAATTAAATTTTTGAGATTCGAAAATATCACTCGCGAAAAGAATTGAAACTTGAAGAGTCAAAAACAAAACTCGATTAGCGAGTCGAGCTGAAAAGAATTTTTCGCGAGTCTTATTTTCTTGTGTAACTTTTTTAGCTAAACTTTTTTTGTTTATTTGTTTGTAAGCGTGGATGGATGTTCGTATGTGTGAATATTTCATCGAAGTTACACAACAACATTAGCATATGTATCAAAAGAAAAAAGGAACAAATTTATTCATTGATACAAAAAAGATAACGTTGTCACAAGCATAACTAATCATGTAGTGGAAATAGCAAACAGAAAGGATTCATATAAAAGAATGCAATCACCTAATGCGTTTTGAAAATATAAAAATACTATGGAGAATCAGATTTAAGTTTTAAATTGGGAAATATTTATTAACATAGTGTTGAAAAGAAATGTTTGTTTGTTACGAGGAACTGGAGGAAAAAATAAGCTAAATCGCTCTTTTTAAAAAACTAAAAAGACTAAATCGCACAAAAATAAACATTTATTGTATGTTTTTTATTATTATTTAATAAATAAAAATACATAAACATATTAATTGCTTCAAGTAGATAATGAAAAAAGAACAAAGTTACTTACACGTACTTATGTATGTATGTACATATATACTCGTATGTAGTTTTAAATACAGCTGCTCACAGCTTATTTTATTCATTGCATAACTTTTTCTTTAATAACAAACTAAAAGTAGTACACAAATGGTTTTAGTACCATGTTAAATTAAGAATAAATATTCATATACTGAAAATTTACACTAAAATGTTTTTTAAATAATAATAAATTTTAATAATGTGAAGAAAACATTATGAATTTTTTAACCTTTCCTCAAAACTATCCGGAAGCTGTTTATACCATATAATAAATTAAGGTTAATATAAAATATAAGTTGTAAGAGATTCATACTATACAGCGTAAATACTAGGGTGATCGACTCGGTTTTTCAACCGGGTTTTAAACCGGGTTTTTCCGCCAGACGGTTGTCGGTTTTTTCAAAATGTTGATTTTTCGAATATCGAATAGTCCGGTTTTTTTAAATTAAAAAACCGGCCAAGTCGAATACTTTTCGATTTGTATATTTTATAAGTTTTTACTATATTAAAACTTAGACGAACTTTTACTGTTGATTTTCCCAAGTATTTTTTCAACAACATTTAGTGAAACATGAAATTAAGGCGAATTAATATTATAAGGTGGTAGCAGAGATGAATTAAACTGGCATTGTGAAGTAGAATGGCCGTCAAACTCCATATTTTATATGGAGTGTGACCTTCATCGTAGACAAAAAATGCTTGTTTTTTTTTTGTATTGCTGTTCAATGAACAGTGTTCATGTATTGTAAGGGCAATATTCACGGTCAAAATGTATGACCAGCCGCCTTATTCCATAATTCGCTAAAGCTAAACCTAAATCTTGATCGCTAAAATGCTGAACAAATACAAATTTAAACATTTTTGGCGATGACTAAAATTTCGGTGGATTAAATTTTTAAGACATTCCATAATTTAGCAATACACGTTGCAAAATTGTATTCGTAGAGGAAAATTGATAAATCGACCGTATAGATTTTTAGCGATAGAGATTTGGCTTTAGCGAGTTACAGAATAGGGGGGCTGCTGTATAGCAGTACTAGTGAAATTTTGTTGTATGCGTCACACCGACGATGCTTGAAACAAAATCTACATTTTTGAATTTTTCGCTTGCATGCAGCTTGTATTTGAACGTGTATTTGTAATAGGGCATGCATGTACTAAAGAAAGACAATAGCAAGGTAAGCTCATACACACAGAAAAATTTCCATGTAAAATCGTCGAAAACCAGGTTAACTTAACATTTTTCGGTAGTGATTTTGCTTCATAGGTGTTTCATGTTAAATCAACATGCTTTACAATAATCTTGAATGAAAATTTTTCCTTTTGAATTAACTATATTTCATGTTGATTTAATATTCCAGTTAAATCAAAATGAAGTTGATACTGAAATAATACGAAAATCATATTGAATCAAAGTAATTTCGAGTTGAAACAACGTGAATTTGATATTGGAACAACACGAAGAATCATGTTGAATCAAAGTTAATTCAAGTTGAAACAACGTGAATTTGATATTGGAACAACACGAAGAATCATGTTGAATCAAAGTTATTTCAAGTTGAAACAACGTGAATTTAATATTGGAACAACGCGAAGAATCATGTTGAATTAAAGTTATATCAAGCTGAAACAACATGACTTTAATGTAGCTATTTTATTAATTATTTTACTTACGTGATAGTCATCAGAAAACTTTTCGTTGTAGCTGACTGCCCCAGCCAAGATTTGAACTCGTGCCACCTGCATGATAGTCCACGCGCTAACCACTGCAGCCACAACAGCTTCAAACTTTTCTTTACTTATACACTAAATAAATACCATCGCATGTATAATGCATTTCATTTTAATTCAACATGATTTAAATGATTATTTAATATAAAACTTATTTGAAATTAAAGTTATAGTCATGTCGATTGAAAATGAAACTTAACGTTTATAACAAAATTGTTTTAACGGTGATTTAAGGTTAGATTAATTATTTTCCGTTTAAAATATGAAACAATGGTAATTTTAAACCAGCAGCAGTAAATATTCGCTGGTAATTCGTTTTTTGTCGTATACATAAACGACACATGTAAGAATAAACAACAAGTCACACAACTAAGCAGAACAGTGAATTGTAGCAATGAACAAAGCAAGTAAACACTAACACACTCAAACGACAAATTATTTCTTGTAAATTTAATATGATTTGCAATCAAAATTGCGGCATGTGGATTTTACATTCCTTTTTTCTGTGTGTATAGTAGTGTGTCATACTTAGAGCTTTCAAACTCTGTACATAAAAATATTTTTATATTTATTTTGACGTTTGGTTGATTATAAGATGATCTGGGTTTAACTTATCATAGAATCCATACGTACACGATGCTAGTGTCATACATTTTGACCGTGAATACTGCGCTTTAAGGCCAAAACAAACTTTGGAAGCTGCTTGCCAAACATAGTTTTTTTTCATTTATACACAGATTACACAAAACTAGCTCGTACAAGTATAGATTTCTCACCTTAATCACAAATTTAAATTTTCGACGACGACCTCACTCTATAGCAATTTTGTTGCATATGAAGCAACTTCACAACAGACTGCATAAGCAGCTTACCACAAATTCAATATGGCATTCAAAATATTTAAATTGTTTGATTTTTCTTCAAACGTCTTGCCAAGCCGCTTGTCAACATGAAAACATCCCCATCTATTACACAAGAGACTTGTACAAAAGTAAATTTCTACCATGTTTGGCTAGTCGCTTGCATAGTCTATTTGACTCTTTAGTGACATGAATGTCAAGAAATAAACAATTAGAAAATATGTAAATCTGTGCACTAGGTTTCCTATTATATTTTTCGGACTTTGATTAATAAATACTGGAAGTGTTCTTTTTAGTAAGAGACACTATAATTGTCAATTCAGAAATTATAGGAAATTATATCGATGCGAAGTATACCAAACAAAAGCTTTGAAAAATGAAGCCAGATCCGCGCAAAAACACAAATGTGAAAATAAGGCCAAGCTCCTATCCAAAAATTACGTCCGTTAATAAATAAACAAAAATGAGGACCATGTTCTTGATATGTACAGCAACATTTCATTTTTACGCAACCTGCTAGCTTCATTTCATTTATTTCTCATTTCTATTTAAATTTTTTTTTAGTTCTTATAAACTATTAATTCTTATAATATTCCTTACATACTATTACATATTTTCCAAAGGCTGTATTTCTTTTTATTTGCAGTTACTATACATTATTATTTTAATTTCATTCCGTATTATTCCCCAAAAAAGGGAGTAAAAAGGGGAGGCCACAACCTGCTAGCTTGGCAATATTTTTTTACATCTAATATTGGGTAAAATATTGCCAAGCTAGTTAGTTGCCTAGAAATGAGATGGTATCGCCAAGAACTTGATCCTCATTTTGATCTCAGTACTTTGAACGGTCGAAATTTTTGGATAGGAACTTCGCTTTATTTTCATAGCTATATTTTTGTGCGGATCTAGGCGCACGGTACTGCGCCAGGCCAAGTTCCGGCCACACAGTGTGTATATTTACACGAAACCATTCGAGCTGTTTTTACCCCCCTCATAAGTTTGCCCCACTTTATCATAAAATAATGAAACTTGAAACAGAAGGTCTCCATACAGAGGTAACCTCATATGTTAAATTTGGTCCTTATTTTGATCTCAGTACTTTTTACGGCCGAAATTTTTGGATAGGAACTTGGCCTTATTTTCATAGCTATATTTTTGTGCGGATAGTATTTACATGAACTATTAACTTATTTTTTTTAATAAAGCAAATTAAAACTAAAACTTTTTTATAATAATTTTCTCACTAAAAAACCGGTTGACCGGTTTTTTCTGAATTTTGAAAACCGTAACCGGTTTTTTTAAAATTTTAAAAAGTCGAACTATTCGAAAACCGGTTTCTGGAAAATGTCGAATAATCGATCACCCTAGTAAATACACATGGTAAATAGAAATGTATGTTCGTATATTTTAAAATAAACTTAACTTTAAATAAATCTAGGTTTATAACAAATCCTCACTGGTTTCGTTAGTAATTGTTATTTGTTGGATTAAATTTTTATTTAGTTTAACTAGAAGCAAAATATTTATTGTGTCCTTTGACAATTTGGACCTCGATTTCGTTAAAATTAGTGAATACGGATAATTGTGTTGATGGATTTTTAATATCTAATTGTCCAGTAGAACTCCTTAAGATCCGTATAAATTTCATCAGTTATGTTAAATGAATGCCAAGTTTTCGTTATGCATATGCTCGTAAGTATATGCATGTATGTAAGTACAAATTTCTTCTGTTCCTCAGATAAAAATGGCGTTCTTGTGAAATTAAAACGTTGATCTAAGTAAATTGCTGAAATAAACCCGTCATTTGTTAAAAGGGTTTGCTTCCGCTTCTTCATAGCTTCTAGCAGGCTTTGTGCGTAAATGCTTTCTTGCAATTCCAACTCTTCTAGTTCAACTTCACAGCAGAGCCAATCTCTATAGAAAGTGCCCACTATGTATTGTTCAAACTGGACTTTATTAGTGCATTCTGACAGAGGATTAAAAGCGTTCACAAAGTTTGTTACAAAATTCCAACTAGGATCAGGAATATTTGAGTCATTGATACTTTCAATATATTCCTTTGAATTTGCTAACGATTTTATCATTTTAAAAGTTGAGTTCCAACTCGTTGCATTTTCTATTAGCGGCATTTGAAAATTAGCTGGGTTTTCATTTCGAACGTGGGAATATGTCAATATTATACTCTTTTAAACAGTTTATTATCTCCTCTTTAAGAAACTAAGCTGTGTGTCTTTTCTTCAATTGAATCATACCAATTGTGTTGATATTAATTTTAGTCTTTAATATATTCACGATTCACTCCAAGAATACTTTTTTTCATTCGCGTGGCAACGTCTATTTTTAAACAAATCATCTTCTTTGAAACCGATTTTGAAATATTTTCTTTTATTTGTATTGCTGCTTATTTTACAGATGATGTTTTTTTAATTAATATTAGTTCCATAGAAATCTTCATAAGGGCGCAATATTTTTTTTTAATATTCTTCGTCATCAAATATTCTAAATAGAATATTTTTGACAGTCACAAGCCCAACACAACATAACAAAAACTCATTTTTATTTAGAGAAGTTGACATATGATTGTTTTTTTCTTTGCTACACAATTATTTGACGATGATGGCTGTATGTCACCTTCGCTTTCACTAATTTTAATACTGTGAATTGTTTCATAATGCCGTTTGATATTTCCGGCTCTCTTTCCCTTACTATACGTCTCCACCTAACTTGAAATGCTGTTGTAACTTGAAGGTATGACTGCGTTGTTAAAACAATTGCACTAACAACTATGTTATAACCTGAAAAAAGCATTAACTTGAGCGGTCTACACTTAACATTAACTTGAAGTTAATGTTAAGTTAGGTGTAGACTGCAAATTAAGGATTTTTTGAAAAAGAATACACTTTGATATATTATTTTCTTCGTCGATTGAAACATATTTTTTAAATTCAAATAAATTTTTGCGACCCATTGTACTGACATTTAACACTCACTAGGGAACAAACACACTGATCATTGAACACATTTCCTTCCATCTTATGCTGACTTTAGACGACATATATTTTACATCTGACTTTTCAAATTTCCCACTGCAAAAGTGATACATGCCGTGTGAAACATTGTCAGATGACATTTACAGAAGCAAAGTCAGATGAAAATTTTTCAATTAGAGTGTGTTCTATTTTCATCTGACAAGGTATCTGACATCAGCTGTATTAAATTATCAAAATTGTGGTTTGGCTGAAAAAACATTAAAAAGCAAAGAGCGCTTTATATATTTACGAAAATTGTGCAAAAACTAAGCTGTTGTGAACACTCAGAGGTTATGTTAGATGTAATTGCACATGTACGTGTGAAAGCAAATATTAGTAGTATGTTTATGGGGCTTCTGGATAGTATTTTCAGTACAAAAAGTGGCTCATGCCTACGCTACGCCCGGCATTTAAGTTTGTTGATCGGTACGCTACACTAAACATAGTATTGATGTTTCCAGCCCTGGAAGAGAATACGTGTGTGTGTGTGTGTGTTTAAGTTGTCTGATAAGGATTGACTAATTAGGTGTGTGATGCAGAGTTGACTGATAATGAGCAACCAATCAGGGCTCAAATCGTCACATCCGTGATCGTATCGGCAATCGTACTAAAATGAATTACGTGACACGTCAATCGTATAAACTGTATGGGATTACAGTACGTTCACGTATGTCATAATCCGAAAATGGCGTTTTTACGTGACGAGTTGTACGTTCACGGATGTGACGATTTGAGCCCAGGTAATTCGCTACACTAAACATAGTATTGATGTTTCCAGCCCTGGAAGAGAATACGTGTGTGTGTTTGAGTTGTCTGATAAGGATTGACTAATTAGGTGTGTGATAGAGAGTTGACTGATAATGAGCAACCAATCAGGTAGTTGTATTATATTTGTGGGTTTGTGTGTGAGAGCCGGCGATTTTAGTTTGTATTATTAATAAAAAGAATAAACATTTTTTTGGTGTTGTATTATCAAATAACTACTACTAATTTATTTAGAAAAAGAAATACATTTTTTGCTGTTGTATGATTAGCTTTATATATTTTAAAAAATAAATAACTAATTTTTACTATAAATACATTTTTTACATTTTATTAAATTATAAAAGTTGATAATTTGTAAAGCTTCATCTTCAGCCTGTTTACTTTTCAATTTCTGGTAGTGACATTGACAGGTGTCGGGGCCGCATGTATTGTTTTCATTAGACCAAATACAATCCTCAAAATGTGAACCATATTTATTTTTTATTGTTTTCATGTTTTTTACATATTCAAGTTTTGACTGAATATTAATAAGCTTATTTTTATCTTCATTAGAAATTATGGTAGAAGATGATTTTAAAAAGTTGAATATTGCTTAAATGTCGTTATGAGTGACATACTCTATGTTTATTATTACTGTATGCTCATATGTAATGTTTGAGAATAATCTTTTACGTTAATGGTTTTTATATATATACGATTAGAATATCGATCAGTGAGATAACTAAATTCATTCACGGATGTGACGATTTGAGCCCAGGTAATTCGCTACACTAAACATAGTATTGATGTTTCCAGCCCTGGAAGAGAATACGTGTGTGTGTTTGAGTTGTCTGATAAGGATTGACTAATTAGGTGTGTGATAGAGAGTTGACTGATAATGATCAACCAATCAGGTAGTTGTATTATATTTGTGGGTTTGTGTGTGAGAGCCGGCGATTTTAGTTTGTATTATTAATAAAAAGAATAAACATTTTTTTGGTGTTGTATTATCAAATAACTACTACTAATTTATTTAGAAAAAGAAATACATTTTTTGCTGTTGTATGATTAGCTTTATATATTTTAAAAAATAAATAACTAATTTTTACTATAAATACATTTTTTACATTTTATTAAATTATAAAAGTTGATAATTTGTAAAGCTTCATCTTCAGCCTGTTTACTTTTCAATTTCTGGTAGTGACATTGACAGGTGTCGGGGCCGCATGTATTGTTTTCATTAGACCAAATACAATCCTCAAAATGTGAACCATATTTATTTTTTATTGTTTTCATGTTTTTACATATTCAAGTTTTGACTGAATATTAATAAGCTTATTTTTATCTTCATTAGAAATTATGGTAGAAGATGATTTTAAAAAGTTGAATATTGCTTTAAGTGTCGTTATGAGTGACATACTGTATGTTTATTATTACTGTATGCTCATATGTAATGTTTGAGAATAATCTTTTACGTTAATGGTTTTTATATATATACGATTAGAATATCGATCAGTGAGATAACTAAATTCATTATTATCAATATGATTTCTTTCAATTGGATATATTGGTTTATCGTTTTCGGCATTATATTCAAAACAGTAAATATTAAGTTTCTGATATTCGTAGTTACTATAATAGCTACAGCGAACTCTTATTTGATAGAGTTCATGTTTTAAGTTAAAATGACGATGAAAAACTTTGCTACTTTCAATGACACCACCAATGTTAATTTCTTTTTCAATTAACTCTTTTCTGAACGTTTCGATTAGCTCATCTACAGTAAAATGAGTATCACTTCGTGATTGTCTAACGTAATCTGTTGTGGGTTTTGCTGTTGTTGTTGTTGTTGTTGTAAAATAGTTGTCTGATGTTGAAGGATTTAATTGAATGGATAAGTGTATTCCTAAATCCAATGTTTGATTCTTAACCTTAACCCTAAAATTAACATATTTACTTGTTTCACCATCTAATGTAACTGTAGTATGATTTTTTTCTTGTTGTTGTTGGCCGTCTTGATAATTATATGAGTTATGTGGTTGTTGTTCCTCTCGATATGAATATTGTTCTTCTTCATATGGTTGTTGTTTTTCTTCATATGTATAACAGGGTTGGCGAAGGGAATATGTATAACACCTTTCAACATTAAATTTTAAAAGAATGATTAAGATTAGTTTTGTGATAAAAAAATTCATTTTGCTTTTTTCTTTAACGGTCGATGATATACTAATGTTTAAACTTTTATTCGATAGTAATTTTATATGTTTGGGTATAATTTTCCAGACTAATTATTTTAATGTGATGTAATTTTTTTGTTAAGTCCTCCATTCGAACTTTCTCAATTTCACCATTGCTTAAAATTCTTTCTTGTTTGAATTCTCGGTATTCTTAACAATCTATTTTTAAATATTGCTTTTCAAATATACTGTCATAGGTACACCTTATAGGTATTTCCACATTTTCATTCAAAAGATTAAAATGTCGATAAAATACATGTTTAGCATCTAAAATACCACCTATATTAGATTCTTTTTCTATGAGTTCGTTGCGAATTACTTCTATTGCATCATCTACTGTAAATACTCTGTGCTATTTGTGGCGCTTCAGTTTTGCTAAAGTTAGCTGCTGTTTTCAAAAAATTATTATTAAAATACGAATAAAAGGGTTTTGTATAAATATTATTTTTACTTTGCATCTCTGTTAATTCTGTTGCATTTTTCTCTTCATCTAATTGCATATCGTAATCTTTTATTTATTGTGGTTGACTCTCTTTTAACATTACGAATGATATATTTATTTTTAGAACCTCGTTATTTGGTAGAGTAAAGTTAAACTCAATACTCTTTGCATTTGCTGTAATAACCGGATTTTCAATATTAGATATTGGCAACGCATTACCAAAAACTAACAGAATAAAAAATAAAATACTAAATATGAAAAACTTCATAATTACTATTCTTTATTTTTGTGTATGATGTATTGTCAACGACGAGTTAAACTCAAATGATTAAGGATAAATTATACTCTTACTATTTTATACATACCCGTAAACAATGTTTTAGGAAAAAAACAAATTCATAATATTGTGAAATTATAATATAAATTGTTGTGTTTTATTTTTATTTATTTGGAACAAGAGAAAAAAATAGTATGTAGTTGCTTATAATATTTTTCTAACTTCATTTGTGAGAGGTATATATTCAAACATTCTATCATGTATAATTAAACAATATGCCGATGTATCCGATGGTATGTTTTTTAGTGTTTTTATTTCAAGTCGTACATCAATCGGTCCAGTTTTAATTGTTTCATTTTGATGTGTTAGATCTAAAACAGTTATTGGTGCTGTTGATTTAAAATTTTCTTTTGTTAATAATGAATGTGTTTTGTTGCGTGAATAATAGCTCTGTTGAAATTTTAAATACATATCGTACAGTACAGCGTAACGATTTCGATCGAATTTCAGATTTAAATTATCGTAAGGATACATATCTGAGTTGAGGTGAACTTTGACATCAGTTAAATCACAATGTATAAACTTGTTATTCTTATCTCGAAAGGCTAATAGCAAAAAACGGGGTCTTTCATTTTCACTAGCAAGCTTAACATTCCATAAAACAGTAGTACTTGTTGGAAGAGAAGGATAGTAATACATATCCCAACTTCTTAATGATATATTCAAAGGAATGCGATTATTGATTGTTTTGAACATTTTCAGCTTGTAGACATCTGAAAGTTGTATATGCGGTACTTTCCATGTAATATTTAAAATTGATAATTTTATATTTTTTTCAGTTGTTAAAGTAGATTTAACAACCCTACTATCATCTTTGGATCTTTGAAGAATTAATTCATGTTTAGAATTAACTATTATTTTGTTGAAATCTTCAGCAAATCCCATTAACATTTTTAATGGTATACAAAAATTGAAGTAACCACTAACAAGTGTAATATCATCGTCATTTTTCCAGGCCCATCCTGCATTTAGTAATGCATTACTCTCAAATTCATCTAATGATGTATAGTTTTTTATTTCTGTAGTAATGCCTATATGTCTTGTTCGATCTATCTCTATACCATTTAATTCATAACGAATTTCATCGAAAAGATGTGCCATACAATTGTTTAGAAGCTTTATAGATGAAGAAATTCTTGAATCTTCTTTTGTTGCATGTCCTTCAATATATATATAACTTTCACTTGGTAGAACGTATAAATCTTGATTTTGAATTGATATACGAATTTCATCATTATTATTATACGACTGTAAATATGATGTATAACTGTGGAGTTCTTTTTTGATAATCGAATTGTCAAATATTGGTTTTTCTAGTATGTTAACTATTCTACTCATAATGATTTTTCTTTTTTCAATTTATTTTATTATTTTAATTTATATCCCAAAGTCTGTAAAAACTCCCGATTAATTTTACTTAGAGTTTTAATTTGTTTTGAATTTATTTTTTTATATTGGGGTTTCTTATTTTTAGAAGGTTTAACTATATGATTTGGTGTATGTTGTTGTTGTTGTTGATGTTGTTGTTGTATTGACGATGCTGTTAATGTTAATGGATTTTTTATAATATTTGTATCAAATACAATCATTCCTTAATCGGTTTTAAATGAATTCTTATAGATATTTTTTCACCACGAAAATTTATTAGTTTTCCGTCCTGATCGACCACTTTCAGAACAAGAGTGTTTATCGTATTCGTATTTACAGGTAAATAAATGACGTTAGTCGGTGTTTCTGTTATTTTATAACCAGGACTAACGACGAGTGAAAACTGATGAAGGTTATGTGCAGAAAGGTTGTTTATATACGTTCCATTAACAATGTTACATTCAATATTAATAGTATTTGTTTTTGTTATATCTATTGTTTTATCTGAATAATGTTGTTCATTTGCGGATAACTGTTTCTTGCTAAAACCAAGAAGTGATCCAATCGAATTTTCTTCATTGAAGTATATTGGATCAGAGCTTTTTATAAAAGTTTGTAGTGTATTATAATTTGCTTTAATAACAAGAGTTCCTTTATTATCCAACTTATTATATTTTTTAACAATATAATCAGTTATGTCAGAAAATTCATAAGATCCTTCAGGAATTTGTATTTTATGTTCTCCAATATGAAATAAATTGTTTTCTTGATCAACATTTGGAATTGAATGATATGTATCGAAGCTTATTAATCCACAAACATAGTTTTGTTTAAGTTCAATAGGTGGAAAATAGTTGGCAACAAGTAGCGATGAGTATCCATTTACTGTTAATGTTATTGACATCTTAACGTTTAAATTTCTAATGAACAGATTTTTTATTTTTATATTATCTTTTATAGTGATGTATCTTCAACGTTAATCCAAGAGTTATGTTCGGATGAAAATCCTAACCATTTAACGTATAACGAATTTCCTCTTCTTTTTATAACTTTTTCAACTAAATATGTTTCTGGATATTCAGTTTTCATAATTTCATATTCATAAAATCCACCTTTAATTTCATGTCCTTGATAATCCTCTAAGATATAAGTGTTGGGATTTGTATTCTTTATAATTTTAACTTTAAATATTTCTGTACTCCAGTTTGGTGTATAACCTTTTTCAAATATATTTTTATATTTGCTAATTCGTACACTATCACCAACTTTAAACTTTGCTCTCTTAAATATTTTCAACTTTTTATAGACAGTATTTAATAATGTGTTTTCATTAGATGAATTTACTTCATTATGAGACCTAATGAAGTAAATTCATCTAATGTTGTATGAAAAGTATCATTATATTTATTTACAAGATCTTGATATCTCTTTATCCATTTATATGATCCTTGATAGCTAAACTCTTTCCACATCATTCCTTTTAATGTCCTATTAAATCGTTCAACTATAGATGCTTTTAGTCCACTATATGTTGAGTAATGATTAATTTGATTTGACTGCATTAACTGTTGAAATTTATTATTAAAGAACTCTTTACCGTCATCTGTATGTAAGTTTTTTGGTTTTCGATGATATCTATTGAATATACTTTTTATAGCATTCGTTACATCTTGGGAAGTTTTATGTTTTAATGCAAGAGCCCAGGCCTTTTTAGAGAATGTATCTATTACTGTTAGAAGATAACTAAAACCCTTATTATCTGCTTTATAGTTACTCATATCAACTAGATCAGCTTGCCATAAATCATCAATTCCTTTCATTACAACTCGTCTTCTTTTAAAATTTTTTCTAACTTGTTTGTGTAGCTCTTCCACTATTTCTCTTTTATCTATATTGTAATTCATTTCGTTGTAGTATAATCTAGTATAGTTCTTCGAACAATAGTTAACATTAAATGTTATTGTTTGATGCGTAGATCTTGTATTTCAATGTATGTTTTTTTCTTTATTTCTTTTATACTTTCTACATCGATTATTTTATCAATCTTTTGCTTCGTTAATCGGACTAGCTATGTATATCGATTGAGTTATTAGGTTTTTTTTTCTTCTTTTTGTAAATTAATTATCTTGTACAGATATTCTTCAATATTATCTATTCTGTTTTTATAAACAATAAGATTTTTTTCTTTTTTTTTCAATTATTTTTTCAGTGGCTTCCTTAATTACTGTTATTTCATTTTTAACATAATTTAATTGATTACTGTATTGCTTATGTAGTTCTTCCATTGCAACCCATTTGAAAATATATTCTTCAATTTTATTAAATCTTTCTTCATTTTTACTGCCATATTTATTAATTTCATTGTGTATTTGTTTTTTAAGAGTACTTGAAGAATTTTCAATATGATTTTGAATAGCATGATTCATCTTTTCCACATCAGTTGTTATTTGTTCAACCTTTAATACAAGTTCAGTATGATTCTTTTTAAATTGTTTTTATAAGATTTTCATTTTTTATAGCATTGTTATCTATATCTGTTTTTATATTAGTTATTTTATCAGTTAGTATATCATATGTTCTATTAAAATATTCCTTCGTAACTGAAATTTTGTTAAATTTTTGTTTAACTGAACTTTCTCCAAATTTATTAATATAACTCATTTTTAATGTATTATATTAGACTCTCTAAGTTCTTCAATAATAGAAATTATTTCGTTTTTATGATTATTATGACCAACACTTTCCGATGAAAGAAGTAAACGTAGTCTGTCAACCAATTCGTTGGGATTATCCCAATATATATAGTTTGGTTTACGATTATCTAATGATTTTAGTGTTAAACCTTCACCTCTTGTCAACACATTTATTTTTGGACTGAATAAATGCTTAATTATTCGTTGATATTTATATGCTTTTGTTCCCTTTACTTGGGCTTCAGGTTGGCAACATCGTTTGTGTGCATTTGTATATATTAGAATCTCTTTGTATTTAACCAAATCATTTTTAGTGTAATGCAGTGGTTTGGAATGAAATACTAATTCAAACAATCCGGGTGTCATTTTCAATTTTTTATTTCCTATTCTCATAATGTTTCCTCTACTAAATATTATTTTTTCTCTTCCATACCGCCAATTTCCGTTTTCATCTTTATTAAAACCATAAACATTATCCAACTTTCTATTACTGATAAGTAATTGCATATTTTTATATAATGGTGATGATATCATATTTGTATTATAGTTGACACTGTTCAACTTAATACGTTTTTTATCATTGTTTAGCTGTGTTTCACTTTTACGTTTTGAAAATATATGGCTAAATTTACTTTGTTTCTTATATTTATTAAATTCATCATAATCATTAATAGAAGAATACTGTTTTCTCTTTAGGTTTCGTTCAGTTCTTGTTCGTTTATTATGATCATTAGTTGACTCTGAACTACACTTGCGTTTTAAATTTCTTTCAATTTTTTGCCGTTTATTCTCTTCATCATTACATTGATATGACGACCTTTTACGTTGTAATTTTGTTTCAACTGTTTCAATTTTATTTCTTTTATTCTCTTTATTCGATGGTTGAAATATTTTTCGTTTGGTACTAGTTTCTATAAAATTTGTATTATTGTTATATGTTAAAGGTCTTATAATTTTCTGATGTGTTGTTGGAGTTCCGGGTGCGTTTATGTGTGGAAACTGTGTTAGGCTATTATCATAACTTTTTATATTTTTTCTATCATCAACACCATCATCATCGTTACGATTTTGTGTTATTTTTCTTTTTAAGCTTTTTTTATTCTTAAAATAGTTATTACGTTCAATAGAGTTCTTAAAATATGTATTAGAATCATTATTCTCATACTCATCAATAAACATATTATCATCGTCACTATCATCATCATCATCCTCAGTTTTAACCGTATTATCGTCATCTTTATTGTCAGTTTTAACAGTAGTCGTTGATAATGATAAAGTTTTATTGTTTTCATTTTGTTTATCATTAAGTTTATTCATTATATGTTTTAGAGGTTTGGTTATAGGTTGAAATGTATCTTCCAACATATTTACTCTATCTATTTCGTTAAGTTTAATATTTTTCACTTTTTCCTTTAACACAGCTCTAGTCTTTATAAGATCTTTAAGTAATTTGTTATTTTTACTCATTTTGAACTGCTTTGATACTGGTAACAATCTGCTTTATATCTGCTAACCATCTGCTTATTATCTGCTAACAATCTGCTTTATATACTTATATTTGTATGAAATTATCAAATCCTTTTCGATAACGTCCTTTATCTATCAAATCATCCTTACTTATAACGTGAAATCCATATTTATCTTTCCAACATTCAGTACAAATTTTGCAAAATTGTTTAAACGACATATCACCAATAACATGATCATTATATATATGTTTTAAGTTCATTTCATCCTGTTTGAATATTATAATCATGTTTGCATTATCACGTATTAGGTGTTTAGGAATTTTGGTATATGTTTGACATAAATAAAAGCAATCAATATGTTTATGTCTACCCATACAAAAGTAATCTCTTATTGTACTTTGTTTTTCACAAATTACATCATCAAATATTATTATAGAATGTGAATAAGCTTTAGCTGGGCTTAAAACTTTTTCATTTTCCGAAAACGTAAAAAGTTTTATTTCTTTTATCGGTTTAATTAATTCCTTCAAATAACAGTATTTTGATTGATATAATGATTTTGAATATATGTAAATATTTTTGAATCTTAATCCGTTAGGACTTTCTATTAGACTTAACATCACGTTGGTCTTTCCACAATTTGATGGTCCCACAATTAATGCACGTATTGAATTTGGCAATAATGCGTTATGAACAATTTCATTCATATTTTTCGCTGATGATAGCGATTCATCAATGTTTCTTATAACAATTTGATTTTTTGCTTAATTAATCGCATATTAACTAACTAGTGCAATACTAACAGGTAAATAAACTATAAAGAGCTCTTTATATATAGAATTATCATCATTCATGATAACATCATTCATGATAACAATCTTGTTACATGCGTAAAAACATTATAAAAATGAATATAAAATATCAACGAAAGAAAAAATCGAACCAGTGTAAGATTGGAAAAGGATTTGTAAACAACTTAATTAATAAATTACCAGTTGAACTACATTTACCTGGATATCAATTTTGTGGACCGGGTACAAAACTTCAAAGTCGCTTAGCAAGAGGTGATAAAGGAATAAATTTATTGGATGCAGCTTGCAGAGACCATGATATTGCATATTCACAATCAAATGATATAAATAAAAGACAACAAGCAGATCGAGTTTTGGCTGAAAAGGCTTGGCAAAGAGTTAAAGCTAAATATATCAATTTAAAGGAAAAAGCTAACGCTTGGCTTGTAGCAAACGCAATGAAAGCCAAAGAGAAATTTGGATTAGGTTTGAGGAATCCTCAAAGTCGTAAAATTCAAAAAAGTAAACAAAAGAAAAGAAAAACCAAATGTAATAGAAAATTTTTTAAAACAACTGTCAGAGATACCTTGAGACTATTAAAAAAAGAAAAACCACAAAATATAAATGAGGCAGTTGAAATTGCCCGAAAAGCTGTTCATTCAAGCTTAAAAGGAAAAAAAGATCTAACATTAGTATACCGAGAGTTATAACAGTACCGAAAATTGGAGGATTTCTTCCACTTATTCCTGTTCTAACAGCATTATCAGCACTTGGAGGTTTAGCAACGGGTAGTTCCGCCATTGTTAAGGCAGTTAATGACATAAAAAATGGAAAGGAACAATTGAAAGAGGCTACTCGTCACAATAGATATATGGAATCAATTGCTATGGGTAAAGGCTTATACCTAAAACCATATAAAACAGGTTACGGTCTCTATTATAGTCCAGCTCCAAAAAACTTCTCATTTTAGAGGGGTTTTTATGCGTGACTGTTTACCTAAGAAGCCTTTAACAGAAGAATGTGGTATCGTTAATTTAGACGATTCAAAAGGTTCTGGAACACATTGGGTAGCATATTATAAAAATCATAACTATAAAGAGTACTTTGATAGCTTTGGAAATTTACAACCACCACTTGAAATCATTAATTATTTAAAATCACCCATTGAATATAATTATCAGCAAAAACAAATGTTTAATTCTTTTAATTGTGGTCACTTATGTTTAAAATTTCTATACAATAAATATAATTTGAAATGAAAATAAAAATTGTTTTTGTTTTTTCTTTATTATTTATGTTGTAATGTCCCCAGGCATAAGTATCAATATTATTTTCACATATAAATCTTTTATCATCTAAATAACTTAATACTAATTTACTTATATATTGTGTATACACTTCATGTATCTTAGATCTAAATATATACATGGAATCATAGTACAGCTTTTTCTCTATCAAACATTTTCTAAAATCATTTATTGTTAGTTTATTAGTTACACTTTTTTTTACACCTTTTATTTTTTTGATTTCCTTGTCTAAGTTGTCTATTTTTATAGAATACATTTTAGCTCGTAAACCAATGAACTCTTTAATAACTTTACCATTGCATTCATCTTTCATCATCCCTAATACTTTTTTATTCATTTGTGGAAAATTATAGACATTTTCTTTTGGATAACCAGATGTATCAAAATGTATTTTAATTTCATTTCTAATATCATAATATAAATCATTTGTCTTAATGTCATATATAAAGGAATCGGTATCCATGTAATTAAGAGTAATATTTTCACAATATTTCGGTTTCATATATTCATAATGAAAATTTATACATTTTCCATTTCGAGAGTTCTAAGACAGAAAATCCAATGTAAATGGGTTTATTGTATTCAGTTCGTACTCTTTTCATTTGAATCGCAACCATTTGTTCATGAATTTTCAGACAACTATGAAAATTAGGCCTAGCAATTAGAGCTCTAGCTCCTAATCGTTTTCCTCTGCTCTCCCATTCACATACTAATTTTACATCTTTTCTTTTATCAACATTTTCCATTGTCTTACCATACACCGCATTATTGAGTAATTTAAAAAAGTTTTGTTCAAATGTGTTCTTAGCCAATGTTCTATGATGATTATTTACATCTATATATTTTTTCAACCAATTCGATTGTTTAAATTCAAGTATTCTATGAATTTTCTTTAAAATCAAACCATGTTGAAGACATTGTTGAAGATTTCGATAATGTATTATATAATTGGTTTTATCACTTAAATCCAATATTAACTTTTGATTTTTCATATTTTCCATCTTCTTATTTTCAGAACAAAATGGTAAGTCATTATGATAGTTGTGTAATGTGGTTGGATATTCTAAATCCACTTCCAATATATAACCTAATTCTGAATCTTCTTTTATATTATTAACATTAAAGCTTTCACAGTTTTCCAACCACTTAAAACTTTTTAAGGGAAGATATTGTGACATGGCATACCCATATAAATTATTTACATCTAAATACATTAGGTAATTTGATTCCTTTGTAGGATTATAGTCGCTAATATATTTATTATTTGCTATTGAATACCGTTTACTACATTGAACGATGCCCCCTCTAATTCCACGCGCAACAAAACTATACATATTAATATCAGATAAAAGTTCCAATTCTACTTCAGTTGTTTTTAGCATTGCATCCCAAGACAATCCTGGTGTAGTATAATATTGACAGGGATCTAAATTGTAAATGTTTTTACAAACTTTACGAAAACTTTCAAATACATCACAAAGCAATAGAACATCTACTTTTAAATATAATAGAAGATAATCCAGCAATGTATTACATTTGAAAGTCTTCCAAACCGCTTGAGCATGTTCATAATCATCTTCATTATTAAAGAAACATGAACGATGTGGTAGCTGTGTTTCTTCAAGTCGATTCACTGAATCTAAGTAGTCATAGGGAAAAATACCTTTACGTTTCATCAAACTAAATTCATTAGGAATTTGATAATTTGATTTTACAGCTATTAAATCGTTATCGGTTAAAAATTCAGCCAATTTTTCTAAGCTTGAAGGCATAAATCGGTAAGAGTCTAGAAAACGTAATTCAATAGTTTTTACGTCATTATCGTTGTTCACGTTAACCTGTATTTTTTTTATATAGATATATAAAGTTCCTTATTTAAAGGAATTATATTGATTTCACCTTCAATAGATGAAAGTTCCCTTACGAATAAATGACTATCATATGCTGATAGATTATGAAAAAATATAGGAATGAAATTTGCGATCTGATACTCTAAATTACATTTTTTATGCACAGGACCCCTGTATTCACCTGTCAAGTGACAATGATCAGCTACACGACCTTCAAAAGATAACATTTTTTTACATATGTAACAAATTGTACTCTCTTCATGAATTTTCTGTTGCAGTTGTGTTAAAGAATTCATTGGTTTTACAATACTTAAATAATTGTTATATATATCTTTTACATCTTGTACTAAATTTATGAAAAAATTTTTAGGTGAGTCATTACCACTATAAATTCTAAACATATCTAAACTAGAGTCAAACGAACATTTTATATAATAACTATAAGCGAATGGTATATGTTTTTGTATAGATTTAACATTTAGCGAATTTTGAATATTTACTGATTCTAGAATACATTCAAAATCTGCATATACTACAAAAGGTACGTCCATTTGCTTTTTAAAATTTTTAAAACTTACTAAAATATTATCTGCATCAGGCATCTTAGTAACAATTTTATTACAATGCTCTTTATGTGTTTTTAGTGCTAACTCAGTATGAAAATATAACAAACATGTGTTACATATAAATATTGCTGTTTTATGATTTGTTAGTTGACTTTTTATCAATCTGTAATTAAAAACGTATAAATAAATAAATTATATATATATATATATATATATATATATATATATATATATATATATATATATATATATATATATATATATATATATATATATATATATATATATATATATATATATATATATATATATATATATATATATATATATATATATATATATATATATATATATATATATATATATATATATATATATATATATATATATATATATATATATATATATATATATATATATATATATATATATATATATATATATATATATATATATATATATATATATATATATATATATATATATATATATATATATATATATGTATTACCTCGAAATTTTTTTAATCCAGACGTAGTGAAATTTTTCAGATTTTTCTAATAGTAATAAATTAATGTGTTTTGTTTTCTCTGCTGCAATTAAGTAGAATGGACCAATCACATCATCACCATCTAATCCAAAAACAATTATGCTTATTTCTGGACTATTTTTCTCAAATATTCCAATTTTATTAGTTGGTAACGGAAAATCCAAGCCATTGAAATTTAGAACAACATTATTCTCAAGTATTATAATGTTATCTTTTATATTTTTAATTTTATAAGATGAACACAAATTTTTATTCATTTTAACTGGATATAATGCTGATATTATTGACCACTTAAAACAATATACATCATTGTTTTGTACATTAACGCATGCTTTTTTTCTCTTAATTTTTATGGATAAAGGAATGTAATTTGAACCTTTAAAACATTTATATTTATTTATATTGAGTTCAAGTCGTAGAATTTCAATTAACGTCCAACCGCTATCACGTTCTTGAAACTCACTCATCTTTGCAACAATAGCATTACATTGTTCAGTATAAATTTTAATAATATCACTTTTAGATAGTGATAACGTTAAATCATACATTCTAGTTTGATGTGACTTTATATCGATGGTACATGATTCCTCGTCTTCTTTAACCAGCATGTAGTTGCAAAATAGTTCTATATTGAATTTAATGTTTGTAAATTTTTGAATATGTTCATTTAACAATTCGATAACCTTATCTTTAATTGTAGTTAAAAAGTTTTCCGGTAATAATTCACTTTTATTGTTATTTTCAATTAAATATGTAACGATTCGATTGTTAAATACGGAGTTTACACATCTGACACCATTTACATCGAAAGTTACAGCATTATTTATTTTATGTTCATTTGTACGCAAATGATAATGCCAAATTTTTTTTAAAATGTACTTTTTACATGTTGAACAATAAACATTGTTTTCATTATTGTTGACACCTGTTTGCATATGTGATTGTATATGTCTTTGATATTCCACACGGTTAGAAAAATTTATTTTACATATTGTGCACTTCAATGAAGAGGTTGGTCCATCTACATTTTGATGTTGCTGTCTCATGTGTCTACTTAATGACGAATTTAATTTATACTCTTTTTTACAAATTTCACAAGTAAAGTTCTTCATTTTACTTAATAATAAAGCAGAACGGTATGGTTATATTTTTTAATCAAGAATGAACGTGTGCTTTAAAGTATACATATATTTATATAAATTTTTATATAGTTAATGTAAGGTGTAATCAATAAATATGTAGATAAGAAAATTATTAGTTTACATACACGCACACACAATCACATACATTTAAGTTTGTTTAAAAGAGCCGTGCAAGTAAGTAAATAATAACAGTCGTATTTTGAAATTTAATAGAAGTAAACAATTAAAACAATTAAAAAATGAGCAATACTTTGTCATATTTAAATAATATTTCTCAAAAAAAATATGTGAAGGATATCCTTCCTTTAACAAAAATTCCATACAACGAAAGGATGCATATAATTAAATGTTCCAGAAAATCAACTAAATTTGGCCTCAAGACGATGATAGAGTTGGAAAAAAATGTCGTCTTTTTACCAAGCAAATATGATCATTTACCAGACGAAGTCATTGCTGACTTATCGTCCGGTAAATACTTTTTCAAAAAAGTAGTAGATGGACAATACTACTCATTTGTATTTGAACAATAAAAATTAAATAAAAATAATTAATAAGAAAACTATAAATCAAAATGTTTTTCATTCATATAATCAGTGGTGTGATGTATAGGTAAGGGAAAGGTAACACAACAAATGATAGTGATTATTTTCGGTAATTAAAAGGAAAATGGAAAAACAGGATACATTTTTAGTCATCGATGTTCAAGGATTTTGTATACATAATAAATTATATGCAAAAGAAGTTTGTATTTCATTTAATGATCTTGAAATGCAAACTTTTCTTATTAAATCACCAATAAGATTTACAGAACTAAGTATTAAAGATAAAATTACAAATAAATGGTTATACAGTAACTTACATTGGGATAATGGCGATACTACATTAAAAGAATTAACAAAATACATAATAATAAATATGAGAAAAAGAAATAAAAAATATCCTATTGTTTATGTTAAAGGACTTGAAAAAGTTAAATGGTTGAGAGAAATCATTAATAATATTGTTAATCAAATATGTGCTGAAAAAATGTAATTTTATTTAGAAATTTTATTAATTTATATTTAAATAAAGAAATATAGAAATTTCATTTAGTTATCCGCTAATCTTAATAATCATCACTACTATTTATTAAAAATAAAAAAATAAAAATGGTAACATCGGCTGAATTGGAGGATTTATTAATTAGTCATAGTAAACAAATTGAAGAACAACATAAAAATTTATTTTTAAAATATATTAACAAACTAAGGATATTTAGAAATATAAGTCAACCATTTTTATATAGAAATAATATTATACATACATATTATTGTGAAATTAATAATGTAAATATTTGTAGATGTCAATCTTTTTACGAGGAATATTTATTAGCACAAAAGCTTTTTAATTTATACAAACGAATGTTTAATAAATAACAATTAAAATGAAAAACACTTTTTTTATTTTTAGTAAAAATTAAATAATTTTTTTATTTTAATATAATAAAGTTTAATTAAATTAACAAAAGCTTTTTAATTTATACAAACGAATGTTTAATAAATAACAATTAAAATGAAAAACACTTTTTTTTATTTTTAGTAAAAATTAAATAATTTTTTTATTTTAATATAATAAAGTTAAATGAAATTAGCAAAATTTATCACCACTCCTCTGAGCTTTCACCAACATCACTATATGAATATAGGTCGGTAAGAGCTGTTCTAAAATTTTTGGAATTAAAGCAGTATCGGCTTCCTTTTTTTAAAATTTCCGTAACTGCTTCAAATGTTTGTTTACAAACAGGACAAATATTTTTTTGCCAGGTATTCAAACATATAAACCAAATATTATGGGAACACGGGAGAAAATAGAAAACTTGCACACTCTTTTCCTCAAAGCATATCGCACAATCTAGAGAACTCATGCAGAAGTCCTCTAGACTGACTTTTTTTGGTTCATCTTTATAAAGATTCAATATTGCCTTTCTAATTCCCGCCCTTTTATTTTTAAATTGTTTAATTTTTTCTGTGTTAAATTTTTCTAATCTTAATAATATTTCTAGTTTTTGCTTTCTCTCATGCTGTAAGGCACTTAATCGTGCCTCAAAATTATCATCATCATCATCAATAACCAACTGCGGTGTATTGGTAGTTGTAGGACGTGATGATGATGATGATGGTAGTGATCTTCCCAATGTTTGATGTAGTGCTGGTAGTGATGTTTCTGCCATGTTGTCGTCATCTGACAGCCATACCGTTTCTTGCGAATCCATCATTAATTGTTGTTGTGCTGCTGTTGACGTTGATGGTGTTGGTTCTTGCGAATCCATCATCAATTGTTGTTGTGCTGCTGTTGACGTTGGTGGTGTTGGTTCTTGCGAATCCATCATTAATTGTTGTTGTGCTGCTGTTGACGTTGATGGTGTTGGTTCTTGGGAATTCATCATTAATTGTTGTTGTTGTGCTGCTGCTGACGTCGATGGTGTTGGTTGCAGTACGCTATTCGGCATCATCCTTATCCTCTCGATGAGTTCAAAAAATTTCATTGGGTCTCCTCTACCTGGCATTTTGTTGATATTCTGGCTCAGTAAATATTTATATTAATCTAAAGCATGGGGTTGTTTCTTTTTTTATATAAAATTTAATGCATTAAAAGCATTATATTTTAATAAAGAAATTATAATCATTATCATACAATGTAATAAAATAAAAATAATAGTACACTAATTAGTATTAAATATTTGAAAAATATTTTAATAAAAAAAATATAATCATCATATCTGTCAATCATCAATATGCAATGTAATAAAATAAATAAGTATTGCATTTTTTCTTTATTAAAAAATGTATTTCTTTTTCTTAATAGTGCACTAATTTGTATTAAATATTTAAAATATTAAAATCACCAATTGTTCTAATTGGTATTAGTTATTTGAAAAAATATATTATCACCATATCTGTCAATCATCATCATCATACAATGTAATAAAATAAAGAAGTATTACATTTTTTCTTTGCTAAAAAATGTATTTCTTTTTATTAATAATACAAATTGGTATTAGTTATTTGAAAAAATATATATTATCACCATATCTGTCAATCATCATTATCATACAATGAAATAAAATAAACAAGTATTGCATTTTTTTCTTTATTAAAAAATGTATTTCTTTTTCTTAATAGTGCACTAATTTGTATTAAATATTTGAAAAATATTTTAATAAAAAATATATATTATCACCATATCTGTCAATCATCATCATCATACAATGTAATAAAATAAACAAGTATTACATTTTTTCTTTATTAAAAAATGTATTTCTTTTTCTTAATAGTGCGTGCACTAATTTGTATTAAATATTTGAATAAAAAATATATATTATCACCATATCTGTCAATCATCATCATCATACAATGTAATCAAATAAACAAGTATTACATTTTTTCTTAATAGTGCACTAATTTGTATTAAATATTTGAAAAATATTTTAATAAAAAATATTATTATTTAAAATATTAAAATCATCAATTGTTCTAATTGGTATTAGTTATTTGAAAAAATATATATTATCACCATATCTGTCAATCATCATCATACAATGTAATAAAATAAACAAGTATTACATTTTTTCTTAATAGTGCACTAATTTGTATTAAATATTTGAAAAATATTTTAATAAAAAATATTATTATTTAAAATATTAAAATCATCAATTGTTCTAATTGGTATTAGTTATTTGAAAAAATATATATTATCACCATATCTGTCAATCATCATTATCATACAATGAAATAAAATAAACAAGTATTGCATTTTTTTCTTTATTAAAAAATGTATTTCTTTTTCTTAATAGTGCACTAATTTGTATTAAATATTTGAAAAATATTTTAATAAAAAATAAATATTATCACCATATCTGTCAATCATCATCATCATACAATGTAATAAAATAAACAAGTATTACATTTTTTCTTTATTAAAAAATGTATTTCTTTTTCTTAATAGTGCGTGCACTAATTTGTATTAAATATTTGAATAAAAAATATATATTATCACCATATCTGTCAATCATCATCATCATACAATGTAATCAAATAAACAAGTATTACATTTTTTCTTAATAGTGCACTAATTTGTATTAAATATTTGAAAAATATTTTAATAAAAAATATTATTATTTAAAATATTAAAATCATCAATTGTTCTAATTGGTAATAGTTATTTGAAAAAATATATATTATCACCATATCTGTCAATCATCATCATACAATGTAATAAAATAAACAAGTATTACATTTTTTCTTTGTTAAAAAAATGTTTATTCTTTTTATTAATAATACAAACTAAAATCGCCGGCTCTCACACACAAACCCACAAATATAATACAATTACCTGATTGGTTGCTCATTATCAGTCAACTCTCTATCACACACCTAATTAGTCAATCCTTATCAGACAACTCAAACACACACACACGTATTCTCTTCCAGGGCTGGAAACATCAATACTATGTTTAGTGTAGCGAATTACCTGATTGGTTGCTCATTATCAGTCAACTCTGCATCACACACCTAATTAGTCAATCCTTATCAGACAACTTAAACACACACGTATTCTCTTCCAGGGCTGGAAACATCAATACTATGTTTAGTGTAGCGTACCGATCAACAAACTTAAATGCCGGGCGTAGCGTAGGCATGAGCCACTTTTTGTACTGAAAATACTATCCAGAAGCCCCATAAACATACTACTAATATTATAAACCGTCTGTAAATTGACAATTTTGACAAACATGCGAAGTTACATATGTCTCACACACCTAACAAGCCATATGTAAAAAACATGTCGTCTAAAGTCAGCATTATATAGACGCGATTGTCAACTACCTGTTGCGGTTTTTCCCTTAATTTCAAACACACCAATTACGGGAAAATCCATGGCGCCATATTCGCTAATCCTTTTGTTCAGAGAGTGTGCATGTTTTATTTTAATTTTTGCAAATGTAATTTAGTTTTTCCCATTTTTTATGCAAAATAGGTCAAAACAAAGGGTACATTCGTAAATTCAGTAATTGTGCAAAAATCAAAGTCATAATATAGCAATAATTTTCGTAGTCAAAAGATTTCTTAATCAAACAATTGACAGTGCTACCGCAAATTTCTGCAACTACGGCAGCATTTTTATTATTCTTGCAAAAGTTTGCATAACGGTTGCACATAACTATTTACTGCATTACGAATTAACCCAAAGTCACAAACACCTGCATAGAAATGATCAAGTGATGTCTTATTAATTCACAAGAATTTTGTTTTCTAATTTCACAATAATAAAAACAGTGAATGCAGGCCATGATAAAAAGGGTGATTTTCATTAAAATACGTACAAGCAATTCTAAGAGTGTTATCTTTGCATGGGAACTTTTTTTGTACCGGTATCACAAGGATTGTTGTTGTTTAATTTTTTTATAGTAATCATTTTTTGTAGAAAAATGGTCATTGGGAATTTTCGGTTTGAGATGAAAACCAAATCGCATAAGAAGTGCGCAATTCTTACAGTATTCCTTTATGTATTTTATTTGCAGTTTGGCTTTCGCAGGAGCAATTTTGTTGTTGTGTGTTGTTAGCTTATAATTATTTTTGTACTAATTATGTCATTGGGCATTATTTACGAGTGATTAAAACTGAGTGTTTGAAAAGAGCTCTTGCCTTTATAATCATTACTTATGGTTGCATCACCAAAAATCAGAGTACGTAATCGGATATACTCGAAAGTTTGATACTTGTTGCAGCTCACTGATGCGTATATATGTATGTATGAGAGATCAGCAATGCATCGTTTTTTCGCTACTCATACTCACTCATGAAATTTTAAATGCAAGAGAGTAGACATCGTTCAAATTTAACTACTCTGATGTACTCATACTCACAATAACGTCGATTTGTAAGTATAAGTACTCATCGTACTCATACCATCTGCTTGATTCATAAATAACCTCAGTTTGATTTATAAAATACTTATAACACTCATAATACTTACTAGTGATTTTACGAATATTCATGTTTGTATTCGAATCGCCGAATATTCGCCTCTTTCATGATATTCGTATTCGCCAAATTCAAATAATAATATTATACAATCTAATCTAATACAAAGACACAAATTATACATTTCAGAAAACATTCCTAAATAAAAAGATGCCCTTATATATGTGTGGCAACGTTTCCCTCTCTGTTTATAAAAATCAGTGATCAAATAATCGGGACTAAAGTCAAAATTTATTTTCTACGTCAAATGTGGTTCTACCTTTATACAGGGTGTTTTTTAGAGGTATAGAACTTCGAATTGAAATAAAACACAAGAAAATCGTTTTAATGTCCATCAATTTGGCTTTATTGGAAGGATAATTTTATGCCATTAATGGTTAAATATGATTTCGGGCATGTGGCTGCCGCGGCTGGCTCGAATAAAGCCAATTCTACAGGTCCAATTTTCAACCACTTTTTCGAGCATATGGGGCCGTATGTTGGCAATAACGCCACGAATGTTGGCTTCCAAGTCCCCTAACGTTTCTGGTTTGTTGGCGTAGACGAGCGACTTCACATATCCCCAAAGAAAATAATCCAATGGTGTCAAATCACACGATCTTGGTGGCCAATTGACAGGTCCATTCCGCGAAATTATGCTCTCATCGAATGTTTCCTTCAATAAATCGATTGTGACGTGCGCTGTGTGGCATGTAGCGCCGTCTTGTTGGAACCACAACTCATCCACATTCATGCCATCCAATTCGGGAACAAAATAGTCGGTTATCATGGCTCTATACCGGTCTCCATTAACGGTAACTGACTCTCCAGCATTATTTCGGAAGAAGTATGGCCCAATGACTCCACCAGCCCATAGAGCACATCAAACAGTCAGTTTTTGTGGATGTAATGGCGTCTCAAGGGTCTCATGTGGATTCTCTTCACTCCAAATGCGGCAATTTTGCTTGTTGACGTAGCCATTCAACCAAAAATGAGCCTCATCACTGAACAAAATTTTGCGATTTTGCTTGCGGTAAACTTCGCGAACTGAACCATTAGTTTCGAAATAAATTTGCACGATTTGCAAGCGTTGTTCTTTTGTCAACCTGTTCATGATGAAATGGCAAACCAAACTAAATATTAATCACTTGACAGCTGACAAAATGGCCGCCAGTTAAAAAAGTGATGCCAACTTAAAGTTCTATACCTCAATAAAAAACACCCAATATTATTGTATCATGGTACTAACTATTTAGATTGAATATTCGTATTCGAATTCGGCGAATATTGTTTCAGATATTCGTATTCGCGAATATTAAAAATTGATATTCGTAACATCACTAATACTTACATCTGATCCCTATAAGCAAATCTGTAGTCGACTACAAAAATAATCAACTTATAGTAGTATTTGTAGACTAACTAAAAGCTAACTGCAATATAATCCAGAACTGACGCAAAATCAATTCTTGAGTTGAGTGCATAATGGGATTTTGTGAGAGCTAACAATTTTACACTCTCAGCTACTTTGAAACTCATTTCGAGTCTATATTAACTTATTGCTGTCATTATTTTAAATGGTACCTTAGCTGGGTGGTCAGCACGTTGACTACAAAACGTGTGATACATAGTTCGAACCCCAGCATCATCTTTTTGCACACTAACTACCATTTGACTTAAATAAAGTTAACTTTAAGTTAGTTGGAAAGTAATGCAGAGTCGGACAATTGACTACCGCCTAGGACATCGCAATGTTAAAATGTTAGCTTAAAGTGCGTTAAAAGTTAACCCAACTCATAATAGCAAACACACATACACGTGTAGAGCATACACACAACCTCATAATCATCAAACACACAACGCACAAACACGTGAAGAGCATACACACAACATCATAATGATTATTTTTATGTTCGTATGCGAATCATACTTATTTTTCATCGTCTGTACACATTGAGTTAAGGGGAGTCGAAATCAACAACGTGATAAATCTTGTTAAGTATGAGTATAAATGAGTACAACATCGCAATCAGCGTGACCGTTTTGCGACTAAAGTGGCAATTTGCCACTTTTTCAACTGCCTTGCCACTTTTAGTGCCCCTTTTTTAAAATTACCTAAATCTGCCACCTTTTATAAAATTATGCCCCTTTCTGCCCCTTTTTATGAAGTGATACTTTTTGTTTTAATATGAGTTTTTTTACTGCACGAAAGTGTTTTTACAAAAAAATATTAAGACAAAAATGTGTTTTTGAGTCCATTATTTATAGTCATGAAAAAAAACTATTTTGAAATAGTTTAAGAGTTGAGATCTATAAATATTCATTATTGCACTAAAATTATTAAAAACTAACACCCTGATTCACTTACACGAACAAGAACTAGCAACACGTTCTTGTATGAAAAGCATGCAGTTTTAAATATTTTAAAAGTTATTGCCATTCAAATTTTTGAGTGAATGTTAGATTTATTTGTACTAAATCAACCCCTAAGACAAAAGTAATAATAACGTTTTGAAATTGTACGCGATTCGAAAAATTGGATTGACGAATTTTTATAATGAAGCCCCGTATATCTTTGGTTTTCGCAAATAATAATGCATGTTACAAAATACATTCTGTGTAGAATATCCAAGAAGATTTTATTTAAAACCATAGTAATTTTTATATTTACACGAATGTTAGTGCTAAAACTTAAAAAAACACTAAAAGGTGTGTGACAGGGCAACATTTGTTATACATACATAAAAGCAAAAATTATTTTTGACCGATACCAAAAAACGAAGAATACTATGAATTTGTTTGTATTTTATGTATGTATGCTACCTCAGAACTCCGCCATCTATAGACCATTTTGCTCCACTATTTAAAATGTTTATATTGAACTTGCTATCTTCCATTATCTTTGCTTTGCAGTCAGGTATAACTACGTATGTATGCATGTCAGAGCTGTGAAAGATTGCAATCAAATTAATTGCAATCACATGATTTCATGTTAATGATTGCTAGCTTTTGATTGCAATCAAAATCTTAAATTTTATTTCCTGATTTCAATTTGAAATCTTGAAATCATTTCAATAAAAATGATTGCAATAAATTTTTTTAAATTAATTTCTATATTAATTGATTGCAATCAAATCCAGTGATTACAATCAAAATTAAATCAGAATCAAAATGATCGTTCTCTTCAAATGATACAAATTTTTCTAAAAATAAAGCTTACTCTGATAATTAAAAAAAACTGCATAAAATGGCTAACTAACCTACGTTTTGGTACGTTTTTGATTTAAAAAAAATGATTTCAAAAAGATTGCAATCTTGACATGATCTCAGTTTGAAATCTGAAATCATTTTGAAATCAAAGAATGAAATCAATTAGGTTGAAATCATTTTGATTGCAATCAAAATTGATTGCAATTTTTACAGCTCTGATGTATGTGTTGTTGTTAGAAAGCGGTGTACTTCTTTGGTGCTGAAAACTGTCTTTTTTAGATAGAAAAAACATAGAAATTTATTCATTAAATACTAGAATTTGGTTCAATTATTCCCTTGTTAAAAAAGTTGCCCCCTTTTGGTGCCACTTTTTTCCTCAAAATCCCCTTTTTGTGCCACTTTTTAAAAATTTTCAACGGTCACCCTGATCGCAATAAGTATGAATTCGTATAAGTAGAAGAAATTATGAATCATGATTCAACTCAACTCACTCTTTCAATACTCATTGCTGACCACTGGTATGTATGTTCTATCCATACTCTGAGTATAAAAACCCAGCGGCGAAAATTTCGATTCCAGAAGCGATGATCCGATGCACACATGTAAGACAGTAATGCACACCAGAGTCTGACAATAAGTACTCAAAAAATATACTTAAGTACTTACTCTTAATTTTATTAACTGCGTATAGTCATAATTGTTGCACAAATAATCCGTAAGCACATATATTTGCTTTCAAACAAGTATAAGTATATCCGATTCCAACACACAAACGCATCTGTAATTAATTTATGCGAAAAACTTAAATACTCTACAACTATAAATAGAAACGCACATGAGTATTGGAAGTGAGGGCTGCAAAGTGTACTCAAATGTATTCGTAGAATGTACTCGTATGAATTCCGTGTGTGCATAGATGTATGTTCTTATATATACTTATGTATACATGCATGTATATATGTGTACATACATAGCCACGACCAAATATACTTATATACATACATATATACACACATTTATACAAAAAACACACATGCATACACACAATAATATACATACGAGTACTTTCGAATATATTCGTGCATCCCTCTAATTGGAAGTATTAAGTATCTGTCATAATTATACTTACAGTATTTTTATACTTAGAGTATGTATATATATTCGGAAAAAATAAAAATACTTAAGAGAATTTATTCAACATACGCCTGGTATACGTTGTGTGTATGAAATGGATGTAATAGTACGTTTCCATATACGTGCTTTTGTCCAAAATATGAGTTTTGCGCAAAATACATGTTTTCCCATACAATTGTCATGTGAGCAAAACACCTCAAACAGCGTATTTTGCTCCAAATTATGTCGAAATTTGTCTGTGCAACACTGTGTTGCCTCTATGATTACAAATGCAACTTTGGGTCATCCATTTACTGTGATTGACAAATGCGAAAAAAAATAACACTGTTCTGCGGCCACATAAGGAAAGAAATATGGCGCGCATTTTATTTTCGAAGAATGTAGACAAGACAATAAAATGTCAACTTTATTACGAAAATTCGAACTTAAAAACACTTACAGCATAATGGAAACGTTTCGACATATTTTGCTCAAAACGGCCTGTTTTGCTCATAATAGAAACGAACTATAACACATGATTTGGCTGTTTGAAAACATTAATCAGGTATGGGACTACTCTTTTATTTTCAATTA
Source organism: Panzeria rudis (assembly GCA_956483635.1). Taxonomy (NCBI): domain Eukaryota; kingdom Metazoa; phylum Arthropoda; class Insecta; order Diptera; family Tachinidae; genus Panzeria; species Panzeria rudis. The sequence goes on from OY101449.1 coordinate 64,917,545, forward strand.
AAATAAATTATATTTAAATTACAAATCAATATATTATATAAAAATGAGGTGTATGTTTGTTTGTTTGCAGATTTTTGTTACAGCATCACGCCTAAACGGCTGAACCGATTTTAATTAAATTTAGTACACAGATAGATATATAGCCCACAATTAATATAGGCTATACATGTTTCCCGGATTTTCGGGAAAACATCCCCCTATACATAACTCTGGCATTTGTCATTTGTTACGGCATCACGACTAAACGGCTGAACCGATTTATATGAAATTTGGTACACAGATAGATATTTGGCCCACAATTAGTATAGGTAATAGTTATTTCCCAGATTTTGGACTGGGAGGGGATAAAATAGGTCAAACCCTCTCCATACACATAACTCTGTCATTTGTTACGGCATCACGCCTAAACGGCTGAACCGATTTAAATGAGATTCGGTATACAGATAGATATTTGGCCCGTAGTTTGGAGCGGGAGGGGATAAAATGGGTCGAAACCTCCCCCTACCTATAACTGTCATTTGTCAACCAATTTTCAAAATAATTTATATTTTAAAAAGATTTGCTTGCAGTTAAGTCCAATAATTTGTTTCCCAAAATCGGTGGGTATATTTGACCGCCAAGCACCCTCCCCCCAATGCTTAACTCTGTCATTTGTGCACCGATTATGGAATTGTCTTTTTTTGTTTGAAAGGTTTTGCTTGCAGTTCGGTCCCATAAGTTTTTTTCTGAAAATTAGTGGGGTGGGGCGGAGGTTTGGGAATTCAGTCCCCCACGCATAACTCTGTCATTTGTCAACCGATTTCAATTTTTTTTTATTTTGAAGGAGTTTGCTTGCAGTTATGTTCCATAATTTTTTCCAAAAACCGCATTGAAGTCGGTTTTTTCAAGAATTATGTTTGAAATGGTATAATTGCAGTTTGTGAAAATTGGGTGGACAAAGTAGCCCAATATATTAACAATCGCATAACTCCCCCATCTCTCGCCTTATTTTGAAAATACTTTATTTGAAAGTACATAAAAGGTTTGGTATTATAAAACTGCGTCCGGACTCCTTATTTGTAGACAAACATACCATTTGATCTAAAACAAAATGTCGTCCGTTTTGTAATCTGTTCCATAAGAACTTTGAAGTTGTTTTTTTTGCAGAATTATGTATGTTTATCAGTCTTTCCTCCTGGCTATCACAAGACTGCATCTTCTGAAGTAGGAGTTATGTGTACTACTATGGCTACTGTATATAATAAAACCATCGCTATATGCACAATAAAAAATATTTTAAGTGTGGTTGATTGTTTCTTTAGTTGTTTCTTTTTTTACGCCTTAACGGCTAAACCGATATAGAGCCAATTCAAACTGAATGTCATATTGTTAAGACGCTGTTTTATGCAGAGACAATGGAAACGTAAAAAAGTTGGTAAAATAGTCGAAAACTGGCCAGGAGTTAGATCAGGAGACACTATCGGTCGTGTATACACCGTGCATGTTAGCAATATGGAATGCTACTGTCTACGAATGTTACTACATAACATAAAGGGACCAACATGTTTTTTTGGTCTCAAAACTATTGATGGCTATGAATGCCATACTTTTCGAGAAGCAGAGGTATTGGGACCAATGGAAATTGACAGTCAATGGGAACTAGCTATACAGGAATCTGCTTTATGTTCTTCTCCAAGCGAAATGAGGGACATATTGGGTATTTTGATTGCAATGTGTGGTTTATCAAAACGTTTGGGAGCGATATAAAAATGATTTATCCGAGGATATTCTGCGCCGAAAACAGATAAACAAAGCAGAACTTACTTTGACGAAACGATATATAATGAGGCTCTCATACTTATTGAACACAAGGTGATTGCTATGGTAGGAAAAGATGTAAGTAACTTTGGTATTACACGGCCAAATCGATTGGAAAGTGTGCCTGATGAGTTGTCAAGAGAACTTAACTACAATACTTCTGCGTTAAATCCTCAACTTGGGGAGATGTTGCCAAAATTAATACCTGAACAAAAAAGAGTTTTTGATCAAGTTCTAAGCGAAGTCAATAAAGGAGATGAAGCTTTATTATTGTTAGATGCACCGGGAGGCACTAGTAAAAGATTCGTGTTAAATCTTTTGTTGGCACAAATTCGTAAAGATTCCAATATAGGTCTATCAGTAACTTCTTCGAGTATAGCTTCAGCTCTTCTTAACCCATTTCCAGCCGCAAAACATAAAAGTTCCTGAACTCAACTCCGTTATCAAAATAAACCTATCTCTACTGAGATCGTCTGAACCCGGTGTTCGCAAGTGCGAACGCTGGCCGCAATGTTATGTCCGCACTATTATTTTTTGCTTTGAAAATTTTAAAACTATTTTCTTTTATATGTGCATATAGAATACATTTTACAACAAGTTTCTTGCGATTTTATTTAATATGTTTATTTGGAAAAATGTGTAAATAATAGTTATTGTATTTAGTGAAAAAATTACGCCTCAAAACACTTAGGATGTCACTTCTTGCATATCCATTTTATTGGCTTTCCACAAGTTTTTAATCTTCAACGTCTAGGTTTCATCGATTCTGTCTGGTGGATTCATCGATTCTGTCTGGCGGATTCATCGATTCTATCTGGGTGAACCACACAAATAGTGGCCACACCATCATCTTCGTCTTCAATTATAGCCATTATTTCTTCAATGGCTAAATTTTTACGCATCATTTTGCATTCAAAATACGAATGCAAATTTTTAAGACACTAAAAACATAAGGAAATTCTAAACTAGTAGACGAAAAATTAAAGAAACAACACTTCTTCGTATCAGCTTATTTCTCAATTAATTCAATTAATTTCTCAATTGATTGAGAAATACTGCCATTACGGTCTTATTTCTTAATCAGGTATTTATATTTTTTAATTTGTATTTAGTGTGCTCAATGGCTCTTGCCATTATAATCTGCCTTCGAGCATTCTTTAGGAAGAATTTTTAACACAACGGGACCTATAAGGACCCAAGTGGGCTGGTTTTAACCTTTTAAGCTGGCAACCTGTGCAACCTAGAAAGGACTTTATCCTCTGAGTTTATTGAAGAGTGACTCCGCAGCGTAAAGATTTTTGTATAGCCGGCCTTTGGCCGGACTTAGGTTTTCTCTTCTCGGTACATCGAAAAGCGGCTTCGCTTAGAGAATTTATCATCTCCGTATAACGAAGAACTGCGCTGACTAAAGAGTTTTGCATAACCGGCCTTTGACCGGGCTTAAGAGGTTTCTCCTCTCAGTATATCGAAAACCGGCTTCGCTGAGTAAAGTTTTCTACATAGCTAGGCCTTTGGCCTGGCTTAAAAGTTTTTTCCTCCCAGTATATCAAAAAGCGGTTTCGCTGAGCTGGCATTCTCTCTTTGGTCGGTCTTATTGGTTTCCTGCTCTGCGTTGTCAAATGAAGGCTTTCAAAGAAAGTCCTTCTGCACTAGAAAACGTTGGCTAGGTACAAAATCTTTGCTCAGCGATGCCACACGATATACCGAGAGGAGAAATTCCTTATGTCCAGCCATGTAAAAATCGTTACTCAACGAAGCCGCTCTTCGATTTACCGAAAGGAAAACAACTCTCAAGCCCGGCATTTAGTTATAACGAGAGGAAAAACCCCTTAAGCCCTGCCGAAAGCCAGCTATCCAAAAAACTCAGCGAAGCAACTTTTCGTTATATTTGGAGGAGGATGTACTTAGCCCCGGCCAAAGGCCTGGTAGGCAAAAAAAAACACATGGCACCAACAATAATTTTATATGTTGAATAGAAGCCAACGTTCGCGCTCGCGAACGCCAATATTTACATTTGTTTACAACAACTTTTTGGTAGTTTTTTGTACTTTTTTGTTTTGATTTTATTTTACTTCGTTCTTTGCTGCAAAAACTACATAGTTACAATTTTAATTTTTGAACAATTTATACATATGACGAGCTAAATGAAAACCCTCTAAAAAATATGGTGTAGAAAGATCCTGTGTAGCTTAAAAAATAAATTTTTAATAAAATTGTTTATTATCGTTTATTTAAGCTAAGAATACATACGATACTTATTCTTTGAAAATTCAAACGTAACAGTTCAAAAAAGCAGAAAAAATTACCGATTAAAATCAATAAGTTTCCTGTTCGCAAGTGCGAACAGAGGATGGAAATGGGTTAATGGTGGTCGGACGGCGCATTCCGTTTTTAAATTACCTATAGAGCTAGCAGAAATTGAATCTCCAACGTGCAATATAACAAAAAATAGCGCTGGTGGTCTATTGCTCCAAAGATGTAAGTTATTGGTATGGGATGAATGTACTATGTCCCATAGACACGCAGTAGAGGCATTAAACCGAAGTATGCAAGATATCAAAAGCTGTGATAAGATAATGGGAGGAGTGGTCGTATTGCTTGCTGGGGACTTTCGACAAACTTTACTCGTAGTCCCAAGAGGAACTCCAGCTGATGAAATTAAAGCCTGCTTAAAAGTTTCACCTTTATGGAACAAGGTTTCAAAAATTAGTTTGACAACTAATATGCGAGTAGCTCTTTTTAATGCCCATGAAGATGGAGCTCATAGCACTGAACTGCTTAAGATTGGAAATGGCCAAGTTTCTAGAATTGTAAATAGAGGGATTTAGTTTCCAAAGGGATTTTGTAAGTTAGTTTCTTCAGGAGAAGAGCTAATATCCAAAGTTTATCCAGAAATTAACAATAATAAGGAAAACGGAAATTGGTTGGGCGAGAGAGCTATACTAGCATCGAAAAACAATTGTGTAGCACAAATTAACCATCAAATTTTGGAAAAAAATGTCAGATGTTTCTACAATTGATACCGCAGTTGATAGTGTAGTGAACGAAGATCATTCTACTTCATATCCAATTGAGTTTCTGAACTCTATCGAGATATCTGGAGCTCCACAACATAAAATTGGTGTCCCTATTATATTTATTTATGTGTAAAAATATTTTAATGGTTCAAGTATTACGTGAACCATTCAAATATTTTTACACAAAAGAAAACAATAGTCCAGGCAACGTAGTAGAAAATGAACAAGACAAAAGGATGACCCAGAAACGTACAGTTACGGATTATTACCTATGTAGGGATAAAACAACTGATAACTAATAGAGCAGATTATAAACAAAATATTAAACACAAACGTTGAAATTTTCTTTTGGCTTGAGGTCCTTTTTATTTTTTTATATAAATCAAAAACCTATTATTTTGGTTTACTTATTAATAAATTCTTTATTTATCCGATATTTCGGCCAACTTTGTTGGTCATCTTCAGGGATATATGTATATTAACTAAAAAACAATTGTTATACTAGTAATAAATATAAATTAAAAAAAACCATAACAAACAAATGTATTTACATATTTATATAGTGCAGTGTTGTCCGGTGTTGATGTTTTTATTATTTGTCACTGACTGGTTTGTTTTTATTTATCATGTTTATGTTTATTAATTGTGAGTCGATGGATGTGTGCGCAGTTGTCTGTATCTGTTTTGAAGTTTATTCTTTTTTCTGCTGGAATATTAATGATATGTAGCATCTCTTGCATGTATCTTTTCGAAGTGTTGTTCTCAATCACAAGTATTCTCACATTTTCGAAATTTGGTTTATGTCCAGTTACTGCACAGTGGGCCGCAAGTGCTGTTTTTTGCTTAAGGGTTTGCTAGTTATGTTTAAATCAGATTTGTGCGATAATAATCTTGTCTTTAGTTTTGTTCTTGTTGTTCCAACATAAACTTTTTTACAAGAGTTAGTGTCGTCACCATTACATTTTATCTCGTATACTAGATCAGACTTGTCAAGTCTGTCTAATTTAGATTTCATGTTTGAGAATAGTTTATTTGTCGTGTTATTTGTTTTCATCGCTATTATGTATTTTTCCTTGTCATATATCTGAACTTTTTATCCTTTCAGACAGCCCCGGGATATAATTTACCGATTTATAGATTTTTTCTGATTGCTTTGTTTCTCTGTTCGGAACATTTTGTCTCTTTTCTATTGTGTGTTTAATCAATTTGTTTATTAAGCTAATTGGAAAATCATTTTTGACTAGAATGTTTTTAATTTTCTTTTTATTTTCGTTGTGGAATTTTATATTGCTCGTATCTAATACTCTTCTGATGAAATTTGTTGCTGTATTTATTATTATATTCCTTGGATGTTTTGAATGAAAATTTATGAGTGCCAGATGCCATAGATTTTTGATACCAGTTAAGTTTGATTGTATTTCCTTCTCGGATAATTAGTGCATCTAAATATGGTAGTGTGTTGTCAGTTTATTTTTTCAGTGTAAATTGTATCTGTTTATTAAATGAATTTAGTGCGTTTAACGTTTTGTCAACTTGGTCAATTTTCAATATTCCGAATTTCACATATTTCGTTATCATTTCGTTATATGAAAAATATTATCGGGGATATGTGCACATACAGACGACTAAAGAGAGATCCTACTACAAGCCTACAAAACAAGAATAATATGATAAAATAAGCTTACCACAAGGATTGCAGTTCCACCAAGAATATATGGCTTACCTAAAATCCATAAGGAAAACAAGCCTTTACGCCCTATCTGCTCATCGATTAACTCCCCCTCATATGGACTCAGCAAGTATATAGTAACTATTTTAAAACACTTGACGGTTAGCTCCTTATATAATGTAAGAGATGCTAAAGAATTTAAGTCTAGAATAGACAACACACATATAGAAGATGACGAAATTTTAATATCATTTGATGTTATATCCTTGTTGCCCAGTATTCCGGTAAATTTGGTAATAAGGACAATTGAAAACAAGTGGGAAATATTGAAATATCATACAAAAATACCAAAAACGGTATTTATGGAAATAGTACAGTTTTGTATTAGAGACTGCAGATACTTCCAATATAATAATTATTTTTACGAACAAAACAAAGGTCATGGAAGAACTATTGAATACAGTTTTAAACAAAATAGAAATTAAACCGAGAATGATAACGAAATATGTGGACGGCCTATTCGGAATATTGAAAATTTACCAAGTTGACAAAACGTTAAACGCACTAAATTCATTTAATAAACAAATACAATTTACACTGGAAAAAGAAACTGACAACACACTACCATATTTAGATGCACTAATTATCCGAGAAGGAAATACAATCAAACTTAACTGGTATCAAAAATCTATGGCATCTGGCACTCATAAATTTTCATTCAAAACATCCAAGGAATATAATAATAAATACAGCAACAAATTTCATCAGAAGAGTATTAGATACGAGCAATATAAAATTCCACAACGAAAATAAGAAGAAAATTAAAAACAATCTAGTCAAAAATGATTTTCCAGTTAGCTTAATAAACAAATTAGTTGAACACACAATAGAAAAGAGACAAACTGTTCCGAACAGAGAAACAAAGCAATCAGACAAAATCTATAAATAGGTAAATTATATCCCGGGGCTGTCTGAAAGGATAAAAAGTTCAGATATATGACAAGGAAAAATACATAATAGCGATGAAAACAAATAACACGACAAATGAACTATTCTCAAACATGAAATCTAAATTAGAGAGACTTGACAAGTCTGATCGAGTATACGAGATAAAATGTAATGGTGACGACACTAACTCTTGTAAAAAAGTTTATGTTGGAACAACAAGAACAAAACTAAAGACAAGATTATTATCGCACAAATCTGATTTAAACATAACTAGCAAACCCTTAAGCAAAAAAACAGCACTTGCGGCCCACTGTGCAGTAACTGGACATAAACCAAATTTCGAAAATGTGAGAATACTTGTGAGAGAGAACAACACTTCGAAGAGATACATGCAAGAGATGCTACATATCATTAATATTCCAGCAGAAAAAAGAATAAACTACAAAACAGATACAGACAACTGCGCACACATCTATCGACACACAATTAATAAACATAAACATGATAAATAAAAACAAACCAGTCAGTGACAAATAATAAAAACATCAACACCGGACAACACTGCACTATATAAATATGTAAATACATTTGTTTATGTTTTTTTAAATTTATATTTATTACTAGTATAACAATTGTTTTTTAGTTAATATACATATATCCCTGAAGATGACTAACAAAGTTGGCCGAAATATCGGATAAATAAAGAATTTATTAATAAATAAACCAAAATGACAGTTTTTTGATTTATTTAAAAAAATAAAAAGGACTTCAAGCCAAAGGAAAATTTCAACATTTATAATAAAAAGGTCAACAAATTAATAAGTAATTTAAACACAAACATAATAGTAAGAGAAACAGGTAACAGGTAGAGACACACAAAAGCATATAGAGGCGAGAGAGAGAGAGAGAGAAATAGGGAGCAGAATACAAAAGGGATCAAGGAAGGAAGTTAGGTATACAAACGAATTATAAAAGAAACAACGTACTACAGAAAAACGATTTAGTATTCAATAGAACACTGAAGATGGCCAGCGTTGCCAGAATGATGATTTTATCATATTTTTAATGATTTTTAAACCAAAATATGATTTGATGATTTTTTTCCCTAAATGATGATTTTTTTCTCGCAAATTATGATTTTTTATACTTATTATATGTATATCGTCAGAGAAAATACAAGCCCCATCTAACTTTTTAAAAGTTTTACAGGAGAAGGATGAAACTTGTTTAAATTAAAAAATATATATTGAAATTAGTGCAAAATTTTACAATATACTTAAAAAAGGACCAACAAAGTTATATATTATTGCGAAATTTTGCACCAATTGTCCATATATTTTTCATTTAAACAAGTTTTATGCTTCTTCTGTAAAACTTTTAAAATCTTAGAAAGGGCTTTCTGCATTTTCTGTGACGATATACATATAAATAGTTATTGAAACATATCATGCCTTACGTTTTATAGTTCTTTGGATCAAATAATATATAATTTTGAAACTTTTTTAACATAAAAGTTTATTGAAGTGCATTCATCAGCTTTGAAAGATGGTTTTGAATGACAAAACTATCAATTATGTTCGATGATAAAAAATTTTGTGGCATATACAAAGTTTATTTATTTATTTATTTTATTTGTATGTTCAAGTCCTGTACAACAAGAGTTAATCTTATATTTAGAGTATAGAAAGTAGTATCAATAAGTTAAAGCGGCAAACACAAGTATACAAATTTAGACAAAATTAACTACAAATTATTTATATATTATGTATGTTTTCCTATTGTGAAAAATAATTAAATAAGAAGTGCTTAAAGCTAGTTGCGTTGCTATTAAGTTGTTGAGTTTGTGGAAGAACATTCCAGAGACGCGCCGCATGTATGAAAAACTGCCATTCGGAAACAAGAAAACGGTGTAAAGGAATTATAATCTTTTTTCCCCTGACTGATCTGGCAAACCGGATTTTATCAATAAGATATTGTGGCATTTCAGAATAAATGATTTTATGCAAAAATAAAAGCACACGTATGTTAAGAAGGTTGTTGAACGTAACGCCATACAATTTCGTGGCAAATTGAGAAACATGATAATATCTTTTCAATCCGTATACATATCTAATAATATTATTGTATAAAACGTTTAGCTTTCTTTTGCTAACAGAGTCACAGCTTGCAAAAAGTTCACAACCGTAGATTAAACCAGGAACAAGATAAGCTTTTGCAAGAAGTTGTCTTATGTTGAAAGGAGTATAATACTGTGACGACAAAAGACACCTCAGCTTAGAGTAAGTTTGACCCACAAGTGTGTTAATATGGTTTGTCCAAGTAAGACCGTTATTCCGTATATCCCAGGTTTTTGGCAGCATTAACAATAGTGATTTTTTCTCCATTTATTAAAACATGGAAATCAGCAATATGAGTAATTGTTTTCTTGCGAATTATGATACACTTTGATTTGCAAGGGTTTAGACAAAGTCCATTTGCACTTGCCCAGATATAAACTCTATTCAGATCTGCATTTAGTCTTGCAATATTTTTAGCAACGGAAATGACTGGGCTACTTAAATACAACTGCACATCATCTGCGTACATTTGAATTTGGCTATGTAAAAGTTGTTTTGGCAAGTCATTTGCATAAATGGAAAAAAGGAGTGGCCCAAGGATTGACCCTTGAGGCACACCCCTAGATAAATCTAATACCGAAGATTGATTATTTTTCGAATATACAAATTGCCGACGACTAGAAAGGTATGAAGATAGCAGTCGTGTGGAAGTTAAAGAGAAATTAAAGAAGTGTCGAAGTTTCATGCAGAGCATGCTATGGTCAACCGTGTCAAAGGCTTTAGAATGATCAAGAAGAACCAAGAAATTGATTTTTCCTTCGTCCAGCTCACGTCGTATATTTTCAGTTACGTTAAGTAAGGCAGAAACACAGCTATGATTTTGGCGAAAACCAGATTGCTTATCAGACAACAAATTATGATTTTTAATATATAGCGACATTTGATTATAAAGAATTTTTTCAAGAGCCTTAGATAGATAGCACAGTATGGCAATTGGCCTGAACTCTGAGTCGTTTTTCGGTATTGGCACTATTTTTGCGTATTTCCACTTCAACGGAAAAGTGCTAGTCATTATAATAGTATTGAATAAATGTGTTATATATGGTAAGAGGACCGGCAACAATATCTTTACAAATTTAGGGTGAATGTTATCAGAGCCCACTGCATTTGACTTAATTAGATTGAAGCTTAAATAGACTTCAGATTGGCTTATACATAATGCGCTAAATTCAAATAATTAAAATTTTTTTTTCTATAATGTACAGATTATTTTATATTGGGTATGACTAATATTTCAAATATCTACGTCAGTATATCTCACCCTAACTCGATAACGAATTATTCGATTTGAATAAATAAGCCAGTCATGCTTAATAATTTTTTATGTTTCCAACTGTTTCGGAGCTCTTCAGAACTTACCGGCGAATTTTTGTTTGTTGCAAAATTAATTGTTTGTTTTAAAAAACTCTTAAAAGAAATTAAAAATGCAAAAACTTTAAATTGTTATAATTAGTCTGACAGGTAGGATAACTAGAAATAAAATAAGCCGATGGAAAACCGATGCAAAATGTTGATTTTATTTGCAATTAAGTGGAGGAGGTCCATTGATAAGAATCAAAATTTTCATACAACAGAAACATTTTAATTTGTGTGTGAGTATTAGTTCCCTCAACTAATTGTGAATAAAATGGAGATTGGCTTTCGATTTTAATGGTTTATGGCTTATTATATTCCTAATATACATACATAGCTTCCCTCTTCATTTTTGCATGACTTTTTGAAAACGCAAAACGCATCATTTTGCATGAAAAAAGCATTTTCACCGCTAATTTCTGAATAACTCCGAAGCAGTTGGAAATTGAAAAAATTAGATATTAATGACTTAAAGGCAACTTTATTCTGCATTTTTTGGTGCATTAGTTATTGAAATTGGATAAGCCATTCTCGAGTTAGAGTCAACTATACTGATGTATTTAGTGAAAATCTTGGGAAAAAACTGAAAACGGATTTGTGGATTAAAGCTTAAATGTTCCACATACTTTTATTTAACAGCTGAAAAATGGTTTTCTGTATACCAGTACATATAGTTGTGTTTACCGAATTTTTTTTTGTCGCGTTGGAAGTGATTTTGTCGCATTTTTATATGTTCTTACAGTCATGGTGATATTTTATATACTTCGCTGATTGCATCCGATTTTCAAACTTCTTCACGAATTTTTTACAGATATCTTTTTAATATTGGTTGCCAAAAGAGTAGTAACTCTCTTATCTAGAAGATGGCATGAAGGAAATCATATAATCTTAAAGAACGCGTTTTTGTTTTGGTTTTCTGTAAAAGTCTCATTGTTCAGCCTTAGAATAAAAATTTCTGATGATTTTTTATATCCAAATATGATTTTTATTTCATCAAATGATGATTTTCTTCGAAAAGCTTCTGGCAACGCTGAAGATGGCACATAGCCGAAACCGGTCTGTTTACAAACCAAATTTGACATGGGATGGCGAAAAATCGTTCCAAATTCAAAAAACCCCGTCGGCAGGAAAACACAACACTGATAATAAAATGTTTCGAGTAAATATATGTAGTTACAAATTTTTATAGCAGTCATACAGTATTAAATCGCACTTGCCATCCCTGTCATGCAATCTGTTGAACAGCAATTAAAATACTTATGTGTATCCGAATAAATACTTGAGAGTATTTTTATACTCGTCTGTATGAATGTAGCTGATGCACAGTATAATTTTACTTATAGTCGTTTGTTTGTATTTATACGTATTCGGCTTAAAGTTTTAAATGAAATATATTATTTTGCTGAGTTTCTTTCAGAAACTCAATAGAAATTATATATATTTTATTAATTTTGGGAGGACAAACATCTTTTTTTCTCCTCTGGATCCGCGCCCGTATGTATATATCGATGGTCTCAAGTAGAAAGGCCCTAACTCGTATTTTTTACGAAATTGAGTCTTTCAGTGATTCCAATATATTTCACACACATACACCTACATAAAAATCAAAAAATAGTCGAACATAAAGTTTTTGTTTGACTTTCATCAAAAGATTCATTTAAAAAAAGTTACATTTTGAAAATTACAGCTTCTATTATAGTAGGGGAGGCGTAGAAGGGATTTTTGGATTTACTCAAGCGCGTCAGAAAACCATATGGGTTGAAACCTTGTACCCTTTTAAACATCCCATTCATATATGAACCCTGTATATAGGGGGGTTCGTCTAGGGCAGCCGATCAGGGTAGTAAAAAAATTGATAGCTGTAGAAACTCGAGCGCGTCAGATTAAGGCATGGTGGGTTAATTACATCCAGAACAGTGCGCATTACAATAATCTGACGATTTAAGTGTGACGTAAAGAAATGGGAGGGTCGGGAAGTTGCAAAAAAAAGGTCACCTAGATTTACTCGAGCGCGGTCAAGTTTTTTTTATTTTGTAGGAAATGATTCAATGATGAAGGGAATATAATAATCTGACGATTTCCATAATCCGAAGTATATAAAATAATTAATAAAGTTTTTAAGGGCGGTGCCAAAAAGTAAATATTTCCGCCGCCATTATTTCATCACAGCTGTTCATAACAACATGTTTACGTTCGTATTAAAGATCTGCATGGGTGTGTTTAATAAAGGTCTCCATGAGTATCTAAATAATTTTCAACTACGCAGTGTCTCATGTTATATGTATGTTGAAAAACAGAGCGAAAGAGAAACAACACGAAAACATTTAAAATTTAAAAGAAAGCAAGGTAAAAATATTTCTAATGGAATTTGTTTACCATAATGCTAATGATTTTCAAATCCACTTAAAATTAGAATTGTAAGATTTCGATACTATTGATTCAATACTACTCAATACTTTAATGGCTCTCCTGCTGAATGAAATTAAATAAAAATATGAAGACTGCAATCTTATCCGTGAAAATTATAAATTATTAACTTTGAAATACTAATTTTTATTATGTTTCACGAGGTTTTCATTAAATAAAAGTTTGTGATGAAATAGAACATTACTGAAACGTCGACAGAAAATCAATTAGTGAGCAACAAAGCCTATAATAAAAACAACGACCGAAGCGACAAACTTCTTATTAATTCTATCTAAATTTTGCTTTTTTAATTTTATCAAAAACATTTTTTTATTGCTTTTTCATTTTATTTTTAATTTTCTTTACTCAGTTCAAAAGTTTTGTTTGAAAAAGTTATGAAAATCTATTAAAATATGGAAACTTTTTTATAAGAACGACACTTTTAAAACAAAAGCAAATTAAAATACGTTCTGAAAATAAAATAAATTCTATTTCAAAGCTTTTACAGTATTTAAAATGTCAATTTGTATGAAAAAACACGAGGCACCGGAGTTCTGTTTCATCATTTATATTAGTTATTCAGTAATTTTTTGTACTCAAATTCTTAAAATTTTTAATCAGTTTCATTCATACTTTACAATGTGTTTTGTTGGAAACACAATACTCTGAAAGTATTGAATAACTACTTATAAGCAGAGTAGGAAAATAAACAAAACGAAACGTTTGCTTTAATTATGCTTTGATATTTGCAACGAGTTTAACAAAACCAAAATAATAGTTCCGATCACGTACTTTTTGGGTAAAGTTCGGTAAAATAAGAGTAAGCAAGGATTACTCTCAATAAACACGAGAGTACGGGAACAGCAAAAACCAAATTTTTATCCCAAAAAGTAACTTGTAAGTGTTGTGAACACAAACAAAATATAAAAAACAACATACGGATTTTTAAGGACATTTTTCGTTTTTAGATAATTTGTTGAATATATATACATATACAAATGTATTTTGCTTTAAGACTTGTCAAAAAATCTGTCACACATATGTAATTTTAGGCCACACTATAATCGTTTTTGAGCGCCAATGAGTTTTGATATAACAAATTTTTTATCTCTACTTGCTGTTATTTTTAACAATTACTGCCAAATTTAAACTATAACAAAAATCTCTTTTGCATTAATTAATTAAATCAAAATTAATTCACTAATCTCGGATATTTAAATTCGATTAAAGTTGTATACACTACCATATGATTTTGACTGCTTGGTCTTCTTTCGCAAACAAAAAAATTTGTGGCCGCTGATAAATCCGCTTTTGTTGGCGTGAAATTCGAGTTTTCTTTGTCTATATTTCGCTTTCTATCATTTTGTAAGCTGTTTTTATTCTTTTAAAACATTGCAGCAACCCTTCATTATTCTTATTTCCTGAATGGAGAAAAATTTTTTTTTAATTTTTCTTTGTTACAGCATGTTGACAGAACGCGTTGCAATCAAAACGTGCGCGAGTGGCATATGGACGATTACGTAACAATTTGCGTCTATAGAAGACGTTCCTTACTTTTCGCCTAGACTTAAATAGTTTCGTGCATATACAGTTGCCCATCTACAATAAATTTTATTTCTTAACTTTTTCTCATACAAAATTATTGCTTTTTATCCAAAATAATGGTAACCCTTTTAATGGGGCACATTACTCAAAGCTTTGCTTGTAAGTAAAAGAAATAGATTTAGGTAGAGATTTTCAACACAAATAAATGAAATAAAGTTGTTTAGTTCAAATAATGGTAGCTTTCCAGTTTTGGATGTAAAAGTGATGTTATTTTAACAATTAATTGTTAAGACGAATGCTATTTTCCAATAAAAAAAAATGACGGGATACGTTTTTTACAAATGGACAATGCCATCGCGATATAACATCGCAAACATGATTGACGTCAATATTTTTACGCGTATTATAGGCGTATTGGGTTCTGTAAACATGTTGTTAATGTTGAACAGCTGCTTTTTTGGGAAATTTATGGTATTTTGTGGGGATACCATATTTTGATTATCCATATATTATATAAAAATGAGGTGTATGTTTGTTTGTTTGTTTGCAGATTTTTGTTACGACATCACGCCTAAGCCACCGAACCGATTTAAATGAAATTTAAATGAAATAAAAAGCAACATACGGATTTTTAATGACATTTTTAGTTTTTAGATAATTTGTTGAATATATATATAATGGGTGATTTTATAAGAACTATCGGAAAGTAAAAAAAAAAAACACATAAAATTCAGAAAAATGCATGAAATATTTATTTGGATCGATAGTTGGGTCGATATAATTTAATGTTTGAAGATTATTTCATGCAAATGTTGGCCGCGGCTGCGCCTCAAATGGTCCATCCGCTTAGTCCAATTTTGGCATACTCTTTCCAACATTTCGGCCGGTATCTCACGAATAATGTTGGCAATGTTGACTTCCAGTGCGTCAATCGAAGCGGGCTTGTCGCTATAGACATTAGCCTTAACATAGCCCCACAAAAAATAGTCTAGAGGCGTTAAATCGCACGATCTGGGCGGCCAATTGACTGGACCCAAGCGTGAAATAAACTGTTCACCGAACTCGCCTCTCAATTGGTCCATTGTTTCGCGTCTGTGTGGCATGTGGCACCGTCTTGTTGAAACCACATGTCATGCAAGTCAAGCTCTTCCATTTTGGGCAGAAAAAAGTTTGTTATCATCGCACGGTAGCGCTCACCATTCACAGTAACGTTGTGATTCGCATCATCTTTGAAGAAATACGGCCCAATGATGCCGCCAGCCCATAATCCGCACCAAACGGTTGTTTTTTGTGGTCGCACTCTACGTAAACGTGTTGTTCGTTTAATGTCCAACAATGTAAATTTGGTGCGAAATTTTTTTACAATAGCCCGAATAGAAGCCTCAGTAGGTCGATTAAACTGACCATAAAATGGAAGAAGCGCGCGATGAACTGTCTTAACAGAGCACGCATTTTGGTAATAAAATTCAATAATTTGCAAGCGTTGTTCGTTTGTAAGACGTTTCATGATTAAATTATAGACCAAACTGAAGATGTTTGACAGTAACACAAGATACAAAACGTGCGTGAGCTGTCAAAACTAGTGTTGCCAAAAAGATAATAGCAAAAAAATCACTCGTTACATATACAAATGTATTTTGCTTTAAGACTTGTCAAAAAATCTGTCACACATATGTAATTTTAGGCCACACTATAATAGTTTTTGAGCGCAAATGAGTTTTGATATAACAAATTTTTTATCTCTACTTGCTGTTATTTTTAACAATTACTGCCAATTTTAAACTATAACAAAAATCTCTTTTCATTAATTACTTAAATCAAAATTAATTCACTAATCTCGGACATTTAAATTCGATTAAAGTTGTATACATTACCATATGATTTTGACTGCTTGGTCTTCTTTCGCAAACAAAAAAATTTGTGGCCGCTGATAAATCTGCTTTTGTTGTCATGAAATTCGGGTTTTCTTTGTCTATATTTCGCTTTCTATCATTTTGTAAGCTGTTTTTATTCTTTTAAAACATTGCAGCAACCCTTCATTATTCTTATTTCCTAAATGGAGAAAAATATTTTTTTTTTTAATTGTTCTTTGTTACAGCATGTTGACAGAACGCGTTGCAATCAAAACGTGCGCGAGTGGCATATGGACGATTACGTAACAATTTGCGTCTATAGAAGACGTTCCTTACTTTTCGTCTAGACTTAAATAGTTTCGTGCATATACAGTTGCCCATCTACAATAAATTTTATTTCTTAACTTTTTCTCATACAAAATTGTTTTTTATCCAAAATAATGGTAACGCTTTTAATGGGGCACATTACTAAAAGCTTTGCTTGTACGTAAACGAAATAGATTTTAGCTAGAGATTTTCAACACAAATAAATGAAATAAAGTTGTTTAGTTCAAATAATGGTAGCTTTCCAGTTTTTGATGTAAAAGTTAACAATTAATTGGTAAGACGAATGCTATTTTCCAATTGGCTGTTTTTAGCGCCAATGACCCACTTTCTGTCTTCTAAATAAAAAAAATTACGGGATACGTTTTTTACAAAAATCGCGATATAACACCGCAAACATGATTGACGTCAATATTTTTACGCGTATTATAGGCGTATTGGGTTCTGTAAACATGCTGTTAATGTTGAACAGCTGCTTTTTTGGGAAATTTATGGTATTTTGTGTGGCTACCATATATTGATTATCCATATATTATATAAAAATGAGGTGTATATTTGTTTGTTTGTTTGCAGTTTTTTGTTACGACATCAAGCCTAAGCCACCGAACCGATGTAAATGAAATTTGGTACACAGGTAGACATTTGGCGCACAATTAATATAGGCTGTATCTTTTTCCCGGATCTTGGACCAGGAGGGGATAAAATGGGTCAAAACCACCTTCTACGCATTTGGCATTTGTTACGGCATCACGCATAAACGGCTAAACCGATTTAAATAAAATTTAGTACACAGATCGATATTTAGCGCACAATTAATAGAGGATGTATTTGTTTCCCGGAGTTTGGATCAGGAGGGGACAAAATGGGTCAAACCACCCCCTGTCATTTGTTACGGTATCACGCCTAAACGGGTGAACCGATTTAAATGAAATTCGGTAGATAAATAGATATTTTACCCAAAATTAATATAGGTTATATTTTTGTCCGGATTTTGGACCAGGAGGGGATAAAATGGGTCAAAACGACCCCCTACGCACAACTCTGTCATTTGTTACGGCATCACGCCTAACCGGCTGAACCGATTTAAATTAAATTTGGTACACAGATAGATATTAGGCCCAAAATTAATATAAGCTATATTTGTTTCCCTGATTTTGGACCAGGAGGGGATAAAATGGGTCAAAACCACCCCTATGCATTTGGCATTTGTTACGGCATCACGCCTACACGGCTAAGCCGATTTAAATAAAATTTGGTACACAGATAGATATTTAGCGCACAATTAATATAGTCTGTATTTGTTTCCCGGATTGTGAACCAGGAGGGGACAAAATGGGTCAAAACCACTTGCTACGCACAACTCTGTCATTTGTTACGGCATCAAGCCTAATGGCTAGGCCGATTTAAATCAAATTCGGTACGTAGATATATATTTGGCCCACAATTAATATAGGCTGTATTTTTTCCTAGATTTTGGACCAGGAGGGGACGAAATGGGTCAAAACAACCCCCTACGCACAACTCTGTCATTTGTTACGGCATCACCCCCAAACGGCTGAACCGATTTAAATGAAATTTGATACACAGTTGGATATTTGGCCCACAATCAATAAAGGCTATATTCGCTTCCCGGATTTTGTACCTAGAGGGGGCAAACGGATTAAAACATCCTTCTTCGCGTAACTGTAATTTATCAACAGTTTTCAAAATTTTTGGTGTTGTTGGAGAGGACTTCCGTTCCCCACACATAACTCTGTAATTTGTCGACCGATTCTTAAAATTCATTTTTGGTTTCAAATGGTTTACTTGCGGCTTAGGCCCATTATTTTTTTTTTTTAAATCGGTGGGGAAATTTGTTCCATATGTGAATTGATTTTCAAAATTCTTTGTTTGTTTGAAAGGCTTTGCCTGCAGTTTTGTTCTGTAATATTTTTCAAACATCGATGGGGAAATTCGCACTTCCCCTTGCTTAACTATGTCATTCATTTTTGGAAAAGTGGGAGGAGGGATAAGGGAAGGTTGGTCTTCCACACATAACTCTTTCATTTATCAATAGATTTTTAAAATTATTTTTTGGTTTGCTTAGTCACATATTTTTTTTATTTTTTTAAATCGATGGGGAAAATTGCTCACTCTCTTGCTTATCTCTGTCATTTGTGAACCGATTTTCAAATTTACTTTATTTTGTTTAAAATGGTTCGCCTAAGCTTCAGGCATAATTTGTTTCCGAAAATCGGTGGTTAATTTGCAACACCTCTGTCATTTGTGAACCGATTTTCAAACATTTTATTTTGTTTGAAAGGATTTGCTGAAGTTTAGTCCCATAATTTTTTTTTCGAAGTTTGCAACACCTCTGTCATTTGTGAACCGATTTTCAAACATTTTATTTTGTTTGAAAGGATTTGCCTGAAGTTTACTCCCATAATTTTTTTTCGAAGTTTAAGATTAACTCTGTCATAATTGAACCGAACTTCAAAATAGTTTTTTTTTGTTTGAAAGAGTTTGCTTGAAGTTGGACACACAGAAGTCAATATGGAACGGACAAATTGGTATCCCAATATATTGATTATCGCATAGCTATGCCATTTCTTGACCGATTTCAAAAGTTTTTATTTGAAAGGACACAAAAGGTTTGGTACTATAAAAAATTGCGGACGAACACACAATTAGTAGCAGGATACACTATTTGATCTAACGCATAATTGCGTCCGTATGTTAATCATTATAATTTGTTCAATGGGATCTTTGTAATGAAATCGGTTTTTTCAGAGTTATTTCGTCCATATTGTCGTGTGCACCTTGCGTAGGGTAAAACAGTTTTTGTTGGCAACGAATCCTAAACATCTGGCAATCAAAAAGCTATCAAACAGCTGTGAGTGGGAAAGTAAAGGAACAAAAACAAGAAAGGAGGTACAAAAACAAAATAAACGTGAAAATAACAGTTTAATAGCTGAAAAGCTGAGGAGACATATTTGAATGGCGTGACCAAGGCTTTTTGGAAGCCCGAGAAGAAAATGTCGGCCTTGTTGAATTTCTGAATATGGCGTGACTGGTGGTTTTTTCGGGTGATTGCGTGTAAAAAAAATAGAAGATAAAATAAAACTCTCGCTGCAAAAATAATTAAAACGAAAATAATTCAAAGTTTTAAGTGAAGAGGATTTAGTTGTTGCAGGGCCCCTTTGTCCATTACAACGCGGGTAAATACGGCCCTGTAACAATTAATGTTTTTTTTTTGTTTTTTTATGAGGCACTATCACGTGTGGCCAACAGCCTGGCTGTCTTGATCATGGCCGTGCCAAAGTATTTTTCTTTTGTCCACCTTGTGTATGCAATTGTCCCAATTGCAGTGGAACAACACAAGGGCCGGGAATCGTTTTATTGTGGCGAGTCAAACCACAGCTTTATGCCTGACTCTAGACCTGAAAAGAAAGAAATATATATTAGTTGGAATACAGACAAATGGAACGATATATTTCATTTACCTGAAAAAAAGAGAAAATAATTAATAAATTTAAGTAAAACAAGACATAAATGATCTTCACTTACCATGTGCAGTTTTCAATGTAAATAAGAAAAATAGACGGGAAATTATTGACAGCTGGCGGATGACATATACCCAGGCTGGTGGCTATGAAACGAAATAAACTATCTTCTATGTGGGCGGGATGATATCTTAATGCATAGGTTTTTGTTTTTGGACGTTAGGTTCGAACGATACTCCGAAATGTTGATAGATCCCTGAAAAGGATATAGGTTACAGAATAGATAAGGATAAACAGGTGAATTATGAAGGAACAAGATGTAGTATACCTAAGGGACTAATTCGGAGGGAAAACTGGGATATAAAAGAGGATTTGTTCGGCCATTTTAGTGACATTAAAGTGGTGAAGCTAATATGATAAATCAAAATTTAAATGGTGACAAAAAAATAAATAAATAGAAGAAAAAATAATTTTTAACAAACAGTGCAAATATAAAAGAAAAAGAACATTAAATTAAAACTAACAAATTAAAGCCAATTTAAATCAAGAAAAGTAAAGTGTATCTAAAATTGACAAAAGGAATATAAGTATTAAAGCGAACAGGATATCAAGGGCGAAGGACATCAGTGCATAATATTTGAGCAAGTGAGGTTACGATAAATAGGGTACAGAGTTTAAAAAGGAAAACAGCCAGAAAGGAACCTGCAATGTCGTCCCAAATTGTAGACGGAGTAAGCGGAAATAAATTACAGCCCTAGAAGTCCACCGAAGGCTGTAGGAAAACACTGTACCAGGTAACCTTAAATAAGGCAGATTTTATTATGAGCATAAGCAGTTTCCCGATATTTGAGAAAAGAAAAGTATTGAAGTTCGATAAAAAACCAGTGTGGATTAGTAATGTCCAATTGAAAGAAAAGTCGCTGAAAACAAAACTATTTAAAAGTACATTTAAAAAAAAATAGTAAGCTAACCACTTTAAAACCCAACAACAAAAAAGTACACATTTAACGCAAATGAGCAGCTCCCATTAGGCAATTTAATCGTCTTAAGTATATACAAACTATTTAACTTCTGTGCCTTTATAATTGTTGTGTAAAAGTTAGGTTAGGTTAGTTAATAATAGTTCCATTAATAAAGAAAAAGTAAGACTAATTTGATAAATTTTTTTTAATCTCATTTGTTGAAATAAACGAAATAATCTCTTTTTTTTTTATAAAGTCCTTTTCTTGTCTAGAGCAACTCGTGCCGTATTAAGTGGCTCAGTGTACATCAGAAACCAACCGTTTAAGAGAGCTCTTTTAGGCAGGTAGTTTATGATTGGAGTCAGTCAGTGAACGGAAATAAGGGATCAAATTACCAAACGTAGCAAATGAGGAAATGGTTATGAAAAGGGAAGAGAATTAAGTTCGTTTATTTACCAATAAAAATAAAACCCGGATGAGAGAATAATTGAAGCCCAGTCTTAGGCGAGTTTTGATAAATATATTAGTCTTGTTTTTTTAATATAAGTATGTTTAGTGTTGTGTTAGTTTAAAATTTATTTGTTAGTTTACCATTTAATTGTTAGTTTGAATAATTATTTGTTAGTATTTATAGCTAGGATTTTCCGCTAGAGGAGATCATAAAAAAAATTAAATTTGAATTAAAAAGAACGTTTGTTTAAAAAAAAACCTGGAAACAGGATTCGATTAATATCCATTAAACAGTATCTGATTTTTTTATTTTATGACCAAGAAAAGTATATAAAAGAAAAAGAAACTGAATAGACATTAAATTTTAAGTAGAGTAAGGATTTAACATTACTATTGTTAGGATTAAGTTTTTATAATAAATTATGTATTGAGCTGTTTAAAAGAAAAAAACTATGGCTTTCTAAATAGATAAAGTGGGTTGTTGAAGTAAGGTAAGTGTGGTGTGAGTGGTGATTTTTTTTTAAAGGGGTCCCAAACAACGTTGAGGATAATGGAGACCATGGTAGGGTTAGGGCTACTGGAAGATGTCATCTACCTCCCTCTCAAGATGTGTATGTTTTTTTTGGTTAAGTGTTAGTACACTCTCATTTTATTGGTACGTGCTTTTAGGGCTAGAGGTATGGGACTAATGCAGACTCCACTGAGATGCCACTAGCAAGCCGAGCGCTCCCTCTAGTGCCACACTAGGCTCACGTAACAATATGGCGCCCAAACGGAAGCATTAGACATTACCTTGTCGTATGTCAGAGAAATTGTGTTTTCGTGTGTAGAAAATCAAAACATGTATATAGACCACTAAAGCAAAATAAATAGCCCAATACACTTTTTTTTTATTTGCCGAGAGTTTTTGGAATATGCATTTCGTAGCCGTTCTGGGTGACCGGAAGTCCGTTGTACGTAAGCTTTATCACCAGGAATTCTGGCAAAGATGGAAGTAAGTGTAACAAGTTCAGCAGGTAACGTGTAGTTCATAGGCGTTCAAAAATTTTGACCCTAGTTGTACTCAACGTACCTTTTGGTAATAAAAGTTCGTAATAATTTCAGCCGTAAATCTGATTGATAAGGCGATATACTGACAGACCGATAGCCGCTCAAAGTGAAAGTTTTGAGGTCTGAAGTATCGGGAAAAGCAGTATTGTTGGCCTCGTCTTATAAGTGTAATTGAATTTATAATTAGAGTGTTAGTCAGGTCTATGGCACAAGACATAATTTTTTTTTAAGTTTTCCACATCTATGAGAGCTCCATAGGGAGAGTAAATTTGAAAATTGAAATATATGAATCACACCCACCACCACTACTTATAACAGCCCAGCAATAGAAAATTTAGAGTTTCAAAAGAAAACGTCACCAATTGAACCATTTGTGGAGATTTTTTTTCTTCACCTTTTAAGTGTTACCCGTTTTAGCGCACAAACCGTTTTAGATAAGTGATTTTTTTTTGTGTGTAATAAAGGTACTAGGTCACAAAGCAAAACCAGAAAAAGCCGTCAACTTGAATTTGATGCGAATAGGAGTTCACAGCATATAGTATCGAGAAAAAGAAACAAACACTCCAATAGTGAATTAAATATATCCTCTCTGCCCACAGACCCGAAATTAATGAAAATGAGTAACCCGAATATAACTGAAGCAGGTAGTAATAGAGCAGGACAAGTTGTAGACTTATCCGGCAGCATTTTGACAGGGAATCAGAGGCAGGCCTGGCCTGAAAGTAATATTAGTAGGCAAAACATGCCTCCTGATAATGGCAATGCAGAATCGAATGTACCGGAAGATGTGCGAGATTTAGTAGCCGATGAGGCGTTAAGCGTTCAGAAGAGCTTAGAAAACAAAGTTAAAGAGATGGTCCAAAAAGAAATGATCGAGGTCAATAAAAATATTAATGAGTTGACAAAGGCCGTACAGAGCTTGTCCAGGGGTGGGATAATGTCCAACGCTGTAAATAGGGAACGAAACAGTTCTGATAGTGGTAGAGGCAATAGCATAAATGCGCAAAATACACCAGCTAGAGCTGAAATTACCCCCCCACACTTGTCGATAGACAACATTTTTGGCCAAACCTACCCAATACCGAATGTGCAGACTAATAACACCAACTTTTCTGAAAATAACAATAATAATTTGAATCATAATCGCAACAATAATAACAATACTAATAACTTACCGGAACTGTCTAGAGCAGCGGCATCGAGCGTTTCTGTCGAAAATCTTTTTAGACAACATTATAACCCCACAAACCGTAATACAGCATTCTCTAATTTCCCTCATCAACAAGAAAATACGTTAGGCCCAAATAATACCCAAAATTCTACAGATAAAATCTGGATTAGGGTCGATAAATTTAATATTGTTTTTAATGGCGATACGTCATCGATGGCAGTTGCAGATTTCATCTTCAGGCTTGAGCATCTTCAAGCACATTATAACATTCCTTGGGGGGAGGTACTAAGGGATTTTCACCTTTTGGTATCAGGCTCCGCTAGAGAATGGTATTGGTGGTTCATCAGGAATCATTGTGTTTCGGATTGGCATAGTCTTCGAGCAGCTTTATTAAGTCGATATCAGGTTGTGCGATCAAATTTTGAATGCATGAGAGACCTGGTAGAAAGGAGACAAAATATGAATGAGTCTATCGACACGTATTTTCATGTTATGTGCCAATTACGTTCCAGGTTGATTCAGCAAATGCCTGAGTATGATATGATAAGAATTTTAAAAAGAAATATTAAAGACAGTATAAGAAGAATTGTTTATCCTATGGCTATATCTTCGGAAGAACAGCTACGCGTAGAATGTAACGAGGCCGAAAAAGCATTTATGAGGCGAGACCTAAATGGTCAACAACAGCCGTTACGTCCTACAAGACATGTAAACGAAATCGATTTCGGCAAGGATTATGAAGAAAGCGTTGTACAAAACACAGAAGAACTAGCAGCAATACGAATAAGCCAACAACAAAAAACACAGTTAGTTTGTTGGAACTGCAAAGTGCCAGGACATGTATTCATGGAGTGTCCGTCGACTGAAAGGTCACTTTTCTGTTATCGTTGTGGGAAACCCAACGTGATTGCACCAAAATATCCTATATGCCAGAAGGAAAACTCGAAGATAGGCGAGAGATCGACAGGGGGCTCTCGTCGGAACGAAGCCCCTGCTCAGTAAAATCTTTAGAAAAGCCAAACCCATCAGAAGGTGTAGAGGGAGAAACAACTATTGCTCAAAAACTCCTGATGGCGAACAACAAAAATTATTTACCCCGATTTAGACATTATTTACCTTTAGAGATCAGGCAAAAAAATTATGAGGAAGTTAGAAACCGTATTTTTAACGTTGAGTCCACACTACAACCAGTTTCTAAACGTATTTTGAAGATCCGCTAAAAAAATTTGATAAACGACGAATAATTAGACGATGTCTTGTAGAGTCAGTCTGTAGGGCCAGTGAAGATTTCGATCCTCGAGTTTTTGCTGAAGTAATAGTAGAAGGGGAGCCGATAATGGGACTGCTAGATACAGGTGCCTCTGTCAGTATTTTAGGGAAAGGCTGTAGAGAACTAATACAGAAATTAGAGCTTAGTATTCTGCCGATGGTGACCAATGTGAAAACGGCCAGTGGTCATCAGCATAGAATACTGGGAAAAGTAAAATTATCCATACGGTACAAAGAACAAGAGCACGTCATGCTGTTGTATCTTTGCCCCGACTTGGAACAAGTTCTCTACTTAGGTATTGATTTTTGGCGACAATTCGGCTTGGCACCTGAAATAGTAAACATTGATGAAGTGAACATGTTAAAAATTGAACAAGAGATGGTGGATCGAGAAAACGAGTACAGGTTAAAGCCTCACGATCTAACCACAGAACAAAAAGAGCAAATACAGAATGTGATAAGCAAGTTTTATACATTTGAAGAAAATGGTTTAGGGCATACTTCATTAGAAAAACATACTATAAAATTGGTAGAGGGCGCGGTTCCGTTTAAAGATAGATATTACCCGATATCCCCAGCTGTACAAGAAATTACATATAAAGAGATAGACACAATGTTGAGCTTAGGAGTTATAGAAGAAAGCAACAGCCCGTGGAACAATCGGACTACGATTGTCAGAAAGCCTGGAAAGAATAGATTTTGTTTAGATGCGCGCAAGCTTAATAAGCTTACGGTGAAGGATGCATATCCCCTACAGAACATCGATGGTATACTCAGCAGAATTGATGAAACGTATTACATAAGTAGTGTGGACTTGAAATATGCATTTTGGCAGATAGAGCTGGATGAAGATAGCAAGCAATACACCGCTTTTACAGTTGCCGGCCGTCCGCTTTATCAATTTAGGGTGATGCCGTTTAGACTCTGCAACGCGGCGCAGAGACTTTGCCGATTAATGGACCGAGTAATACCACAGAGTCTGAAAGAAAACGTTTTTATCTACCTTGATGACCTGTTGGTAATTTCCAGTACTTTTGAAAGACATGTAAAATTATTAGAAGAAGTAGCCGACTGCCTAAGAAAAGCAAATATCACCATTGGTATAAAAAAATCTAAATTTTGTTTCCAGGAACTCAAGTACTTAGGATTTATTATCGGGGGAGGAACATTGAAAACTGATCCTGACAAGATTCGGGCGATCAAAAACATTAAAATACCTAAAACAACGAGAGAGGTAAGAAGTTTTCTTGGTACCGCAGGTTGGTACAGGCGGTTTATCAAGAACTTCGCCACCCTCTCGGCCCCTTTAACAGATACGTTAAAAAAGTCTGTAAAGTTTTTAATGACTCCTGAGGCAGCTGGATCGTTTGAGATGCTTAAGAAAGCGCTTACTACGGCTCCCGTACTAAAACATGCCGATTTTAAAAGAAGATTCTATATCCAATGTGATGCATCGGATTACGGTATAGGCGCGGTACTTTACCAATTAAACGACAGTCAGGAAGAACACCCTATAGCATACTACTCACAAAAACTTAATTCATGCCAGAAAAATTACAGCGTAACGGAGAAAGAGTGTTTGGCAGCAGTAATGGCCATAAACAAATTTCGAGCCTACGTGGAAATGATGCCATTCACTGTAGTGACCGACCACGCTAGCTTAAAGTGGCTCATGTCCTTGAAAGACCTCAATGGCAGACTGGCAAGATGGTCGCTACAGCTTCAATCGTACGACTTTGAGATAGAACACCGTAAAGGATCGGACAACATAGTTGCCGATATGCTATCTAGAGCACCTCAAGATTTAGAGGTCAGTGAAATCAGTCGTGAACGGTTGTTAGACTTTGAGGCAATAGAGTTCGAAAGCGATGAATATTTGGAATTAATTAAAAATATAGAAGAGAATTTAGAGAAACTGCCAGATCTGAAAGTGGTTGACGGTCTAATATTTAAACGCACATTGTTTGATCAGCCATGGGAAGAAGAATACCAGTGGAGACTCTGGATACCAACAAATATTACGTCAGCAATAATAGAAAAAGCCCATACGTCCAAAACAGCAGCCCATGGAGGCATCGCAAAAACCTTGGACAGAATAAAGCGGTTCTTTTATTGGCCCAAGATGACCACACAGGTTAGAAATTATGTTGGACAGTGTCAAATATGCAAAGAAACGAAACCATCAAATCAAAAGCTAATGCCAGGAATAGGGGAGGAAGTCGTGACTGAACGCCCATTTCAGAAATTGTACATAGATTTTTTAGGGAAGTATCCGCGATCTAAAAACGGGAATTGCTACATTTTTATAGTGGTGGATCACTTCACCAAATTCACGTTTTTAAAAGCCATGAAAGAGGCTACCACCAAAAACGTCGTACAATTTTTAGTTCACGAAATATTCCATAAATTTGGAGTGCCAGAGACGATCCACAGCGATAATGGTGCGCAATTCACAGCAAAAGCGTTTCAAAACATGATAGAAGGCTACAAAATTCAACACTTAAAGACAGCTGTGTATTCTCCACAGTCTAACGCCTCGGAAAGGGTCAACCAATCCGTATTGGCAGCAATTAGGGCATACCTAGAACAAGATCGTAGGGACTGGGACCTATATTTGACAGAAATCGAATGTGCATTACGAACGTCGGTACATTCAGCCACAGACGTTACGCCATTTTTCTCATTGTTCGGATTCCACATGTTCTCTAGCGGAACCGATTATAAATTAGCCAGGAAGCTTCAATCTCTAACAGATCATAATATTGAAAATTTAAACAGAAACGAAAAACTAGACCTCATGCGTAACAAAATTAAAATTAACATGCACGAAGCATACGAAAGAAGCGCTGAAAGATATAATAAAAGGGCGCGAATAGTTAAATTTCTTCCCGGCCAAGAAGTCTACAGGAGAAACACGGTATTGAGCGATTTTGGTAAAAACATTAACAACAAATTCACTAGAAAGTTTCTAAAGTGCAGAATTCTGAAACCGGTGGGGAAAAACATGTATGAACTCGAATCACCCGACGGAAAGCCCATAGGCGTCCACCATGTCAAGGACATTAAAATTTAAAGTGCAATAATAGAGCCTGAAATCTGTGATATAGTTAGATAGTGCAATATTAGAATTAGGTAAACAAAATACTTGACAATATTTTTTTGTGTGTATAGTGTTTGTCCTGAGACTTTTATTGACACTGTGTACCTGAGATTTTAGACAATATTATAAGCGTTTAAGATTTATTACCTTATTTATACAAATTTTATTTCAGTTAAAAAAAAATAAATTTTAATTTTGTTTTACATACCCCCACAGAAGACGCGCAAACAGATTTTAAATAATTTCGCCGAAATGTGTTCATACCGGGAGCTTCGGTGGCCCATGTATAATCATGATGGTATACCTGCAAGAAAACGAACAACACACAAAGTAAACTCTTTTACAGAGAATCTTACGTATACTTCCCTAAAAATAACACCGAGTAGTTAGGCCTCCCGAATAAACACCGACCTGTCCAATCTAGAAACATTTCGTAGCATGAAATTACTGCTATTTGCCCGGCTAGAGACAGCTCAGGGCATGGGAGTTCCCCACGTTGAACGGAAAGCACCATAAGCCCCGCACACCGTTCCTAACATCGATTACTCGTTATCAACGGAGTTTTGTTGCAGGGCCCCTTTGTCCATTACAACCCGGGTAAATACGGCCCTGTAACAATTAATGTTTTTTTTTGTTTGTTTATGAGGCACTATCCCGTGTGGCCAACAGCCTAGCTGTCTTGATCATGGCCGTGCCAAAGTATTTTTCTTTTGTCCACCTTGTGTATGCAATTGGCCCAATTGCAGTGGAACAACACAAGGGCCGGAAATCGTTTTATTGTGGCGAGTCAAACCACAGCTTTATGCCTGACTCTAGACCTGAAAAGAAAGAAATATATATTAGTTGGAATACAGACAAATGGAACGATATATTTCATTTACCTGAAAAAAAGAGAAAATAATTAATAAATTTAAGTAAAACAAGACATAAATGATCTTCACTTACCATGTGCAGTTTTCAATGTAAATAAGAAAAATAGACGGGAAATTATTGACAGCTGGCGGATGACATATACCCAGGCTGGTGGCTATGAAACGAAATAAACTATCTACTATGTGGGCGGGATGATATCTTATGCATAGGTTTTTGTTTTTGGACGTTAGGCTCGAACGATACTCCGAAATGTTGATAGATCCCTGAAAAGGATATAGGTTACAGAATAGATAAGGATAAACAGGTGAATTATGAAGGAACAAGATGTAGTATACCTAAGGGACTAATTCGGAGGGAAAACTGGGATATAAAAGAGGATTTGTTCGGCCATTTTAGTGACATTAAAGTGGTGAAGCTAATATGATAAATCAAAATTTAAATGGTGACAAAAAAATAAATAAATAGAAGAAAAAATAATTTTTAACAAACAGTGCAAATATAAAAGAAAAAGAACATTAAATTAAAACTAACAAATTAAAGCCAATTTAAATCAAGAAAAGTAAAGTGTATCTAAAATTGACAAAAGGAATATAAGTATTAAAGCGAACAGGATATCAAGGGCGAAGGACATCAGTGCATAATATTTGAGCAAGTGAGGTTACGATAAATAGGGTACAGAGTTTAAAAAGGAAAACAGCCAGAAAGGAACCTGCAATGTCGTCCCAAATTGTAGACGGAGTAAGCGGAAATAAATTACAGCCCTAGAAGTCCACCGAAGGCTGTAGGAAAACACTGTACCAGGTAACCTTAAATAAGGCAGATTTTATTATGAGCATAAGCAGTTTCCCGATATTTGAGAAAAGAAAAGTATTGAAGTTCGATAAAAAACCAGTGTGGATTAGTAATGTCCAATTGAAAGAAAAGTCGCTGAAAACAAAACTATTTAAAAGTACATTTAAAAAAAAAATAGTAAGCTAACCACTTTAAAACCCAACAACAAAAAAGTACACATTTAACGCAAATGAGCAGCTCCCATTAGGCAATTTAATCGTCTTAAGTATATACAAACTATTTAACTTCTGTGCCTTTATAATTGTTGTGTAAAAGTTAGGTTAGGTTAGTTAATAATAGTTCCATTAATAAAGAAAAAGTAAGACTAATTTGATAAATTTTTTTTAATCTCATTTGTTGAAATAAACGAAATAATCTCTTTTTTTTTATAAAGTCCTTTTCTTGTCTAGAGCAACTCGTGCCGTATTAAGTGGCTCAGTGTACATCAGAAACCAACCGTTTAAGAGAGCTCTTTTAGGCAGGTAGTTTATGATTGGAGTCAGTCAGTGAACGGAAATAAGGGATCAAATTACCAAACGTAGCAAATGAGGAAATGGTTATGAAAAGGGAAGAGAATTAAGTTCGTTTATTTACCAATAAAAATAAAACCCGGATGAGAGAATAATTGAAGCCCAGTCTTAGGCGAGTTTTGATAAATATATTAGTCTTGTTTTTTTAATATAAGTATGTTTAGTGTTGTGTTAGTTTAAAATTTATTTGTTAGTTTACCATTTAATTGTTAGTTTGAATAATTATTTGTTAGTATTTATAGCTAGGATTTTCCGCTAGAGGAGATCATAAAAAAAATTAAATTTGAATTAAAAAGAACGTTTGTTTAAAAAAAACCTGGAAACAGGATTCGATTAATATCCATTAAACAGTATCTGATTTTTTTTATTTTATGACCAAGAAAAGTATATAAAAGAAAAAGAAACTGAATAGACATTAAATTTTAAGTAGAGTAAGGATTTAACATTACTATTGTTAGAATTAAGTTTTTATAATAAATTATGTATTGAGCTGTTTAAAAGAAAAAAACTATGGCTTTCTAAATAGATAAAGTGGGTTGTTGAAGTAAGGTAAGTGTGGTGTGAGTGGTGATTTTTTTTTTAAAGGGGTCCCAAACAACGTTGAGGATAATGGAGACCATGGTAGGGTTAGGGCTACTGGAAGATGTCATCTACCTCCCTCTCAAGATGTGTATGTTTTTTTTGGTTAAGTGTTAGTACACTCTCATTTTATTGGTACGTGCTTTTAGGGCTAGAGGTATGGGACTAATGCAGACTCCACTGAGATGCCACTAGCAAGCCGAGCGCTCCCTCTAGTGCCACACTAGGCTCACGTAACAATATGGCGCCCAAACGGAAGCATTAGACATTACCTTGTCGTATGTCAGAGAAATTGTGTTTTCGTGTGTAGAAAATCAAAACATGTATATAGACCACTAAAGCAAAAGAAATAGCCCAATACATTTCTTTTTATTTGCCGAGAGTTTTTGGAATATGCATTTCGTAGCCGTTCTGGGTGACCGGAAGTCCGTTGTACGTAAGCTTTATCACCAGGAATTCTGGCAAAGATGGAAGTAAGTGTAACAAGTTCAGCAGGTAACGTGTAGTTCATAGGCGTTCAAAAATTTTGACCCTAGTTGTACTCAACGTACCTTTTGGTAATAAAAGTTCGTAATAATTTCAGCCGTAAATCTGATTGATAAGGCGATATACTGACAGACCGATAGCCGCTCAAAGTGAAAGTTTTGAGGTCTGAAGTATCGGGAAAAGCAGTATTGTTGGCCTCGTCTTATAAGTGTAATTGAATTTATAATTAGAGTGTTAGTCAGGTCTATGGCACAAGACATAATTTTTTTTTAAGTTTTCCACATCTATGAGAGCTCCATAGGGAGAGTAAATTTGAAAATTGAAATATATGAATCACACCCACCACCACTACTTATAACAGCCCAGCAATAGAAAATTTAGAGTTTCAAAAGAAAACGTCACCAATTGAACCATTTGTGGAGATTTTTTTTCTTCACCTTTTAAGTGTTACCCGTTTTAGCGCACAAACCGTTTTAGATAAGTGATTTTTTTTGTGTGTAATAAAGGTACTAGGTCACAAAGCAAAACCAGAAAAAGCCGTCAACTTGAATTTGATGCGAATAGGAGTTCACAGCATATAGTATCGAGAAAAAGAAACAAACACTCCAATAGTGAATTAAATATATCCTCTCTGCCCACAGACCCGAAATTAATGAAAATGAGTAACCCGAATATAACTGAAGCAGGTAGTAATAGAGCAGGACAAGTTGTAGACTTATCCGGCAGCATTTTGACAGGGAATCAGAGGCAGGCCTGGCCTGAAAGTAATATTAGTAGGCAAAACATGCCTCCTGATAATGGCAATGCAGAATCGAATGTACCGGAAGATGTGCGAGATTTAGTAGCCGATGAGGCGTTAAGCGTTCAGAAGAGCTTAGAAAACAAAGTTAAAGAGATGGTCCAAAAAGAAATGATCGAGGTCAATAAAAATATTAATGAGTTGACAAAGGCCGTACAGAGCTTGTCCAGGGGTGGGATAATGTCCAACGCTGTAAATAGGGAACGAAACAGTTCTGATAGTGGTAGAGGCAATAGCATAAATGCGCAAAATACACCAGCTAGAGCTGAAATTACCCCCCCACACTTGTCGATAGACAACATTTTTGGCCAAACCTACCCAATACCGAATGTGCAGACTAATAACACCAACTTTTCTGAAAATAACAATAATAATTTGAATCATAATCGCAACAATAATAACAATACTAATAACTTACCGGAACTGTCTAGAGCAGCGGCATCGAGCGTTTCTGTCGAAAATCTTTTTAGACAACATTATAACCCCACAAACCGTAATACAGCATTCTCTAATTTCCCTCATCAACAAGAAAATACGTTAGGCCCAAATAATACCCAAAATTTTACAGATAAAATCTGGATTAGGGTCGATAAATTTAATATTGTTTTTAATGGCGATACGTCATCGATGGCAGTTGCAGATTTCATCTTCAGGCTTGAGCATCTTCAAGCACATTATAACATTCCTTGGGGGGAGGTACTAAGGGATTTTCACCTTTTGGTATCAGGCTCCGCTAGAGAATGGTATTGGTGGTTCATCAGGAATCATTGTGTTTCGGATTGGCATAGTCTTCGAGCAGCTTTATTAAGTCGATATCAGGTTGTGCGATCAAATTTTGAATGCATGAGAGACCTGGTAGAAAGGAGACAAAATATGAATGAGTCTATCGACACGTATTTTCATGTTATGTGCCAATTACGTTCCAGGTTGATTCAGCAAATGCCTGAGTATGATATGATAAGAATTTTAAAAAGAAATATTAAAGACAGTATAAGAAGAATTGTTTATCCTATGGCTATATCTTCGGAAGAACAGCTACGCGTAGAATGTAACGAGGCCGAAAAAGCATTTATGAGGCGAGACCTAAATGGTCAACAACAGCCGTTACGTCGTACAAGACATGTAAACGAAATCGATTTCGGCAAGGATTATGAAGAAAGCGTTGTACAAAACACAGAAGAACTAGCAGCAATACGAATAAGCCAACAACAAAAAACACAGTTATTTTGTTGGAACTGCAAAGTGCCAGGACATGTATTCATGGAGTGTCCGTCGACTGAAAGGTCACTTTTCTGTTATCGTTGTGGGAAACCCAACGTGATTGCACCAAAATGTCCTATATGCCAGAAGGAAAACTCGAAGATAGGCGAGAGATCGACAGGGGGCTCTCGTCGGAACGAAGCCCCTGCTCAGTAAAATCTTTAGAAAAGCCAAACCCATCAGAAGGTGTAGAGGGAGAAACAACTATTGCTCAAAAACTCCTGATGGCGAACAACAAAAATTATTTACCCCGATTTAGACATTATTTACCTTTAGAGATCAGGCAAAAAAATTATGAGGAAGTTAGAAACCGTATTTTTAACGTTGAGTCCACACTACAACCAGTTTCTAAACGTATTTTGAAGATCCGAAAAAAATTTGATAAACGACGAATAATTAGACGATGTCTTGTAGAGTCAGTCTGTAGGGCCAGTGAAGATTTCGATCCTCGAGTTTTTGCTGAAGTAATAGTAGAAGGGGAGCCGATAATGGGACTGCTAGATACAGGTGCCTCTGTCAGTATTTTAGGGAAAGGCTGTAGAGAACTAATACAGAAATTAGAGCTTAGTATTCTGCCGATGGTGACCAATGTGAAAACGGCCAGTGGTCATCAGCATAGAATACTGGGAAAAGTAAAATTATCCATACGGTACAAAGAACAAGAGCACGTCATGCTGTTGTATCTTTGCCCCGACTTGGAACAAGTTCTCTACTTAGGTATTGATTTTTGGCGACAATTCGGCTTGGCACCTGAAATAGTAAACATTGATGAAGTGAACATGTTAAAAATTGAACAAGAGATGGTGGATCGAGAAAACGAGTACAGGTTAAAGCCTCACGATCTAACCACAGAACAAAAAGAGCAAATACAGAATGTGATAAGCAAGTTTTATACATTTGAAGAAAATGGTTTAGGGCATACTTCATTAGAAAAACATACTATAAAATTGGTAGAGGGCGCGGTTCCGTTTAAAGATAGATATTACCCGATATCCCCAGCTGTACAAGAAATTACATATAAAGAGATAGACACAATGTTGAGCTTAGGAGTTATAGAAGAAAGCAACAGCCCGTGGAACAATCGGACTACGATTGTCAGAAAGCCTGGAAAGAATAGATTTTGTTTAGATGCGCGCAAGCTTAATAAGCTTACGGTGAAGGATGCATATCCCCTACAGAACATCGATGGTATACTCAGCAGAATTGATGAAACGTATTACATAAGTAGTGTGGACTTGAAATATGCATTTTGGCAGATAGAGCTGGATGAAGATAGCAAGCAATACACCGCTTTTACAGTTGCCGGCCGTCCGCTTTATCAATTTAGGGTGATGCCGTTTAGACTCTGCAACGCGGCGCAGAGACTTTGCCGATTAATGGACCGAGTAATACCACAGAGTCTGAAAGAAAACGTTTTTATCTACCTTGATGACCTGTTAGTAATTTCCAGTACTTTTGAAAGACATGTAAAATTATTAGAAGAAGTAGCCGACTGCCTAAGAAAAGCAAATATCACCATTGGTATAAAAAAATCTAAATTTTGTTTCCAGGAACTCAAGTACTTAGGATTTATTATCGGGGGAGGAACATTGAAAACTGATCCTGACAAGATTCGGGCGATCAAAAACATTAAAATACCTAAAACAACGAGAGAGGTAAGAAGTTTTCTTGGTACCGCAGGTTGGTACAGGCGGTTTATCAAGAACTTCGCCACCCTCTCGGCCCCTTTAACAGATACGTTAAAAAAGTCTGTAAAGTTTTTAATGACTCCTGAGGCAGCTGGATCGTTTGAGATGCTTAAGAAAGCGCTTACTACGGCTCCCGTACTAAAACATGCCGATTTTAAAAGAAGATTCTATATCCAATGTGATGCATCGGATTACGGTATAGGCGCGGTACTTTACCAATTAAACGACAGTCAGGAAGAACACCCTATAGCATACTACTCACAAAAACTTAATTCATGCCAGAAAAATTACAGCGTATCGGAGAAAGAGTGTTTGGCAGCAGTAATGGCCATAAACAAATTTCGAGCCTACGTGGAAATGATGCCATTCACTGTAGTGACCGACCACGCTAGCTTAAAGTGGCTCATGTCCTTGAAAGACCTCAATGGCAGACTGGCAAGATGGTCGCTACAGCTTCAATCGTACGACTTTGAGATAGAACACCGTAAAGGATCGGACAACATAGTTGCCGATATGCTATCTAGAGCACCTCAAGATTTAGAGGTCAGTGAAATCAGTCGTGAACGGTTGTTAGACTTTGAGGCAATAGAGTTCGAAAGCGATGAATATTTGGAATTAATTAAAAATATAGAAGAGAATTTAGAGAAACTGCCAGATCTGAAAGTGGTTGACGGTCTAATATTTAAACGCACATTGTTTGATCAGCCATGGGAAGAAGAATACCAGTGGAGACTCTGGATACCAACAAATATTACGTCAACAATACTAGAAAAAGCCCATACGTCCAATACAGCAGCCCATGGAGGCATCGCAAAAACCTTGGACAGAATAAAACGGTTCTTTTATTGGCCCAAGATGACCACACAGGTTAGAAATTATGTTGGACAGTGTCAAATATGCAAAGAAACGAAACCATCAAATCAAAAGCTAATGCCAGGAATAGGGGAGGAAGTCGTGACTGAACGCCCATTTCAGAAATTGTACATAGATTTTTTAGGGAAGTATCCGCGATCTAAAAACGGGAATTGCTACATTTTTATAGTGGTGGATCACTTCACCAAATTCACGTTTTTAAAAGCCATGAAAGAGGCTACCACCAAAAACGTCGTACAATTTTTAGTTCACGAAATATACCATAAATTTGGAGTGCCAGAGACAATCCACAGCGATAATGGTGCGCAATTCACAGCAAAAGCGTTTCAAAACATGATAGAAGGCTACAAAATTCAACACTTAAAGACAGCTGTGTATTCTCCACAGTCTAACGCCTCGGAAAGGGTCAACCAATCCGTATTGGCAGCAATTAGGGCATACCTAGAACAAGATCGTAGGGACTGGGACCTATATTTGACAGAAATCGAATGTGCATTACGAACGTCGGTACATTCAGCCACAGACGTTACGCCATTTTTCTCATTGTTCGGATTCCACATGTTCTCTAGCGGAACCGATTATAAATTAGCCAGGAAGCTTCAATCTCTAACAGATCATAATATTGAAAATTTAAACAGAAACGAAAAACTAGACCTCATGCGTAACAAAATTAAAATTAACATGCACGAAGCATACGAAAGAAGCGCTGAAAGATATAATAAAAGGGCGCGAATAGTTAAATTTCTTCCCGGCCAAGAAGTCTACAGGAGAAACACGGTATTGAGCGATTTTGGTAAAAACATTAACAACAAATTCACTAGAAAGTTTCTAAAGTGCAGAATTCTGAAACCGGTGGGGAAAAACATGTATGAACTCGAATCACCCGACGGAAAGCCCATAGGCGTCCACCATGTCAAGGACATTAAAATTTAAAGTGCAATAATAGAGCCTGAAATCTGTGATATAGTTAGATAGTGCAATATTAGAATTAGGTAAACAAAATACTTGACAATATTTTTTTGTGTGTATAGTGTTTGTCCTGAGACTTTTATTGACACTGTGTACCTGAGATTTTAGACAATATTATAAGCGTTTAAGATTTATTACCTTATTTATACAAATTTTATTTCAGTTAAAAAAAAATAAATTTTAATTTTGTTTTACATACCCCCACAGAAGACGCGCAAACAGATTTTAAATAATTTCGCCGAAATGTGTTCATACCGGGAGCTTCGGTGGCCCATGTATAATCATGATGGTATACCTGCAAGAAAACGAACAACACACAAAGTAAACTCTTTTACAGAGAATCTTACGTATACTTCCCTAAAAATAACACCGAGTAGTTAGGCCTCCCGAATAAACACCGACCTGTCCAATCTAGAAACATTTCGTAGCATGAAATTACTGCTATTTGCCCGGCTAGAGACAGCTCAGGGCATGGGAGTTCCCCACGTTGAACGGAAAGCACCATAAGCCCCGCACACCGTTCCTAACATCGATTACTCGTTATCAACGGAGTTTTGTTGCAGGGCCCCTTTGTCCATTACAACCCGGGTAAATACGGCCCTGTAACAATTAATGTTTTTTTTTGTTTGTTTATGAGGCACTATCCCGTGTGGCCAACAGCCTAGCTGTCTTGATCATGGCCGTGCCAAAGTATTTTTCTTTTGTCCACCTTGTGTATGCAATTGGCCCAATTGCAGTGGAACAACACAAGGGCCGGAAATCGTTTTATTGTGGCGAGTCAAACCACAGCTTTATGCCTGACTCTAGACCTGAAAAGAAAGAAATATATATTAGTTGGAATACAGACAAATGGAACGATATATTTCATTTACCTGAAAAAAAGAGAAAATAATTAATAAATTTAAGTAAAACAAGACATAAATGATCTTCACTTACCATGTGCAGTTTTCAATGTAAATAAGAAAAATAGACGGGAAATTATTGACAGCTGGCGGATGACATATACCCAGGCTGGTGGCTATGAAACGAAATAAACTATCTACTATGTGGGCGGGATGATATCTTATGCATAGGTTTTTGTTTTTGGACGTTAGGTTCGAACGATACTCCGAAATGTTGATAGATCCCTGAAAAGGATATAGGTTACAGAATAGATAAGGATAAACAGGTGAATTATGAAGGAACAAGATGTAGTATACCTAAGGGACTAATTCGGAGGGAAAACTGGGATATAAAAGAGGATTTGTTCGGCCATTTTAGTGACATTAAAGTGGTGAAGCTAATATGATAAATCAAAATTTAAATGGTGACAAAAAAATAAATAAATAGAAGAAAAAATAATTTTTAACAAACAGTGCAAATATAAAAGAAAAAGAACATTAAATTAAAACTAACAAATTAAAGCCAATTTAAATCAAGAAAAGTAAAGTGTATCTAAAATTGACAAAAGGAATATAAGTATTAAAGCGAACAGGATATCAAGGGCGAAGGACATCAGTGCATAATATTTGAGCAAGTGAGGTTACGATAAATAGGGTACAGAGTTTAAAAAGGAAAACAGCCAGAAAGGAACCTGCAATGTCGTCCCAAATTGTAGACGGAGTAAGCGGAAATAAATTACAGCCCTAGAAGTCCACCGAAGGCTGTAGGAAAACACTGTACCAGGTAACCTTAAATAAGGCAGATTTTATTATGAGCATAAGCAGTTTCCCGATATTTGAGAAAAGAAAAGTATTGAAGTTCGATAAAAAACCAGTGTGGATTAGTAATGTCCAATTGAAAGAAAAGTCGCTGAAAACAAAACTATTTAAAAGTACATTTAAAAAAAATAGTAAGCTAACCACTTTAAAACCCAGCAACAAAAAAGTACACATTTAACGCAAATGAGCAGCTCCCATTAGGCAATTTAATCGTCTTAAGTATATACAAACTATTTAACTTCTGTGCCTTTATAATTGTTGTGTAAAAGTTAGGTTAGGTTAGTTAATAATAGTTCCATTAATAAAGAAAAAGTAAGACTAATTGATCAATTTTTTTTAATCTCATTTGTTGAACTAAACGAAATAATCTCTTTTTTTTATAAAGTCCTTTGCTTGTCTAGAGTAACTCGTGCCGTATTAAGTGGCTCAGTGTACATCAGAAACCAACCGTTTAAGAGAGCTTTTTAGGCAGGTAGTTTATGATTTGAGTCAGTCAGTGAACGGAAATAAGGGATCAAATTACCAAACGTAGCAAATGAGGAAATGGTTATGAAAAGGGAAGAGATTTAAGTTCGTTTATTTAGCAATAAAAATAAAACCCGGATGAGAGAATAATTGAAGCCCAGTCTTAGGCGAGTTTTGATAAATATATTAGTCTTGTTTTTTTTTAATATAAGTATGTTTAGGGTTGTGTTAGTTTAAAATTTATTTGTTAGTTTACCATTTAATTGTTAGTTTGAATAATTATTTGTTAGTATTTATAGCTAGGATTTTCCGCTAGAGGAGATAATAAAAAAAAATTAAATTTGAATTAAAAAGAACGTTTGTTTAAAAAAAACCTGGAAACAGGATTCGATTAATATCCATTAAACAGTATCTGATTTTTTTTTATTTTATGACCAAGAAAAGTATATAAAAGAAAAAGAAACTGAATAGACATTAAATTTTAAGTAGAGTAAGGATTTAACATTACTATTGTTAGGATTAAGTTTTTATAATAAATTATGTATTGAGCTGTTTAAAAGAAAAAACTATGGCTTTCTAAATACATAAAGTGGGTTGTTGAAGTAAGGTAAGTGTGGTGTGAGTGGTGATTTTTTTTTTAAAGGGGTCCCATACAACGTTGAGGATAATGGAGACCATGGTAGGGTTAGGGCTACTGGAAGATGTCATCTACCTCCCTCTCAAGATGTGTATGTTTTTTTTGGTTAAGTGTTAGTACATTCTCATTTTATTGGTACGTGCTTTTGGGGCTAGAGGTATGGGACTAATGCAGACCCCACTGACATGCCACTAGCAAGCCGAGCGCTCCCTCTAGTGCCACACTAGGCTCACGTAACAAAGTTTATTTAACTTAAAAGAGCGCAATATTTATTTGTGATAAAAAGGGAAAAACTTAAAGAAAATTAAACAAAGATAAATATATATATATATATATATATATACATATATATATATATATATATATATATATATATATATATATATATATATATATATATATATATATATATATATATATATATATATATATATATATATATATATATATATATATATATATATATATATATATATATATATATATATATATATATATATATATATATATATATATATATATATATATATATATATATATATATATATATATATATATATATATATGTATATATATATATATATATATATATATATATATATATATATATATATATATATATATATATATATATATATATATATATATATATATATATATATATATATATATATATGTATATATATATATATATATATATATATATATATATATATATATATATATATATATATATATATATATATATATATATATATATATATATATATATATATATATATATATATATATATATATATATATATATATATATATATATATATATATATATATATATATATATATATATATATATATATATATATATATATATATATATATATATATATATATATATATATATATATATATATATATATATATATATATATATATATATATATATATATATATATATACATATAGAAAATACTTTTGTTTGGAAACCTTAACCAGAAGTCTAGAACGGATAACACGCCACGAACTGACGGCAGATCACCCTTAGAATAAGGGTATAAATAAAAGTTGTTGCAATTAGTTTTAAATGGCAAAAAGAGATGAATGTGTAACGATCACTTCCGTTTTAGCTGGCAAGCAATTCAGATCGCATCCGTAGAAAAATCTAAGCTAAACCTACAATTTAAATTACAACAATTCTACTACTAAACCTACATTACTTACATTTAAATTAAAACCATTTTGAAGAATTGGAAATACGTATTAAAACTAAAAAATTTTAACTAAAATATCACTTATCCAACTTTCAATTAAAATATTGTAACTAAAAAATTAATGAGCTAAAATAAAACCTGGATTTTATACACATTGAAGAAAAGCATACACACATATCTTAAGTTTATTCTCAAGGAATACCCTATATCTGGTAAGCACCCAATTACCATACCCAGATAAAAGAATTAAGACTAATTCTCTCTTTATTCTTTTATCGTCTTAACCCCAACAATTCTAACCATTCCTCGAATGGTTAAAATTGGAATTTCCTTTAAGGTTGGCCCTCGTGTATTACACTATCATTTTACTCGCAACTATCTGGAAATTATAAATAATTGCATCAAAATTATTCGATTTAAATGAAATTTGGTACACAGATAGACATTTTGCGCACAATTAATATAGGCTGTATCTTTTTCCCGGATCTTGGACCAGGAGGGGATAAAATGGGTCAAAACCACCTTCTACGCATTTGGCATTTGTTACGGCATCACGCATAAACGGCTAAACCGATTTAAATAAAATTTAGTACACAGATTGATATTTAGCGAACAATTAATAGAGGATGTATTTGTTTCCCGGAGTTTGGATCAGGAGGGGACAAAATGGGTCAAACCACCCCCTGTCATTTGTTACGGTATCACGCCTAAACGGCTGAACCGATTTAAATTAAATTCGGTACATAAATAGATATTTTACCCAAAATTACTATAGGTTAAATTTTTGTCCGGATTTTGGACCAGGAGGGGATAAATTGGGTCAAAACGACCCCCTACGCACAACTCTGTCATTTGTTACGGCATCACGCCTAAACGGCTGAACCGATTTAAATTAAATTTGGTACACAGATAGATATTAGGCCCACAATTAATATAAGCTATATCTGTTTCCCTGATTTTGGACCAGGAGGGGATAAAATGGGTCGAAACCACCCCTATGCATTTGGCATTTGTTACGGCATCACGCCTGCACGGCTAAACCGATTTAAATAAAATTTTGTACACAGATAGATATTTAGCGCACAATTAATATAGTCTGTATTTGTTTCCCGGATTGTGTACCAGGAGGGGACAAAATGGGTCAAAACCACTTGCTACGCACAACTCTGTCATTTGTTACGGCATCATGCCTAAATGGCTAGGCCGATTTAAATCAAATTCGGTACGTAGATATATATTTGGCCCACAATTAATATAGGCTGTATTTTTCCTAGATTTTGGACCAGGAGGGGACGAAATGGGTCAAAACAACCCCCTACGCACAACTCTGTCATTTGTTACGGCATCACCCCCAAACGGCTGATCCGATTTAAATGAAATTTGATACACAGTTGGATATTTGGCCCACAATCAATAAAGGCTATATTCGCTTCCCGGATTTTGTACCTAGAGGGGGCAAACGGATTAAAACATCCTTCTTCGCGTAACTGTAATTTATCAACAGTTTTTAAATTTTTGGTGTTGTTGGAGAGGAATTCCGTTCCCCACACATAACTCTGTAATTTGTCGA
>OY101449.1:64960728-65030634 GCA_956483635.1 Panzeria rudis
AAACAAAGATAAATTACAAGATCTTAATGACCAAAACTTAAAATAAAGCAAAGTTAACACATACGCAAAAATACAACTTTTGAAATCAAAAATATCAATAAAATATAATACTGAAAACCACCACCATCACGATCACGTCCACCGAGGGAACTTCATCAACGCATTCAGTCAGCTGTGTTTGATGCGATGAAACACAGCGCGGGAACAGCATAAATTTCCTGTGTCCGTCTCAGCCATCAACAACATTTATAGAGTCCAGCAGCGGGATTCTGTAACTTTTAACGATCCGACAATCGTAAAATTTTTCGACATATTTAGTCGCTTGCAGTAACAATAGTGCGATTGTGTAATTTTATTCGATATCATGTAGCATCTCTGTTAAAAAAAGCGAAAAGAGCAAAGAGGAATGAAAAAAAAAACAAATGAATGTGTCCATGCCAAACAGTGCACAGACAATTTTTTCATTAATATCTTTAATTTTGAGAAATATATGTTAAAATAAATGTTGAAATTGTAGAAATATTGCTATTTTTATACATAAAAGTGTTTATATGTTTCTATATTGTTGTAGAATAATAACTTTAGTTGTTGGCACAAAGTACGTGCTTCGGTTGCACAGCTGACTCTTGTCTATCCATTAACAACAGAAAAACTATTGTCGTTATTTAACCGACAGCGAATATCGTTATAAATGTTACTGAGTAAAAATTCGATAAATTTTCGTTATATTTATTTTAACGATACGATTATCATAATAAAAAGTACAGAATCGCGCTACAGGTATTCTGCCATAAGACTTCGGACGTTCTACAACAGACGACAAGACGTACATAAATTAATTTATTTATATATAAATATTTCTTTTTTAAATTTTGATTAGGAAAAACACCTTTTATTTTTATAGATGCGTATACATATATTCAAGTCTTTTTCGTGATCATTAGGAAGAAAAAGAAAACGCGATTTGGATTGAGCTCAAGCCTAGGTTTTTTGCTTTGATAATTGCTCAAGTTGATTAGGTGTTTACCTTAAAAAGAAAGTGAATAAATAAATACATATATATATATATATATATATATATATATATATATATATATATATATATATATATATATATATATATATATATATATATATATATATATATATATATATATATATATATATATATATATATATATATATATATATATATATATATATATATATATATATATATATATATATATATATATATATATATATATATATATATATATATATATATATATATATATATATATATATATATATATATATATATATATATATATATATATATATATATATATATATATATATATATATATATATATATATATATATATATATATATATATATATATATATATGTACATATAGAAAATACTTTTGTTTGGAAACCTTGACCAGAAGTCTAGAACGGATAACACGCCACGAACTGACAGCAGATCACCCTTAGAATAAGGGTATAAATAAAAGTTGTTGCAATTAGTTTGAAATGGCAAAAAGAGATGAATGTGTAACGATCACTTCCGTTTTAGCTGGCAAGCAATTCAGATCGCATCCGTAGAAAAATCTAAGCTAAACCTACAATTTAAATTACAACAATTCTACTACTAAACCTACATTACTTACATTTAAATTAAAATCATTTTGAAGAATTGGAAATACGTATTAAAACTAAAAAATTGTAACTAAAATATCACTAATCCAACTTTCAATTAAAATATTGTAACTAAAAAATTAATGAGCTAAAATAAAACCTGGATTTTA
The DNA here is from genome assembly GCA_956483635.1 of Panzeria rudis. Lineage (NCBI taxonomy): Eukaryota > Metazoa > Arthropoda > Insecta > Diptera > Tachinidae > Panzeria > Panzeria rudis. Next base: position 64,962,523 of record OY101449.1, read on the forward strand.
TACACATTGAAGAAAAGCATACACACATATCTTAAGTTTATTCTCAAGGAATACCCTATATCTGGTAAGCACCCAATTACCATACCCAGATAAAAGAATTAAGACTAATTCTCTCTTTCTTCTTTTATCGTCTTAACCCCAACAATTCTAACCATTTCTCGAGTGGTTAAAATTGGAATTTCCTTTAACCTCTTCAGACCTGGACATGAACCGATTGAGTTAAAAGTTTTTATTATTATTTTTTTTATCTTAGAAGGTGCAATTAAAATATTTGTTTATAAAATTTTTTGAATTTTTTTATTTGAAGTGATAGAAAAAGGAGGTGCACATATGTGTACTTCAGGTTTAAATTACTGATTATTGAGGAACGAATCCCTAATAGTATGGTAGTTTTCAAAGCAGTTATTTTTTAAAATACAAAAAATATACATTGCATTTTACACATATAGTACGGCAGCGTGAAGAGAACGTTGGGTGGAGACATTTTGAAGCAGAGCTGCTGTCTACAAAGAGCGGTAGGTGACCAAAAATGTCAAGCCTTACTTCTGGCTGTGGCAAAACCGAACGGTGCTTCTTTGAAGGAGGCTCGCTTAGACAATCTCGACTGTGGCTGTGAGATTCAAACTGGATCTTGCAGATTCGCTGGTGTTGGGACGAGATATAGAGCCACAATGCATGAAATTTGGTTCGACCATCCCTCCATCATATTTCATCATAGTTTTGGTCAGGTTCAGCCTGTATTCGAGCAAGCCCAGCTCATCCTTCCGTTTGAGCTTTTCGTGTACACAACAACGCGTCTACATCACCCAGCAATTGAAAACCAGGCGATGTTGCTTTCTGAAAAGTGGAGATAATTTATGACCTAAAAAACCTGTCGCGGCTGATGCTTCTCTAACAATTGGCAAACAAAGATCTCGATTCCAATAAAGCTTCCCTTGAGGGTATTTGGGGATACCCATCATCAGCTGCACACCAGCAAAATGTATCATCTCAATTGTGTTGGTGTTAGTTGATTTTATCTCCCACTTTTGTGCCGAATATATATTGCTTTGTTCTGCCACTAATTCCCTAAAGTCTAGCCCCAAATATTCAAAAAATGAATAAAGGATGTTCATGTTAGAGCTACCCTGTGTAGTTAGAATATCATCCTTTATATCTGTTTCAGATTCAGCCATTTCTTTGGTAAGTCAAAAAACGCGTGGTGAGCTTCCAACTTCATCTTCAGTATTTCCCTCATATACCTATCTTCTTCCTCTCCCACCCAATCCTCGGATGACATCTGGAGGCAAGTACTCGTCATCATCGTCTCCCGAGAAATCCAAATCGCTATCATCGAGCATATCCGCAATCTATTGTTCATCCATATCCAAGCTGAGAAATAGCCAATGTTCAGATAAAACATGGTTTTAATCCTGAGGTACACATATGTGTACCAAGAAAACAAAGTAACATTGCATTGCTAAAAAACACAAAAAATAAACAACTTACCTTTTTACACGTTTACCCAACTAAATCACTGTAGAAAACTGCAAACAGTATAAACGAAACTGAAGAACTAAATTTTTTATAAACTTTTTAAAATTTTCACCAAGGCCTACAAGAAACTTTTTCAAACTGTCAAATTCAAATGCAAAAATAATTTCTACAACTTTACAGAAATGCCATCTATTGCTATTTTTTGAAGCCCATTAGTCCAAACTAAGTAAAACACTATTGTCAGTCATCACAAGATGCCGCCAGTGTTTAAAACTTGTAAAAACTTAAGGTACACATATGTGTACCCAGGGTCTGAAGAGGTTAAGGTTGGCCCTCGTGTATTACACTATCATTTTACTCGTAACTATCTGGAAATTATAAATAATTGCATCAAAATTATTCATGGTCCATATCGAGTCGACCAGTGTTAGTGTCTCTATAGAACAAAAACAACAAATCCAAGAAGCAAGCGGACTAATAATCTCAACCAAGGCAAATTCACCTTGACCTCAACTCTCAATACAAAACAGAAGGAGGTAAATAAAACAAGAAAACATCAAAGAACCTCAGTATAACGCCGGACATCAAATTGTAAGTTACAAAAGCAAATTTCTCATAAAAATAGAAAACAAGCGATACATACATATAACAACATCAAAAATATTGAAAGTGAGTGCAAAATTGTGCAAAAGTTATAAAAACTGTACAAGAAAATAAAAAGAATATATGTATATAAAAAATATATTAATAATACTATACAAGTAAAAAATCCGAATTCCAAAAGTTCAAAAAAACGGTTTCTATGTACATGCCAAGGTACATATGTATGTATATATCTATATAAAAAAGTGCAACAAAATAATTTCTACTCAAGAAGTGTCTAAAAAAACATATTTAAAAATCATCATGATACATAACCTCAAAATTTGTTCTATGTATATTGAAACATTTTAAAAAACATATAGGTATATACCGCTTCATGCATAAGAGTACATAATCTGGTTAATCACCCGTTACATTTCTCAAAAAATATACATAAAAATCCTACATAAATACATAAGTACATATGTATAGAGTTTAGACCCGCATGCAAAAATTTGAAACCGGCATAAAATACAATAAATAATAAATAATTGTATACCTACAGTGGAAACAAGAAAAAATCTAAAATTATCACCGTACTTTGTTGTATTCTTTGCTTAACATTTAAAGATCATATTGTTACAAATCTTAGTGTTACAAATCTTAGTGTTACAAATATATACCAGAAAAGAAATTATTATAAAAGTGACTGTCAAAGCACTTAAATAAAGTTTCCACATTCACTGTAAAAATAAAAAGATCCATTTCATGTGTAATACATAAACCAAAAAGCAAGTAAGCAAGAAAATCAAGAATCAGCAAGCAATAAATTGGATTTATCACTCCTTCGTCTTTCGAAAATTACATGAAGGTTAACATTGCTTATCAACAAATAAGGATTTAAGAACAAAAACAACATTTACATGTCTGGAAACAGGTATTTTAAAACAAAATTTTAGATAGTTAATCAACACATACATATGTATATAGTTCATCTCACATATTTTATGAACGTATATCACTCTTATATACGTACATATATACTTATTTATGCACATATAGCCGCATACATAAATACGAATAAAAATATTAAAAAAGGGAATCAAGAATAATCACGAATCCACATAGTGTGGTGAAAACGAAAGTTAACTGTTGTGCGCTCTTAAATTTATATACCTAATCATTGATGCCAACTTTGGCTCTTTTTTACGATATGACAAAAAACGATATGACATACTGTATTGTCATATCGTAAGTTTTTTACGATATTATAACACTAATGCTGACTTTAGACGTCATGTTTTTTACATATGGCTTGTTAGGTGTGTGAGACATATGTAACTTCGCATGTTTGTCAAAATTGTCAATTTACAGACGGTTTATAATATTTGCTTTCACACGTACATGTGCAATTACATCTGATATAACCTCTGAGTATTCACAACAGCTGAGTTTTTACACAATTTTTGTAAATATATATAGCGCTCTTTGCTTTTTTATGTTTTTTCAGCCAAACCACACTTTTGATAATTTAATACAGCTGATGTCAGATGCCTTGTCAGATGAAAATAGAACACGCTCTAATTGAAAATTTTTCATCTGACTTTGCTTCTGTAAATGTCATCTGACAATGTTTCATATGTTTCACACGGCATGTATCACTTTTGCAGTGGGAAATTTGACAAGTCAGATGTAAAATACATGTCGTCTAAAGTCAGCATAAGATAGCCGTACACGGTGTTTCCATATCGCAGCGTTGGGTTATCGTAAAAAACGTACGATGTGACAATACAATATGTCATATCGTTTTTTGTTATATCGTAAAAAAGAGCCAAAGTTGGCATCAATGTACCTAATTACTCATTACATTTATCGTGATATATTTACGATAATTACTCTTAATCGTTATACTTAGTTCTTTTACTTTGATACATATCTATGCACATAAATACGTATGCGAATGCATGAATGCAACAAGTTTTTTATGCTTATTTCAAAACCAAAAATACAGTCCACTAGCAAAGAATAAAAGCTTTGGCTGGATAAATAAACTAAAACAGTCCAAAATATAAGTACACTTAAAGCTAATTAACACTGAGGAATAGAAGCAAAAGGAATTTAAACAGCTTATACTGTATAAAATTAATTACATTTATTCGCAAAATATACAAAAACTTAATGGTTTTCTAAACTAAAATTTCACAAAAAAGGAAAAAGTACAAAATTTTCCCTTTATTCACATAAATCGAAGATAAAAAGTTAAAATATATATTTAAAAATATATATTGTCTCGATTTCTTGGATTTGAAAAAAATGTGCACATAAGTAAACATAAATTGTTGAACGACTATAGATACAGTCGCAGAATACATACGTACTTAAAGATTACTTAATACTTGCCAAGGTTGCATTCGAAAACATATTACATACCTAAAGTGAAAGACATCGCCTGTCAACCACCGTGAACTTAAGTTTACTTAACATATATTGCACTTAATAGTAGTAAAACTATTCATCTAAAACTAACACTATACTTAAAGTAAATAAAACTACAGTTGAATCGAATACTGAACATTTTTAAAATCTACCTACTTATCTTTTAATTGAAACCCCTACACCAAGGTTAGAATCTTACACACTAACATTGCACATCGTACAAAAGAAAAGTATGTATTATACAAATTTTAGTTTTGTAATGTGCTTTTTCCCAACTTAATATTTTACTTTCAGTAAAAGTATTACAATCATATTCCTTTCTTTTACTCACATATCTCCTAATTATAATTACATTGAATAGTGATTTATAATTAATAAATCGGATACAAGATTAGCATCTATAATTATTTTTAACCCTATTCTGTCATCTGTATAAAGACTTATTTTAAATACAATCAACCCAATTGTATTCAATCTGTATAATTTAAAACTTATTCGAACACTACCTAAAATACTAAACCCAAAACCAAATAACAAACAAAATCTTTGCTTGCATTCTCATTTTCGCCATATTTACAAAAATTATTGAATACTTGTAAATAAAATCTCGAATATTGTCCCTAATTTATTTTATTCCTCAGCTAATTAACAATCAAAAAGATTAGAGATAATAATTCTCGCTAAACTTATACAAAGTCGTAATTCAAGGAAATGATAAATGCCCTTGATATATGTGAATACGTTGGAAAAAAAGTATCAAAGCTCTAATTTCACTGTGTAGTAATCTACATAGTTTCGCCAGTATAATACACTGCACTTTTAAAAGTCTTGAGAGATTGTTTTAAAGTCTATGAGCTATATTCCGTGTTATATTGCACATTGAACAACCCTATAACCCTTTCTCAAGCTAAATCAATATAGCAAATATAGATTTGGAAATAGTTAAATAATATTGACCACCCTACAAGTATTTAGCAGGCATTATCCCATTGTGAGACCAGATGCAATGCATATTCGATCCTGCAACCCTACCACAATCATTATAAAACCCACAATAAATGAAAAAAATAATAAAATTAAAATCAATCTAATTCATATATTGTTTAGCTTGAATAAATTTAATTATTTACCTCTCTGTATTATCTAGCTTTAAAAGAAACTAGAGCCTGTATCTAATCCTGACTCAACAGCCCCTATTTCCGTAAAGATAATATAGACATATAAACGCAAATTCTATAAATATCAAGCCAACTATTCGATATACTTTGTCTACTAGCTAGAGTTATTATCTAGTGCTAAACCCCATAGCCCCTTCATAGACAAAGATCTCAAAATTCATTATATGATGCACTTAGTTCAGTTAAATAAGCCCATTATCAGCTAAGTGTTATAACTCCAAACTAGTTCAAAATTAATTTTTTCTCATTTCACGTATCTCAATTTACTTCCATTCCATTTAGTCTCTTTATAAGAAAAACCGACTGTATCCCATTAAACAAACTAAATTACATATCCAAAGCGAACTTTAATAGCTTTTAAAAGTCTTAAATCGGTTTTTATTCGTTTTGCTTTTTCTGGATAATACTCATCGAGTGCTATAACCCATTAGCATCATCTTCAGCAAAAATAGTATGAAAACCTGAGTTCTAACTCAACAAGAATCTAATGAGCTCATCCTCCGAATAGAAAACTCTATGGGCGTAAGTACCAGTTATATACATATACATAGTAATAAAAGCTGATAGATCGTAACAACATGTCACAATCTTCCCAATTTCTTCGTAAACGCACTATTCCCACAGATTGTAACAAACTAAAAGTAGCCACAAATGAACTGTTCACATTTTATTGTGACAATTTGGTCTCATTCTTCCAAAGGTTTAATAACTCCCTAACCGAGTATCAAAGTGAGTCGCTTCTTCAAGTAAAGTTAAAGGATTTAGACTCAAGATGGGACAAAGTTGTCGACTCATATGATAAACTCACCATATGTCCTGAAACAGTTGTTAGAGAGCAGTCAAAAGGAGCTTATAATGCATGCAAAGACTCATATTACCTTTGTTGTTCTCAAATTCTCGAGATGATAAGGCGAGCAGATTATCCCAATGCTCAAGGCCCAAAAGAAATTACCCCTTGCTCTCTCCCATCTCAAGGTCGAACCCGAATAGTGTTATTAAATAGCTCAAGTAACTATGTTAATCCTATCCCCTGTAACAAGGATGGAACATGCAGTAGCTCTATTCCATCAAAAAATCTTATTAAGAGTTGTAAGTCAAATAACAGCAATAGTTTCACAACCGTTCCTTTTCCTGTTACAGTAGCTTTACAAAGCACACAATCATCTTCCCATAACACAAACTGTCCCGAGCTCATACCTGTCACACTATCATGCCATCTTTTGTACAATATGAAAGATGAAAAAGGTGCATTAGAAAAAAGAGGTACCACCCCTGCGCTTTTAGCTCAAAATAGTATTGGTGAATGTTCATCAAATTTGTTTATGAACCGCATCTGAACGGCCAAAAAACAACTGCACTAAAATAGCTCAAAATCTTAACAAAACCCATACTTACCTCGAAAGTCCTATACATTACCCTTTGGAAAATACCACACTTGGAAAAGACGACGTCATATCTTTCAAGAGCCAATCCCACACACAGGTTATTCCATTTTCCGAATACCCCAGTGCAGTAACAATTCACACTCAGCTCATGTCACCATCAAACATTGCTATGTCTTCAATAAAACAGATTACTGGAAGTATTTCCAACCAACACAGCCAGAAACCAAATAAAAATCTATTTCATTTAGATTTATCGTTCATCCACAAAATATTTTATATAAAAACTCAGCAAATCATAGGACTATATTTCTCTTATTTATTCATAACTTTTCTCCCACTACTACAACCATATTTGTTTACTTTTTCTGGAGGCGGAGGTATTCCCATAGGGATATACATCGAAGCCAAGCAGCCAGAAAGATTTCACGTTACATAACTTAAATTTCTCCATTTAAATCATATAATTTCTCATTTCAATATCTTATCTACATAAGTACCAATTTCTGTTAATAATTGCACATTTGTTCTAGAAATGATAAACTTGAACGGGCTAAACTCAAAAATCGCCGTAGAAAACATCAAGAGCCTGAGGTTTAAAAGTGTGTTCTGTGCAAGACATTCCATGCATTGCGATTTTGCCGTAGGTTTCTCAAGATGTCTGTAGCAGAAAGGGCAGAAGTCATCACTCGGAACAAATATTGTGTCAACTGTTTGCCACGTACCCACGTGCTAAGATCCTGCACATCTATGGGCACTTGCAGAGGTGCGATAAATTTCACCACACCTTGTTGCACCAAAAACCTGTGAAACTAAGGGGTATCAAAAAAAAAAGGAGCTACGTCAACGCCAAAACCAGAAGACCAAATCCCAGGAGTCACAACAAATCCCTACACAGAAGAGCCAACCAATACAACATGCAGCAAGAATCACAAATTCAGCAATATCATCAACAACATTAGATCAAAAAGTCATTGTGGAAGCCATTAGATCTCTGGCCCAGGTGCTTTGCGTCAGGCAAGAAAAAGCTAATGAAAAGTAGCTTTTTCTTGCCTGACGCCAAGGCCGGCGGCATGTCCAAGTTCACATTACAACGTAAATTTTTAGATTCACATCATACAAAATTGAATTATCCAGCCATGCATCTCGTAAATAATAATTAAAGTTGTTAACGCGAAAGGGCTCGCCGGAAAATTCATCTTTTTTTTTAATCGGTCGCTTTAAGAAAACCGAAGTAAAAAAGCGAGATGAATGTGTAACGATCACTTCCGTTTTAGCTGGCAAGCAATTCAGATCGCATCCGTAGAAAAATCTAAGCTAAACCTACAATTTAAATTACAACAATTCTACTACTAAACCTACATTACTTACATTTAAATTAAAACCATTTTGAAGAATTGGAAATACGTATTAAAACTAAAAAACTGTAACTAAAATATCACTAAACCAACTTTCAATTAAAATATTGTACCTAAAAAATTAATGAGCTAAAATAAAACCTGGATTTTATACACATTGAAGAAAAGCATACACACATATCTCAAGTTTATTCTCAAGGAATACCGTATATCTGGTAAGCACCCAATTACCATACCCAGATAAAAGAATTAAGACTAATTCTCTCTTTCTTCTTTTATCATCTTAACCCCAACAATTCTAACCATTCCTCGAATGGTTAAAATTGGAATTTCCTTTAAGGTTGGCCCTCGTGTATTACACTATCATTTTACTCCCAACTATCTGGAAATTATAAATAATTGCATCAAAATTATTCAATTGGCAAAAGTTACCAATGGTTGAATCCCTCAGGGCCATGCCAAAGGTCAGCACAACGCCCGCTGACCAAAGGAAAATCTTGGTGATGAAAACTAAAAGTAAGTACGGGTGCATGGGCATTTTCTTTTTGTTTTTTTCAGTTTAGTTCACTTTCGAACTCCTTTTACTTTTATATTTTTATTTTAAATTGGCTGGCATGATTATTTTTTGCTAGTAGCTGAAAAAGGCAGATTGGTTGGCAAGAACACCACCCCAAGACGACGAGCCCCAGCCGGAGCATACGCCAGCATGCCAGCGCCGCCAACAATCTGGCCACATCAACACTTTTGTGTGTTCAATTTTCAACACCCAGCTACTACAAATGGCGCCCAACTTGGGGGCCGAAAGTGAAGAAATTTGATTTTTAGATTTTTTCAGTTTGGAGGCCTAGGTAGTGTATAATTGGCGTAAGTACCGTTGAGACTTAAAGAGTCCTAAACGCGTTGTGGCGACAAAAGGTACACTATCGCTGCCTCACAAACTAGTAGCCCAATTACAATTAGTAGGCAATAGCTTTTGAGTGCGTTCTTACTCTTTGCTATACACCTGGCCTACTAGTCTGTAAGTCACGGCAGGTAACCCTTTAAAATTAACTATCGCGTTGCGACAGCTACAGGGTTAGGAGGATAGCAGAGAGTAGGGATGCAGTCACACTTAGGGTAGGTACAAATTGAGTCTGGCTTTCAGGCGATAGAGCCGTAGCTTCAGTTCTGCAATTTGTGCCCTGCTCTCGAGTGCCATCCAAATTATAATTGTTTAATAGCTCATTTCAGTTCACTTAACAAAATTACCATTTGTGAGGTAATTTATTTATAGGTAGTCCTGACTCCTTTCAAGTTGCACCGCTTCAAATTCTTCCAGTGTTTTTTTTTGAACCGAACCATATATTACAACACCCATACACCAGCATACTTGCGAAACCTAATATAAAAATTACAAAATATTAGTTCTCGTTTACCAAGATTTATTTACAAATATTATATTTTTTAAATTTAATAGCGATACACGTTTTACCTTTTTCTAACATCACCCGAAAATCCCATTGTCCATTTTTCGTTTAATAAGAAAATTTTTTTTATTTCTAGTACAGTATTTTGCATTTAGTTGTACTATAATTTTTCCTTTTATTTATTCAGTTTTACTTATTTCATCGTCGTGAAATAGTTTAATTTACTAATAATATTAGTTATTATTAGTGTTTTTTTTTTATTTATTTATTTTTATTAAAAATAGTTGTTATTTAGGAATTTTTAATTTAGAGCTGCGTGATCAGGAGATGGCGTCAAGGTTTCCTTATCAATCTTGTGAGCAAATGCAACCTGATAGGGAGCAAAATTTATTAGAAAATAGTTATCAGCATTATACACAGGTATACTCACCAACACAATATCTAGCGCCAAATAATGTTTCACAGAATATACCAAGCTATCTGTATGATAGTGGTTTGCAGCTATCATCTCAACCCTATTGCAGATGGCAGCCACCAGTTAATTTGTCGGAGTGGTGCATGAAATTTAACGGCACCACCAACTCAATAAGTGCTGAGGAGTTTATCTGCAGGGTTGAAATTCTCCAGGAAGACTATGGTTATTCTGGTAATGACATTTGTCGCAATTTCCATTCCTTGTTGGAAGGCCAGGCCTTAGACTGGTACTGGCAGTTTCGCAGGATAAAATTAGTTCATTCAAGGGAGGAGTTAAAAGAAGCTTTCTTGAGCCAGTATATGCGCTATGAAACTGATTTTCTGCTGCAAAAAGAAATTATAAATCGCCGGCAGTTGCCGCAGGAGTCTTCTCAAGATTTTTATAATGCCGTGGTCAGGCTGAGAAATCAGCAAAGAATTCCTTATTCGGAAAAGGACTTGGTAGAAATTATGCAAGCCAATTTAACGCCATCGCTTGCATAATTGTTGTTCGCGGCAAATATAGAAGGTTTAGATGACTTCTGGCAGCAGGCCAAAATAGCCGAAAATTTTGTAGCCAGCCAACAGACGCTATTTCAACAGAATATCTGCACACACAGCGTATATGACATCGGTTATGAAGCGGCAATTTTTCCAATTAAGACTGAAACCCCTAGCGTGATAGTATGTAACGCAAAAGACGAAAATTTAAAAACAAATATTTCGAAAGCCATTCCTAGTACTTTACTTTATCGCAAGGTAGAGTAAAAGTTTCAAAACAGATAAAGAGAGCTAGAGAAAGGTTTAAAATAAGAAGAAAAATTAGGCGTGAAATCGCATCAGCCTCGCTCTATGAGGGCGAAGATTGTCGCATCTATTCGAAAAAAAAATTAACAACATTGGGATTGAAGGTCTGGTCGACAGTGGCGCAACAGTCACCTGTCTAGGAAGAGCCTGTGAAGAATTGGTTAACAAGACTGGCTTAAAGATCTACAGCTTTACGTCGTTTATTAGGACTGCTGATGGTAGCCCTCATGAAATAGTAGGCCGTATAAAATCCAAAATAAAATTCAAGAATCGTACAGAAGAAATAACATTCTTCCTAGTACCCACGCTTAAGAAACCACTGTTTTTAGGAGTGGACTTCATGAAAAAGTTTGGATTTTTTGGTTAATATACAATCATAAGGAGAAATTGTTAGGGGTATTTCACGTCAAAGAGTTAAAGCATCGCTTTAATATCTTTGATGGTTTTAGTCCTAGCACTTCTAGCCTAAACTAGCCGAACATTTCCATAAATAAAACAGCTAAATGTTTAAATTTTTTTTTCAATAAACAAGGTTTATTGAGATTATTACTAGTTGCTTTTATTTAACTAAATTTTAAATAACTTAATTTATCGCGAAACGAGATGTAATAATTATGTTTTCAAGTTTTGAATCATACTGCTGAGGATATTATTTGCTTAATCTAATTTTACATTTTCTCCAGTTTCATAATCAGTTTTATTGATTTAACTGATTAAAAATAAAAATTAATACATTATTTGCACAACCATAACGCTTACTTTTCTAAGCTGATTACATTTGTAACCGTTATCATACAAATACAGTAGTTTTCCGGTTTAACGAACATTCGGTTCTGCGAACATCGCTTTTAACGAACAGTTCAAGATCAATTCGCTCCATTGATTATCTTATATAAAGGTCTGCGTCCGGGAGTTGTTCCTTTTCATGATTGGTTGCCCAGTCGCCCATAGTATAACCTGAAAAGGATATTCATTAAAAGTTTGGGAACAAATCCAGTTTAGCCAAGTAGGTAAAAAAAATAAAAAATAGGAAATTGGAAAATAACAAGAAAATATTAAATAAAAAAGTTGGCGGCAACCCATATTTTCCGAGTTATGGACCTCTGAAGTTTCGGCCGGGCTTAAGGTTTTTCTCCTCTATGTACGTCGAATAGCAGCTTCGCTGAGTAAAGCCTTTGTGTACAGCCGGCCTTCGGCCGGGCTTAAGGATTTTCTCCTCTATGTATGTCGAATAGCGGCTTCGCTGAGTAAAGCTTTTTTGAACAGCCGGGCTTAAAGGTTTTCTCATCTATGTATATCGAATAGCGGCTTCGCTGAGTAAAGATTTCTTGCCTAGCCGGCCTTAAGAAGTTTTCTCCTATGTATGTTGAATTGTAACCAGATTCGTTAGAATATATTACGTATAATTATAATTTTGTATTAGAATTTAGGAGATCCATAACTCGGAAACTAAGGCTCGCCACCAATTTTTTTATTTAATTTTTTTTCTTATTTTTTATTTTCTATCGGATAGGGTGTTTTTTCTTATCTTTTTTATCAGAGGCCCATAACTCGGAAAATATGGGTTGCCGCCAATTTTTTTATTTAATATTTTCTTCTTATTTTTCAATTTTCTCTAAGATAGGCTATTTTTTTCATTTGGACCTACTTGGCTAAACTGGATTTAAGCCGAAAAGAAATAAAGGCCAATAAAGTAAAAATACAAAATGTACATGCAAAGTACATGAAGTGAAGGTTAAAATCAAAAGTAAATCAAAAGTATTAAACAAAGTAAAATCATAAAACAAAGAAAATTACACATACCTACAGAGAAGAAAAAACTTTTTAAAGGCAAGAAAAAGAAAATAAGAATGAATACAATAAAAATAATTAAAAAATTGTTAAAAAGCAACACAAATGAGTGAAAATTTTTCCTTTGCTGGACAAGAAATTTCTTTAAAAGGTTTGCAAAACGAGGAAATCATATAACCTAAAAATTTCATCTATAGTCAACTGCAGCTCTACAAAATCCAAATCAGCAACGGTAATAAACAGCAACAAAAAGTAAAATGGCAAACAGGTATATACATATATATTAAAACCTATATACATACATATCTAAATAGATAAAATTAAAGGTCAGTGGAAAACATAAATATCCATATATCTACATATGTATATATACATACATAAATTAGCCAACAAATAATTCCCGCTTTTTTCTCATAAGTACGTATATATCTACATACAGACTAATTGCTTACTTGTGTACATATGTATAAGCTTACATCATAGCTGCCAGAAATGCCGATTTTTTACGATATAACAAGAAACGATATGACATACGGTGTTGTCATATCGTAAGGTTTTTACGATATGACAACACTGAGAAAATCATACACGGTGTATTGCTTTCTTAGTGTTGTCATATCGTAAGAAACTTACGATATGACAACACAGTATGTCATATCGTTTTTTGTCATATCGTAAAAAATCGGCATTTCTGGCAGCTATGGCTTACATACATACACACATAAGTAAGAGTAAAAGAATAAAAAAAAACCAATCTGAGCTAGTGTGGTGAAAAATAACTCCTCGCTCACTTAAACGTTCACGGTTCTCTTTACATTTGTGCCTCTTAAATTCGGTGAAGATATTTAACAGAAGTTCAACGACCACATATGTATGTGAGCATATAGTAACTTCTGCTAAGTAAATAACAAATAAATAAAACAGAGACGGAAACTTCTATACCAACTAAATTTGTTTTTCTCATAAAAAATAAATTCGATATTTTACACATCAGGAATTAAGAATTAATCATTACAGGGTAATTAATAACTCAATAACTCACCCCTGCATATGTGAAAATTTTCTTATGGTTGCTATCAGTGTTGCCGTGAAAAACTTCATTGCATTACCCTAAAAAATAATACCTATATTTTCCTAATATTAATTTGCAAAATTTCATATAATCAAAAAAATTTATAAAATAAACATAATAAATTATAACAGGGAGATTATCACATAAATCTATCAATATTCTTATCTTCTCATTTCTCATTAAAAATACATACATTTATTTGACGTAACAATTACGATAAATTTTAGGTTTATCGGGAGAAAGTGCGAAAACGTATGATCTCAATTTATACGATTTTTTCACATTTAAACCAGTATCTGAAGGAAATTGAAGGCTTATGGAATAATAATATCGAAGTATAATTTAAAAACATCCAATTTGGAGTATCTATATTTGCTTCTGCATTAATTCTCCTACCTACGAGCTTTGTAGGTAGGTCACTGGTATTTTACGACGGCTCACTCTAGATTCAAAATATAATGTTAAGGACTCTATAGAATTTTAGAATAGATTAAGAAACTTGACTTTAATGGACGATGAAAGAACGATTTCCCTTGATGTTGTTTCGCTGTTTCCAAGTATCTCTGTAGATTTAGCCTTAGATATTATAGATGGGATGAAATTTCTAAACACACACATATGACTAAACACTTATTTTTAAAGATTATAAAATTTTGCATTAAGGACAACAGGTATTTTAGTTATAATGATAATATATATTTACAATTGAGGGCATTACCTATGGGATCACCAGCATCGCCAATTATTGCTGACATTGTGATGGAAAGACTTTTAGACACAGTTATTGACAACTTACCTCACAAACCAAAAATTTTGACGAAGTATGTAGATGACATTTTTAGTATAGTTCGGGAAAGTACAATTGAAGAGATTTTGACGAAGTTAAACAGTTTTCACAGAAATATTAAGTTTAGCGTAGAAAAAGAAAGGGATAATAGACTACCATATTTAGATACTTTAGTCATTAGAACAGGAAACTCATTAAAACTTGACTGGCATCAAAAACCTACGGCCTCCGGTAGGATTATTAACTTCTTTTCAAAACATCCCAAGAGAGTTATAATTAACACGGCTAAAAGTTTTATAAAAAAGAGTGCTTAATATCAGTGACCTTCAGTATCATAACGACAGTATAAAATTTATAAAAAAAATATTATTTGATAACAATTTTCCAGGACGACTTATTGAAAAACTCACAAAAGATTACCGTAAAGGCATAAGCAGGCAACCACAAATCAGATTAGAACCTGAAAGGAACTACAAGTCTCTGACGTATATACCGGATTTATCGGGAAGGATTGAAAATTCAAATATATGTAATTGTGAAAACTGGAAAATGGCTCATAAGACTAAAAATAACTTAGGAATAATATTTAGCAAGACGAAGGATAAAATACCTAATTTAGAAAAGTCAGACGTAATATATGAAATACCTCGTAATGGAGACGATATGATAAAATGTGACATTGCTTATATAGGTACAACAAAAAAAAACTAAAGACGAGACTAGCGGCACATAAATCAGACCAAAAATTAAGAAGTTATAATACTCAAAAAACAGCATTAACAACCCACTGTGCACAAAATAAACACACTTCTGATTTTGAGAAAGTGTTAAAAACTGAAAATAATTATAAACGCCGCTATATGTTGGAAATGCTGCATATAATAAACGTACCAACAAAAAGGAGAATGAACTTTAAATTGACAATGAGAATTGCGCTCAAAGTTATAGATATTTGGAACGATTTTCCGTCATCCCACGTCAAATTTGGTTTGTAAACAGACCGGTTTCGGCTAAATGCCATCTTCAGTGTTCTATTGAATACTAAATCGTTTTTCTGTTGTACGTTGTTTCTTTTATAATTCGTTTGTATACCTAACTTCCTTCCTTGATCCCTTTTGTATTCTGCTCCCTATTTCTCTCTCTCGCCTCTATATGCTTTTGTGTGTCTCTACCTGCTACCTGTTTCTCTTACAATTATGTTTGTGTTTAATATTTTGTTTATAATCTGCTCTATTAGTTATCAGTTGTTTTATCCCTAGACAGATAATAATCCGTAATTGTCTTGTTCATTTTCTACTACGTTGCCTGGACTATTGTTGTCTTTTGTGTAAAAATATTTTAAAAGCAGTGTTTATTTGTTCGTTTATTATTCTTCCGTCAAAAATTTTTTGCTTGTATATTTCCATGTTCTCTAATACGTTCAGTCGCCGTACTGTATGTTGTGAATGTAATAGTTTAACCGTTTTTCTAATATGTCCTGGTGTACATTTGTTGTCGAATATGTGCTTTGCGAAATTCGATTCTGGTCTTATTCCTGGTTCTCTCAGTTTCATGTTGTAGCCTCTCATGTGCTCGCGAAATCTTGTTTTTATCTTTCTTCCAGTTTGTCCGATATAACTGTGTTGGCATGTTTTTTTTAATGTATTTTTTATTTGCAATCTATTTAATACAATAATAAGCTAATTCAGTAATAGTTTTAAAAATTACATTTGTATCAATCTCCAATATGATTGAGACATATATACATTTAATTTTTGTATATTTATAACTACTTAAATAAAGAGAAAAAAATATAATAATAATATTTGCATACATGTATACATAATAATTATTTTCTAAAGGGTAAGTCTAAAATATGATACCTTTTCAGCCTAAAAATTTCTTCACTGTCATCTAATAAAGCTATAGCTAGCGGATTGCTGTGATTACTGAGTCTGTCAACGTAGTTTTTGCTAAACCTACTGATTTCTTCTTTAACTTTGGGTAAGCCCAAATCTTTATGAATGTTATTGTTGGTCATATACCAGGGAGCATTTGTAATCATTCTTAAGGTTTTAGACTGATAGCGCTGCAGTATTTCAATGTTTGAATTGCTTGCGGTTCCCCATAATTGTATTACATATGTCCATACAGGTTTTAGAATTGTTTTATAAAGCATTACTTTATTTTTAAGACTTAGTTGTGAATTTTGGCCGAGTAACCAATACATTCTTTTTGTTTTAATATTAAGATGTTCTTTTTTTTGGTTTAATATGATTCTTCCATGTTAGTCTTCTATCTAAGTGCATTCCGAGGTATTTAATACAATTGGAATTTGGTATTTGTTCACCACGCATAAAGATTGGAGGACAATCGCCTTTCCTTAACGTAAAAGTTATGTGCGACGATTTTTCAGGATTAACGCATATGTTCCATTTTTTCAACCATGTAGCTATATTATTTAATTGATTCTGAGTCAAGTTTGAAGCCTGTATTGGACAATTATTATTTGTTATTAATGGCGTATCATCTGCATATGTAGCAACTGTAACCTCGTCCCCTAATGGCATATCTGATGTATACATTGTGTAAAGTACAGGTCCGATTACACTCCCCTGTGGTATTCCGGCTTTTATTTCACTTAAATCGGATATTTCAGTATTAGTTTTTACATAAAAATATCTGTTACTTAAATATGACCTAAGTAACAGATAAAAAGGTTCAGGAAGAATAAGCTTTAATTTGTAGAGAAGCCCAGGATGCCATACCCTATCGAAAGCTTGCTTGACGTCTAAAAACACAGCAGAACAATATTGCTTCTTCTCCAAAGCGTTCTGAATTATATTTATAATGCGATGGCACTGTTCAGGCGTACCATGTTTATGGCGAAATCCAAATTGATATTCTGGAATAATGTTTTTATTGTCTAGAATCGGCTGCAATCTTTTTAAAAGAAGCTTTTCAATTATTTTCGAAAAAGAACACAGAAGACTAATTGGTCTATATGAACTTACTACATTTTCTGGTTTACTTGGTTTTTTCACCATAATTATTTCAACACATTTCCATTGATCTGGATAATGACTGAGTCTTAATATAGAATTATAGATAAGTGTTAACAGCAGTATAGCTTTCTTTGGTAGCGTTTTTATATCCGGGAGTTTTTTTGACATTTAACTTTGATATTTCCTGTTGAACTTCTTTTGGAGTTATATGTTTTATTGGCAAATCCATTTGGCAGGGTGTATCCAGAAATTCAGAAATTGTGCTTTGATCGTGTGCATCATTCAAGGAAAACGGTTGGAATGTTGTTTCTAGATATTGTTGAAAAGCATGAGCTTTTTTGAGATCTGATTTACACCAGCTATTATTTTGATCTTTTATCGGTACATTTCTTTTGCTAGGCCTTTTTAATATTTTGTGGCACTCCATAGTTTGTGCTCAGAATCTTGAAAGCAATTAATATTTCTTAGGTAGTCGTTAAGTTTCTCATTTTTATATTCACTTAGCCGTCGTTTTAGTTCGTTTGATGCCCTGTTTAAATTTGTTTTATTAAATGTACTTCTTGTTCTCTTCCAAATCCTCCTTAAACGCCTTTTATTTCTTATGAGTTGTCTAATTTCTGCCGACACTAGCACTCTATTTCGATTATTGGACGGAACTACGCCTGGAGTAGAAAGAAACGCTGCTTCATGGATAAGGTTTGTAAAATGTTCGACAACATAATTTATATCAGAAGCATTTTCTAGTTTTACTTTAAGATCAATATTTTGCTCTATCCAGTATTTAAATAAGTTTAGATCAGTTTGTGATGAAAGAACGTTATAATTTTTATTTGTAGATAAAGATGTTTAAAAATTTACAATTAATAGGGAGTGATCAGAGCTCAAATCGTCCGAATCTAAAATATCTAAAAAGCTACTATGAATACCAGAGTATATGACAAAGTCCAGTAAATCTGGTATTTTCCTGGGATCACTTGGCCAGTATGTTGGTCTGCCTGTAGTTAAAATAGAGTATTTGTTGTGCTTATATAACTCATTTTTGTGTTATATAACTCATTTCCCTTTGGATTTGCCAGTCTAGAACCCCACCAAGGGTGTTTTGCATTGAAGTCACCACCAACGATGAATTTAGTTCCAAGTCTTCCAAAAAAGTCCTGATAATCACCAAATTTAACACTATGTCTGGGAGGAAAGTAAATGGAATATATTGATATATTGTTGTTATTGCAAGAAATTCGTATGCCAGCAGCTTGCAGGTGAGGTTTTTGATAATCATCGAGAATGTCGTATTTAACAGATGATTTTACTAAAATAGCAGAACCTCCGTGAGCTCTGTTATCTGGGTGATTACAGGAGATAAGATCAAATCCGTTTATCTTGAAATAAGTTTTATTTGTAAAATGTGTCTCGGATATAAGGAAAATATCAATATGATTTAAGTTTATAAAGCTTTCAATTTCTTTCGTATGATTAGAGAGACCGTTGGCATTCCATATTGCTATACGTAAATTTATTTGCATAACTTCGAAATCAACATTGTAATCATGTTAAGCAGATTTGTTAACATTGATTCAATTCTGTCCATTTTATTGTTGCTGTTTTTACTTTCATTATTGTTACTTCTGAGTACATCTGAGTATGACTGATTGTTGTTGTACTGATCATTGTTTTGATTAGTGTTATTGTTAAGACTCCAAATAGGTGCATCATTATGATTTGCAGGGGTATACCTAGTTTGACGGATGGTATGATTCCGTTTGGCAATTAAGTTTTGGTAAATTTGACAACCTTTATAATTGGCAGTGTGATTTTTTAAACAGTTAAAACAGCGAGCTGGAGTATTAGGATCTTTGCTACACTCTGCAGTTGGATGGTTAAGACCACATTTAACACAACTGAATGGTCTCTTACAATATGCTTTAGTATGGCCGAAAAGCTGACAACGGTGACATTGTACAACTTCATTTCTTTTTATTGGGGCTTCTACAGTTACTAAAGCATTATTAATGCATTTAACATTATAAATGTCTTTGTTATTTGGTTTGGGATCAAGGTCAATATAGAATATTGGTAATGGTTCTTTGGTCACCCTACTTTTTACATTAGTTACACTTCGCACTTCATATCCTAAGCTAATCAGTTCAGCTTTGATGTCTTCAATCGGAGTTGAATGGTGAAGTCCCTTAATAACAACCCTATAAGAAGGCTCTTGTTTTAACTGATACGTATGGAATCCTATACTACGACCTTCTAAATATTTTATTAGTAGTCTGTATGAATCTACTGATTTAATCATAAGCCTTATTAGGTTATTTTTCAATGATTTATAATTAAAATGTTCTTTTGGTATAATTTTACCTATATTACAAATCATTTTATTTACATATATCAACTACATCTGGTATGTATATTGGCGGTGGTTTAGGTGTTCTTGGTTCACTATCTTCTTCATCATCGTTTTGCAGTACTGCATATTTGTTGCTAGTCGATGGAATGTCATCACTTGCTAATGCTTTACGTTTGTTTTTGTAAATTTTTGGTGATTCATTAATATTTCTTTTTCGTTGTTTGTTTTTTAATTGCTGCCAGTTACTTGTTTGACTGCCTGTATCAGCTTCATCGGTGTCATCATCCATGATGTTGTTTTTGCATAAAAGCAAGATCAATTAGTAAAACTAAATTGTTTTTGCAATGCAATGCACTTATTGTTTTTATAGGGATTAAGAAAAATATATTTTTTTTACTTGTTTTTTATATACAAATAAATGCAATAAAAGAGATTATGTCTGATCACTTTGAAAGTTGATTTTGAGCTCAAGTGTTGGCATGTGCAAGTTAATTTGTACACTCCTTGTTTATCTAGGAAGTCTGTTTCGTTTGTTCTGTTCTGCAGTATTCTGCCCAAGTTGTTTCTTGTTTGGAATGCTGTGTTAATGTTGTGTTTTCTAAAAAATGTTGCCAGTTTGTATGTTGATTTTCATCATCGTTTTGCAGTACTGCATATTTGTTGCTAGTCGATGGAATGTCATCACTTGCTAATGCTTTACGTTTGTTTTTGTAAATTTTTGGTGATTCATTAATATTTCTTTTTCGTTGTTTGTTTTTTAATTGCTGCCAGTTACTTGTTTGACTGCCTGTATCAGCTTCATCGGTGTCATCATCCATGATGTTGTTTTTGCATAAAAGCAAGATCAATTAGTAAAACTAAATTGTTTTTGCAATGCCATGCACTTATTGTTTTTATAGGGATTAAGAAAAATATATTTTTTTACTTGTTTTTTATATACAAATAAATGGGCTACGTAAAGGTAGCCCAGGTTTTCTTTTCTTGTTCCTGTTCTCTGTTCCGTTTCTTACTCGCCTCGATATCCTTTCTAATCTTGTCAACTACGTCTTTTCTATATCCGTTGTTTTTCGCTATGTCATATATTATTCCTAACTCTTTCATATAGGCCTCACGTGTTAAGGGTTCAAGTTCAAGTCTCGTTATTAATTGCCAAATTGCTGCGTTGGTATGTTGTTGAGGATGGTTTGATGAATTGTGTATTATTGTATCTGTAGCAGTTGGTTTTCTGTATATTTCGTATTCAATTCTATTTAGGCTCTTGTTTGCCCTAATCGTTAGGTCTAGGTAATTTATCCTTTCGTTCTCCTCCACTTCCATTGTAGATTTTATGTTTTTGTGTTGTTTGTTCAGTAGATCCAGAATTTGCTCCTCCATATTTCCTTCTATTACACATATAATATCGTCCACGTATCTTGCATAGAATGTTACCCCAAAATTTTTTTTAAGTCTTCTACGTATTTGTTTCTAAATTTTGCATAAATACTTCCATGAGTATTGCTGATGTTGGATTTCCCATTCCTAGTCCGTTGATTTGCCTATATATGCTATTGTTGAATTTGAAGTAATTTTGCTCCAATGTGGCTTTTAGCGTGCTTGTGAGTTGCATTGAAAATTCCACGTCTTCTGTTTTATTGAGTAGTGTTTTATGTAGAATGTTTATTGTCTCTGTTGTTGGGATTGATGGATATAAGTCTTTTATATCAAATGAGACTAGTTTAGTATTTTCTGTTATCTGTATGCTCCCTATCTTGTTAACTAATTCCGTGGTGTTGGTTATTGTGTGTTTGTTCTCTATGTATCTTTCAGTACTGTTTTTAAGTATTTCGATAGTCTATAGCTCGGAGCAGATTTATAATTAATTATGGGTCTCATTGGCGTGTTTGGCTTGTGTATCTTCGGTAAAGCGATCATAGATTAAGCTGATGGGTTCATAAGTGTTAATGCATATGATATGCCTGGTTTTATTACGTTGGTTGCCTTTTTTATTAATTCCTTTACCTTTCCCTGGTATTCGTCTGTAGGATCTTTCCTGGTTCTACTGCATTTAGTATCCACTATTAACTGTTCCGTTTTTTCGATGTACACATCCTTGTTGATTAATACCGTTGTATTTCCTTTATCCGCTTTCGTTGCTACGATATTGTTAGATTTAAGTTTTTGTTTAAGATTTCTAACAGCTTTGCCTTCCTTGTTTGGACTCCTTGTGGATTTGACTTCCTTCTCTATTATTCGTTTGCAGGTGTATCTGGCCTGATCCTGCTCCTCGTTTGGTAGCATCGCTATTGCAACTTCTGTGTCCACAATAGTTTATATTATAGATATTTAATAAATAAAGTGAAACGGGCAAAGTTCAATAATTAATTTTTTAGGTATGATCAGTATAATAGTGGATGTCGATGCATGAAGACGTGCACTGTGTATGTATGTATGTTGTTGTTGTATTACAACATTGTTTTTATGTATGTAAGTTTAATTATTTTAAGTTTTTGCTATTAAAAAAATAATTTTTTTTCGAGCTATTGCTCGTCTTTCTTTGTTGACAATTTAACTCGAACTAATTCTAAAGATACAAAAATGTTATTATTAATACTTGTTCCACAACTTCAACAAATGTGTGCATTGCAATATAATTAGGTGAAATTTAAGAACATTAAGAAATAACCTGTGTCTAGACGCACTGTCAGCAGAATTCTTTTTTGTTTATTGCTTTGTGTGAAAATGTTGTAAGCGTGTGTTTTGTTTGCAGTAGGGGTGTTTAAACGAGGAATGTGTTAACTACTCCCCCCTAAAATTCAAACGTGCTCGTTTGATGTTTTTGGTTTGTTGAATAATTGGTTTAGCCCTTCTATTGCTGAATCCGTTAGATGAATGGATTTTTCCTTTTTCGATTTCCAAATGTTTTTCCCAATAACTATAATGTCGATTATTATTACGAGGGTAAGGGTGGAGTTGATAGTATATTTTATTTCCTTTCTCCATCTTATCCATGTGATTAGTGTTGTTAGCGTTCAATTGATGTAGCATTTGTAGGGAAAAAATTTCTTCCTGTGTTGGATGTAGCTGCGGGTTGAAGGATTGCTGGCAGGGGTTTACTTGTTGTTTTCCTTGAAAAACTGTTTCCCTTGAATTTCGATTGTTGAATTACTAAAGTGTATTAAGAATGTTCCATTCAATGTAGTTGTTTCGTTTTCCATAGTCAGTTCTCCATTGAATTTATTCAGGAATAAAATCCCAGGTGATATTTCTTCGATATTTGGAATGTGCTGATTGTTGATTTCAGTGCAATTTGGTGTACGGCTTTTCAAAAGGTTACTTACACATGTGTCATTACTTAAATCTATTATATTATTTCTTAAACATACTTGTAAATTATTATAATTTTTACATTTTTCTTTAATTCCATACATTTCTCTTTCACAAATCAGTATTTCATTAAAATTTATTTTATTAATTCTTCCATTTTGTTTTACTGCTCTAACTTCAATTGCTTTACATATATTATTATTAACAGTTGGTAAACTTATTATGTAAATTATTATTTTTCCATCGCTAGCAATTTTAATTTCGGAAAATTCAAATGCTTCATCTAGATTTACAAAAGGTATGTTTTCTTTATTACCAATGTTTTTAGCTATATCAATTTCTTCATTAGATAATATAAAGGAATTTATTATATTGGCCTTTGCCCAATGTATTGCATATGCAATATTAACAATCTCTTCCTTAATAACTTCTAATTTGAATTTCAGTTTCAAAAATAGATCTATTTCTGTTCATCTATCGTTTTCTATAGTTTTTGCAATATTATTAGTTATATTCGTAATCTCGTTAATTTTTTCTATGGTTAGCTTATTGATCAATACTTGATTGTTATTATTCTCCAGAACATTGTTTAATTTGCTTAGAACAATTTCATGGTCATCGCGGTTGGGGCTACCCGCTACCCATTTCCATGCGCTGCCTATGAAATCTTAAGATCTTTTCAGTTTTTTTATTCGTAAGTTGTTTAAATGTGTTTTTATTTGTGATATTAGTAACGATATAAAAGGGTAATGAGGATTCCGTCCAATTGTGGATGCTCGTATTGTTCTCTCAATGTTTTCTATTATGTCCGAGTACTTTCCGATGTCTATTTCGTGAATTATTTTAAAATGTCCTGTTTGCACTCTCGCTGTGCCCTTTTCTATGGTTATCAGTTTCTGCTTTAGTTACGAATCCTGCTTTTATGCACCACCTGTCCCTTTTCCGTCAGGAAGTGCTATTATTATCTTCCCTAACCACTTCTTTAGTATATGGTTTGAATAGCTTAGTGCCCAACTGTTTATTTCGCTTAACAAAAATTATTTGTCCAGGTAGATAGGATTTTGGTTCTTCCCTGTCTTTATTATGAAATTGAATGTCTTCCTGTTTTTTTTGCTAACTTTTCAAGATTATCACGTCTCATCTTTTCTATATCGTCAGGGGTAAAGTTAACATTTCTTCCAAAAATAGGTCAACCGGTTTCTTTTTAGTTACAGAATGAATGCTATGATTGTATTCAGAAACTGCTCTTTTTAGCAATTCCTCGAAATTCCTATGCCTCCGTTTTCTATAATACAACGCATTATTTCTATTATAGTTGAGTGAAATCTTTCCACTTGGCCGTTAGCTTGGCCTTTATAGGGTGGTGTGGTATAAACCTCTATCCTCAATTCATCTTCCATCATAAATTTTATAGCAACTGAATTTAATAATGGTTCGTTGTCTATTACTATAGATTTGGGTACGCCAAAACTGAATATTATCTCCATAAGTGGTTTCCTAACATCCTCGATTGATCTACTTTTCAACACCTTTGTCTGTTCATATTTCGTGAATTTTTCAAGGGCTGTCAATATCACTTTTCCCTCTGTCAGGAAAAAGTCCACGTGAACAGTGTGTCCGGGGAATGTTGGAAGCGGTGTTTCCCCTAATTTTGGTTGATTCGGCTGTCGTTCATACTTACTCTCTTTACAAGTCGTACAATTGGATATAATAGTTTTTATTTTACTAAGCATACCTGGGAAAAAATCTCTTTCTAAAATTTGAGATTTATTTTCTATTGCGTTTCTATGTGCGCGCAAATGTGTTTCTAGGATAATGTTTTCTTGATCCTGTTCGTTAGTAATGTCGTTGACAATCTTTTGTGCATAGCGGGTTTTGTAATTACCAAAATGTTGTGGATAGAAATTTTGAATAATACCCATTATCCTTTCGTCGGTATGAATTCCGTTAATTACAGTTGGATTAAGGTATCTTTTTAAGTGTGCTAAAAGGATTTCTTCATTGTATAATAGTTCTTTAATGATGTGCCTATGTATCGTGGGGAAAACTATCTTAAACTGTTATGATGCAGTCTCAGATTGTTTGAAAAATGTTTGATTTTTAAAGACATTAATTGGAATTTCGACACATGGTATAAGATCATGTGGTGAGCTTTCGGCGCTATCAGCCGTGGATGTAAGTGAATTGATTTGAGCAGGTAATCGTGATAGAGCATCTGCTACCACATTAGAATATCCTAGCTTATATTTTAGCTCGTAATTGTACTCCTCCAGAATTGATTTCCACCTCTTCATTTTGGAGTTGGTATTCTTTGAGCTTAATGCGTAAGTAAGCGGTTGGTGGTCGGTATATATTTTAATTTTCCTAGAACAATATAAATAGTTTCTAAGTGAATTTAGTGACCATATGATGGCCAACATTTCCTTCTCATTTACCGCATAATTTTCCTCTGTTTTACTGAGGGTCCTGGAAATGAATGTAATTGGCCTATTGTTCTGTGACAGTACCGCGCCAATTGCGAAGTCAGAAGCATCGGTAGTAAGCTCGAAATCCTTTCGAAATTTGGGTGTGAGAGTACGATATCTCTTGATATCAAAATGGACTTGACTTTATTAAAGGACTCCAACGCCTTTTCATTCAGAGTGATTAATTTACTTCTAGATGCGTGTTTGGAAATGTTTCCACATTCACCTCTCAACATCATAGTAAGTGGCTTAGCGATTTTTGCGTAGTCCTTGATGAACCTTCGATAGTAGCCTGACATTCCAAGAAACGATCGAAGATCTTTAAAATTCTTAGGAGATGGCATTTTTGCTATTGCTTCTACCTTTTTTGTATTTGTTTTTATTCCTTCTGCGCTGACGACATACCCCAAAACTCTACCTCTTTTCTCAGAAATGCACATTTATCCATCTGTATTTTCATATTGGCATTTTCCAGAGTCCTGAACACTACTTCCAAATTGTGTAGAGGCTGTTCCTCATTTTTTCCATATATTATCACGTGATCGATATACACGTAATATCTCTTACCTATATGATGAAGAATGTCATCTAACGCTCTCTGAAATGTCGCCGGTGCATTCTTGAGTCCGAATGGAAGACGTAAGAATTCATACTTCCCATTATTTACTGAGAATGTTGTCTTTTCTATGTTCGATTCGCGAAGGGGTATTTGATGGAACCCACTCTTTAAGTCTATGACTGCAAATAATTTGTTTTCGCCGAGATTTGCAAGCACTTCGTTTATTTCTGGAATCGGGTATCGATCTCGTACAGTGACCGAATTAAGTTTCCGGTAATCTATTGCCATACGATACTTTTTTTCACCAGAACTATCGTTGACTATCCAGACGGGTGTATTATATGGTGATTTTGATTTTTTAATTATCCCATTTGCAAGGAGTTCCTCGACTTGACGTTCGACTTCTCCCTTTAACGGCATTGGGTATGGATATGGTTTCGAATAAACCGGGGTATCTGTAGTTGTACGGATTTCGCCTTTCACTAAGGTTGTGAAGGTAAACCTTTCATCAGGATCTGAGAATAACTTTGGGCACTTTTTTACTATATTTTGTAGTTTTATTTGTTGCTCCTGTGTCAAATCTGGTAGGTTCAATTCTACCACATTTACCTCTTGAGATATTCTTGGTTTCAAATGAATCTTTATTCCTGGAAATATGGTTATAAAATTTTTCCCAGCATTAGCTAATGTCGAGGCATGCTACCTTGTCTAAAATAAGTGAGAGATGCTGGTATACCATTTGGTAAAAAGTGGGTATATCCCGATGTCGTTGAGTCAAAGTCGTCATTTGGTATTCGAGAGTGCCTATATCGCGTTTGTCCGAATAATGTAGCATAAGAAATTTTTTTATTTGTGCCCAATCTAATGGGGTTCGATACGATTCGAGTGCTGTGTCAGCTTCGCCGACAATTTTATGTCTTATGGTATGGAGTATAGCGAAATACTTCGGAGTGCCTCTAAAATTTGCGTATGCGTCCAGTATTTTGTCCATTGTTTTGCGCCAGGAATTAAATTCCCCAGAACGTCCAGAAAATTCCCTAAGGCATTTAACCATGTCCGGTATGCGGTCCAATTCTGTTGCGTTTGTAGCGCCAACTATAACCTGATTGTCGTTTGTGTCCCCCTAGTTCTATTAGTCATTTGACTCAAAACCTTAGAACGTTAGACACCTTTTCTTTAACAAAAAATAATGCAAAAATTTACGAAATAATTTTTTTTCTTATTTATTGTAATTGCTTTCAATTTGTATCAATTTATTCAATCTCCGCTAAAAACAATTTTTTTTTAATTTCCCGTTAAAAATGTTTAATTTTCCGCTAATTCGTTAATTTACATAATTTAATGATTAACTTTTACCGGATATTTATCGTTATCTTTAATTTAACTTTTTTTATTTAATATTATTTGATTTCCTGCAACTTGTATTTTTAAAGTTTCTCTTTTTTTAATTTCTCTTACAAAAATGATTTTATTTTATTACGTAAACCTCTTAAATTTTCTTTTCGCTGGATTTTCTACAACTTCTATCTTTAATTATTTCTTTTAAATTTCTCTTACAAAAACAATTTTATTTTATTCGATTTTCTTTTTCTTAAATTTCCTAATTCTTCTTTTAATAATTTTAAATTTCTCTGTTACAAAAACAATTTTATTACTTTAAACACTTAGATTTTCTTTTCGTTAAAAACTTTTTTCTTAAAAATTTATTCACTTAAAAATTATTACTTACAAAACAATGCAAAGCTTAATCTACTAATCACCAACGTTGGGGCTCCGGTTTGTTGCACGTTTCTGGAGTATCCTTTACCTGTCGTACTTGGGTCCTTTCTCGCTACTTTTCTCTGGTCCTCCTCGCACTTTTTGTTCACTCAAGAAATTTTTTCGTTCACCTGTTTTACCTTTTTTATTCTTAGGTAATTTTCGTGATCACTTTTACTTTTGAACTCGGGGGTCTTACTTTTTGTTTTTCAGACTTTTCACTTAACGCACACGCTGGTCTCTAATGCTCGGGCGCCAGTTAAATTATTTTTAGTTTTTGTTATTAAAAATATTTATTTTTTTCGAGCTATTGCTCGTCTTTCTCTATTGACAATTTAATTCGAACTAATTCTAAAGATACAAAAATGTTATTATTAATACTTGTTGCACAACTTCAACATATGTGTGCATTGCAATATAATTAGGTGAAATTTACACAGCGTCTTCACGAGATATTAACTTTGAGATAACATGAGAGAAAACGTTGGCAGAATAATAAAAACAAAATGTCGATTTTTCTCTTAATCTTATACAAGGCGTAAACGTAATTTCACTTTTCCTATAAGATTTCATTTTATGCCAATGCTCGCCGAGTTAAAACTTATTATTTTTGCACAATTACTTATTTTATTTTTAATTTTTCACACAAAATTTAATTTATAAATCAATTAAACACATTTATTCACTTATTTAACATACAAACTTTATCAAAAACATCGCTTTTAATTTATTTTAACAAACACTCACACATACACACCAAATTATTTTCCTGTACGTGTGTTTTTTGACAGTTCATCTCATAAGATCGTTGTTATAAAATTTCTTATAACAACGCTCTCATAAAAATGTTTATAACATTGAGATAACACTAATTTGAAGTCTACACGTAACATAATTCTCTCTGCGATTGAATTTGACAATCTCTTATATATCTACATATTATGTTATATTATGTTACGTGTAGACCTCAAGTTAAGAACGTTAAGAAATAACCTGTGTCTAGACGCACTGTCAGCAGAATTCCTTTTTGTTTATTGCTTTGTGTGAAAATGTTGTGCGCGTGTGTTTTGTTAACAGTAGCGGGGTTTAAAATAGGAATGTGTTAACTTGTAGATGCATGTTTTTATTGTTTTTTGTTATTTCTGTTATACTGAATATTCTGTACGTATGTATTTACGCTTTCTTTCTGTAAGTACATGTGTACCTGTTTGTTTTTAATTTTTTTTGTAATTGTTGTTTTTTAATGTTTTTTTTAAATACACTAAAGCTTTGAAGATGATATTCAATGAATATCGAAATATAAGCGAATAATTTGAATTGACGATTTAGGATAGAAGAATTAGACCTCTAGCTTAAAGCAATTAGGCAACGTATTATTATGGCGCTATACGTGGATGACGGTATTTTTGCCGAAACAGCTGAAAGTTGCCTCTCTAAAATGAAAACAGTTTTAGATACGTCTGCACGCTTTAATTTACAAATAAAATGGTCTAAATGTTCGTTTCTTCAATCAAAAATTAATTTCCTAGGACATACAGTGCAGAATGGAAAGATTTGGCCTGGTAAAGACAATACAAGAGCAATTCAAAAGTTTCCGCCTCTAAAAACTATCAGAGATTTCCAATCGTTTTTGGGTATAACAGGCTACTTTCGTAGGTTCATACAGGATTATGCTTTTATTGCTCGTCCCTTAACAAACCTGTTCAGAAAAGATAAAAAGTTTATAATTGGTCCTGACGAATTAAAGGCGTTTCAGGATTTCAATATGGCTCTAATAAAAGAACCAGTTCTCAAAATATATGACAGATCAGCTGTTACTGAGTTGCATACAGATGCTTCCATGTATGGTTTTGGTGCAGCACTTTTACAAAAGTACGAAAATCAAATGCATCCACTTTTGTTTTGGAGTAAAAAACAACACCGCAAGAGCAAAGGCAACACAGCTATGTACTGGAAGTTAAGGCTGCATATCTTTCACTAAAGAAGCTTCGCCATTACTTTCTTGGTATAAAATTTAAGTTGGTTACTGATTGCTCCGCTTTCAAACAAACCGTATCAAAGAGAGACGTACCGAGAGATGTAGCGCAGTGGGTAGACTAAAAGTAGACTAAACCACGTCGACGAATTAAGTCGTTACCCTGTTGATGTTTTTATCATATCAGATATTTCAGCCAGAATTGGCAAACTACAGCAAGAAGACGAAGGTGTAAAATGTATTGCTACAATCCTTAACTCTGGCTCATACAATGATTATAAAAGAAAAGGAAACCTGATTTACAAAAGTGTTGCTGGTAATGATTTACTTGTGATTCCCAAGCCGTTGGAATTTGAAATTATTAAAAGCGCTCATGAACAAGGTTATTTTTATGTACAAAAAACTATGCATCGTGTTCAGCAACAGTTTTTTATACCTCATTTGGAGAAAAAAGTTAACCAGCTAATCTCTAACTGTATTAAATGCTAATACACAACAAAAAGCTTGGAAAGCGTGAAGGGCTCCTAAATTGCATCAATAAAGGGGAAACGCCGCACACACACACGTGGACCACACACACTTCATGTGGACCACTTAGAGCCAATGGATGCACCAACAAAGCTTTACAAACATATCTTTACTGCAGTTGATGGCTTTTCAAAATTTGTGTGGTTGTTTCCAACCAAGTCTACTGGTGCTGAAGAGGTTGTTAAAGATCTTAAGGTTTGGTCTGATGTTTTTGGACTCCCATCAAGGATAATAAGCAATAGAGGGCATACACATCAAACACATTTACCGAATTTTGTAAAGAAAATAACATAGAACACGTTTTAATTACAACTGGCGTTGCACGTGGGAACGCACAAATAGAAAGAGTAAACTGTTCTATAATTTCAATCATTGCTAAGCTAACGTCAAATGATACCTCAAAGTGGTATAAATATGTTGGACAGGTACAAAAAGCCATAAATTCCTGTGTTCATAGTACAACAAAATCGTCTCCTTTTGAAGTAATGTTTGGAGTGAAGATAAATTCCGATATCAGTGACAATATTCTGAAGCTGCTGGAAGAAGAGCTGATAACCGGATTTCAAGAAGAAAGAGAAGCCTTGCGAGCAAACGTCAAGCAGCAAATTATTGACACACAACAACAATATAAAAGAAACTACGACAAGAAATGTAAACAACATAATTATTATAAATTAGATGATTTGGTCGCAATAAAACGAACGCAGTTTATTGCTGGAAAGAAACTTGCCAGTGAATTTTTAGGACCGATTAGAATTACTAAAGTTAAAAGAAATAATCGTTATGATATGGAGAAAGTATGAGATGTTGATGGACAAAAAACTTCTTCAAGCTGTGACAACATAAAATTGTGGAAATTCACCGCAACCAATGATGACTTATTATCATCTGGGTGAGATGAAGAACAGGATGGCCGAATGTAAAGCAAGGGTCAGGTGTAAATATGTCAAGCCAGTTTGTAGAGTATGTCGGTCAGCAGTGAGAAGTCAGTAGAGTTTTAAGTCGATCGGTCGTAAAGCTGTTGCCCGTTTACGTTGAAGGGATATTACAATCAATCTTTTATTTAAGTTTACCTTTTTTGTACTTTTCAGTTATTATATCCTAATTTAATATAATATTTTTCGTGATAAATAAATACAATAAATGAATTTTTAAAATAAAACATTTACAATAATATTTAAATTCACAACATTACATACATACACACATATTGTTTTACTCACGTTTTTATTAAACATATTACATATTTTACAATGTAAAAATCCTTTACTATTATTATAAGATTTAATATCTTGTTGTATTGGAAACAATGAAATAAATAAAGAAATAAATAAAATGCTGCTGGTGTTATTTGCAACCAAGCAAATATGCACAACCATTTTTTTTATTTTTATTGCAAACGAAGTAAAATGAAGCAAGTTGCAAACACGTATATTTTGTTGTTGTGTTATGCAAGTGTGTGCATTTTTGCACACGTTTGCACACTTTGCACTACCCATCATGAAAGCCCTTAGTGCATAGATGATCAAAAATAAAAATGAGATGTATTAGCGCTCGCTCTCGCAACCCTAACTCCCAGCAAACATATTGGCAAACACCTAAAACAAATTTCATAATGATATGAATAAAAATGTCTTTTCAAAACGTTTTCATTTCCAGCCTTAAATATTTTGTAGCATAAAAGGCATTGAATGTTATGAAAAGCATCATTTATCATAAAATACCGTTCACATCTCATTTCGTAGACGTGTAGCTCTTATTTTTTTTACTTTGTTTTTTGTGTGTTCAATTGTAATTGAATCGTGTGTGTTTACTGTGCTTTGTTCAACAAAAAGCAACAACAATGCTTAATAAATTCCTGAAAAAAATGACGATACTCCGACGCATGTGTTTTCGTCGCTTGCTCAACGATGAATGAATGAGTTTTTAAAAGAGCGTAACAAATGTGTATGGATTTTTTTTCAAACAATTGTTGTATGGGCTGAACATCAATGCCTTAGTGCAAGTAAAAACAACACATACCGTATGGAACAAATAATTTTTTTTAATTACGATAAGAGTAGTGAAGTATGATAGGTAGTTAACAACAAAAATAAAAATTATTATTATATATATCATTTTTAGTTATTATTATTATATATCATTTTTATTTATTTTTTAAATATATAATTAAATATATTAGTAACGTTGGCACCCTGCTGCACTTCGGATTTTAGCAATACAACACCAGTTGGATTTACTTTAACCTTTATTTTTGTATTCGGGAAAAGAGTTCCATAATCGACATTCTCGTATAAATCCTAAAAATAAAACAAAATTTTAATCAAATTAATTACTAGGCTAAGGCTTGTAACGTTATATTAAGAAATAATTGGGCTTGATTAATATTCCAAGGAACAAGGAAAAAATTAACATTAACTTAATTTTTCAACGTACACAGCAGAACAGAGTACCGCCGCTTTTATAAACCGTATACTTCCATCGTCAGTGCTCACGTGTATATGCTTATCATCACTTGTCAGTCCTATATGTACAACTTTTTCACTAAAATTGAATACGAGAATTAGATCACTTCAAGTTGACATTAAACAGCATTTTCCCAGTGCTGCCATCGGTTTATTTTTCTTCATTCCCATTTTTTTATTTTTGTTCTACTCAAGTCAAACTTTTCTTGGTTTCATTTTATACTTAAGTATATATGAACATGTAAAAATGCAAACAGCTCATTTCGAACGTATTTGCTGGTGAATCAAATTGATTGTTAGGCTAAGGTTCGTAACGTTATATTCAGAAAGAATTGGGCATGACTAATATTCCAAGGAACAAGGGAAAAATTAACATCAACTTAATTTTTCAACGTATACAGCAGAACACTTGCGGAAGCCGCTATACTTCCATCGTTATTGCTCACGTGTATTTTGCTTTTCACGACTTGTCAGATGGCTCTGTTCTGCAGTGTACGTTGAAAAATTAAGTTGATGTTAATTTTTCCCTTGTTCCTTAGAGCATTAATCATGCCCAATTCTTTCTGAATATAACGCTAATAATCAATTTGATTCACAAGCAAATAAGTTCCAAATCATATTAATCATATTAATAAAAAAATTTAATCAAAAAAGCAATAAATAAATGGTAATAAGTAATTTATAAATTCAAATTATAAAAACGATGAACACGTTTTGTAATTTCGCAGGCCATCCGCGGGCCGTATAATATGTATAAAAATTACAGTTGAAGAAATCTAGATTTACTAGGTATATGTATGTATACCTCTTCTGCAAACAAGAAAGCAGAAACATAATTTTTTACTAATATTTTAGTAGCCAAAAATCTTCATTTTGAACCTAATTAGCAAATTCACAAAGTCTTCTAAAGTAATAAGTAATAAAGTGCTATTTAAGGCCAAATAGACTTACTGTGAACGGCCTGTTGTATTACCATATGAAAATTGTCATAAACATGACATGATGATATTTCACGCTGGTAAGACTGAAATGAAAAAAGCTTAAAATAGTTGAACATGCGAAAAAAAGACAGTTAGTGAAGTTCCGAACATTTAGAAAAAAGTTCATTAATATGTGCGACTCGCCGCGAGGTGGCGACAGTCTGTTAATTTAGCTTACTAAAATTAGTAGGATTTTCGCTACAGGGTTGTTGCTGCTGTCACTGATAGTGTAGGTAAAGGGCTCTGATGAGTAGACTTGGTAGTCTCGAAACCGCTGTTAGTTCAACGTTCCGTACATCCAAAAAATTTTCTTAGAATGTTCAACTTTAGAATTTCTTTCTTAAATAAAAAATAATTTGATCGAAAGATTAAATTAAAAATGAACTTAAGCCAAACTAATTAAATAACTTTGGATAATTGTCATAAACGTTAAAAGTAAAATAAAATAATAGGTCGGTTTGTTTACTGTACATTAAAATGCAGAAAATGATTAATTACTGAGTAAACTGAAAAATTTACTCTCAAAAAAGCTGTTGCCCATAAAAACGGAAAAATGTTTCATATTATCAACATTAGATAAACAACTGATGGCAAATAAATGTAGAGTTAAAAAATATTGACACCTTTGACCACTCAACACTTTTTCTTGTGCATACTCGTTACAATACTTTTTATAACATGAAAGTTTTAGCAAAATGTAAATTGTTTTTTAATATTATTCAAAAGTACATAACCATTTGTTTGTTCTATTAATTACCTTAAAGACGAGTGCAGTATCAAGTATTCAAGTTTCACAACATTAAATAATTAAAGTAATACAAACAAAACAACACAACTGGTTTCTAAAAATATTATTTCCTATTTACGCCCCTTTTCACAATGTGCGATTAAAAGTTAACGTTGACTTTAACGGTAAATTCGGCATACAAAACTTGTCGTTAAAGTCCACGTTAACTCTTAATTATACATTGTGAAAAGGAGTGTTAAAGGTATATAATTTTGTTAGGAAGACAAAAATTGTATAATAATTACACTATGCTAGTCGAAAAACCCGACAGAGGGGGCAACCGACGGGTAAACTTAATTCGAATATGCTGATTTCAATAGCGTTTACCGTTTTTCAATGTTAGCTCTTAAAAAGAGATATTTAAGATTTAAAATTTCAGTTTTTGGACCATTTTCATTGGATTAAAGATGCAATTCTTAAGATAATTGGACGAAATTTGGTTCATAAGTTAGTCATGCACTACAAATATACCTAGCTAAAATTTGATCAAATCGGTGCATATTTACACCTAGTTTTCATACAAGCATCCGCCAAAATTTCACCTAAATGTCGATAGATCTCATGAACTTTTTTAGAGTTAGCTTAAATTAAATATGTAGATAGCTTATTTTTGTAAAACTCATATTGTGAAGTTTGAACGTGATCGGTTTATCGGTATGGTCGCTACACGTCCAAGAGCGCATACAAACTACGCACAGTGGCGTAAATTAGAAAAAGTGGCAATAAGTATGGAACTTCTAAACTACTAAATGGATTTGCATTAAACCTGAACTGGTTGCAGAGGAGGAGTCAG
Organism: Panzeria rudis; assembly: GCA_956483635.1. Lineage (NCBI taxonomy): Eukaryota > Metazoa > Arthropoda > Insecta > Diptera > Tachinidae > Panzeria > Panzeria rudis. The sequence goes on from OY101449.1 coordinate 64,998,195, forward strand.
GCTTTCAGAATCGTGTCTTCTTAAGTTTTTAGCTGCATCAGGGGCGGAGGTACAAGGGCTGAAAATTGGTTACCTCGGGTGTGAAAAACATTGGGCGGCCTGTAACTTTCGTAAATATTAACCGATTTGTAAAATTTTAGGCGCGTTAGATTTTGCAAATAAAGAAAAAATGTAGTAATCATTATTTTTGTATCTTTTATAGCTTAAAAGATATTTCACTGCGAAATTAAAATTTGAAATTTTTTGCCTCGACTTTTTTCTGATTTTTTTGTTGTAATTTTTTTATTAAGGCTCTGATTTAAACTTGAAATACACTTTTAAATTGCTGATAAAATTCTTAGTAACTCACCGAACAAAGCTTTGAAATATTTCGCGCCGGTAAGTCGTAACAAAAGTCTAAACTCAAAACTTGCAAATTTAACTAAAAAATCGTCGATTTTTCCAAAAAAAGTGCTTTCGTAATTTTTGAAATTGTACAAAATTTTGTTTAAAATGTTGGTTTTATTTTTATACACGGTGAAAGACCATGACTTGAGGATGAATTTGGCGGACATTTTTGTTCACTTTGGACATGTACCCTACATTTGGCAGTGATCGAAAATCATAAATTTTCAAAATAATTTTTGAGTTTAGGTGCCTGTAAAAAACTTTGCACAGGCTGCTCAAAACTGCCATGAACAGGATTGTATTAGGTAGGTAGTTGGCATTCTTTTTGATCTAAATGAAGACATCATGGCTATAAATGTAGTTAGTTTTTATTTTTCATTTTGCCTTATAAATACTTTTATTGTTATCCAATGGATTTCTAATTGTGTGAAGGTGTAGAAAAATAAAATAGATTCATATCGAATACAAAATTATTTGTTAATTTATATTTTATTTTCCATTTTGCCTTATAAATACTTTTATTGTTATCCGATGGATTTCTAATTGTTTGAAGGTGTAGAAAAATAAAATAGATTCATATCGAATAAAAAATTATTTGCTGGGTTTTGTATAAGTTTCAAACCCTACTATGCTTATTTCTTGAAAATCATTTATATATTTGTGAATCTGAAATGGTTTTCAAAAGTTTGTACATAAGATAAAGGGTTTATAACTTTTTTTTGGCCAATTAAAGTACATTGGTTATGAAAGGTGAAAAAAAGTACACAGTATAAAAATAAAGTACAATTTATTTCTCTTTGTTGTTATATTCAAAAACGTATTTTTATTGCTTTTCGCAAGTTTTATCAAATAATTATCATTTCTAAACAATTTCACAGCATCTTTAGAGTCTATCCTGCCTGTTCTGTATATCGAGTCGATTTAAAGACGTTCGATTTAGAGAAATTAAATCCACTAATAGCAAACTTTTTTCAAATTTTTGCAGTTTCATATATATCAGAGCTTAAAATATCATATCTGAAATTAACTTACTATATACGATTTACAATACATCAATGCGGGCATTATTTATTTTTAGAAAACGAGAAATTTACTCGGATTCGGTTTAGAGAACAGGGTCGTATATTTATGTTAAAGTAAATAATTACTTAATTTTTTATCAGATTCAGAGACGCTATACTTCTTTCGTCTCGCCATTTGCTCTTCATTACAAAAAAATCTCTCTGTGAATCCCGTCAGCATTCACACACAGAAATAGAAATTAAAAGTGAAATTACTTTATACAAATTTGATAATTTATCATCAGTCTTATTAAATACTAGCTGCAATATACTTGCAGTAGATAGCTCCGCAAAACTTTCAGAACTGTATATACATATGATCATAAAGTTTGTTTAATAACGCAATTTCTCCATAAAGATCATCCATATTTATTTTAAGTTTTTTCAGATTTAAATTTTCGATTATGTTAAGAATATTGGGTAGTATGAATGAAGCAATTATTAGCTTTTTACCTAAAAATTTGTTTTAAAACACAAAATTCTGAAAATTATTTAATATAAAACTAAGAATTTTTGAGTTTTAAAACCAATTTTTAAGTAAAAAGCAAACACTTTCTTTATTCATACATTATCCAACTCAACATTGCTTTTTAAATTAATATTGCTAATTGTAAATAACAAGTTTGTGTTTTTAAAATCAAATTATTTATTCAGGTACTTTAGGGCCTTATAAATAAATAATAAAAAATTCGTGTTAATTTCGATAGTCAATTCCGGTGAAGACAACAGTTAAATTTTTTTTGGCTGAATGACGTTTGACTTCAAACCCTGAGGTCTTAAGTTCAACACTAGTTTCATGCAAGCCAACAACATTACACTGCTTTATATTACACTGCTTTACAAGAAAAATGTATAAAGTTTCTAATGCATTTTTTTGAAAGATTAGGATATGCTTAACACAAGAAAAGTAAAGAAAAAATTTTCATTTCGGCCATTTCCAGATAACGGTAATTTTGTGTTTTTTCGATGTGTACTTCCCAGAGTCAAAAGCTGGTTCGATTAAAGTGATTTATATAACCTGACTGACTAATATAACCTGAATCTATTTGGAATTCTAGATAAATCAAATCATACGAAATAAAGTATTTTCGCGTACGTTATTGTTTTCATAAGGTATAAAGTACAATTACCCGAAATAACATACAATACTTTATTATAAAGTACGGGTGGCAAGCCTATTTGTTACTGTTCAAAATTGTGTTTGAAGTCTACTGATGAGTTGGTAAAGCACCAACGAAATGCTGCATATAGACAATTGCTTAAACTTCAGGAAATAAATTTCATTTAAAATAAAATTATGACAACATGTCAAATAATAAATTTCTTAAAGGTCTAAAAAATTTAGCTATTTATCCATCGAACTTAGCAATTTTGAAACAAGTTTATTTAAAGTAGTGGTGGCTATTCTCTCAATTTCATATGCTAGCAAGCATATGGTATTTTTTTGCCATCAACACTTGTACCCTTTTTTTAACGGCTCTATTTATTTATTGTATCTTCAATAAAATTGAACTAACAATAGTGATCAAATCTCAACTCTAACATTTTCATTTTTAAGTCCAGATAATATCAGACAATAATATTTGTTTCAGCGGTTGGTTCTTTGCTAGCCTATGTCTCTCGTGCTCGGATGAGAGCCAAAGTGTCCCTCCTACTCAGCCAAGTGTGGCCTCTAAAGTTAATGATGTTTCGGGCTAGGGGATTTGGGTGCAACTCTAGTTTTTTATGTATCTTGTCACATGTCTAGAACACACTGTCTTAACCAGCGACAAATTTAAATCTGTGTGAATTTGCTTTTTTCTGACATACCATGGGGCTGCTGCAATCGTAGGGAGTATTATGTTTTATCGCCTTTGAATTTTTTTTTACATTTGATTGGTTTTAGAATGGAGTTGTATAGAAGAAGCTTACAATCTAGGATTAGAGTAGAGCTCCCTCCAATGAGCAATTCATTTGAAGTGTTTGAAATTTCATTTGGGTCACCTTTGCATTTATGTAGGACTTTTATATTAGATGACGATCAAGATGAACACTGAGATATTTTACTTCAGTGTGTTGAGGTATATTTTGATTATTTATTTAAATAGGTGGGCAGGTTTCTCTGCATAATGTAAAAGTAATGTGTATACATTTTTACTCGTTAATTTTTATCCGCCATTGTTTCAACTGGGGTACTACTCTTGCAGTTTGCGGGAAGCTTTTTGATGGCTTTTGTGAACACTTAGAAAAGCTGTATCATCAGCGAATGTTGATATGTGTATGTTACTACTTACCGGCTATAATACAGGGCCTGTATTGGACACAGATGGTGTCTTGAGGAACTCCGGTTTCAATCGGTTGCGTAGGGCTTTGAAAATTACCCTCGTTAACAGCAAATTTTCACTCAGTTACGTAGCTTTCTAAAAGATTAAGGGGTTTGCGGGTAGGTTTTGCTTTCGTTATGTATTAAAGCTTCGTGCCATACCCCGACTAGAAATTGGCCCAATATACATATTGGGGCCCACTTAGGAATGAATGGGGCAATCCGAAAAGGTTTATATCATTCGGAATCTAGCCGATAATTTGCTGGGATATCCCCTCTACAAATCAGTGATTTAACATTAGTTTTCCCCAAGTGGTAACCTACTAGGAACTTCTTGGGAAAGTCTAGAAGAGATTTTGACTAATATTGTCCCCTTAATATTTTTATCGATTTTGAATCGCTTTTAGAGTTTGCTATTTTTTCATTAGATCAAGCTTTTGGGAGTTTGGATATTTTTACGACTTTTCGCGTTCTTGGCAATCAATACAATTTTCGCCAATTTCGAAACATTGTCAACATCTTAAGGAACCTCTAAAGCTCCCAGTTTTGTCATGTTCTCGCGAGTTTTCGCGATAGTACTGTTTTTGCGCGTTTTTGTCGCTTACAGCTTTAACCATTTTAAGTCTTAAGCTTGGAGTTTTTGCAAAATTTCTGTAATTTTCGCTGTATGTGTGTAATTATATAAAATATTTTCGGCGAGCCTAGACCGCTTTTTTTAGTGGTTAGTTAAATTTAAATGTTAATAATAATAAGTTCAGTTCTTTTTGTTTCCTCTAGAAATAAAAATTTTTAGTTTTCAAGCAACCTTTGAAATAGAAAAACTTAAAAATTAAAAAAAAATTTAATATAAAAATATTAATTGAATAAAATTAAAATGTCTGAAAATTTTTTTTATTATTTCGGCTTTCTAGTTCAATAATTGAATTAATGTAAATTCAAATTATTTTTATTAAGAGTGGAGTGCTGGAATATTCAAATCAGATTAGCAGAACGGATCAGTACTACTGATTTCGACGGCCGCTACGCTCGTCATCATCAGCGTTCTTATTCGCTTTTACCACTTATGAAGGTGCATGCTTTTTTCAATGAAACATCAGCTATTCAACTAATTTTTGCCAGTAAATAGAATACAAGACTTATTTTCCATGGTAAATTCTTGCATTTTTATTTCAACTAAATTTAGTCAGCTTTGAAATTTCACCTATCTGATTTAATCCAACACTACCACACTTATTGTTTTTCGCTTTTGATGAGTATTCTTTTTTAATACATCCACTCAAAGCTGTCTGTTTGGTTTTTGTTATTATACATGCATTTTAAACAGTCTTCAGTTGCTTGTCTTGATTTTAGTTCTAGGCAGCCAACCGAGAAGTAAACACACGCATATAACTTATTGCAACGGGCCGATTGCATAGTAATTATTTTACGTAATTTTTATTTTATTTGAACTGAATAGGTAAAGTCTGATTTTTTTTTATTATTTCGGCTTTCTAGTTCAATAATTGAATTAATGTAAATTCAAATTATTTTTATTAAGAGTGGAGTGCTGGAATATTGAAATCAGATTAGCAGAACGGATCAGTACTACTGATTTCGACGGCCGCTACGCTCGTCATCATCAGCGTTCTTGTTCGCTTTTACCACTTATGAAGGTGGATGCTTTTTTCAATGAAACATCAGCTATTTAACTAATTTTTGCCAGTAAATAGAATACAAGACTTATTTTCCATGGTAAATTCTTGCATTTTTATTTCAACTAAATTTATTCAGCTTTGAAAATTAAAATGTCTTTCTTTTTCAAAAAAAAGAACACAAATGATATTCTTGTACATTTATGTAAGTATGTAAGTACCCAACTAGAAATTTCTATGCAAACACATTTTGGATCTAACTGGAATCCCAATTCCGATATAACGCAGAAACGTATTTGGGACCCGATTGATTTCCTGTGGGGAAATATCAAAATATTGCAAAATTTTGCTCAAATAGGGAAAATATCAAACTTTAATATTGAATTGAAATTGCTAATGCTATCCAAGGGACAAAAGTATGTAACAATCACCTCTGTTGAAGATGAGCAAAATATACAATTAAAAATCTGCGTTAGATTTTCCCAACAAGTTCCCAGTAGTTTCCCACTTGGGAAGAACTTATGCTAAGCAATTAATTTGTAGATGGGCTGACCCAACAAGAACCCGATCAAACCAAAAATGGGATAACCCTTTTATTACCTACGACCAAACCAGCTTATTAAACAATTCTAAAGTTCTTCTTCTCGTTTCATCTTGAAGCCCTTCAAGATAGAATTCGTATAAAATAGTACTTTTTGTGGATTTTTGCCTGATGTCATGATTTTGCTTTTTCGTTTTTGGAATTTAAAGGAATTTTGTTTAGTATTTAACACGACTATTTTTATTTAACACTATTCTTTTTACTATATTGGACATACTTATACCGCTCTTGCCGGTATTATAGTATGAATTTAATGATTTTTTGGGTGTTAACTTTAAATTTACAATTTATAATATACTTTTGTAATTATTTTTCTATTTTTTATTTAAAATGTCATGTTGAAAATAATTTCTGTTTCATTTTTATTTTTTTTTTTGTGTTTTAAATGAAACAAGATGTACTGTTGACTGACAAATTCACATTTTTTTAAGATGGGTCAGACCGATGAATTATACAAACATGTTTATAAATATCTTATGAAAATTTGGGATACTGTCGTGTTCATTTTGAAAAACGAATATGTAGTTTATTTAACGTAATGACACACATATATATTTTACTCATGAATGCATCCATATAATAAAGCATTGATCATATATGAGTTCATATATCGAGCCATAACCACCAAAAAAGCTTAAGCGACATATATTTTTAACTTCTTTTGACCAAAATCGATTATTTACGATCGTACATAATCGATTTTTGTAAAAAAAGAAGTTCAATAATTATGTCGCTTAAACTTTTATGACGGTTATGGCACGATAGATAAGGATTTTCATACATGCATTTTAATATTTATAATCGATATTAAATAAAAGGTTTTAAATAGCGGTAAAATTTCCCCAACACGTCCCCACTTTGAAAGAACTTATGTTAACTCACTAATTTATAGATGGGCTATCCCAAAAAGTTTCCAGCCATATCCCGAATGCGATACACCTTTTGCGTTCGAATAATGCATTCCCAACTGGGCCCCAATATGTGTATTGGGACAATTTCTAGTCGGGATATTTATTTATGTGGCATGGTAAAAACATAATCAAAAACGAATCTTTCATTACAGCGAAACGTGTTGCATCCAAATCGAATACGTGTGACGAATTCTAGTAGCGATCTTATCGGAATTTCCCGGTGGGGAAACTAAAACGAGAACCCCATCGGATCCCAAATATGTTTCTGCGTTACATCCCAATTTGGGAACCAATTGGACAACCCAGTTGGTTCCTAATTGGGTTTGCACGAAAATTTCTAGTCGGGACTATATCAAATTCCTGAGAAACATCAATGAAGAGCGCAGAACAATATTTCTTTTCCTCGAAGGTTTTTCTAACCATATTCACGAGTCTATGTGTTTCTTCAATCGTGCTATGTTGTCTAATAAAGCCACATTGGTGGTATGGAATGCATCCAGAACCATTCAGTATGGGTGTTAGCTTACTCATAAGTAGATCTTCAAATAGTTTTGACATGTTAGACAATAGGCTTATAGGATTCCACCTTCATATGATCTATGCCTGGTTTAGGTATCATGGTAATTAGCGAAACCTTCCATTCAGCGGGATATCATTTGAGGCGCAAAATACCATTGAAAATAAATAGAATTATACTTTTTGCAGTATAGCTAAGAGCATTTTATTGCTGATTTTATCAGCGCCTGGAGCTTTTTTCGAATTTAAGGCCGCAATACGGTGTCCAATCTCACGAACATTGAACCTCAAGGTAACATTTGGTATAGAGAGGACTGGTGGCAGCTCAACTATAGTATCAGACATATTTGGAGTAAATCACTGTCTGCAAGTGGTTTACAAACACAGTATATTTTTCAGCATCAGTTCTTGCCCAGTCTCCAGTCGTAGCTCGCAATTTAGGCGTATATATCACTGATCTGTTTAAGCCTCGGGCTGCTCTCCATAGCGATTCGTCTGTTTGAGGTGTTGCGCCGAGCCCATTTAGAAATTTTTTAAGATAAGCGGTTTTTCGATAGTATACTTATTTAGTCTTAGGACATTGTTTCCAAGGAGGTTTGGATTCCGAAGATTAATAATAAAATATTTGCAATATTACTCAATGTTGAAAGTGGAATTTTGAGTAATAATGCGGGATAAAAGGAACCTAGGGCAAGGGATTATTCAGGAGGGAGAATATCGAGTAGGAATATATCGTGTATAGAAATAAACGAGTGTTCTTTTCTTTATATTAATAAGAAACGCAAGTGGAATTAAATTTTGTGTAAGCCAACTTACATTTTATTTGGGATTTCAAAATTGATGAGTATCACATGTGCTGGTGTAGCTGACTAATTTGAATGAATCCTAGTCACGCCGGAAATCTCCGAAGGTAGCTCGGATTCATGCAAAAGTTGAGCCGACCACACATATGTTTATCTCTAAAAATGTTTACTAAACATAGATAATGTATTATAATCTAGTACAAATCAGAGATGGATATTTCATACAAATCAGAGTTGGCTACTTCAATTTAAATATATAGTATACGAGTATATATAACAATTCAGTCATTATTTATCTAGCAATTCATTGTGAAAAAAAGGAAAACTATATTACAATATAAAAAAATGAAAGAAGGTGATATTAGCTTAAACATCCTGCCGGTCTTGGTCTGTAAGACCAATGTTGAAGATCTTAGAGGCAGTGCTGGAGACGGGAAAGAGTGCGTAAAGCCTCTCGTAAGATGCGTGGTGGACTAGTGGATGTGTTAGGGAGATCGCAAGTTACCTGTGGGCACCTGTACGTACCTTCACGATTTTTGTAGCGCACTGTTCTTTGCTGGTGACTCGTACGGTGAGGTTGACCTTGTGCCTGTTGTTGTGTACGCGGTCCGGGCTGATGTTGTAGAGCCTGTTGTCGGTAAGATGAGTAGCTACGGCTGTGACCAGATGATGACTGATTCTGTGATATGTGTTGATTAGATGATGATAAATTGTTTCTATTAGGCCTTAAATGTAAGAGGGTATGGTGTGCCCACCCACATATTTGCAGTCATCAGTGTTGTGCGATCGTGCCAAAAATTTTTTGCAATGCCCATGCTGACGGCAACTCGACGACGACCTTCATTGCTCATCGCTAAGAACCCCTTGCAATACCTTAACGAGTGAAACTTTTTACAAATTAGGCACTGGTGGATACTTGGGTTCCTTGGAGCCCAGTTAAAAAGAATCAATATTAGAAAGCTTCATTATGATTTTCTAAGATAGGGTGAAAATGAATGTGTTTATGGAGATGATTAAGACTAAAAGTGAAGTATATGTATATAGGGATTGAGTTGGGAGAGAGTATGTATAGGACTACAGCTCAGTTAGAAGAACACAAAGTTTGACAATAGGTCTAGTGACAGTCCGGTTCTGAGTTCGTATGTCAGCTACGCGAATAAGGCCATCGTGGCCGGGATAAATTTTCCTGATTCTGTCGAGTTTCCATTTACAGGGAGGAAGGAGGTCATCTTTTATGACTACTAGCTGTCCTACTTGGAAATTTTCTTCCATATTCTGCCATTTATATCGTCGCTGTAATTCCTTTAAATACTCATCTTTCCAACGCTGTGCAAAGTAGAGCTGCAGGGATTTCAGTCTTTCCCAGCGGTCTCTTAAATTCTGCGGCTGTTCAAAGATTTCTGGTGCTACAACTAAAGGTGCTACTCGTACAAAGTGACCAAGAGTAAGTGCCAACAGCTCGTTGGTATCGTCAGTCATTGGCGTAAGCGGACGGGAGTTCAATATTGATTCTATGCGGGATTTGACTTCTGCCTCCCAGAGTCCTCCCATGTGTGGGGCATTCGGGGGATAAAGGACCATTCGCAATTGTGAGCTGAATACTTGTCAACTATATCCTTTGAAACAGTTTTCAGGAACTTTCATATTGAAGAATGTGGTCTGCACCTACAAAATTAGTTCCATTGCCAGACATGAGCTTCTTGGGGAGCCCTCGTCGGCTGACAAATCTGCTGAAGGCAGCTAGAAATGATCCGGAACTAAGATCAGAAAGTCTAGTCATGTTATGGTAAAGGAAGGAGAGAGTGAACTACGTTCTAATGGAAGCGCTGCCATCATTTGGGATCGTACTCGCTGTTTATAACGTACACATGTCACGCATTTATGAATAAAGAGTCGAATAGCTGATCTCAGCCGCGAAACATATTGGATGCTATGAGACTTCCATATATGTATGTAATTGCATACACACGTCTTCTCAATTCACTTGAATATTGAAATTTTTTATATGCGAAACGATGTATCGTTGTACAGATGAATAATATGTTTTAATCCGTGCTTTGAGAAAACACTTAATATTTGTAATTATCAGTACATGTAGTTTTAAGTTCTAGCATGCACTTTTTCACTTTAATATTAATAAAAAATTTCACTGCACTTAACATCCGACCAATTGCATAGAAACCATGTGATGTAAAAAATCTGTTACTTTTTGATTTTTATGTATTTGCCGTCAAAATCGTATTTAAAAGCAGAGTGGTTATACATCCAGGGATGGGATGCGTTCTTTTTCAATAACTTGTGGGATTCATTTGTATTTTACTTTTAATTATTTCTTCAATTTATTTCTTTATTTTAAAAAATCAATTGAACTATTCTTGATTCAGTACACTCGAAGGACCATGTTTAATATTAGGACATTGTTTCCAAGTAGGTTTGGATTCCGAAGATTAATAATTAAATATTTGCAATATTACTCAATGTTGAAAGGGGAATTTTGAGTAATAATGCGGGATAAAAGGAACCTAGTGCAAGGGATTATTCAGCAGGCAGAATATAGAGTAGCAATATATCGTGTATAGAAATAAACGAGTGTTTTTTCCTTTATATTAATAAAAATGCAAGTGTAAACCAACTTACATTTTATTTGGGATTTCAAAATTGATGAGTCTCACGTGTGTGCTGGTGTAGCTAACTAATTTGAATGAATCCTAGTCACGCCGGAAATCTCCGAAGGTAGCTCGGATTCATGCAAAAGTTGAGCCGACCACACACATTTTTATCTCTAAAAATGTTTACTAAACATAGATAATGTATTATAATCTAGTACAAATCAGAGGTAGATATTTCATGCAAATCAGAGTTGGATACTTCAATTTAAAAATATAGTATATATATAAAAATTCATTGTGAAAAAAAGGAAAACTATATTTCAATATAAACAAATGAAAGCAGGTGATATTAGCTTAAACACTACTAGAGTTTTAAGCTGTTTAGAACATTCCTTAAGCCTAGATTTTAGCTAAGGCGATAGGTAGCATTGCCATTCTCTACGAATTTTTCGTTTTTCAGATAAAAGCCGTTTTACATCTACTGAATAAATTTTATTATATCTCACCTGAAGAATTGTAAAAGTAGCATTTAGAGCAGCTTGCTTAAGGTTTGCAACATTCTAATAGAGTCATCTATATCAGCAGGCATTTTTAATGAAATATTTTCTGTGCAATGAGCACTCATATATTTTTGTATTTTAACCAATTAATACGTGTTCTTGTCATCGTTATATTACAAGTGGGCGAAGAAATTGTATGTGAATATAAAGTGATAATAGTTGGTTAGTAATCTGAAGACAAACCTAAAGATGCTTCAAATTGAATCATTTCGCTGGGCACGCCCTTTACTACTCCAAAATCAATAACATCAGGTATTTTTCGGCGATCTGTTAGCCAGTAAGTTGGCTGCCCACATGATATAACATTCAAACGCATGCTAGAAATCGTGTCAAACAAAACGCGTCCATTTGGTGTGATGAGACGAGATCCTCAGAACGTGTGCTTAGCGTTGTAGTCACCGGCGGCCAAGAAGCGTGGCCGTAGTGAATTAAAAAATCAACTATATTGATTTTCTGTAATAGGGTACCTGGGAGGAGAGTAAATTGATGAAATCACCAGGTTTTGATGAACAGCTTCAATACAGATGTTAGTTGCTTGAAGATAGTCTTCACAATGATCACCCATTAAGTATTATTTTAATCGCGATTTTATTAGTATAACCGATCCACCACAAGCTCTACCTAGGGGGTCCTTTGTACCGTAGAGAGTATATCCATTGATTTTAAAAAAGCTTTTAGCCGTCAAATGCGCCTCAGAAACAGATTTTTAAGTTCATAGTTTGTTTAATGCAGCCTGCAATAATGTAGACTGCATTAGCATATGAGAACTGACTGTTTGGTATATTTTGCGCTATGGCCTGGTTAGCTTTAAAAATGTTGGCGTAGAAGGCCGGCTGGTATCTGGTCGGCGCAACTTGGATAATTGGTATTGTCGTAAGTAATAAGTTGAGCATAGGTGTGATTACGTTTCTTAAACAAAGACTGCTGACCATGCACATATCCATTGGACAACAATAAAAGTATTTATAAGGCAAAATGAAAAATAAAATCCAAGTTAAGCCTTTAAGAAATTTATTATTTGACATATTGTCATAATTGTATTTTAAATGAAATTTATTTGCTGGTGTTTAAGCATTGTCTATATGCAGCATTTCATTGGCGCTTTACCAAATCATCAGCAGACTTCAAACCCCTCCATAATCAATTTCAATGTATTTTAATAAAACTTTAATATTTTACTTAACAAGTAAAATTTGGGAAAAAAGCACGTTACAACATTAATCATTGCAAAAACAATTTGTAGCTGTTGTTGCTTATATATATTTTCAACTGCCTTTACAAATACAATTTAGAGTTGGAAAAAAAACCAACCGGTCGTAGTACGCAAGTAAAGAAAATAAAAAATCATGATTGATTATGGAGTTCATGTTTCAACTTGGATATTATAAACTTCTTATTAGTATGATTAGGAGTGTAATATAATATTTTTAGTTTTTCTATAAGATTTTTGGGTAAAGGTTCCCTGACGATTTTCGTTAGCCCCAATGAAATGCGCATAGGAACTAGCTAATACATTTGCATAATCAATTTCAATGTATTTTAATAAAACTTTAATATTTTACTTAACAAGTAAACTTTGGGAAAAAAGCACGTTACAACATTAATCATTGCAAAAACAATTTGTAGCTGTTGTTGCTTACATATATTTTCAACTGCCTTTACAAATACAATTTAGAGTTAGAAAAAAACCAACCGGTCGTAGTACGCAAGTAAAGAAAATAAAAAAACATGATTGATTATGGAGTTCATGTTTCAACTTGGATATTATAAACTTCTTATTAGTATGATTAGGAGTGTAATATAATATTTTTAGTTTTTCTATGAGATTTTTGGGTAAAGGTTCCCTGACGATTTTCGTTAGCCCCAATGAAATGCGCATAGGAACTAGCAAGTAGCACTGTAACGCCAGCAGAGACCTGCGACGTGACGGCTCACAGCCGGCTGAGCCGAGCCGCCGATAATTTTATACAATCGCGCCGCCGCCAAGAAAAGTTCGGCTTACTTCGCCTGAAAACTAGCCGCCGATTGACCTTGTACACTATGAAATAATAATTTTTTTTTTAATTTTTTTATTTATTTTTCATCTTAAATTTGATTTTTATGTTATTTGTTCTGAGTCGGCTGAAGCCGAATTTGAGCCGCCGCAGCCGATTTTCTCATGAGCCGCCGCCGCCGACAAAATCGCTCGGCGCAGGTCTCTGAACGCCAGCTGATTATATTTTTATTTGTTTGTTTTGTGGTACGAACCATGGTAGAATATTACGGGTAGTGGTGAAGCATTAACGAACTTTTTTTTTTTTGCTTCGACTCTGTCAAAAGTTGTTTATGTTATACCAACACACACCCATACCAGAGACTTGCGCCGAGGGGTTTTGATCGGCGGCGGCTGGCTGGGAAAATATAGTCGGCGGCGGCTGAAAATCGGCTGGAAATGCACATGGACATTTAATAAAAGTGAAAATTTTAATTTTGAAGCGTGGCCGTAGTGAATTAAAAAATCAACTATATTGATTTTCTGTAATAGGGTACCTGGGAGGAGAGTAAATTGATGAAATCACCAGGTTTTGATGAACAGCTTCAATACAGATGTTAGTTGCTTGAAGATAGTCTTCACAATGATCACCCATTAAGTATTATTTTAATCGCGATTTTATTAGTATAACCGATCCACCACAAGCTCTACCTAGGGGGTCCTTTGTACCGTAGAGAGTATATCCATTGATTTTAAAAAAAGCTTTTAGCCGTCAAATGCGCCTCAGAAACAGATTTTTAAGTTCATAGTTTGTTTAATGCAGCCTGCAATAATGTAGACTGCATTAGCATATGAGAACTGACTGTTTGGTATATTTTGCGCTATGGCCTGGTTAGCTTTAAAAATGTTGGCGTAGAAGGCCGGCTGGTATCTGGTCGGCGCAACTTGGATAATTGGTATTGTCGTAAGTAATAAGTTGAGCATAGGTGTGATTACGTTTCTTAAACAAAGACTGCTGACCATGCACATATCCATTGGACAACAATAAAAGTATTTATAAGGCAAAATGAAAAATAAAATCCAAGTTAAGCCTTTAAGAAATTTATTATTTGACATATTGTCATAATTGTATTTTAAATGAAATTTATTTGCTGGTGTTTAAGCATTGTCTATATGCAGCATTTCATTGGCGCTTTACCAAATCATCAGCAGACTTCAAACCCCTCCATAATCAATTTCAATGTATGTATTTTAATAAAACTTTAATAAAACTTTAATATTTTACTTAACAAGTAAAATTTGGGAAAAAAGCACGTTACAACATTAATCATTGCAAAAACAATTTGTAGCTGTTGTTGCTTATATATATTTTCAACTGCCTTTACAAATACAATTTAGAGTTGGAAAAAAAACCAACCGGTCGTAGTACGCAAGTAAAGAAAATAAAAAATCATGATTGATTATGGAGTTCATGTTTCAACTTGGATATTATAAACTTCTTATTAGTATGATTAGGAGTGTAATATAATATTTTTAGTTTTTCTATAAGATTTTTGGGTAAAGGTTCCCTGACGATTTTCGTTAGCCCCAATGAAATGCGCATAGGAACTAGCTAATACACTTGCATAATCAATTTCAATGTATTTTAATAAAACTTTAATATTTTACTTAACAAGTAAACTTTGGGAAAAAAGCACGTTACAACATTAATCATTGCAAAAACAATTTGTAGCTGTTGTTGCTTACATATATTTTCAACTGCCTTTACAAATACAATTTAGAGTTAGAAAAAAACCAACCGGTCGTAGTACGCAAGTAAAGAAAATAAAAAAACATGATTGATTATGGAGTTCATGTTTCAACTTGGATATTATAAACTTCTTATTAGTATGATTAGGAGTGTAATATAATATTTTTAGTTTTTCTATGAGATTTTTGGGTAAAGGTTCCCTGACGATTTTCGTTAGCCCCAATGAAATGCGCATAGGAACTAGCAAGTAGCACTGTAACGCCAGCAGAGACCTGCGACGTGACGGCTCACAGCCGGCTGAGCCGAGCCGCCGATAATTTTATACAATCGCGCCGCCGCCAAGAAAAGTTCGGCTTACTTCGCCTGAAAACTAGCCGCCGATTGACCTTGTACACTATGAAATAATAATTTTTTTTTTAATTTTTTTATTTATTTTTCATCTTAAATTTGATTTTTATGTTATTTGTTCTGAGTCGGCTGAAGCCGAATTTGAGCCGCCGCCGCCGATTTTCTCATGAGCCGCCGCCGCCGACAAAATCGCTCGGCGCAGGTCTCTGAACGCCAGCTGATTATATTTTTATTTGTTTGTTTTGTGGTACGAACCATGGTAGAATATTACGGGTAGTGGTGAAGCATTAACGAACTTTTTTTTTTTTGCTTCGACTCTGTCAAAAGTTGTTTATGTTATACCAACACACACCCATACCAGAGACTTGCGCCGAGGGGTTTTGATCGGCGGCGGCTGGCTGGGAAAATATAGTCGGCGGCGGCTGAAAATCGGCTGGAAATGCACATGGACATTTAATAAAAGTGAAAATTTTAATTTTGTTGTTAAATTAGTTTTTCTTTTTCATACCAATTCTTCGCCAAACAAAATGCATAGAAATTAAGCATTGCTTTGCCTCTAAAAAATGTTTAAATTGTTATGAAAAATAAAGCAAAGGCTTGATTGTCAAACTTTTTTAAGGCTTGTCAAGATTCAACCTAAAAAGCTATTTGTCAAGCTAAAAATTAATTTCTCTGTTCGCAATTTTATGCATGAACATCAATTATATATTTTACCGTTGGAATCTAATTCATGAATCATGCTAGAATTATTCGGATATATAATACATTATAATATATGTATATTGAAACAAACGTATATACCTGATTTATTTGTATCATGATAAATGGCAAATTCTATATAGGAAAAACAGATAAGATAAAGCAGGTTATTTTTCAATATAAAGTTTGACATTTGTCATGATAAAAATTTATCACGTATAGACATAGGCTAAAGCAAGGCGAATTGATACCAGGTGGCCTTATTATTGTAAATGAACTTTACCAAAATGTCAAACTCTACGTAAAAAAACTAAATAAAAACCTTTTATGTATGCATTTCACATGACAGATAGGTGAAGTCCAGTTGTTGTCGTACTAATAAGGCCACTTGCTATTAATACGCTTTGGGTTACAATGAAAGTCTTTCTCTAATAAATTTTTAAATGTAATTTTCACTTTTGCAAAAAGCTGTTTGCTGGGAACTATCAATGGAAATTCGTCGAGTCTATAGAAAATAATAAATTATATACAGATTAAGAGCTTCTTCTCAAAGATATTTCTAATGACTAAAAATGGTCTAATTTAAAAACTGGACGAAGAGGAAATCTTCATAAATTAACTTCGTTTGTATTTTCGATTCCTATTAATACTGCGTTTGTAAAGAAAGAAAAATAATTTAATTTCCCGAATTAATGATAAGAATTAATTTTAATGGAAATTTAATGTTTTCAATATTTTTTTTTCAAACAAATTAAAGTAAAGAAATACCAAATATATGTGGGAAAAAATAAAAATTCTTATGAAATAAAAAACAGGACCCATTAGGAAGTAAGTAATATAATCCAAATAAAGAAAAAAAATTTTTCAACTCGAATCGTATATGGCAGAGCCCTGAAGGAACACATAAGAAATACAAACGAATTGATAATTTTCTCCTTTTTTAAGTCGGATAATGAATATTTATTCTTTTGAATAGTTTTTGACAGTTTTTGGCAGTTCGTCTTAGTAAATCAAGCTTTTTTTCTCTAAATGCCAACCTTTTTCCCAATTTGACCTGGCAAGCCTAGGTCGCAGAGTAATGCATACAAAAATATGTTTCGTTATCTTACTCTACGTCTCCACCTAACCATAGACTATTAACTAGACCCGTGACTATACAAAAACATTACGAAGATTGTATGAGAGGGAACGCAATTCTTATTTTATAATGTGGTTTCTAATTTGACTATGTCCTTCATATTATCTTAGTAAGAGCACTTTGTATGTAAAAATGCACAACACATGACAACAGCCTCTTTTAGCTGTCAAAAGTGAGCATTCTGTTCCTAACTTGATATGCTGTTGTAACTTGGAGTTATTACTGCGCTGTTAAAACACTTGCACTAACAACTATGTTATACCCTGAAAAAAGCACTATCTTGAGCTGTCTACACTTAACATTAACTTGAAGTTAATGTTAAGTTGGGTGTAGACTGCAAATTACTAAAATAATACTTGAACAAAAATTATGAAAAAAAAACATAAAAAGTAGAAGTGGAAATAAAAAAAGCAATCGGCGGATTATTTTAAGCCGTTTTTGAGCCGAAAAACGATCGTCGGTGGCGGCTTCCATTAAGCCGATTTTAGCCGCAAGATAAATCGGCGGCGGCTGTGGAAATTAGTCGGCGGCTCGGCTTAGCCGCGGCTCAGCCGTCTCGGCGCAAGTCTCTGGTAAGCAGACACATGTGAACATATACATTTTTTTTCAAATTTTCTTTTGTGCTTTTTGACAACCTCGAACACATGGTAGAATTAAGGCCGGGGCACATAGAATCCGTCATACGTCATCCGTTGCCTTTTTCAACTGACGTTAACGGAATGACGGATAATGTTGGCACAATGAGTACTTTGTTAACGGAGAGAAAATCAGCTGTTATTTATTTATTAATTTTAATTTCTTTAATTCTTTATTTTAATTCTTATTTCTTTATTTTTTTATAACAAAGCACCAAAACTTTATACAATCGAATAAATTTTAATTTAAATTATTTTATTTTTGGGCGAAAAACAAACCCACAACAAAGAACAAATCAAACAATTGTTGTCAAAGTACTCAACGTACGTTAAAAGTTAAAAGTTGGCCAACTTTGTACTTTGCGTTGACGGAGAAGTACTGTATGTGATCAAGTTCATAAGAAAGCATGTATTTTAACTTAGCTGTCAGTTGAAAAAGGCGACGTATAACGTATGACGGATTCTATGTGTCTCGGCCTTTATACTACAGGTAGTAGCGAAGCTACAACAACCCAACAACAGCAAAAACAACACGGCTTTTTATTGTTGTTTATGTTCGAGGTTGTCAAAAAGCACAAAAGAAAATTTGAAAAAAAATTTATATGTTCACATGTATGTGTTTACCAGAGACTTGCGCCGAGACGGCTGAGCCGCGGCTAAGCCGAGCCGCCGACTAATTTCCACAGCCGCCGCCGATTTATCTTGCGGCTAAAATCGGCTTAATGGAAGCCGCCACCGACGATCGTTTTTCGGCTCAAAAACGGCTTAAAATAATCCGCCGATTGCTTTTTTTAATTTCCACTTCTACTTTTTTATGTTTTTTTTTCATAATTTTTGTTCAAGCATTATTTTAGTAATTTGTCTACACCCAACTTAACATTAACTTCAAGTTAATGTTAAGTGTAGACCGCTCAAGTTAATGCTTTTTTCAGGGTATAACATAGTTGTTAGTGCAATTGTTTTAACAGCGCAGTAATAACTCCAAGTTACAACAGCATATCAAGTTAGGAACAGAATGCTCACTTTTGACAGCTAAAAGAGGCTGTTGTCATGTGTTGTGCATTTTTACATACAAAGTGCTCTTACTAAGATAATATGAAGGACATAGTCAAATTAGAAACCACATTATAAAATAAGAATTGCGTTCCCTCTCATACAATCTTCGTACTGTTGTTGTATAGTGACGGGTCTAGTTAGTAGTCTATGGTTAGGTGGAGACGTAGAGTAAGATAACGAAAAATATTTTTGTATGCATTACTCTGCGACCTAGGCTTGCCAGATCAAAATTGTGAAAAAGCTTGACATTTAGAGAAAAAAAGCTTGATTTACTAAGACGAACTGCCAAAAACTGTCAAAAACTATTCAAAAGAATAAATATTCATTATCCGACTTAAAAAAGGAGAAAATTATCAATTCGTTTGTATTTCTTATGTGTTCCTTCAGGGCTCTGCCATATACGATTCGAGTTGAAAATTTTTTTCTTTATTGGGATTATATTACTTACTTCCTAATGGGTCCTGTTTTTTATTTCATAAGAATTTTTATTTTTTCCCACAAATATTTGGTATTTCTTTACTTTAATTTGTTTGCAAGAAAATATTGAAAACATTAAATTTGCATTAAAATTAATTCTTATCATTAATTCGGGAAATTACATTATTTTTCTTTCTTTACAAACGCATTATTAATAGGAATCGAAAATACAAACGAAGTTAATTTATGAAGATTTCCTCTTCGTCCAGTTTTTAAATTAGACCATATTTAGTCATTAGAAATATCTTTGAGAAGAAGCTCTTAATCTATATATAATTTATTATTTTCTATAGACTCGACGAATTTCCATTGATAGTTCCCAGCAAACAGCTTTTTGCAAAAGTGAAAATTACATTTAAAAATTTGTTAGAGAAAGACTTTCATTGTAACCCAAAGCGTATTAATACCAAGTGACCTTATTAGTACGACAACAACTGGACTTCACCTATCTGTCATGTGAAATGCATACATAAAAAGTTTTTATTTAGTTTTTTAACATAGAGTTTGATATTTTGGTAAAGTTCATTTACAATAATCAGGCCACCTGGTATCAATTCGCCTTGCTTTAGCCCATGTCTATACGTGATAAATTTTTATCACGACAAATGTCAAACTTTATATTGAAAAATAACCTGCTTTATCTTATCTGTTTTTAGGTATAGACGTTTGTTTCAATATACATAAATTATAATGTATTATATATCCGAATAATTCTAGCATGATTCATGAATTAGATTCCAACGGTAAAATATATAATTGATGTTCATGCATAAAATTGCGAACAGAGAAATTAATTTTTAGCTTGACAAATAGCTTTTTAGGTTGAATCTGGACAAGCCTTAAAAAAGTTTGACAATCAAGCCTTTGCTTTATTTTTCATAACAATTCAAAAATTTTTTGAGAGGAAAAGCAATGCTTAATTTCTATGCATTTTGTTTGGTGAAGAATTGGTATGAAAAAGAAAAACTAATTTAACAACAAAATGAAAATTTTCACTTATATTAAATGTCCATGTGCATTTCTAGCCGATTTTCAGCCGAATTTGAGCCGCCGCCGACTATTTTTTCCCAGCCAGCCGCCGCCGATCAAAACCCCTCGGCGCAAGTCTCTGGTGTGGGTGTGTGTTGGTATAACATAAACAACTTTTGACAGAGTCGAACCCAAAAAAAAAAGTTCGTTAACGCTTCACCACTACCTGTATTATTCTACCATGGGTAGTGGTGAAGCGTTAACGAACTTTTTTTTTTTGGGTTCGACTCTGTCAAAAGTTGTTTATGTTATACCAACACACACCCACACCAGAGACTTGCGCCGAGGGGTTTTGATCGGCGGCGGCTGGCTGGGAAAAAATAGTCGGCGGCGGCTCAGATTCGGCTGAAAATCGGCTGGAAATGCACATGGACATTTAATAAAAGTGAAAATTTTCATTTTGTTGTTAAATTAGTTTTTCTTTTTCATACCAATTCTTCACCAAACAAAATGCATAGAAATTAAGCATTGCTTTGCCTCTCAAAAATTTTTAAATTGTTATGAAAAATAAAGCAAAGGCTTGTTTGTCAAACTTTTTTAAGGCTTGTCCAGATTCAACCTAAAAAGCTATTTGTCAAGCTAAAAATTAATTTCTCTGTTCGCAATTTTATGCATGAACATCAATTATATATTTTACCGTTGGAATCTAGTTCATGAATCATGCTAGAATTATTCGGATATAACTATAATACATTATAATTTATGTATATTGAAACAAACGTCTATACCTGATTTATTTGTATCATGATAAATGGCAAATTCTATATAGGAAAAACAGATAAGATAAAGCAGGTTATTTTTCAATATAAAGTTTGACATTTGTCATGATAAAAATTTATCACGTATAGACATAGGCTAAAGCAAGGCGAATTGATACCAGGTGGCCTTATTATTGTAAATGAACTTTACCAAAATGTCAAACTCTATGTAAAAAAACTAAATAAAAACTTTTTATGTATGCATTTCACATGACAGATAGGTGAAGTCCAGTTGTTGTCGTACTAATAAGGCCACTTGCTATTAATACGCTTTGGGTTACAATGAAAGTCTTTCTCTAATAAATTTTTAAATGTAATTTTCACTTTTGCAAAAAGCTGTTTGCTGGGAACTATCAATGGAAATTCGTCGAGTCTATAGAAAATAATAAATTATATACAGATTAAGAGCTTCTTCTCAAAGATATTTCTAATTACTAAATATGGTCTAATTTAAAAACTGGACGAAGAGGAAATCTTCATAAATTAACTTCGTTTGTATTTTCGATTCCTATTAATAATGCGTTTGTAAAGAAAGAAAAATAATGTTATTTCCCGAATTAATGATAAGAATTAATTTTAATGGAAATTTAATGTTTTCAATATTTTTTTGCAAACAAATTAAAGTAAAGAAATACCAAATATATGTGGGAAAAAATAAAAATTCTTATGAAATAAAAAACTGGACCCATTAGGAAGTAAGTAATATAATCCAAATAAAGAAAAAAAATTTTCAACTCGAATCGTATATGGCAGAGCCCTGAAGGAACACATAAGAAATACAAACGAATTGATAATTTTCTCCTTTTTTAAGTCGGATAATGAATATTTATTCTTTTGAATAGTTTTTGACAGTTTTTGGCAGTTCGTCTTAGTAAATCAAGCTTTTTTTCTCTAAATGTCAAGCTTTTTCAAAATTTTGATCTGGCAAGCCTAGGTCGCAGAGTAATGCATACAAATATATTTTTCGTGATCTTACTCTACGTCTCCACCTAACCATAGACTACTAACTAGACCCGTCACTATACAACAACATTACGAAGATTGTATGAGAGGGAACGCAATTCTTATTTTATAATGTGGTTTCTAATTTGACTATGTCCTTCATATTATCTTAGTAAGAGCACTTTGTATGTAAAAAATGCACAACACATGACAACAGCCTCTTTCAGCTGTCAAAAGTGAGCATTCTGTTCCTAACTTGATATGCTGTTGTAACTTGGAGTTATTACTGCGCTGTTAAAACAATTGCACTAACAACTATGTTATACCCTGAAAAAAGCATTAACTTGCGCGGTCTACACTTAACATTAACTTGAAGTTAATGTTAAGTTGGGTGTAGACTGCAAATTACTAAAATAATGCTTGAAAAAAATTATGAAAAAAAAACATAAAAAAGTAGAAGTGGAAATTAAAAAAAGCAATCGGCGGATTATTTTAAGCCGTTTTTGAGCCGAAAAACGATCGTCGGTGGCGGCTTCCATTAAGCCGATTTTAGCCGCAAGATAAATCGGTGGCGGCTGTGGAAATTAGTCGGCGGCTCGGCTTAGCCGTCGCGGCGCAAGTCTCTGGTAAACACACACATGTGAACATATACATTTTTTTCAAATTTTCTTTTGTGCTTTTTGACAACCTCGAACCTAAACAACAATAAAAAGCCGTGTTGTTTTTGCTGTTGTTGGGTTGTTGTAGCTTCGCTACTACCTGTAGTATAATTCTACCATGCCACTACCTGTATTATTCTACCATGCTCGAACATAAACAACATTAAAAAGCCGTTGTTTTTGCTGTTGTTGGGTTGTTGTAGCTTCGCTACTACCTGTAGTATAATTCTACCATGGTACGAACTGTAAATTGTTGTTTATGTTTTACCAACACACACTCACAACTATAAAATAACGGCGTTACATATTGGATTTCAAATTAGCAAACTATCTGCGTACTAAATTGTTTTGTGAAACATTTTTAAATAATTTTGTGAATTAATATTCCAGAATTGAAAAAAATTTAATTCTAATAATAAGAAAAAGTGCGTGTATATAAAAAAAAACTGGAAACGGAACCTTTATCTCTGTTCCACAAGGTGACCGCAGGGTAAAGTGGAGCAAAACATGTGGACTTGACTTCTCACGGGATGCTTTGGTTTGCATGGACCACTTTACACCATCAACTTTTATAAACAATGGCCGAAATTTTATGTTGTTGCCAAATGCTGTGCCAGTGTAAGTTGTTAACTTATTTATGTTAATAATATTCAATATACAAATTATTAGCATTATATATGTATATTAGAATGCCAATTATGAACCAAATGCCTGCAACTGCAGAGCCATTTGAGACTCAATAATTTCAAAACAACCACGGAACTGTAACAGCTAATTATTGTTCAATTACAAAGCCTTTGGAAGAATTTGAAAACAGCCATAGAAAGCAACAGGTAATTGCTATTCCGCACAAACGGCATGTGATATTCCAGTGGCCAACTCTATCACAGATGAGTTATGCTTTTTGGAGGAGATCCAGTTTGGCACTGAAGAAATACAGTTTTGCGAAACAGAGTAAGTTTGTTCTATTTTCTACTAAAACTATGGGCTCATCTGCACAAAAGTAGCTCACACTTTGCTTTCATTTAGCTTTTTATTTATTTTCATATGATTAGTCATTCTGTTTAATTCGAAATTTTTATTATTCTATCCCGGTAGCTCTAGACTATTCATTGGACCGTAGTTTGTTTTTAAACAAAAAACGACTCTTAGAAAACGAAATTAAAGATCTGAAATGCACCCTAGCGAAATCCAATTCTGCTGTTGATGCGATGCGTTCCATATTTACGGCGGGACAGATCACAAAAATTATGTGTCCTTCTGGCATCATCAAATGGAAATGGGCCGACATCTAACGCAATATGTCTGTATGCTTCCGGCCCTAGGGCCTGTAATCATTTGTACCAAAAGGGGCTTCCATTACCTCATGTCTCCACATTGCAGCGTTGGTGTGGCAAAGTTAACTTAAGCGAAGGCATTTTGACAACTTCCATAGATTTTATGAAAGAAATCAGCGACTTAGAACCTGAAGAGAAACTTTGCGTGCTAGTGTTCGACGGGATGAATGTAATGGAAACCTTCGAGTATGATGCAGCTACTGATGCCGTTAAAAGGCCTGTTAAACGTGTGCAGATGGTTATGGCGAGGGGGCTTTGCAAATCTTGGAAGCAGCCGGTGTTCTTCGATTTTAACTGCGATATGACACAAGGAATATTGAATTGCATAATAATTGAGCTGCACAAGGTAGGGTTCAAAGTTGTCGCAACAGTATGCGACATGGGCCCTACAAATCGTAAGTTATGGACAGATCTGCATGTCTCAGTAGGTAAGTTTTCTTATACACATGTATGAGTGTACTATTGAGCCTATCCTGTATTCCACGAAGTATGAATTTTGGAATTAATTAATCAGTGTTACAAAATAATATTCATAGCAACAATGCTATAAAAATTCAGAACATTTCGAATGTTATACAGAACAGGCCAGAATGTATTAACCAAAATCAAATTTTTTCTACTTATTTATTTATGTACTTTCTTGTAATTTTTTGTATCATCTGCTTTCGACGAGGATTAGTCATTCTAAGTTTGGGTAAATTGCCATCGCGTTCTAATTTTGGCTAGGATGTCATCGCGTTTTCTACTTCGCTCCAATATACATAAATGCATAAAGGAAGTTCTGATTTTGTGCTTTTATCCATATATTCGCTAAATAAAATATAGTTCGGTTTTATGCTAAGAAATTCTTCGTTTTTATGCTAAGAGAGTCTTCGTTTTTATGCTAAGAAAGTCTTCGGTTTTAATTAAGAGTATTCATGTTCGGTCTTAAAATCGTTTTAAGTAAAAAACCACTAATTTTAAGCTTTAAAAATGGTGTTCGGTATAAAATGTTTTTGTTAAAAAATATAAGTAAGTTATTAACTATTGTAATTGTAAGCAATAACATTAAATTAGAAATTTAAAAAAACCCCACTGTTGACGCTGCAGCATCCAATCGGTTGGACCAGTTTTTTTTAATAAAGCTAAGAACAGTAGATCAAGTCACATTTCAAAAATAATTCTGCAAAAAACCGACCTCAATCGAAACATCTCATTTTCCCCATGAAGCACACCCTTTCAAACAAAAAAAAATCATTTTGAAAATCGGTTGAGAAATGACAGAGTTATGCATGGGGGAGCAATTTCCCACTGATTTTCGAAAAAAATATGGGACCAAACTGCATACAAATCCTTTCAAACAAAAAATAATTTGGAAAATCGGTTGACAAATGACAGAGTTATGCCTGTGCAAACATAAAAAACATAAGAATTGATAACATAAAAAACATAAGAATTGATAAATCCAACTCCAGTCGTTTTGAAAACAAATTTATTTTTCTAAGCTAAGAAAATAGCGTTTTGAGTTAAAATTATGTATTTGGTTTTAAGTACAAAAAGTAGTTTCGGTTTAAAGTTCGATTTTAAGTTTAGTTTAAATTAAATAGAAAAGTAATATGTATATTGAATAGCGATTAATCGATGAATCAAAATGTTTGATAAATAAAATAACAATAAAGCAAATAATACTAATTTTGAACTATCAAATTTAGAATTAAGACTACGATTTAACTGCACGACTCTTCTGTAAATTATTTACATAATCACTAACCGACTATTTTTTCAGAAACACCATGGTTTCCCAACCCCAGTAGTCCATTAGAAAAAGTTTTCACATTTGCCGACGCACCACACTTGCTGAAGCTAATTAGAAATCATTTTTTGGACACTGGGTTGGTGGTCAACAAACAGCTTCTGACGTCAAAAACATTTGTGGAACTGTTTAGTCATACATCCTTTAGCGACGCGTCAATAACTTATAAGTTGACAAAAGAACATTTAACCGTGAAAAGTAAAGGTAGGCAAAATGTGAAAATGGCAGCACAGCTGTTTTCTAATATAGTTGCCAATGCCATTCGTCGTTCCTATGTTGCTATTCGATGGGAATAGAGTGGACCGATCCAGTGGGTACTGCAAATTTTATGCAGCTAGTCAATGACTGGTTCGATGTCCACAACTCATCGCTAAGTACGTTTACATACCCCGGCAAGTTTAGTATAGTGCTTTTATTATTTAAAAAATACTACTAAAATATGTCGTTCAGGAATCATTTGGACTGGTATTACAGCAGCAATCAGAAATTTTATAGCGTATGAACAATGAAAGACTCAGTAATTCCAAACAAAAAGTCTCAGGAGGTATTTCAGAAAGGTATTTTGATATCCAATGCTGCACTGGTAATGCTGCAAAAGTATGTGGCGGAAAAGTAAAAAATGTCTTACATATGTACCAACCCGTTGAATCAAGACATTGTGGAGAAATTTTTTAGCGCTATACGGAGCAAAGGTGGGTTAAATGACCACCCTTCTCCAAGAGACTTTAAGCATAGGCTGCGTAATTATATTTTATAATCATATGATAATTTTATTTTGATGTTTTCATATAAATACATATGTATTTTAGCAAGAAACAGTGAGCAATTGAGTGGAACAGGCAACGTCGCTGATGACCAGACCGAGTGGCTGAACAAAAGTAATTGCTACGACCCTTTTGGTCAATATGGTCCTAAAGAACAAAGTGTTCATGACCTTTAAGTTGAAGATGAACCCCAAACCGATATGCTGGGAGACCTAGATGTGTCGAATTTTCATGACATTGGTGCTCTTCAAAAGGATGCACGTAAGCTTAATCTGGAAGAGCACGAATGCCAGGAAAATTCATTTACATGGGTCGACCAGATATCGAAAGGATTTTTAAAAAAGCCATCAACGTCGTTTATTGAGAAAATAAAAATTTTAGAGGCAGTTTTCCACAAACTAAATGGGTTAGAAATTTCAACATACCCGAAACTTCATAAACGCCTTGTTAAAGGAAGTAAGGCATTGAATTTGCCGGAGAATATAAAAGCCTTTTTTTAAGTGCAGGACTCATTTTCGTGTCCGGCACTTAAATCACGGCTTAGAGCACAAAAGGCAAAGCAGAGGATAATGGGAAACAAAGGGATTATAAAAATAAAACTTTAAAAATCCTATTAATTCCATTAAGGTATATTTTTCTTTGCTATTATATAAGTAGTATGTATGTATATTAGGGTTGTTCATTTCCGCAAAAAAAAATTGTTTTTTCTCGGTGCTCAAGCAAAATTTTAATCTATATATAGAAAAAACAATTCTCACCAAGATTGAGCTCCTAATTCCAATTCTAAGTACTTGAAGTTTAAATGTGAATTTTTTCCATATAAAATGCATGTAAAAATTTTTTTTTTTTAATTTCTAATGCCTAGACACATTTCATCATATTGAGAAGCGGTTTGATGGACCTTACGGGAAACTTAACGCTCTTTAAAATTGCTTTAGTGTTTTTTGTGTAACTCGCACTGGTTCACCAGTAGGAGCGATCAAAGTGCAGTTTTTGGTACAAACAATTTTTTTAAATTTTTTTCTAACGAATCGCAAACATTATGGAGAAAAAAAAACTGACTTGGGAAAAATAGTTTTTTTTACTAATATTTAATTAATTTACAGCCATTTTTAGGCCTTAAAATGTAAGAAATTGATAAATAATAAATACTCAGTATAATACTCAGTATAATACCCAGATAATACTCAATTGAACCAGTGCGAGTTACACAAAAAAACACTAAGGCAATTTTAAAGAGCGTGAAATTTCCGGTAAGGTCCATCAAACCGCTTCTCAATATGATAAAATGTGTCTAAGCATTAGAAATTAAAAAAAAAATGTACATGCGTTTTATATGGGAAAACTTCACATCAATCTTGGTGAGAATTGTTTTTTCTATATATAGATTAAAATTTTGCTTGAGCACCGAGAAAAAAACAATTTTTTGCGGAAATGAATCACCCTAATGTATATAAATTAACAAACTAATATAAATTTTTTTTAATTTATCCCAGCTGATTCCCGCAAAAAACCCCACCACAAAACAGGCGTGGCACTGTTCACTTTGCTGGTCATTATGTTGTATTTTCAGAAGAACTAATTGTGGATTCTTAAGAAAGTAAACAACAAAACAGACTCAACGGGATTAATGTGGAAGTACTTCTTTTCAAGTAGAGAAAAAAAATCTGAAACCGGTTTATAAATGGCTGAGTTCTGAGGGAGTACACAATAGTTACGAAGTTTCAACCAAGAGATAATTAGTTGACACCGTGTTACTATGTGCCCAAGGAACTGTAAAAAGCCTTAATAGAAGCCAAGATACCTCTACATAATTGAAGCATAGTTAATTTAGTTAACACTAAAAAGCTTATAAATGCAGACATTTGTGAATTGGTTTGTAAGAAGGCTGAATGGGACTGCAATTTTTCGGTATGCCAAATTAGTTTTATTGCATATTAGACTACTAAACTTTTTGTAACACTTTAGGAGCAACATTATTTTGATGATGAGAATTGCAACAACTCAACAACAATGCTTCATGATTGGGATGATTCGAACGTCACTCTTACAGAATTTTTGCATTTCATGCCGTATAATTACCATCTCAGCACAGCAAACTAGGTAAATTTTTACATTTACATAAACACAACAATTTCTAAACTGTAAAAATTCAATTGTACCTTTATGACTGTAGATAAATCGGCAGCTGATTGTGTTAAAGCTCTCATTGGTGCAAAGGAACTCATCTTGTAATTGAAAAAACTACCGAATAGCAAAGAGCACTGCTGCGAAATGTGCTTTACGTCAATTAAATAAATTCAGTAAAGTGCGACTTTGGCTCGCACACGAAGGGTTCCGTACGAATACACATGTATTCCTTTTCGTGTTTACCCCATTTTTAATTTTAACAATTTTTTGCTTTTTTGCTCAAGTTTAGTTTTTTTAAGTTCTTTTTTTTATTCAGCGATTTTTTCTTTTGTTGGCCCCTTTTTCATTTTTGCGTTTTGACATTTTTTAATTTTGGAACTTTTTAGTTTTAGTGTTTTTTAAAATTTCAAGATTTTGCCTCTTACGGTTTCCAAGATACAGCAAATTGTGTAAATTATATATTCAAAATTACATTAACTGATAGAACACCCTTTAATTTTTATTATTTTAAATATCAGTGTTAACTGTTGTAGTCTATTTTACAGACAACACGAATTAACACCAACTTTGAAAAGTGTCTATATATCAGTGTCTGTATATTACAATAGTATTTCAACATTTTCGTAGCTCGCTTTAGATCACCATTTAATTTTTAACTGTCATATATTTTTGTTGTAGTGGGCAAAGTTTTACATCATCTGCAAAAATTTCAGGTCAGTAGCTTTACGGTTCCCGAGAAAAAACCCTGTGGCAGATAGACAGACGGACACCGTAGCGAAAACAATAGGGTGCTTTGCAATTTTGGTGAACAGAACCCTAAGAAGAACTGATTAATACAAAAGCGTGTCAAAGTACATTCATGAAGCTTTTCTTATTCATACATAAATTTTTTTATACATAAAAAATAAGTTTAAAAAACTAAAACCCGACTACTTAAAGATTGCGTTTTGAAAAGTACAAAGCAAGAAAATAAGTGTCAGTGGTCGTATGTAGGGTTGCCAACCGTACTATAATATATAGTATTGTACTATATTTTGGCTTTGCGTACTACATACTGTTGAACAAATATATAGTACGCAATAACACTATATTTTGTCCTTTTTTGCAAACCTTAATTTCAAAAAATATAAATTTAAATTCAAAGCTTGCATGCAATGTAAAAATCGTGTAGCAGAAAAGTAATCTATGGACAATTCCAATAAATTTTCGCCAAAAACTATGTGATTAAAATGAATACCTAGCCCGCGCAAATCGATATGATACGGATTAAAACAAATAATACCAACAAACCAGTTCTCCTTGGACCTATTATTCCTATTATTTGGTAGGAATGATGCCTCTAGTATAGCTGGTATAATGCAAAATCTTAGCAGAGTCTTTTTTCTGGTTCGCAAATTATGGAAAAATTCAACAAAAATGTATTAAGCCGACTGTACAAAATTATGTACATATATGTATATTTAGACCTGCTTCTCCTAGATGTTAAACTGTGGTGTCATAATAAAAGGCACGCATTTTTGCCCTCTTAATTTTTGTTATGAGTTTTTGAAAACGAAAAAATCTTAACTTTGAGGGAAAAAATCTATTTTTTGTTGCTAATTTCTAAATAACTCCGAAACAGTTAAAAATACAAAAATTATATATGGACGCCTTAAAGATACTTTTTATTCCGTATCTTTTTGTGTTTGATTTATCTAAATCGGTTTAATCGTTCTCAACTTATGATGACATACATATATTATCGTAGCCGCCCTATTTCTAAAACCGGCGATGTAAAATCTTTACTTAGCGAAGCCGCTCTTCGATAAGAACATGAGATAAAATCCCTCCTCAAGACTGCCTGAAGGCAGATTATAATGACAAGAGCTAATTTTTGTATGCACACTAAATACAAACTAAAAAAATTATAAAAGTCTAATCGAGTAATAACACCATATTAGCTTTATTTCTCAATCAATTGAGAAATAACGCCATATGGTCTAATATCTCAATTGATTGAGAAATAAGGCCGTTTGGGCTTATATATATATATATATATATATATATATATATATATATATATATATATATATATATATATATATATATATATATATATATATATATATATATATATATATATATATATATATATATATATATATATATATATATATATATATATATATATATATATATATATATATATATATATATATATATATATATATATATATATATATATATATATATATATATATATATATATATATATATATATATATATATATATATATATATATATATATATATATATATATATATATATATATATATATATATATATATATATATATATATATATATATATATATATATATATATATATATATATATATATATATATATATATATATTATTTGGATCGATAGTTGGGTCGTTATAATTAAATGTTTGAAGATTATTTCATGCAAATGTTGGCCGCGGCTGCGCCTCAAATGGTCCATCCGCTTAGTCCAATTTTGGCATACTCTTTCCAACATTTCGGCCGGTATCTCACGAATAATGTTGGCAATGTTGGCTTCTAGTGCGTCAATCGAAGCGGGCTTGTCGCTATAGACATTAGCCTTAACATAGCCCCACAAAAAATAGTCTAGAGGCGTTAAATCGCACGATCTGGGCGGCCAATTGACTGGTCCCAAGCGTGAAATAAACTGTTCACCGAACTCGCCTCTCAATTGGTCCATTGTTTCGCGTGCTGTGTGGCATGTGGCACCGTCTTGTTGAAACCACATGTCATGCAAGTTAAGCTCTTCCATTTTGGGCAGAAAAAAGTTTGTTATCATCGCACGGTAGCGCTCACCATTCACAGTAACGTTGTGATTCGCATCATCTTTGAAGAAATACGGCCCAATGATGCGCCAGCCCATAATCCGCACCAAACGGTTGTTTTTTGTGGATGCATTGGTAGCTCTTGCAATGCTTCTGGCTGCTCTTCACTCCAAATACGGCAGTTTTGCTTGTTCACGTATCCATTCAACCAGAAATGAGCCTCGTCGCTGAACACAATTCTTCGATAAAAAAGTGGATCTTCATCTAACTTTTCAAGAGCCCATTCACCAAAAATTTGGCGTTGTGGTAGGTCGTAAGACGATTCATGATTAAATTATAGACCAAACTGAAGATGTTTGACAGTGACACAAGATACAAAACGTGCGTGAGCTGTCAAAACTAGTGTTGCCAAAAAGATAATAGCAAAAAAATCACTCTTTATATATATATATATATATATATATATATATATATATATATATATATATATATATATATATATATATATATATATATATATATATATATATATATATATATATATTTATATATATATATATATATATATATATATATATATATATATATATATATATATATATATATATATATATATATATATATATATATATATATATATATATATATAT
The DNA here is from genome assembly GCA_956483635.1 of Panzeria rudis. Taxonomy (NCBI): domain Eukaryota; kingdom Metazoa; phylum Arthropoda; class Insecta; order Diptera; family Tachinidae; genus Panzeria; species Panzeria rudis. Next base: position 65,030,523 of record OY101449.1, read on the forward strand.
ATATATATATATATATATATATATATATATATATATATATATATATATATATATATATATATATATATATATATAATATATATAAATATATATATATATATATATAAAAAAT
>OY101449.1:65030834-65119248 GCA_956483635.1 Panzeria rudis
TATATATATATATATATATATATATATATATATATATTATATATATATAATATATATATATATATATATATATATATATATTATATATATATATATATATATATATATATATATATATATATATATATATATATTATATATATATATATATATATATATATATATATATATATATATATATATATATATATATATATATATATATATATATATATATATATATATATAATATATATAGTATATATATATATATATATATATATATATATATATATATATATATATATATATATATATATATATATATATATATATATATATATATATATATATATATATATATATATATATATATATATATATATATATATATATATATATATATATATATATATATATATATATATATATATTATATATATATATATATATATATATATATATATATATATATATATATATATATATATATATATATATATATATATATATATATATATATATATATATATATATATATATATATATATATATATATATATATATATATATATATATATATATATATATATATATATATATATATATATATATATATATATATATATATATATATATATATATATATATATATATATATATATATATATATATATATATATATATATATATATATATATATATATATATATATATATATATATATATATATATATATATATATATATATATATATATATATATATATATATATATATATATATATATATATATATATACATACATACTATATACAGAGATAACTAGAGGAGAAACTCCTTAATCCCGGCCGAAGTTAAGCTATGCAATCAATCTTTACTCTACAAAACTGACTTTGATGATCCGTCGTAACAGTATGTACATATATATGTGTATGTATGTATGTACAATTGTACAATGTACATATGTATGTCCATATGTATGCATGTTTCTGTATTTTTTATTTAACAAAAATTCAAATATTTTAAAATAATTTTTATTTTTCAATTAATATATTTGTTTTTATGAGCAAACGTCAGTTTATTTGTAGGGTTAACACCAAATACGATATGCTTACATGAAAAAAGCAAAATATATGAAAACAAATGTATTGGCAATAATATTCTCTCACGAAAGAAAATAGCTTTTTTTACTTCAAAATTTAATAGACGAAAGATTTCAAAAATTTTACAAAAATCAAATTTTAAACATTATCGTAACAAAACGAAAACTTCATGTGAGAAGACTTTTGTTTTACATAACGGGGACATAATTTTATAAGTTTAATTTTTAAGTCCAGCCAATGCCAGACAAAAATATTTGTTTCAGCGGTTGCTTCTTTGGTTGCTTACGTCTCTCGAGTGAGAGCCGAGTGCGGCCTCTAAAGTTAATGATTTTTCGGGCTAGGGGATTTGGGTGCACCTCAAGTTTTTTTTTTGTGTATCTTGTCACGTGTTTAGAAAACACTGTCTAAACCAGCGGCACAACTAGATCTTTATGAATTAGCTTGTTTCTGACATATAATGGCGCTAATGTAATCGTACGGAGTATTTTATTTTGTTGCCTTTGAATTTTTTCTACATTTGATGCCGAGGCAGTGCCCCAGAACTGGATTTCGTGGGACCATATTGGTTTTAGAATGGAGTTGTATAGAAGAAGTTTACAATCTAGGCTTAGAGTAGAGTTCCTTCCAATGAGCCAAATCATTTTAGCTGCTTTTAATTTTATGTGTGTCACCTTTGCAATTATGTGAGACTTCCATGTTAGACGACGATCAAGATGAACACCGAGATATTTTACTTCAGTGTGTTGAGGTATAGTTTGGTTATTTATTTGTATAGATGGGCAGGTTTCTCTACACAATGTAAAAGTAATGTGTAGACATTTTTGTTTGTTAATTTTTATCCGCCATTGTTTTAGCCATTGTTCTAACTGGGGTATATACTCTTGCAGTTTGCGGGAAGCTTCTTGATGGCTTTTGTAAACACTTAGAAAAGCTGTATCTTCAGCGAATGTTGAGGAGCTCCGCAGTATTACCGTTCGTCGAGTAAAGTCGCAATTTGCAACATTTTTGACGGCCGGCGAGTTTTTGTACGACATTTTATCCTTTTTTAGAATTAACTAAAAAAATAGTTTCGTTTTGCATACATTCTCGGAAACTGTGCAAAATTTTCAATACCGGGAACTTATTGCGAGAATTTTAATTTACATTCTGTTAAAATAACTTAGTACTGATATTTTTAATAGGATCAAGAATTTATTAAGTAATTTTGTATGTTTGTCTGCAGAATAGTTATATAATGATAAATTGGTAAAAATCGATTCATTATAAGCAAGTAAACACTCTACTCGGCTGGTAGTGATATTCTGCAAGAAAAATTTATATATAAGAAAATTTTATATAATAGAAAATTAATATTAATGAAGTTCTTAAATAAAATACCATAGGAACATTGAGTTCAATTAAAAAAACAATTAAAACTTCTCTGACCAACAGGTGAAAACAAAAGTACATACTAAAAACTGTTCAATGAATTCCTAGCCATACGCTACATCTGCAAAATTTTTTTTTGAAAATCTATCACTTAAAATTACCGATTACAGAAGCTTACAAAATTAGGTCAACTTTTCGACTGGAGGAACGGAAAGTGTTGTTTTGTTATTTGGGGCGCTGAATTGGAATCTGTACTTGGTTTCTTGAAATTGGTTCTAGTTTTCGAGATGTACCGTTATGTCAAAAAAGGAGCAGTTGCACGAAAAATATTAACTGGAGAACAGTTTGTCCTATTTAGTTAAACAAAAAAATTCGAAACTCGGCAACAACATTATCTTCAAGCCGTGCCAACACCGCTTTCCTGAAGTATTCTGCTCTCTGTCTTTCTACCGGCTTGTTTTTAATCAGTTCAGTAGTTTCAGAGATATTGTGGAAATCGTAGTAAAAAAATTTACAAATTTTTGTTTCTAATAAATTCATAAAAATTTAAAGACGACAAAAATTATATTATTTTTCTATAAACATATAGGGAAATATGTTCCCAACAAAATGAGTCATATTTCATAAAATCGATCCACAACTTTTGATTTTATTCACAATTAAGTGAGGGAATCAATCGATAAAAATCGCGATTTTAACTTTTGCTGTAAAGCCCGATGACATCATGATAAAAAAACAACATTGCTACTACCACTTATACTATTTTATAAAGTTTTTTCGAACCTCTGTAAAATTTTAAAAACTTTAGTTCCATGGCTTTTCGTTTTATATATAACGTCAACTTAACGCTTTGTATGATTTTTTGTTTGTGTTAAATTGTTACTATATTTTTGTTTTTCTTTATATTTTCCATAAATAAAAACCTTAAAAAATGCGTGCGACTTTTTTTTCTTGAAACGACTTTTTGAGCGACTTTATTTTTCTAAAACGACTTTTTGTGCGACCTTTTAAAAATTTCCAACGGTAGCCCTGGAACTCCGGCTTCAATGGGTTGCGGAGGGCTTAGAAAATTACCTTCTTTAACAACAAATTTTCGCTCAGTTAAGTAGCTTTCTAAAAGTTTAAGGATGTTTTCGGGTAGGTTTTGCTTTAGTTTATGTATTAATCCTTCGTGCCATACTATATCAAATGCTTGAAAAACAGCGATGAAGAGCGCAGAACAATATTTATTTTCTTCGAAGGTTTTTCTAACTACGTTCACGAGTCTATCTGTTTGTTCAATCGTGCTATGTTGCCTTCTAAGACCGAATTGGAGGTCTGGAATGCATCCAGTACGAATTAGTATGGGTGTTAGCTTACTCATAAAAAACTTTTCAAATAGTTTTGACATGCTAGACAATAGGCTTGTAGGCCTATAGGATACCTTCGTATGATCTTTGCATGGCTTAGGTATCATGGTAATCAGTCAAACCTTCCATTCTGCGGGATAGCATTTGACGTGCGAAATACGGTTAAAAATAAATAGAATTATCCGTTTTGTAGTATAGGGTAGCTCTAAGGCTATAAATTAGATGTTATCCCTAATAATTTAGTTTATCTACCAGTAAACGTGAAAGAAATAAGTTATCTTAAAATTTGGATTGTTGACCAAGAGGGTCGTTTAATAAACTTTAGAGGTGAAGAAATAACACTAAGATTGGATTTAAGACTAAGAAAAAAATGATAATTTATAATAAAAGCAAACAAAACCATAAAAAGCTGAGCACTCCTATAACCACTGCTAAACCAATAAGACCGAAATTAACAGAAGAAAATAAGACATTTTTAAGATTACTTAAGTTGAAAGTAAACAAAAATGTCTGATATACTCAATGTTATGGAAAAGCCGTTTTCGGATGATAATATAATAAAAAAAGAGTTTCATAGTTATGTGCCATATATTCAGTCATTCAAAAATAATGATGAAATTCGTATTACCGTTCAAAATCAAGACTTGTATATCCTTCCTTCTGAAAGCTACTTATACATAGAGGGTAGTATAAAGAACAGTAAAGGTGAAGAATCTCCAAACACTAAACTTAGGAATAATTGTATTGCATACTTATTTGATTAAATACGTTATGAAATTAATGGTGTTGAAATTGATCGAACACGATACTTAGGAACGTCTAGTACAATTAAGAATTTTATTTCACTAAATCAGTTTGAAAGTAAAATGATGAGAAATGCTGGATGGTGCATTTCCGAAGATCTATCTCTACAAAAATTTAATTTTTATGTACCTCTAAAATTATTAATGGGATTTGCTGAAGATTTTAACAAAGTTGTATTGAATAGTAAACATGAACTTATTTTATTACGAAGTTCAACTGATGTGAATGCATATTACTCAACAGATGCAAATGAAAATCTAAATTTGTCAATTACAAACATGACATGGAGAATTCCGCGCATTCATCTGTCAGATGCTAAAAAACTGCAAATAATGAAAATTATTAAAGACGGAACAGCTTTACCTATAGCATTTCGAAGCTGGGATTGTTATTTCAACCCTACATTTTCTGGTGCAAAAAATCACAACTGGAATGTGAAGCTGTCACTTAACAGAGAAAGGCCAAGATTTATTATATTGGTTTTAGAAAATAGTAATAAATATATTCATTCTGATTTAAAAAATATTAAAGTACATTTGAATTCAGACTCATATCCGTATGATGATTTAAATTTGAAATTTGATTAGAATCGGTATGCTATTTTATATGATATGTATGCAAAATTTCAACAAAGTTACTACATGAGGGAATCTCAACCACTACTTTCGTGTGAAGAATTTAAAAATAACCCAATTACCGTAATTGATGTAAGCTATCAAAATGAAATCGTAAAGAACGGACCTATCGATGTAAAAATTGAGTTTGAGACCAGTAATCCGATTCCTGTCAATACAAATGCTTACTGTTTAATTCTCTATGACCGTTTGATGGAGTATACACCATTGACTGGAATTGTTCGAAAAATTATATAATCAATTATTTTAATACTTACACATTTGTTTTTTTTTTTTTCAATTTATACAAAATAAAGAGACAATAAAGAATTTTTTTTCAACTTTAAAATTATATTGTATTTACATTTTTTTCTTATTCTGGAGTTTTAAATGATGATTTATTTACAAAACAGTTTTCTTGTTCTACAAATTTAAATCTTAAAAATATTTAAAAATCATATATTTTGCTAAACTATATTACTTATGAGTCTAAACTCTCTATTTCACTTATTAGCATATTCAATTCAAACTCTCCATTACCACTATCTAATTGGTAATGGTGCCAGGCATACGTATTTACATTATCATTCATAATTTTACGCTTAGTATCATTAAAAATTAAGGCTACTTTATTTACTTCATTAGTCAAAATATTATGCAATTTAGATGTAAATGTATGCATAGACGCAATGACTGGTTCTTTAGTGAATAAAACATGCTTATATGTATCTATATTATAACTGCTGACAACACATTTCTGAACTCCCTTGGCTTTATTGACATTTCCTTCACCTTCAACTGTGTACGAACATACTTTAGGTGCTAAACCTACATATTCTGTAATAAACTTCCCCTCTGTTTCATCCTTCATCATACCCAATACCTTTTTATTTAAAAGAGGAAAATTGAAGGCATTATTTTCTGCGTATGATGAAGTATCGAACCGATCATTCAAATTACGTTTAATATCACTATAAAAGTCATGTGTTTGAATAGAATAGATAAAGGAGTCCGTATCCATATAGTTTAAATTTATTTTCTCTTCGTATTTAGGTTTCATATATCCATAGTGAAAATCATACATTTTCCATTTCGATAATTCTAGGACACAGAAACCTAAATATATAGGCTTACTATAATATGTTATGGTTTTATTCATTTGTATAGCCCACATTGAGTCTGTAAATTGTGAAATACTATGGAAATTGGGCTTAGATATTAGTTCACCAATACCTAAATGGTTGCGGCTAGTACGACTCCATTCACTGCGCAAAAGTACATCTTTCCGCTTATCGACATTCTCCATTGTTTTGCCATACACTGCATTATTAAGAAGCTTATAAAAGTCTTTTTCAAATGCGTTTTTAGCTAAAGATCTATATTGCGTATTTAAATCTATGTATGTTTTCATCCATGGTTTTTGTTTGAATTGGAGAATGCGATAAACTTTCTCCAAAACTAATCCATAACTCAAACATTGTTCCAAATTTTTGTAGTGAATTACATATCTCTTTTTGTTTGAAAGATCGGCTACCAATTTCGCGTGCTTACTTCCACCAACGATTTTGTTTTCAGCACAAAATGGTAAATCATTATGGCGATCATGGCAACTAATGGGGTAAGCTAAATCAACTTCGTAAATGTAGCCAACTTCGGAATTTGATGGAATGTCTCGCGGATGAATAAAATCATTCGTCCAAGCAAAACCACCATACGGACATCGCCCGACATCGCCCAACCGTAAAGGTTATTCGCATCTAAATATAAAATATATTCAGAGGGCTTCGTTTGATCATAAGTACTTAAATACTTATGATTCGCCTTACTATATCTCTTACTACATTGGGTAAGGCCACCTCGAATACCGCGTTTAATAAAATTATGCATTTCTAAATCTGTTAGCAATTCCAACTCAATTTCAGTATATTTTAGCATAGCATCCCATGATAGACCTGGGAGTGTATAATAATGAGATGGATCAAGATTATATATGCTTTTGCAAACTTTTCTAAAGTTTTCAAAAATGTCGGTTAGCAAAAGAACATCAGTTTTAAGATATAGATCATATAATCCCGTATGGTTCTACAGTTAAATGTTTTCCATACTTTAAGTGCATGAAAATAGTCTTCTACTGAACATTTTTTATTGTTCAGAGTACTATAAAATGCATCAATTGGGGGAAGTTCATTGTCATCTAATTTTGTAAATGCGTTAATGTACTCATAAGGAAAGATACCCTTTCGCTTCATGAGGTTAAACTCCTCAAGTTGCGGAAAATATTGTCTAACGGTTCTTAAATCATTATTAGATAAATTACCAGCTAGTGCATCTAAGCTAGATGTCATAAATCTATAAGAATCTAAGAACCTTAGCTCAACATATTTCTGTTCTTTTTCTTTACGTATTTTTTCAAGTTGTTTTTCAATTACAGGAATAGGGATATTTTTAGAAATTTGTTCTTTGCGCAGCTCATCCAATAAAATCTCAATTTCGTCATCGCTATATACTTTAATTGTATGCGATAAGGATATATATAATTCCTTATTTAAAGGTATAACATTTGTTGTTCCTTTGACATTTAACAATTCTTTAACGAATAGATGACAGTCGTACGAAGAAAAGTTGTGAAAAAAAATTGGAAAAAAGTTTGGAACTTTATAGTTTAAGTTGCATGAGCTGTGTGCTGCCCCTCTGTATTTTCCTGATAGATGACAATGATCTTTTACAGTTGGTTCATTACCTAAAGCTTTACCACAAATATGACAATCCCTAGCACGTTGGAGTTTTCTTGCTCTAAGGGAGTTAAGGGTTGCATAGCAACAATTTTATCGTGATGATTTTTATAAATATCTCTACATTCCCTAATTAAACTAGTGACAAAGTGTTCACCTACATTTACATCACTATTACTGTCTACAAATATCCTAAGTCTATCTAAATTATCATCAAAATTGCACTTAATATAATACGCATATGCGCATGGTACATGTTTTTTAAGAAAATTTGATCTAATATTACTATCACTTATTTCTATATCCTCAAGAACACATTCAAAATCAGCATACACATTGAATGGAACATCTATTTGTTTTTGAAAATTTATAAATTTTAAAAATGCCATTTCGCCTTCTGGCATCTTAGCTACACATCGTCCGCATTCCTTTTGCTTGTGTACCGTCATTACATGTTCCAAGTGAGTATGGAAGAGGCACGCATTGCAAACTAAAGTGGTTTCACCACGATGTAATGAAATTTGAGATGCCAGTAACCTAAAACAAATAAAATAAAGATGTGAATATTAAGTTATTAATTAATGATTGCAATTATTTATGTATTATAAAAGCAAATAGAACTATTAATTACCTTGAAATATTTTTTATTAGTATGTAATGATACTTCTCCCCGCATTAACTCTCCAACGACATCAAATTTATATGTGTCTCCTTTTCAGCTCTAGTTATATAGTATGGTCCAACCACAGTTTTCGACTTGTTGTCGTAGCCAAAAACATTAATGCTAATATTCGCATTATTCTTTTCAAACGTTCTAATGTCTTTAACATCGGTTGGAAATCTCATTCCGCTAAAGTTTAACGCTCTACCGCATTCCAAAACAATTGATGAACTAGATATTTCACTGATTCCATATGTTGATGGTCTGTTAGTGTTTCTATCGTCTCCATTGTAGAAATATGCTATAACACTCCATTTGAAGCAATACGCATCATTATTTTTTATGTTAATGCATGCTTTTTTCTTGAAGAGCTCCAATGGTGTTTCGAGGCGCTGAGAGCCTGGGATTGGTGATGCTTTATTTATATTCAAATCGAGCCATTTCATTTGAATAAGAGTCCAACCTGAATCTCTTTCTTGGAACTCAGACATCTTGGCTTTTATTGTTTCCATCTGCGTCCTTAAAGCATCACCGATATCATCTGCTCTCGACAGACACATCATTTCTGTTACGTGATATATATCAGTTTCTGACATCAGAGGATTTGTAGGTAGCTTATATCGAGCTGTCAATTCTAAATTAAACTTCACTAAGAAGTGATCAGCTAGACTGCTGTTTAGAATTTTCTCGAATATAACTTTCCCATCCTCTAAATAGCTTTCCACATTGAACTCATTATCTCCTTTGGGAGAGCAGTAGGCTTGAATACGCGATTTGAAGGCACTTTTTATTAGAGCAATCCGATTTCCAACCGATTTATTTATTTTTATATTGTGCTCTTCTTTCGCACAGTGGTTGAACCTTTCAATGGATTGCATTAACATATTACAATCCTCACACTTTAGTAGAGTATCTTCTTCTGTCCGCTGAACTTTCAACGGTATTACAAAATTTAGAGGAAGCTTACGCTTCCTAGCTTCTACCGATGTTGATGGCCGTGGATGTAATACTTCATCGTGATTACGATATGCCGCTGACGTTGATGGTATTTCAATTTGATCCTCTACGTGTGTTTTTATATGATGTTTTTTCTCCATGTATGTTAAACATACACGGGAACAATATCTACATGGATTATGTACTTCCATGTGTTGTATTAATTTTCGCTTGCTCATGTACTCGTTTGAGCAAACGTTACATTTAAAATTTAAGGAAAACATTTTCACTTTATTTTTTATTTTAAAATTCACAAAATTTCCTAACTCAGTGCAATAGTTTTTTGTTTTTCACTTGATTTATTTTTTTTTTTATTTTAAAGTTCACAAATTTTCTAATTCAGGGTAATAGTTTTTGTTTTTCACTTGATTTATTTTTTTTTTTATTTTAAAGTTCACAAATTTTCTAATTCAGTGCAATAGTTTTTGTTTTTCACTTGATTTATTTTTATTTAAAAATTCCAAAAATTGTTTCTACAAACGCACTTGTTTGAATAATGAGAAAAACGTAAACGCTTTACATTTTATATATAGAGCATACGCTTATCTCTGGGAAAACAAATTCTCTATCCTATGCTTCTTTTTGTTGACAGTCTATCAGTCTGACGCACACTTATCTCTGTGAAAACAAATTCTCTATCCTATGCTTCTTTTTGTTGACAGTCTATTAGTCTGTCACTCTGCCTATATATTCCTAATCAAGCCACACTTTCTTACAACAACAAAATAATAAAAAAAATTTTAATATCAATGACAGCTTTATAACTAAATAAAATATTACTTCAACAAAATCCATACAACTCATTCTAACAAACAGCCTACATTTTTTTTATTATTTTTTATTTTTCTTAAAAACAAACTGCGCTTGCACTTGGACAATAATCCAAATATTCAACTAAAAATATACATAATCTTCAACTTATCACCCTTTCCATTTCAAAACACAAATCACAAAATAAAAAATCATAGCTAGTTCATTAACACAATTCTATTCCCAATTTTCTTCTTTTTTCGTACGCCGTCACATCTAAGTACATCATTATTCAAAACATAAACACATATCTACGTACTTATATACATACATCAATACTGCAAACCTAAATATTGTTTACTCCTGAATGCATTCATACCCACAAAATCTACATTTCTAAAACAAAAATCCAATATATACAACGTCTCATATACACACTTGTAATATAATTCAATTGCCTTTCATACATACTCTTATCTACATTCTAAAATAAAACTGACCTTCACACTCTTCAAATAAATTTTATTTCTACATTCCCATATCCATACATATCTCCAACATTAGTATTTACTAATAAACTAGTGATACAACAACACTCACACAATTTCCCCCCACTCAATCACTAAACATCAACACAATCACTTCAACTACAACTTTTTTCCCACCCCCTATAATCACGCATCACTTATTCTATTCTACAATCCTCACACTCTCATTTTTATCACATCATTTTCACTCACGATCACATCTCCTACTAACAATATTATACACTTCACTTTCTATAACCTTCTAACAAGTTCATTACTCCACATACAAACCCATAAATTACATACTATATTGACATATTCACGATCACTTTCACATAACCTCCCTCATTACAATTTATGACCTACATAAACAAACAAATTAATTATACACACCATTAATTTTTATTACCCCCCTAATTGACATCTTATTACCACACATCATAATTTATGACTTTTCGGTGACCTTTTAATTGCTTTTGGGCAGCTTAATGACTTTTTCCATACAAATTTTATTGCTTTTGGGCTGACCTGAGGCAGAATCTGCATTCCCTATATACTTTTATAATATTTGCTTTCACACGTACATGTGCAAATACATCTGACATAACTTCTGAGTGTTCACAACAGCTGAGTTTTTGCACAATTTTCGTAAATATGTAAAGCGCTCTTTGCTTTTTAATGTTTTTTCAGCCAAACCACACTTTTGATTATTTAGTACAGCTGATGTCAGATGCTTTGTCAGATGAAAATAGAACACGCTCTAATTGAAAAATTTTCATCTGACTTTGCTTCTGTAAATGTCATCTGACAATGTTTCATATGTTTCACACGGCATGTATCACTTTTGAAGTGGGAAATTTGACAAGTCAGATGTAAAATACATGTCGTCTAAAGTCAGCATTACTAAACATAACAACTCTATTGATACATATAATAGATATGTATGTACCTTAAAAAAGCTGGCATTTAAACTTAATTTTACCGAACGCCAAACATAGCTTTTTGCCGACTTCCGAAACCAAAGGGTGCTCTGTGGCTGATTAGTAGCGATGCTAACCTGTCAGTCTAGAAGTCGTGGGGTTGATTCCCGTCATAGACGCTGGGTGTTTTCCTCCGACAAGCTGAATCGCTTCGCGGGTTATGTTTGTGTGTTGTTGTCATGTTAGAAAAATAAAAACATTTGGTCAGACACTACTTAATATCCTCCTTTAATTGGGTAAGGCTCTCGAAAATATATCCGACTTGCAAAACAGAAATTTTCTAAAAATTTTAATTAAAAGATAATTTTATTCTTGCCGTATTATATTATTTTTCATACCGAAACGATGACACCGGTATTGAAGGAAACGGTATTTGAATACCGGTATTTCAGAACCGAAAACAATTACGTTATCGGTAGTGATACCGGTATTCAACTTTAAACGGTATTTAATCGGTAGCGGTATTAATTACGATATCGGTTGCCAACCTTGTAAAAAATAAATATTTAATCTAGTTGCGAGGTTGAATCCTTTCCATAATTCCATTCACGTTTTTAGGGTTCCATACACCAAGAGTGTAAAGGAACCCTATGGTTTTCGCTACGCTGCAGCGCGCTGTCCGTCTGTCTGTCTCTATGTCTGTAACAGGCTGTTTTCTAGGGACCTGTAAGAGCTACGGAACTGAAATTTGCACAGAATATGTACAACTTTAGCAGCCATAACAGCAAATATATGACAGGTAAAACTCAGAGGGTGTTCTCAAGCGAGCAACGAAAATTATTGAAATACTAATGTAATATGCAGACACTTATTTATAGACACTCAAAACTTTCAAAGTTAGTGTTAATTGGTGTATTCTGTAGAATAGACTACATCAATTAACGCCGATTTTTAAAACAATAAAAATTAAAGGGTATTCTATCTGACTATGTAATTTAGACAATTTGCTGTATCTTGGAAACCGTAAGGGGTAAAATCTTGAAATTTTTAAAACCGCTAAAACTAAAAAAATCCAAAATTAAAAAAATTTTCAAAATGAAAAAAACGCTAAAATAAAAAAAGCGCTTAAAGGAAAAAAGCACCAAAATTAGAGAAAATCGGTAAAACGCAAAATATCTCCCAAACTAAAAATTCGGCAAAAAAAAAACTAAAAAAACGTCAAAAAACGAAAAAAGTCTTCAAAACGAAAAAAGCACTACTACATAAAAAAATCGCTAAAACTAAATATATCATCAAAAACGAAAAAATGGACAAAAACTAAAAAAAGCACCAAAACGAAAAAAGCGCAAGAGCCAAAAAAGCGCCAAAACTAAAAAAAATACAAAAAATAAAAAAAAAATTATCAAAACGAAAAAAAAGTGTAAAAAAACGCTAAAACTAAAAAAAACGTATAGCAAAAAAAGCCAAAACCAAAAAAAAAAAAACGACAAAGCTATAAAAATCGGCAAAAAATACAAAAAATCGCAAAAAAAAACGAAAAAAAGTCGCCAGAACGAAAAATAGTGTCATAACAAAAAAAACGCTAAAACTAAAAAAATCCCAAAAATCCGAAAAAAAATCCCCAAAACTGAAAAAAGCGTTAAAACTAAAAAATCGCCACAACAAAAATAAATCGCTAAAACTAAAAATATCGTCAAAAAGTGGAAAAAACGTTTAAAAAAACCAAAAAATCTTAAAATCTAAAAAAACGGGGGAAAAAAAATTGCAAAAAACGAAAAATAGCCAGAAAAAACACGAAAATTAAAAAAGCGCCAAAACCGAAAAAATCGTAAAACCAACGAAATATACTTAAAAAATAAAAAAATTAAACAAAAAGCACAACAAAAAACTGCCAACATGAAAAACGGTGCAAAACGAAAAGGGATATACTTAAGTATATTCGTACGGAACCCTTCGTGTGCGAGTTAGAGTCGCACTTTACTTAATTTATTTGCGTTTATACGTAGGAAAAAATTTTAAAATTATGACTGTCTTGGCTTCCAAGACAGTTTAAAAGTGTTGCTTCTATATTGGAAGTGTGATCAGTAATACCCTGTGAATTTTACAAAGATCAATCCACTGCTGTTGGTTTTGAAAACATCGCAAAATAAATATTTGCTCTATATCACAGGTGCCAAGGCAACTTATCCAATTTTAAAACTTTCTCCAGAGACATTTTGCATTGTCGACAGAAATATTCTACAAATTTTTAAGGCTCTACCTATATTAATTTTTAAGATATCTCAAAATAAATATTTGCTCTTTATGGGAGGTGCCACACCATCATGTCCAATCTGGACTAATTTTTGAGTGACAACGCATTCTGTAGAAAGCTTTGCTGACACAAAATTTCAAGTTTCTTGATGCATTAGTTCAAAAGATATTGGAGAAATCAATGTAACTGCTACAATATTTTAGGTGTTTTACATCATTAGTTCCCAAGCTATGTTAATATAGATATATTTGCTTTATATGGGAGCTGCCACGTCCACTTGCCCATTCCTTCATAATATCTCTTTAACATATTATAAAAAGATTTACTAGCAGGTATTTTGAAGTGTTTAGCTGCATTAGTTCCATAAATATCCTAAAATAAAAATTTATATGTGGGAAGTGCCACGCCCTCTTATAATATTTCAAAGTTATAAATTCTATTTTTCCTTCCAGATTATCAGTAATATACTGTGAAAATTTCTGCAAGATCTGTTTACTGCTTTAGGAGTCCATAGCTTTCAAACATACAAACAAACAAACAGATATTCAACTCTCGACTGCAAACCACCGACTTTGGTCGAAAAGAACTCTGACGAGATTAGCGGGAGCTATCGAAACATGTTAGTTCGACCCTCCGTGCAGTTAAAAAATTTTTTTTTGTCTACATGCTTCAAATTTATCTCTAATAAAAATATAATTTAATAGAAAATATTTGTACGTAATTATTATTTGAACTGAAAATGTGTATAAGTCGGAAGTTATTGTTATTCGGCTTAAGTTCACAATAATTGAATTAATGTAAATTAAAATTTTTTTAAGAGTGGAATATTAGAATATCTAATCAGACTAGCAGAACGGATTAGTAGTACTAATTTTGACAGCCGCTACGCTGTCATCATCAGCGTCCTTTGTTCGCTTTTACCACGTTTGATCGTGGATACTAGTATTAATGAAACATCAGCTATTTAACCAAATTTTATGAGGAAATAGAATAAGAGTCCTATTCCTTTTATTAATATGGTGAGCCGAACAAATTTCACCTTCTGATTCTTTATTCCAATTTTCCAACGCTTATTTTTATTTTTGGTTTTGCTTGTACGTAAGCTCCGCCCACGATAAGTCAAGCTATTGTTGTTGTACATGTTTTTAAACAGGTTTCATTATGTCATAATTTGGATTCTGAATTTCAGTTTTAAATTAGACCGCAGAGACCACACATGTATTCAACTTTTTTTTTGCGGGTACCGTCGCAAATTTTAATATTTGTACGTAATTATTATTTGTACTGAAAATGTGTATAAGTCGGAAGTTATTATTATTCGGCTTAAGTTCACAATAATTGAATTAATGTAAATGCAAAGTATTTTTAAGAGTGGAATATTAGAATATCTAATCAGACTAGCAGAACGGATTAGTACTACAACCGAACAAATTTCACCTCACGTGCAAGCAAAACCAAAATAAGAGTTAGAAAATTGGAATAAAGAATCAAAAGGTGAAATTTGTTCGGCTCACCATATTAATAAAAGGAATAGTACTCTTATTCTATTTCCTCATAAAATTTGGTTAAATAGCTGATGTTTCATTAATACTAGTATCCACAATCAAACGCGGTAAAAGCGAACAAAGGACGCTGATGATGACAGCGTAGCGGCTGTCAAACTTAGTACTACTAATCCGTTCTGCTAGTCTGATTAGATATTCTAATATTCCACTCTTAAAAATAATTTGAATTTACATTAATTCAATTATTGTGAACTGAAGCCGAATAATAATAACTTCCGACTTATTTAATAGAAAAATTAAATTCAAACCGAACTCAACCCAAAATAATTAACCCGGTAGTTCCCAGAACTTTTTTTTTGTATTTTGTTGTAAAAATTAATACTTATGTATTTTGACCTCCTGGGCACGAAAATGTTGTCCATTTGTCAATAAAGGGTTACATTTTCCCGGAAAACGCGAAAAACTAGCGTTACCATATGGCAATCCTGGGTCATCTAGGGTACAGGTTTTTTTTATGAAAAAAGCCTTTTTTGGCATGTTTAAAGAAAAATTCACATAAATAGCGGTTTTAAATCAATTTTATTGAAATTATAAGTAATGAAAAAATATATTTATGAAAATAAGAAAAAAATATTCGTTAGACTGAAATAATTCATGGTTTGGTGTGGTAATTGGCAAAACAATTCACACAAATTCCTACGTTGCATTTTATAACTAATGTTCGTCCGTTAAAATTGTACCTATTTAAATTAGCAAGGGCTTTTATAGTAAAAGTGAAGAGCAAATAATTATGTATTTATTGTAAGACTTCAAATGAAAAAGTAAACATTATAATCATAATGAAAAAATTAAAAGTTATTCAATGAACAATACTGATATTATAAATATAAATACAAGTATAAAACAATAAAGTTGATTTCCAACACTCCTCCTCAAAGAATATTGCTGTTAAATGTCATACCCATGTTCTGAACACATAATTGATATTTAGTTGTTGGTAGAGACTTTGTTAAAACATCTGCAATCATGTTTTCTGTTGGAATATACTTCAAGCTAATTGTGTTGTTTTGAACTGCATCACGGATAAAATGATATCGATAATGTATGTGTTTCGTTCTCGAATGATGTCCGCCAAAATTTGCCATGTGTTGGGCACTCTGAGAGTCACTCATGATTGTTATTGGATCACTAGGTTGAAATTTAAGTTCTTCAAGGAGATTTTTTAAATACATTGCTTCTTTTGCTGATTCAGCTAATGCTATATACTCTGATTCCGCACTGGAAGTGGCAACTATATTCTGTTTACGCGACTCCCAAGAAACATCTGCACCAGCTAGTATAAAACAAAAACCAGACTGAGATTTTCGATTATTCAGATCCTCTGCCCAGTTTGCGTCTGCAAAACCAATTAAAGGCAATGAAGTTTTCTTGTATACAATTTTACAATCTTTTGTTTCTTTCAAATATCTAACTATATATAACGCTGCATTACAATGTTGCCTTCTTGGATCATTGCAAAATTGTGACAATCTGTTGACTCTGGTCTACTTGACATCTGGTCTACTGTAAACTGATAGGTGTAACAAGGAACCAATAATTTCTTGATACTTAGTTCTGCCCAAAATTTCTCCTCCTGCAATTTTGGGCTCTTTTTCAAATTTAAGTTTTGACAGCATTGGAATTTTAACATATTTTGCATTTGATAATCCATATTTTTTTAACTAGGCTTTCAATATATCCCGGCTGTGATATAGATAATGATTCTGGCTCTTGATTAATTTCTAGTCCTATGCAATGTTTTGGTTGCTGCAGATCACGTATTTCAAAATTTTCCGATAGTAGCCTTATTAATTCATTTGTCAGTTTATCGCTGTTGCTTGCTATTATAATATCATCTACATATAATAGTACTATTAAAGTTTTTGCATGATTTCTCACGTAGTATATGCATTGGTCGTATTTTGAATTCATTTAATTAAAGTTTTTAAGTACATCATCAATTTTCTTGTACCATTGTCTGCCAGCTTGCTTTAACCCACTGCAGTTTTATCCACAAGGCCTTCGGGTTGAGTCATATAAATCTCTTCATTTAAATCCCCATTCAGAAAAGCTGTTGATATATTTAATTGTCGTAATTTCAAATTACAGTATAATTCCTTTATAAGCCACACCGCTTATAGTAGAATTAGCGATATATTCCAAAATGTTAGTTTTTCTGTCATCTACAAGTAAAATACCTGCAAAATATTTTTTATTTAGTCCATTAGTCCTATAGTCCATTTTCGCTTATACGCCACCAAAATTTGGTTTGAAATATCTTAAATATATGCAAGTTGTGGAAGATATAATCCAAAATGTAAAAGTCAAAAATAATATATTTTGTAATCATAATTTTTTGAAAATATTACTCATATTGAAGTAGAAACTGTTTTTATTTTGGCAGTCTTAATTGCAATATTTGGGAATTGAGTAAATTAGGAAGAAATTTCTTAACGTTAGTTTTGTTTTTCTTTGTTAAAGAAATAACTATATGGGGATTCGCATATAAGCCACAAATTGGCTTATATAAAAATCAAGATATAGTCCAATTCGCCTTATAGTCCACAAAAAGGGTGTAAATGAGGCGGTCAACTATAAGCGAATTTTACTTTACTCGCAACAGCCTAAGTGAAGTTTGTCTAACTACTGGGGCAAAAGTATCGGTATAATCAGTTCCATATATCTGGCTGTAACCCTTGGCTACTAAACGTGCTTTTCTCTTCTCCACCTTTCCATCTGGTGTGAATTTAGTTTTAAATACCCATTTGCAACCAATTGCGGTTCTTCCTCTGGGCAAATCCATTAACTCCCAAGTTTGATTTTTTGTTAAAGAGTTATATTCTTCAATAGCATTTTTCCAATCTTCTGAGTATCTCGACTCTAGCATTTCTTTGAAATATTTGCTATCAGTTTCGCCTTTTTCATGAGTAACAGAATGTGCTTCCTCTCGGTTTTTAAATTAAGTCCACGATCTCAAACGTTCTTTAATTGAATTAGTTGGTTCTGGTTCATTTAGCTCTTCACAACCTATTGCATCTTCATCACTTGTCAAATATTGCTCCGTGTCAGATAGATCTGTGCTATTTTTAGTAGTGGAATCGTCTTCTGGTGCTATTGAATTTAAAAGTTCTTTGTTTCGATTTGGATTAGTTTTATCCCAATTAAATTCGTAAAAACCAAAATTTGTATCTTGAATTTCTTTAGGATAAACTTCAAAGTCATCTTCAATGAATTTTACATCACGATTTTTACTATGCTATATGTCCCACGTTTCCATAAACGATATGCTTTCGATTCTAACGAATAACCAATTAATATAAACTCATTACTTCTAGGTTGCCACTTAGATTGTCCTGGCTTTTTATCTAACACAAAACCTTTACTTCCGATTTGTCTTAAATGCTTTACAACTGGCTTTTTACCTGACCAGAGCTCTTCATGCGTTTTATTATTATTTAGTCTCGTTGGACATATATTTCGAATGTATAAAGCTGTCATAATCAATTCAGCCCACAAATATTCAGGTAATTTTGCCTCAATCATAATAGTCCTAGCCATTTCTACGAGCGTTCTATTCATCCGTTCGGCTACTCCATTTTGCTCGGGAGTATATTGCACACTGAATTGCTGTTTAATGCCACAATCTTTCATAAAACATTTTAATTCGAAGCTTCTTAACTCAGATGCATTATCAGACCTGAGGATCTTAATCTTGCGACCAGTTTTACGCTCAACTTCGTTTTTAAATTCTTTCAAGATACTCACTTTTTTCCTTAAAAAATAAACATGCACCTTTCTTGAAAAATCATCGATAAATGTGGCAAAATAAAGTTTCTTACTTATTGACTCTACCCTCATTGGACCACATAAAGCTGTATGTATTAACTCTAACACATTAGTGCTGTTTTTCTCATTCTTTTTAGGAAACAAATTTCTTATTTGTTTGCCTCGAATGCAACTTATGCAATTAATATTTTGATTATTAAAATTTGGCAGGCCATTTACCATCTTCTCTATTGACAGTTTTCTTAAATCAGTTAAATTAAGATGACCATAACGTTTATGCCACAAATGAGTTTCCTTTTCAGTGGTTTTTAATACTTTGTTTTCCATTTTAGGAAAAGACTCAACACAATATAGACCATTTTGCTTCCGTGAATATAACAAAACTTTGTTGTTTTTCAACACAAGTGCTCTATCTGGAAATATTTCAACTTTACAACCATTATCAGTTGCTTTTGCGATTGAGAAAAGATTACTTCTTAAATCAGGTATGAATAGAGTCTTTGGAAGCATTACTACCCGAAACTGATTGTTGGTTTTAATATTTAGCTGAACTGTTCCAACTCCTTTAATCTCTAAATCATTATCATCAGCTAATCGAACAGTTCCTTTAAAAGTTTCATCTATTTCTATAAATTGGGATTTTAAGTATGTCATGTGGGATGAGGCGCCACTTTCAAGTATCCATTGAATAGTGCCTTGTGTTGAAACTATTTTCTTTTTAACTACCCTAGTGGATACTGCATAGCCACAATGCGACTCATTATCAGAATGCAATACAACTTCATTTGCTTTACTTTTCAATTTTCAATACCTAGACATATGTCCCTTCTTTCCACATAAAACAGTTAAAGGGAAAATTGCCCATACCTTGCATATCCATGTTGTAAAATTTTCTGTTACCTTGCTTGAATTTGTTCACCTTGAGAGCATTATCTTCAAAACTTTTCACAGTTGGCTCAGCTAACAAACGTGATCGCACACATATTTGTTGTATTCCGTGATCGCAAAAGGACGGGGTACATTTATTTTGGCTCCGCTTGCTTTAGAATAATGCTGTGCCATTGATTTCGGATTTTCACCAAAGTTGGTAGATAACATGCAGACAATATTATCCTTCCATTTCACTAAACAAATGCCAGTGCTTTTCATCGTAACTGATTCCGAGTAACCTCTCTCCATGGACTTGACGTTTTCTTATGCACCAGTGGACAGCTTTCTGAAATACGATTTTCACGAGTTGTTCCCGTAGCATTATATCCGCTTGAGATAAGTCAACAAAGGATAATTGGGAAACAGGTTATCAAAGTAAAACGAAAATGGCAGCGGTTTCAATGTATTTAAAATTACACAGCCCAACAAAATGCATTTTTTCTGTAAGGTCTAAGGTTTCGTAGTCAATTTGTATACAGTTGGTACAGAGCATCAGTGCCTATAAATTACTTTTTTGAATTGGCTCTGTATCTCGAGATATTCCGTTATATAGAAAAAAGAGGATGCTGCATCACATAATTGGCATTTACTCGAGAACTAGTTATTTCCTTTAATTTAAAAAACATAGAAGGGTCGGAAAGAATATAACCTTTTAATTAATGCCGTATTAATTTTTAAGCAGTCTTATAGTTTCGGAGATATTGAGAAAGTTTGATAAAAAAATTTTTTTTTAACAAAAATTAAAAAAAGAATTTTTATAAGACTCATTAAAATTTTAAACTGAAGAAAATTTTAAATTGTATTCTTAATTGTGATAACTTCATATGTTACAAATAAAATGAGCTAAAATGTATTAAAATCATTTCATAAGTTCTGTAGCACATATTTTACAGATTTATTTTTAATTTTTATTTGTTTTAAACTGACTTACAAAAATTAAAAAAAGCTGTTGAAAAAATCATTTTGTACGGGATTTTCTATTATATTTTAGCTAGGTGCTTCCATTGAATTGTGAATAAATTCAGAACATATGAAATGATTTTAATAATTAAGAATAAAATTATTTCAGGTTAAAATTTTAATGAGTCTTTTAAAAATTTTTTTTAAATTTTTTTTTAAATATTAATGTTTTTTGATAACACTTTCTGAATATCTCCGACTGTTAAAAAATTAATGACGACGTAATTTAAAAAGTTATTTTATTTTCGAGCCTTATGAGTTTTTTAATTTAATCGAAGAACTAGTTCTCGAGTAAATGCAAATTATGTGATGCAGCATCCTCTTTTTTCTTTATAAAGGAAAATCTCGAGATACAGTCAATTCAAAAAAAAAAAATACTTTGTAGGCAATGGAGCTGAGTATCATATGTACGCAAATTGACTAAGGAAACACCGACCTTATAAATCGTGTTGACCTGTGTTATCGATCATACTGACCAAAGGAGCGGCGCATTTTCAAAACTTGTCTTCATACTCAACATTCAAACGAGGATTTTTTCCATGGAAATTTCGAAGTCCTCCAAGTAGTCTGATGGAGTGCAAAGAGACCAAACTTTATAGCCAAATCGTTACGGTTTGCCTTTGATGAACTGCTTTCTTTGGATATAAACCCATACACTCCGACTAAAAACTCATAACTAAATTGTTAAACTCAGAATAAAAGTGCACAAACAAACATTCACACAATAGTAATTATCGATGATAATTTAAACTATAATAGAGAAATAACAAGAAGCTTATTACAAGACATAAGAGAAAAAAGTGAGTATCAATAACTATAAAATAAAATACAGCTCTTAAAGTGACAGTATAAATTGATTAAAGGTATGTGATATTCAACTCTTGACTGCAAACCACTGACTTTGGTCGATTGGTCTACAAGGAAAAGAACTCTGGCAAGATTAGCGGGAGCAATCGAAACATGTCAGTTCAACCCACCGTGCAATAAAAAAATTTTCTTTGTTTACATGCTTCACATTTATCTCTAAATAAAAATATAATATTATTGAAAAATTAAATTAAAACCGAACTCAAGCCAACATAATTAAATTTCTTTGGATATGAACCCACACAGTTTGACTAAAAACTCATAACTTAATTCATTATAAATTTTCTTAGCACATTAGTAGCCTTATTAACAAACTATTGTAAAAGCTAATAGTACGTTTCCATTATGAGCAAATTATAGTACGCTTCCATTATGAGCAAATTACTTAGATGTGGGAAATTACTTCGAAGTGTTTCCACTAAGCTTGTGAGTGATTTGGTTTTCGAACTTTCGTAGTCAAATGATGTACTTACTTTATAAGGCGTACGCTGCAGCTGTAATTGCATTTTTTCCATATATAGTTTGACATTTAAAATTAATTAAATATTCTTTAATGTAATTTTTTCGAAAACGTCAATCACAATTGATGGATGACCCAGGGATGGAGTTTGTAATGTTAAAAGCTACGCAGAGTTGCATAGAGTATTTTCGACATAATCTGGAGCACATTGTCATTTGAGATAATATGTCAATATGAAAAATATATGGGAAATCATGTCGCAAATTACCTCATTTGGGCAAATCAAATATTTTGGCCGAAATTACGTATATGGAAACGCACTATAAAGTGCACAATAAAACCGATTTGTCCATACAAAATTAGTACTTTAAACCAACTTTAACTTTATTAATGGATTATAAATAAGACGCTTTGACTACCATAGCTCCCTACACTTACTGATGTAAACGTATATTTCGCATCGCATGCAGCTATAAGAACGATGCTGAAAAACTTTTTATAATCTTAAAATAATGAATGTTGAAAGGGACATTTAATATTGACATGCTTGCCGTCAATTGCTCTGAAATCTGCAGATATGTCTTTATATTGAGCTTGTGTTGGCTCACTTGCATATATTGGATATAGCAAACGCCACGTTTCCTGAACAATATTTCGAATAATGGATCTACCTAGCTTGTAGCTCCAGAATATACTTATGACGACTTATTCATTAAATATTGGAAGCCAAATTCTTACTTATAACAATGTTAAGGAAAGCCTATCGTCCGGACCGATTAGTTGCCGAAATTTCCGTAAGGGATTAGCAACAAGACTGAGAAGCAGCTCATAGACAGGGCATCTCGCCGTGTGTGCACAAATAGTTGTTCTGAGTCCATATTTTTAATTGATAAAAATTGTTTTTGAAAATAACCAGAGCCTGCCCAGTTTTAAATAATTAGGCGAATTTTCCATCCGCTTATTCCTTTTGCATGCTTTGAAGTTTGCGCACAAATTAACAATCGTTCCTTTTTCGTTGAATTTTTAATTCTTTGAATTTTTAAATATGTTTACAATTGGGGGATTCACAAGGTAGTCATAAAGTCATATGTTTTAAAATAATAAAACGAAAAAATATGACTGCTGTGAGCAACCCCTCATAAGTAATTGTGCTATTTCAAATTTGTATCAGCTGATAAAAAAAGCAATTATAAATATTTTAAATCAGAATGCCAAGAACAAGTGAAAAAATAGCCCTTTTGTTTTTATATTATTCAACTTGTTAATAAAGTAAATAAACCCCATCTGAATATCTTTTAAACTCTTCATTTTTAATTAAAGTAAAAACAAATTTCAACGCACACAGAAAGTGAAATTGTGCAAATACATAAACATAAACGAGACCAGCTGTTGCCGGCGGCTGAGCCGACCAATTTTCCACGCGGCTGCTAGTGGAAAAACGTTAGTTCGCTGCCAGCCAGCTAAAGTATACAAACAAAATTTTTTCACTTGCATATATTTAAATGTCTCGATTTTTTATTTTTACTTGTTACACAGCTATAAAAATATAATCAAATATGAAGTTATAGAACCGTGAACAATTTTAGGACATACTTTACTGAATATTGCATACATTCATTTATATTAACGGCGGCTCGACGCAAGAGTTTCGGCCGTTCGGCTTAGATTTTTACTGTGCATTTATGACAAAATAATAAACACAGCACAAAAAGTCTTATTATTTTAGGACTTTTTTGTTTGAAGCACAACAACAATGTTCTTAAACTATCATAAAATATTAGCACTTTATGACATTTTGACATGATAAGACACATTGTGAATACCCCAAATAAAACATCAAAATCTGACAGAATTGATTGCAGTGATACGTTTTTACTAAAGCTGTTTTTAGACTATTATACAAGCTGTTCGACTACTGTAGTGAAATTCACTAACTTTTAACGCTTAAATAGAAGGCAATTTTGTCTCCAATAATTACTGTTTGCATGAACGCTTATTGGATTCGTTAACTTCGTGTTAAGGCCTTTGCTAAAATTTTATATCACTTTCCAACACTATTAAAATAAACGAAAAGCACAAGGAGGAATGGAGAAAAGACAAATGAATTTATGCTTGTACACGAACATATTTTCATGAATTTCTTTAATTTTGAGAAATAAATGTTAAATTAATTGTTTGAATAATATAAATATTGTAATTTATATATAAAAGATTTCATATGTGTGTATATTGTGGTCGAATAATTATTTGAGTTTTGCCAAAAGACGATGTGCTTTAACTGAACAGCTGACTGTTGTCTATTCAATAACACCACAAAAATTATTGCCGTTGAATTAACGCCTCTAGTAGTGCTTAAAAGTTTAAAGAATAGTAAAAGCAATCATTTTGGTGTTAACTTCTTTAAACGCCTTGTTTAGCTTTAAAATAAGTTTGCGAATTGCACTACTGCACAAGCTTCAACCCTGATATAATATATTTTTATTGCTTCTTTAAAACTTTCCATAAACTCATTATATAACGGTTGCATTTTCTAAAGAATTCGAACGGCATGTGAGATAGTGTAAAACAAGCATAACCAACACCTACGGCCATATTCATAGAAAAATCTTCCTACAGGTTTCAAATACAGTTTTTTCCTAAAAAAATTTAGACCTAAAAAAGCTTTATGAAAAATTCGCATTCATAATTAGTATTTTAACTGAACGATTTAACCAATTTTTAAGCTATAGGATGGCAACGCTGTACTTTTTTATTTGTCTCTTGAATCGTAATAATGCAAAACAATGATTACTAATTCTTGCGGTACTCGTGCAAATAATTGTGTTTTTCCGTGTTTAAGGAAACTAATATTTTATTATATAAAAATGTATAATAACTTGTATAGTAATACAAATAATATTAAATTAAAAATTAAAAAAAACCCTAGGAAAATGGATAATTACTTCCAAACGGCTGGAGCGATTTTTTTCAAACTTACGCTGGAAGTGAATCCAAATTGATTATTACGCTAAGGTTCGTAACGTTATATTCAGAAAGAATTGGTCATGATTATATTCCAAGGAACAAGGGAAAAATTAACATCAACTTAATTTTTCAACGTACACAAGAGAACAGAGTAGCGCCACTTCCATCGTCAGTGCTCATTTGTACGTATTTGGCTTATCAACACTTGTCAGGAGGCTTTGTTGAATGTGATTTTAATTCTTATATACAACTTTTTCGTTGTATATAAGAATTAAAATACGAGAATTAAATCACTCTTAAGCTGATATTAACTGCACTTTTTCCGCGCTGAAGATTTTGGATGAAATCACTTTTCAAACCAAAATAAAATCAATCTAGGCGTTTGGGAGCTACGGTACCACAGACACATATATTCAAGAGGATACAGCTAGGAAAGAGGTGATAACTTGTAAACGGCTGGCAACATTTTTTTCAAGCATAGCTAGAAAACGATCATGTCACCTATTAAAGAAATCAAAATCGGTCCAGCCGTTTGGGTTGTAGAATGTCATGTACAAACACAAAGCTACACAGTACAAACTTATAACACTCCTCTTTTTGGTCGGCGGTTAAAAACAAAAATAGTCAAAATAATATATTATGTAAAAGTGTATTTTTGATGATGGTTTTGTCAACGATTAAAAGAGTATTGTGTTTTTCTTCCGACGGGGTTTTTTTGAATTTGGAACGATTTTGCGTCATCCGGCGTCAAATTTGGTTTGTAAACAGAACAGTTTCGGCTATGTGACATCTTCAGTGTTCTATTGAATATTCAATTAAAATTGGTTTGAAACGCTGTTTAAAATATTTATGAGTCCGCCTGCTAAGGTTGAACGATACTGAACAGTCTAACGTTGGGCAATACGTTTTTACTAACTCAACCTTAAAAAAAAACATTACGTTTTGTTTACATTTTGTATAGTTGTTTTGTCTATCATTTGCTCTTTCTTTCCTTCAATCCTATAGTAAAACAATGCAAGAAAAATGTAGTTACATAAGGGCTTAAGTAGCTTAGAAGTTCCGGATTTATTACCATTTTTTACTTCACGCCACTGTTCATTGTTAAAAATAATCGCATATAAGCTAAACATTTAATAGGCATATGGTAATGAAATCGACAATAAATAAGTCAAATGCATTACTACCATGTATGTGGTTAATAATGTAAAACAAAATGCTAAACTTACCTGTACACGATAACCCAATGGTGAAATAAGTCCAAGTTCTTTTAAAGTAACAGCTATGTCGGAAGGAGTTCCATCTGTACGTCTATTAATAAAAGCTACAGCATACGAATAAAATTTTTTGAATATTGGTGTTATAGGCTTCGACCATATTTCAATACCCTTGTGCTTGTATATTCTTCGACCTTGCAAACCCAGTGGGTCTTGGTTAACATCAATAACTTTCTTATTCTGTAAAATGCCTTTAAACTCTGGCCGAATAGATCGTAGATCTACGGACATTAATAAGGGAGCAGCTAGTATCGACCAAATAGCAAACTGAGTTTTCGCTTGATCATAACTTAGACCGAAATTACCTATAATTAACTAAAAAAATTCGTTTACTATATTATTAAATACATGTACATAGAATAATAGTATAAAACAAAGCGCATAGTTTGATGTCGAATTGCAATCTTACAGACCTACTGAGAAGTTTCAACTAACGCTTCTTCGAGGCTGTGAAAGTAGCTGTGTGTTTTCTTAAATTTATCCCTGTAATTTTTCCCGGAAATTGCGCAAACACTCTTTTGAATATATGGCTTTGGGAGGCTCGATGTGGCCAGATTGCTAAATATTTGTTTAGGCCGAGTTCAGAACACAGTGTATATTACACGAAACCATTAGCCTTCTGATAACTTTGCTCCACTAAATCATACTTACTTATAAAATTATAAATGCAAAAGTAAGTTTATTTGTTTGTTGCGCTTTAACGTCTAAACCGCAGATGATGAAATTTTGAACATAGATAGATCTTAGTCTAGAAGGACACATAGACTATATATTTTTTAAAAACTACCAACACGAGAAGACGACATAGGATATACATTTTTTAATAGGACCACGAGAAGAGGTAGGCGGACTTTATGCCTCTTTGATACTGTCCGTCCGATGTTGATTAAATTCAAAACATAGATAGATATGCGTCTAAAAGAGCACCTAGGATATACTTTTTTTAAAATAGGAGTACGAGGAGGGGTAGAGAGCAATTCCTGCCTCTGAAAAATCTACGAATAAAAGGACATATTTTTTTAACGGTTATATTTATTTAATGTATTTTCAATAAAATTGAGCTAACAATAAGTAGTAAAATCTTAACTCTAAAAATTTTTAATTTTTAGGTCCAGCCAATACCAGACAAAAATATTTGTTTCAGCGGTTGGTTATTTGGTTGTCTAGGTCTCTCGTGTTCAGCTGAGAGCAAGAGTGTCCCTAATTCTTAGCCGAGTGTGGCCTCTAAAGTTAATGATGTTTCGAGCTAGGGGATTTGGGTGCAACTCAAGTTTTTTTTATTTATCTTGTCACGTGTTTAAAAACACTGTCTTACCCAGCGGCATATCTAAATCTTTATGAATTCGCTTATTTCTGGCATACGATAGGGCTGCTGTAATCGTACGGAGTATTTTATTTTGTCCCCTTTGAATTTTTTTTACATTTGATGCCGAGGCAGTGCCCATAACTGGATACCGTTGGACCATATTGGTTTTAGAATGGAGTTGTACAGAAGAAGCTTACAGTCTAGGCTGAGAGTAGAGTTCCTTCCAATGAGCAAATTCATTTGAAATGCTTTTAATTTCACTTGGCTTTTAATTTAATCTGGGGGCTTCCATGTTAGATGATGATCAAGATAAACACCGCGATACTTTTCTTCAGTGTGTTGAAGTATAGTTTGGTTATTTATTTGTATAGGTGGGCAGCTTTCTTCAAAATGTAAAGGTAATGTGTAGACATTTTTGCTCGCTAATTTTAATTCGCCATTGTTCCAACTGTGGTATATACTCTTGCAGTTTGCCGGAAGCTCCTTGATGGCTTTTGTGAACACTTAGAAAAGCTGTATCATCAGCGAATGTGGATATGTGTATGTTGCTGCTTACCGGCAAGTCAGAGGCATATATCAGATATAATAAAAAAATACCGTTGAAAATAAATAGAATTATTCTTTTGCAGTATAGGGTTGCTCTAAGAGCACTTTATTGCTTATTTTATCAGCGCCTGGAGCTTTTTTGGAGGTAACATCTTGTATACAGACGACTGGTGGCAGCTCAACTACAGTATCAGACGTATTTGGAGTAAATACTTTCTGCAAGTGGTTTACAAAGAGAGTACCTTTTTCAGCGTCAGTTCTTGCCCATCTCCATTCGAAGCTCGCAATGGAGGCTTATATATCACTGGGGCCTCGGGCTGCTCTCAATAGTGAATAGTCGGTTTGAGGTGTTGCGTCGAGCCCATTCAGAAATTTTTAAAGAGAAGCTGTTTTTTGATATTCTAGTAGCGTTTTAAGCTGTTTAGTACATTCCTTCAGCCTAGATTTTCTCTGAGGAGATCTGTAGCGTTGCCATTCTGTATGAACTCTTCGTTTTTCGGATAGAAGCCGTTGTGCATCTGCTAAATAAATTTCATTATATCTCAGCTGAAGATTTGTAGTAGTAGCATTTAGAGCAGCTTGCTTACGGTTTGCCTCAAACATTCTAATAGAGTCATCTACATATGTCAGCAGGCGTTTTTAATGGAATATTTTCAAGTGAATTAAAAAAGTTACTATATTGATTTTCTGTAATAGAGTACCTGGGAAGAGACTAAATTGAAATCACCAGGTTTTGATGAACAGCTTCAATGCAGATTTTAGTTGGCTTTAGATAGTCTTCACAATGAGCACCCATTAAGCAGTGTTTTAATTGCGATTTTATTAATAAAGCTTCCAGCCGTCAAATGCATCATGAAGTATTCGAATTCGTTTTTATGTTGGCGCATGCCGTCTGAGTTCCAGAAATAGATCTTTAAGTTCATGGTTTGTGTAATGCAGCCTGCAATAATGTAGACTGTATGTTGGTTATAAAAAAATGTACTGATTGTATTAAGTTTTCTATTGAAGCCTCAATTCGATGATTAAAGCAGTGTTTTCATTGGCAAGAGGCCGTTTTTGATTTTTTTAATTTTCTTCATTAACTTCAATTTTTGTGTCTTCAATCGAGCTTCGTTTTATCGGGATGACGTAAAACGCCTCTTCACCGATTAGTTGTACTAGGTTTTTAATTAACTCGTTTGAGTTTTTCTCCCTTAAGTAAATTGGGGCGGCTTACTGGGCTTGACAATTGTGATTTCATCTTATTCGTTTTGTAGTATTGAAAAGCGATTTTCAGAAGGCGCCGAAACGGGTTTACCGTTTTTGGGCATTTTCGCCAATGGAGCGAGGTTCTTCGATTTAGGACTTCTTTGTCATTTATTTTTATTTACAGCTTTAATATAGCGGTCAATACCCATTTGTATTAATGGTTTTTCTGTACCGTTTTCTGCGGAGCCACTTACTGCCGTTTTACCTTTTTTGATATTTTTGGCCTCATATTGTTGGCACTTTTTATATATTCTAATATCACTGTCTGCCATTGACATTGAATTTGAGCGTACTCGTCCTTTTTTGTATACGACATATCCACTTTCTGTAGCCACGATAGCCGTTGTTGTTAATTTTTCTTTATTTTTTTGCTGGGTAGTACTACTCATATACATATGTACATATGTATATGAGTGCACAGTTTGAGTTTTTTATTTGTCTATCTACTTGTCTATAGGTTTATGATTTAGCGAGAAATTTGTCATATATGTGACAATTTATTGAATTTTTAAAACTGTATATTTCCGAAAGGGTCAAGCTGTTCCTTTTTGTCTTACTGGTGAGGAACTGATTGTAAATATCTTCACAATCGTCAATTAACCAGTCAACAAATGTTACAGATGCGTCCTCACCAGTATATATCTTAAATTTATCTAAACTATTATTACCTATACATTTTATATAATAACTAAAGGCACAAGGAATGTGTCTCTTTATAACTTGAGTTTTGTCACTTACAGTAGTTTGGATATCTTCTAGTATGCATTCGAAATCTGCATATATAACGAATGGCACATCCATCTGCCGCTGGTGATCTTTGAATTTTAAAACACTATTTTCGGGAGAAGGTAACGCAGCAACAATTTTCCCACATTCCGTTTTGTGTTGGTCCATAGTCCATTCATTGTGTGTGTATTGTAGGCAGGTATTACAGAATAAAAGTCTGTTACAGCGCTTGGTTGTCTGAGCTTTCAAAAGTCTGTAAAAGGAATAAATTTATATATGTATATAGTTATTCAATCATAAATATGTATTTACTTACCTTGATATATCTTCTGCTTCCAGCAGAATTAAATTAACATGCTTTATTTTTTCTTTTTGTGTATTGTAGAATGGTCCAATTATTTCATCCCTCTCATTATCATACCCAAACACATTCACACTTATTCCATCATTCCTATCCTCAAATACTTGAATATTTTTTAATGCCAATGGGAACTTTAAATTTGGGAAATCAACCACAATTCCATTTTGTAGGCAAATGACATCAGCACTAATGTCCTCGATGTTATATGAGCAGCAACGTTCGTTATGCTTTATTATTGTGGTATCCAACGCGGCAACTAAACTCCATTTAAAACAATAATCATCATTGTTTTCAATGTTGATACAGGCGCGCTTTTTAGCCAGTTTTAATGGTGTGCTTATCCAATGAGATCCTTTTACTATTGAACTTTTGTTTATGTTAATTTCAGCGCGAATAATTCTTATTAAAGTCCACCCAGAGTCTCTTTTCTCGAATTCTGACATTTTATTATGAATGTCCTGGAATTGTTTTTCAATTGGCTCATCTACATTACTTCCCAGACACAATAGATCCATTTTTGTTCTGTGAGAAATTTGATACAAGTCAATTTCTTCCCCAACAATTTTTATGTACTCTCCAATAAGAGTTACACAGAATTTTAAAATATTATGTTTAACCAAACTTTTTTCAAGTCTTTCCTTGAAAATAGGTTTATTTTCCAGAACAAAGTCTTCAAATAGAAGATCATCTTTTTTGTTGGGAATTCCATATGTTGCAATATTTTTTTTTTAATGCACTGTTTATTTCATAATATTTTGGTTCTATATTCAAAGGAGTATCATTATATTTACCGCTGGGACAATTTGAAGTATCCATGTCATCAAACACAATATTATCTAGTTGTTGCTGCTGTTGTTGATGATGATGCTGCTGTTGTTGCTGTTGGTGTTGCTGTTGTTGTTGATGGTGATGCTGCTGTTGTTGCTGATGATGTTGCTGCTGTTGTTGTTGTTGTTGTTGGTGTTGAGGATACCTGGAACTGTCCATCGACAAGGCATATTGATTATTCGAAACTGAAGGATAATAGTTGGGTATGTTATATTGCTGCTATTGCATTGGTGAAGTATATTGATAGGGAATAGGAAGATGATGTGGAATTTGTATGGGTACTGAAAACTGATTGTTCAACCCCTTATGATAGTACAAAGTCCTTGGAAGCTCTTGAAAGGACACAGGATATTGCTGTTGCATATTGTTCCAAGGAATAGGGTTATATAAAGGCATTGAATGCTGTACATCACATGACACTGGCATCTGCACATGTTGTAGTTGAGCATGACTTTTGCAATGCTCCAAATACGACATTTGTATTCCTTTTGACATATTTCACAAACATAGCTTGAAGAATTCATTTTTATTTATTTATTTATTTAATTAGCAACAATCAAATTTATTTAATTATTTTATTTTATTTATTTAGTCCTTTTTTCAAAAACACTATACACTTCTTTATTAATCAATTTTTTGTTTTCAAACTATTTATTTAATTAGCAACAATTAACTTTATTTAATTATTTTATTTAATTTATTTAGCTCTTTTTTAAAAACACTATAAACTTCTTTATTAATAAATTTTTTGCTTTCAACCGCACTTATTGAGATATCAGAATATACCGATGAAAATCTTCATTATTTCTTCTACTTATATACATCCTATGAGAATCGCGTAGTAGTCATCAAGTCTAATTTTTTATTGATATTACGAGATATGATGAAATTCATATGTATACATAGCAACAGCAAGAACTAGAACAGAACATTGTGTAATATTTTATATAAATGATGACTAATGAAGTTATGGTATCAAATGATGAATCACATATCCAGCTGAATAAACAAAGGAATAAACAAGATTAAACAAGATTTTAATATGGACAGACAGACAGACATCAATCCACATGTATAGACTCTTTATGTAAACACAACCTCTAACCAACGCCCACCAACAAACAAACAAAAATTAGGATGATGACTCATTCTCCAACACATCCACCTGAATAAACAAAAACACCAACAAGATTAAGCACACATATTAAACGTAAACAAACATTTCAGACCATCTTTCATACTAAGCAACACAACTACAAATCCAAACGATCATGCGATTATTTGATGCAAAAGACAAAAAATAACAAAAAAAAATATTATAAACAAAAAGCAAACGCTTATTGTATGTACGTATGTATATGCATACATATTAATTGGAACTTAACACTCCCCCCCCCCCCCCCCCCTCTAGCACTTCCATAACCACATTCTGAAAATATAAAAACCCTCCACCAGTCAATTGATGGACGGACATGCTTAAATAAACACAACTACATTTTAAGTGCAAACAGAAGCACCACAAACTAGCCATAAATAAATTCCTGTAGGATCCATGGGGCCAACTGTCTTCAAGTCATCTCTTGTGTCGACAAGTTTGGTGACATTGTCACCAAATAGTCCACACTCTTTATTCTACCTATAATGACAGAGAAGTTTTTGACAGCCTCTCTAGTGCGATCTCCAATGTCTCAATATAATCCCCATTACAACCATCTAGTCTATACTTAATCAATTGTTCATAGGTCATTATCTCAACACAACCACAACCCACGAAGCAACGGAAAACATCCAGGGTCTATGGTAGGAATCGAACCCCACGACCTCTCTACTGACAGGCTAGCATCGCTACCACTCACCCACAGAGACACCCATATCCGAAATTCATATAACACAAAACATTATCTATAATATAATTTCACACTAACACTCATCATTAACTCAATAATAATTCATCACAATTTTTTTAACCACATTTTACCTACAGGGCACTTTCATTTTTTTCCCAAGGGTATCAAATTACACATTTGTTTATTTAACAATTAAAATTTCAAAATTTCAAATTTTAATTACCCAAATTTTAAAATTTTAATGGGCGCCAGACATACTGTTCCCTACTACTCATTTGAGATTTTTATTAGATTTTGTAAGATGAAAATCATATCAAAATCAGTCTGACTGTCAAAAAATCTCAAAGAAAATCTTCTCATTACATTTTGTTTGTACACTATCACATTCCAAATAAAACGTAACATAAATAATTTGCAATAAGGCAAATTTTTCGTTCTTCTTTATGTTTATTTATGCCGGCAAAAAAATACACAACTGTTTTTGTTATTCCTATGTTTGATTGAAAAAAAAGACATCCCTGATAAAATGAAAAATGTGATTGTTTAGAAATTTTCCTAAAAATGACGAATACCATAATACTGTCAAATTTCTTTACATATTATTTGACTGATCATAACAATTTGTTTTCGCACTGTTGGTTTTTACTTAAGATTTGAGTTTTTGACAAGTATTAATACTAAATCTTATAGTCTGAAGGCCGCTTTAGCAATCATAAATTATATTTATATTGCTCATAAAATTTTTTTAAAGATCAAATGATATCTTTTTTGACAATATAAAATTTTGACGTCTGTAAAAACATTCACGATTCAGCTGTGTGAAATGATTCCTTTTTTGACAATAAAAAAATTCGCGGCGGCGAAGCAAAACAATTTACAAGCTGCGGGCACCAACACATTTTTAAAAGAAAATTTTCTTACATATAAAACAAAGTGCTCTGCTGTAGCAAAAAATTGTGTATTATAACGTACAATTATTCGCAAATTAAACAATGCATTTGTCACAGTCTAACTACATTTACACAGCGTCTTCACGAGACGTTAACTTTGAGATAACATGAGAAAAAAACGTCGGCAGAATACTAAAAACAAAATGTCGAATTTTCTCTTAATCTTATACTAGGGGAAGACGTAATTTTACTTTTCCGATAAGATTTCATTTTATGGAAATGCTCATCGAGCTAACATGTACTACTTTTGCATAATTAGTTACTTTATTTTTACTTTTTCACACAAATTTAAATTTATAAATCAATTAAACACATTTATTTATTTATTTAACACAGAAATTATATAAAAAACATCGTTTTTAATTTATTTTAATAAACACTCACACATGCACACTATTTTATTTTCATATACATGTGTTTTTTGATAGTTCATCTCATAAGATTGTTGTTATAAGAATTCTTATAACAACGCTGTCATAAAAATTCTTATAACATTGAGATAACACTAATTTGAAGTCTACACGTAACATAATTCTCTCTGCGATTGAATTTGACAATCTCATCTTACATATTATGTTACGTGTAGACCTCAAGTTAAGACCCACAAAAATCGATGTATTGGGCGACGGCTCGCATTTCGAAAAACGACGGCGGTGGTTTCACCTTATTTTATGATACCATGCTTCTAATTTCCCCTTGTCAAAAATTTATACTAGCCCCCAAGGCTAGTGAAATTTTATTCACCTCAGAAGTGTCAAAAATTTACTTACAATGGTACTCTACTACCGTTGGCACACACCCTATGTAATTTTATCTGTGTATGTACGCTAAAAGTTCACTATGCGTACACTAAAAAATACACAACTCGTATGCTAAAAGCACTGGCTAAACAGAAGCGACAAAAGAGAGGGAAGATATTGCATATTCACTTAAGCGAAAGCCTAGTGCAAAACGGAATAAAAAATGTTATTGTTTGCAATTAAAACAAATTGTTTATTTCATAAATAAATGGATAAATTTATTATTTTATACCCGAAATAATTGTAATTCCACATTTCATACACATTATTTAAAGTTTTTATACATTTTGCAGCTTGCTTCTACAATTTTCAACCACTTTAGCTACCGAACCAACAACAGATGCACAAACACACGCGCAGACAAACAGAACACTTCATTTACACTTTAATTAATAATTAAACTTTCAAATATCGCTTAAACACACTTTAAATGCTTTTTTTAATTTTTGTACATTATAAAGCAATAATTTTTTGCAGTTTTATGCTAATTAAACACTTTTTCACTGTAAGCTAAAACTTTTATTTTGTTTTGTTTACTTCTACATCTTCACATCACTATATGTCTCTCTTTTCTACAATAGCCGAGTGGGAAAAAAGCTGAGTTTTTCATTTTTGATCACTCAGTTTCTTCGTCTCTGTCCTACTTTGTGCTAGATCACTAAGTCTATGTCCATACGAGTCAACTTTTGCTGCGCAACTTTTTAGTATATGAAAGAGAGAGGTAAGAAGATTGGGAAGGGGTACATGTGGAGCGGCAGATTTTTTTGCGAATTTCAGTTTCGAATAGCAAAAAAGGTTGCATTTTATTTTTAGATACATGGGAAAAATAATGAAAAAAATATTGGGACCTACTTTTAGCCCTCTACCGCAGCATCAAGATTTTTAATATGAGATCAAATTGATCAATTTGTGAAACATCATATGATGGAACATCATAGATTCTTTATAGCTGTTATAACTCATTACACTCAAAATATCCACTATTTTATATATACAAGGTCAGATTTGAGACAAACTTAAGATGAAGCAAATTTTCGAACTACTAAGTCTTTGTCATATCTTGCAAAAAAAAGTATTTTCTAAGATAATTTGAGGTCGCTGAACACGAAAATGTTATTCATTTATTTTTCTTTATTCGAGTTTTCCCGATATTTGCAAAAAACAAGTTTTTTATTGGTTTTTTTAGTTTTTTCGCTTATTGGCGATAATTCCGAGCACGGCTCATCAAATTAAAATAAATTGCACACTGTTGTATAAATATCTCTCCATTCTTTCATTCAATATACTGATTGTGCTGATAGTATAAAAAAAGTATAGAGTTACAGGCCTTAAAAGTTTAAAAAAGTATATTTTAGACCTTTCCCAAAAAACTATCATTTTAAATTGCTCCATTAAGATGAAAAAATATACTAACCGCCAGTTTTTGACTTAATAATTAAATGGTTTTTAAACTTAAATCGTTATTAAATATAAAATTCGTTTTTATAGATCATAATTAAATATAACTTATATCACCAATCTTGTACACTTAAATTCGATTTAAGTTTTATAAATTACCATATGATTTTGACCGCTTGTTGTTCTTGTGCAAACAAACAAATTGTGGCCGCTGAAAATTCAACTTTTGTTGGCGTAAAATTTGGGCTTTCTTTGGGTATATTTGTCTTTTTGTGATTTTGTAAGCTGTTTTTATTCTTTTAAAACATTGCAGAAACTCTTGATTATTCTTATTTTTTGCATGAAGAAAAATATATATTTGTTGGATTTTGCTTTGTTTATATTGAACAGCTGCTTTTTTAGGAAATTTATGGGAAATTTATAATAGTTGATGGTGCTACCATATTTTTGTCACAATTAAATAAGAACAACTAAATACGACTGAAAAACAGAAGTTGTGTTTAATTACAATTTAAATTTATATGAAAATCAACTAAATAAATATTTAATTGCTGAGTCAAAAACTGGCCATAAGTATATTTCTTTTCGGGCTGTATTTCAAAGAAAATTTTGTGATGATCACAATATGGATGCAATCGCTAAATTCTGACAAAAAATAAGAAAGTTATTAGCCCTTAAGCGAAAACAGCCATATTATTTTTTAGTTATTCTTCATACAAACTTAATTTAAATCAGTTTGTATGAAAAAAATTTTTTTTATTGAAAATAATTTTGTATGGAAAATAAAATCAAATTTTTTCACTTAATGGCTTATAACTTTCTTATATTTTGTCTGATCTCTTCGATCTTAAACTTTTTTATTCGGCACAAAAGTGTTTTTTAGGTGTAGCTTTAAACAAATTATTAAAAAAAATTTTCTACACAGAAAAAATTATGATAGCTTTTTTTGAAACAAACATGTTTTTGAAACTGATTTCAAATCTTTATTATTGTCTCTATTTAGTTTGATAAATAATTTTGTTTGACTTATTATTTCATTTCATTTACCTACCGCCAATGTCAGCAACCTGATAAAATTATGAAATTCTTTGATTTATTTTTTATATTTCTCTAAAAAATTTTTTGATTAAAACATTTTGTTTATTGAAAAAATCAGAATTTTTTTTCAAACAAATTATTACAAATTTTTGTATTTGAATTTACAAATTTCTTTATAGGAGCTAAATTGAACAAATTTACATTTGATTCAGGGAATTTGGTATTTGAAGTGAAAAATTAGTTTTTTCTGTGTATATTAATGAAGCAAATTAATATAAAATTCATATAATTTCTCTAGCTTCCAGCCGTGGTAGAGAGCTAAAAGAAATGTCACAAAAAATTAAAAAAATTGTTTTTGTATATAGTTTAGCTAGATGCATCATTCCGGAGGTATTCGAAATTTATTGGATGACTGTTTTTTTCCTTCATACACCAACGCTCCACTCTAATGTAATATTTCCTAATATTAAGCGACAACAAAATCTATGTAAAAAAAAACAAAAGCTGCGCAACAAGAATTTCATTATATGGACACGAACGCAACTTCAAAAGAAAATTTAAGAAAGTTGCAGAAGCAAAAGTTGACTCGTATGGACATGGACTAAGAAATACACAACCAGTACGCTAAAAGTACACAACCGCTTTGAAAATACCATGGTGAAATAAGTATACAGGTGGCAGCATAACGTCAGCTGATTATTTTTTGATCTGCTAGTTTTGTGCATAGTCCACGTCCAGCCAAGGTGTATCTAACAGGTGGGATCACTAGATCAGCTGACCCACCTGATTAAACTTCAAACTTAGTAGTGCTGATGAAGTGATCATGATATCATCACTTCCTTCTGTGTGGTGTTTGACATTTACTTCAACAGATGTCTGCGCTGATAATACCAGCCGTTTTTTGACATCTGTTAAGGTAGTTTTACAAAAAATTTTCTCTTGTTTTAGTAGTGCCCGTACCTGTTCAATATGCCTTGCGTCCAGCTCGTATATATTTTTGACAAGCAACATCTATTTTTTTGTTGTATTTTTGTATTTGTCTCCCTTATGCGCTCACCTGTATACTTATTTCA
Organism: Panzeria rudis; assembly: GCA_956483635.1. Taxonomy (NCBI): domain Eukaryota; kingdom Metazoa; phylum Arthropoda; class Insecta; order Diptera; family Tachinidae; genus Panzeria; species Panzeria rudis. The sequence continues at coordinate 65,069,800 of OY101449.1, forward strand.
CCATGGAAAATACTAAATTGTATAGTTGTTTCTTTCTATCATTTGCTCTTTCTATCTTTATTTCAATCCTATAGCAAAACAATGCAAGGAAAATGTAGTACCATAAGGGCTTTACGTCGTTCAATTACTCGATGAAATAAACACAGCCCATGTTTTTATTTTCGTCGCTTGGAATTTTAAATGAATTTTTTATTTTAGTTTTTTGTATGTATGAATTATGTACATGTTGAGTTTCGTAACTATTGTTTAGTTGTTGGTTTTAAATTTTAAATACATATGTATGTATGTATATGGTTGATACATTTATCAAAATAAAAATTTGTTGGCGTTAATTTTTATATGCATGATTAGTTCTTGGGATATATGTATAAGGTTTTGTTGTACGATCGTTTGTGATATGTATTATAAATGTCCTGGTCGACGGTTCAGACTTCTGGCAGCCCTAGACTAGGTGGCATACGATCACGGATACTTTGTGTTTTTGTACTTTTCAAAGCGCAATCTTTAAGTAGTCGGGTTTAAGTTTCTTAAACTTATTTTTTATTTTCACAAATATTTTACGAAAACACAAAGATTTGTATCATTATACCAGAAAATGAAAAAAACAATGAAATATGTTTTTTGAAGTTTTTAAGAGCGACATAGGAGTTGTCTCGTTCCTCAATCATGCACTGTTCAGAGTAAAAACCAGGATCGATGAACGAAAGGAACGACCTAGTACATTTAATCTTTCGGATCGGTAGGAATGATCTATAAAAGGAACGATTATGCCTAACTCAAAAAAATGGCAACACACTGACCAGGGGCGTGGCAAAAATATATAAAACTTTTTTCTGGAATCGCCTTCAACTAATCTTTAATCTTACTGGGGACTGCTTTAATTTTTTTCGAACCATCCTAATGCCTAATGGCAGTGCCCATGTAACTAACCCACTGGAGTTCACTAAAAAGTAAACAAACGTACCTATCGTGTTGAGCTAATGATGTGAAAATTATTCTTTTTTGAATTTTGGGGTAACGAGATTTTTATTTCCCGGGAGTAGAAAAATACAGTGATATTGGAAGTCCCAATCCAATGTAATATATTTTTCTATCGGTCTCACTGCAAAATATATAAAATAGATATTTAATTCTTACCATATCAGGGTCATTCCAGTGACCAGGTCCCGCATGTTGCGCAATTATTTCTTGATTGTTCCCGAAATAATCAATAATGCTTTCGACAGATGTCCAAGAGTCTTGGATATCGTCATAATATCGCCACAAATTGCAACTTGATGTAATTAATGTCAAATTAGGTTGTATTCCAGCATATATTTGATAGACGGGCCAACTGCATGAAAAAATCATTGGTCTTCCTGTGGCATTTAAAATTTCTTGGAACTCACTATATCCCTTATCCATATCTTTTGGCAATGCATAGCAGCCATCAAGTTTAACATAATCAACCTTCCATTCTTTAAATTGTTCAGCATCTGATTGTTGATGACCAAGTATCCCAGGGTAACCAGCACATGTATAATTTCCATAATCTTCATAAATGCCAAATTTTAAACCCCTAGAATGAATCTGGAAATAATATTTTACAATCATTAAATTCATAATATATTTACTACATCGTAATTGTTAATTGAAGCTATAAAAAAGAAATATGGCTTGAGAACAACAATTTGTAATCCTAAGCATTTACAAAATTACAACTAGCTCGATCCTGTAAGAACGCTGTGCATAGTCTACACCTTCTATTTGGGTACCAAATATTAACTTCAAAGGGGCACCCTAAACAAGTATTAATATTCAGTGGCAGGCTCTTGAGTTTGACAGTTCTTGTGCGCTGATAAAAAAAAACAGAAGAAAGAAAATGTTCGTTAAATGAACTTTCATTATATTCATCCACTGAACGAGCGTTTCTGTTTCGTTCAACGTGCCAACAAGATACACGACTTTTCGTAAAATCTGCAGGCGATCACAACGTATCATTTATTAAGGCCGGGGCACATAGAATCCGTCGTACGTTATACGTCGCCTTTTTCAACTGACATTAACGTAACGACGGAGGAGGTTGACACAATGAGTACTTTGTTGACGGATATTAAAACAACTGTTTTTTCTTCGCATGTTTCTGCAGCTAAATTTGATTTGATTTTATTTATTTATATTATTTGTTTTTATTGTTTTATTTAATTTTTGGTGCCAAACAGCAGAAAAAACTAAATCGAAACAAAGCAAAAAACCAACTGATAGCTGTCAAAGTACTCGACGTACGTTAAAAGTTAAAAGTTGGCCAACTTTAGTACTTTGCGTTGACGGAAACGTACCGAATGTGACTAAGCTCATAAGAAAACATGTATTTCAACTTAGTTGTCAGTTGAAAAAGGCGACGTATAACGTACGACGGATTCTATGTGTCCCGGCCTTTAATCTCAAGATATAACAGCAATCGTTGAAATTTCTGTTAACGTCGAATAAGCAAGGAAATATTATAAAGTAAAATAACTCGCTAGTAGGTGACTATTATCTATCAACTAGAGCCCGTCCCTTCTTAATTGAGAAAATTCTAGAGTGATCTAGAAACGAAGACGAGTACAATTCTTGCTTCATCGCAGGTAGTCACATTTTTGTTACGAAGGCGACCTGCCATCCGTACGTCCAACAATACACATGTCATCGAGCCTTCTGGCGTTTACGTTACTGTTCTAAAAGAATCCTCTACTCCACACACACCTACCAAACTAAGCAGAACTGAGCCCAGTTGAAGATTATTGGAAAACGTTGAGAATGCTGTGGTGCAATGAGGTCTAAGTATTGGTAGCGAGTTTTTCGGTAAGAATTTCTCATCATATTATTTCGGGTAAACTGTAATAATATAATTCTTGTCCTAGATACAAGTCATCCCCTGCAAATAAATATTCAACTTCATTACACAATCGTGTAATCAACCCAAAAAAAAACGTCTACATTGAAACAAAAGCAAAAAACCTACTGAATATCCCTAAAAGAATCAGTCCGCCTGCAAATAATTGTGGGAAGAATTTGACAATCCCCGGAAACTAATAGAATAGTAAATCGTGTCCTAGTGTACAAGGTGTTTCTTAATTCTTGTGCAAAGAAGATTGCATGAAACTATGCGATGCCTATATCGTAATATGTATTCAGTTTGTGGTACAACAGGAAAAAAAAACAAAACCCATTCTGCGATATATACATCCATATGTACCTACATATGTACATACCTATGTGTGTAAGACGGTAGACGACTTAATAGTTCTGCAGAGGTTAAATACCTATAAAGTTAATACTAAAAAAAAAGACTTAAATGGGTATCTCGATACCTACAAGGTTAATATAGAGGAAAAGTTTTAATATCTGAAATAGTATAAAGTTAATGTCTAGAAGATGGCATTTCTAGATATAGAAGGCACCTTTCATAACGTCAAGGCAACAGCCATCATGGGGCACTTGTGGAAACTGGCATAGACAGTACTACGCTCGGATTCATATCGGACCTTCTTTTACGTAGAACTATAAAAGCTTGCATGGGATCGGCAACCTCAATCATGTCGACCAACCGAGGCACTCCGCAGGGTGGCGTACTGTCACCCATACTTTGGAACTTAATCAAAAATGAGCTATTAAGGACTATGGACTCACTCGGCTTTCAAACTGTTGCCTACGTAGATGACGTGGCGGTAGCAGTGTCGGGGACCCACCTTGATACAATCTCCCATAGGATGGAACACGCACTCAAAAAGCTCAGGGATTGGAGTATCGCTAGTGGACTGAGTGTAAATCCCACCAAAACGAAGCTTGTGTTTTTCACAGGCAAATATAAGACTCCAAATTTCAAATTGCCGCTACTGAATGTGACAACCAGTGCTAAATATCTGGGAATAATCTTAGACAGCAAGCTGTCATGGAGACCCAACATAGAAACAAGAGCCAAGAAAGCGATGGCCGCGTCTGCACGCTAGGAATGTATGGAACCACAGACGCTGGGGTCATGCTAGCGTCGTCCATTCTTGGAATAATCTGCCTAAGTTAATCGATTATACCTCCCCGAGACCATCATTCTCTAGAGGCTTCAGTTTCTCTATCTCGGAGGAAGTGAGGTCCTCTGAAGGGTCTTCTCCCCTCGTGGAGCACTTCGATGTCTACACAGATGGCTCCAGGAGGGGTGACATGGTTGGAGGAGGGGTCTACTTTGAACACCTGGAAGCCAAAATTTCCTTCAGACTTCCAGACAAATGTAGTATACTACAGGCCGAGAAATCGGCCATAAAGAAGGCGGCAAACTGGCTTCGGTATCACAGGATATTTAATAGGAATATCCGACTCTTCACCGACAGCAAAGCCGCAATCAGATCCTTTCCAGGTGTATATACAACATCTAACCTGGTCCAGGAATTCCGGGCATCCCTGAACGGGATGGCGAGACATTCAAATATCACCCTTATATGGGTGTATGGACACGGGACCAGCACAGGCAACTGCATCGCTGACGAACTAGCTAAAAATGGGACGACATTACCAGAGCTAGACATTGATGTCTTCTGTGATATTCCCCTACATGCCTGCAAGCAGGAAATCGAAAACTTTTTTTATACCCAGGCACATACGAGATGGTTCAATGAACCTACTTGTAGGATCTCTAGGCTGATCTGGCCAAACCTGTATTTAGACCGCACTAGAAATCTATTAAGACTTCAGAAATCACACCTGGAAGACATCGTCGCAACGATCACAGGTCACTGCAAATTCGGAAAACATGCCAAACCAATTAGACGATCTTTCATCTTCTTTGCCTCTGCACTGGTCAGTGGTCCTTCGTCAGTCTATCTGAGCTGGCAACGACGAACCCCAATAAACTTAGCGTTTTCATAAGGCGCTGTGGATGGTTCCAGCCCTGAACCATCCTCTTTTGGCGAGTGATTGCCATTCCTCCTCTTCTTTTCTTTCTCATTCCCTTCTTTCTCTCTTTCTTCTCTTCACTTTCACACCTCTCACTTGTTCTCTTTCTTTTCTCTCTCGTTCCCTCTACTTACAGGCAACACAAAGGGACCCAAGTGTGCGCAAGCAGCCTGTACAACCTATCCTAACTTAACTTTTGGAGCTGATATTTTCGTTCCATAATCGTTGATCATTTCTTTAAAAGGATCTAAAACCTGCAAGTATTGACCTATTGACGCGTTCTAATGCGTTCTACTTCGGAGAATATAACGCTGTAAGTACATGTGTAATACCTAGCTTAGGTAGGAAAGCTTTAAACTCATTGCACCGAAATTTTTAACTATTGTTTCGGGAGCACCAAAAGTGTGGAAAATTTGTGTTAGCAAGAAAGTCTCAATTGAGGCGGAAGAAAATTTGTTAAGGGGACAAAGCCACTGGAACTTACTCAAGTGATCCAAAACTATTAATAAACCAATATTTTCGTTTTTACTTCTTGGGTAGGGTCTCAAAATATCAGTACATAAACGTTGGAGGGGTCTGATTGATATTGCCCGTTGTTCCATCTCCGGTGTTAACGATACATTTGGAGCTTTGATTTTCTTGCAAGTTTCGCACTGACGAACAAAATTCCGAAAATCAGTGACCATCCAAGCGTAGTACTAATTTCTCCTCAATAGCTCCAATGTTTTCTGCATTCTCCTATTGGATGAGTCTGCTGAACAATGAATTCTTTTAATAATGTCATTTTTCAAACGATATGGTACCAGTAGTAGGGAACTGGGGACGCGGCGGCAATTAAAATTTTAAAATATGGGTCATTAAAATTGTAGTAGTAATAATGTCTTAGTATGTGTGGATAAATGTTGTTGGTCAGATTACCTGCAAACAACTGCTGCCAGATCGTCAGCCACGCTGGTATGCTGGCGGATGCACCGGCTAGGGCTCGCCGTCTTGGGTGTGGTTCTTGCTGACCGGTCTGACTGCCGCGACTACACTACAAAAAAATAATTCATACTAGCCTTTTGGTGTTGTAGGTGGAAAAACAAAATTGTATTTGTATGGGAGACCCGAAAGTGAGTAAAAGAGGTATAGATATCTAATTATTTTCCTACTAATTTAATTTAAAAAAAACACACCATATACTTACTTCGCAGCCTCAGACTGCACGACAAATATTGTTAGCTGATGGACTGCTAACACCGGTAACCCTCCCGCTAGAAGTCCATAGGACTTCTCCTTTGATGGCTTATGGCCGGAATGATATAAATAAGCCATCCCTTGACCAAACATTCTTACCCTTTCATCACCGTCCCATGACTAAGTCTAGGGACTTTACTCACTCATTTTCTATATTTAAATAAAAGTCCAACAAAATTTAAAATTCTAAACATATTTAATGTATAAATTACTTTTTACTTTTCAAAGGGACAATTTCAATTTTTATACTATTTCTTAACATAGAATAAAGAATACTAATAACAAAATCTGTGAGGTTTAATAATTTGAAACAATTGTGAAAATTTAATACTATTATTTAATTTGGCTAATTGTAATTTGTTAACAAGGGAAAATATATTAAAATATTTATTTAAAATTTAACTAATTAAAAACAACTAATTAATAAGCCAGTAGCGTAAGAAAATCTAAATAAACTTTTTTATTTATGTGAATACTTGGCTAGTTTAGACTAGAAAATTCAGGCTAGTTTAGGCTAGAACTGTTAGGACTAAGACCACCAAAGATTTTAAGCTATGCTTTCAATCTTTGGCGTGAAATACCCCCAACAAATTCTCCTCACGATTTTATATTTAGTAAAAATCCAAACTTCTTCATGAAGTCCACTCCTAAAAACAGTGGCTTCTTAAGCGTTGGTACTAGGAAGAATATTATTTCTTCTGTACGATTATTGAATTTTATTTTGGATTTTATACGCCCTACTATTTTATGAGGGCTACCCTCAGCAGTCCTAATAAATGACGTAAAACTATAGATTTTTAATTCAGTCTTCTCAACAAAATCTTGGCAGCCTCTGCCTAAACAGGTGACTGTTGCGCCACTATCAACCATTCCTTCGATTTCAACATCATTAATTTTTATTTTTGAATAAATTCGACTGTCTTCGCCCTCGTAGAGTGAAGCTGACTCAATTTCTAGCCTGATCCTTTTCCGCATTTTATACCTCTCTCTAGCTTTCCTTATACGCTTAGATATTTTGTATTCAGGCTTGGGATGAAATAAAATGCTAGAACTAGCTTTCGACTTAGGTGTTGTTAAATTTTTGTCTTTTAAGTTAACCAGTATCACACTAGGGCTTTCATTGTTAGTTGGAAAAATTGAAGCTTTATAATCGATGTTCTGTACTCTTGGTGCTACATAGCCATATTGTTGAAATTGAACGGCCAATAGATTTTCGGCTTTCTTGGCTTGCTGCCAGAAGGCATTTAAGCCTTCGATTTCTAAAGCAAATAGCAACCGTGAAAGCGATGGGCTTAAATTAGCTCTCATAATTTCAACAAGCTCTTCCTCAGAATACGGACACCTCTGTTGATTTCTTAGCTTGACCACAGCGTTGTAAAAATCTTGAAACGGCTCTTGCGGCAATTGCCGGCGACTTATAATTTCTTTTTGTAGCAGGAAATCGTTTTCGTAGCGCCTATACTGTATTAAGAAGGCCTCTTTTAACTCTTGCCATGAATGAACTAGATTTAACTTGCGGAAGTTCCAGTACCAATTGGTTGCCTGACCTTCTAACAGCGAATGAAAATTGCAACAGATGTCCTCAAAGGTATAATTATAATCTTGGCGGAGTATATCAACTCTGCACAGAAATTCTTCCGCAGTTATTGAGTCAGGGGTACCATCAAATTTGATGCCCCATTCTGACAAATCGACTGTAGGCTGCCAACTGCTATAGGCTTATGTGCTAAACAATTTTCATCCCCGACAGTTTGTGCCTGCTCAGGTGGATATTGTGACTGCCAATAAAAACCCGAAGCCATTTTCTACTCATAAGTCTAGATTGAAAAGATAACTATTTCAAATGGAACTAAATAAACAAACCAACTAATAATAACCAAAATTATAAGCAAATTAAATTATTTTTAAAATAATAATTGGAAACACTAATAATACCTAATATTATTAGTAACGAAAATATTTCAAGGAACTGAAATGTATGCTAAAACTTAATAATTAAAATGAAAAGCGAAAAATAAAAATATAAAACTGGACAATGGGATTTTCAAGTGATGCTGAGAAAGGTAAAATGTGTATCTATATTAAATTTAAACAATTTCATATATGGTCGTAAATAAATCTGGCGAAAAACTAATTATTTTGTAAATTTTTATATCAGTTTTCGCAAGTACGTTGGTGTATGGGTGTTGTAAATATGGTTCAGTTCAAAAACAAAACTGAAGGAAAGGATTTGAAGCGGTGCAACTGCTCCTAAGCTCTAAAGGCTTTAAAGAAATCAGGACTACCTACAACAAATTATCTCAAAAACGGTAATTTCGTTTAGTGAACGGAAATAGTCTATTGAAAAATTAATAAATTGGATGGAAGATAATTGGATTGGAGGAGGATTAAAATTGTAGCAATGAAGCTACGGCTCTATATAGCCTGACAGCCAGACTCAATTCGTACCTAGCCTAAGTGTGACTGCATCCCTACTCTCTGCTACCCTCCTAACCCTTTAGCTGTCGCAACGCGATGGTAGCCCTGTCGGGACTTACAGACTAGTAGGTCAGGTGTATAGCAAAGAGTAGGAACGCACTCAAAAGCTATTGCCTACTAATTGTAATTGGGCTACTACTTTGTGAGGCTGCGATAGTGTACCTATTTTCGTCGCAACGCATTGAGGACTCTTTAAGCCTCAACGGGACTTACGCCAATTATACACTACCTAGGCCTCCAAACTAAAAAAATCTAAAAATCAAATTTCTTCACTTTCGGGCCCCACGTTGCGCGCCATTTTGTAGTAGTAGTAATGTCTTAGTATGTGTGGATAAATGTTGTTGGTCAGATTAACTGCAAATAACTGCCAGATCGTCAGCCACGCTGGTATGCTGGCGGAAGCACCGGCTAGGGCTCGCCGTCTTGGGTGTGGTTCTTGCTGACCGGTCTGACTGCCACGACTACACTACAAAAAATAATTCATACCAGCCTTTTAGTGTTGTAGGTGGAAAAACAAAATTGTATTTGTATTGGAGACCCGAAAGTGAGTAAAAGAGGTATAGATATCTACTAATATTCCTACTAATTTAATTTAAAAAAAAAACACACACACACACACCATATACTTACTTCGCAGCCTCAGACTGCACGACAAATATTGTTAGCTGATGGGCTGCTAACACCGGTAACCCTCCCGCTAGAAGTCCATAGGACTTCTCCTTTGATGGCTTATGGCCGAAATGGTATAAATAAGCCATCCCTTGACCAAACATTCTTACCCTTTCATCACCGTCCCATGACTAAGTCTAGGGACTTTACTCACTCATTTTCTATATTTAAATAAAAGTCTAAACAAATTTTTAATTCCAAACATATTTAATGTATAAATTTCTTTTTACTTTTCAAAGGGACAATTTCAATTTTTATGCTATTTCTTAACATAGAATAAAAGAATACTAATAACAAAATTTTTGATGTTTAATAATTTGAAACAATTGTGAAAATTTAATACTATTATTTAATTTGGCTAATTGTAATTTTTTAACAAGGGAAAATATATTAAAAAAAGTTATAAATTTGTATTTTTTTGAATTTTACTAATGCCTGATTTCTTTTCTCTATCCAGTTTCTTCCTACACAATGATTGGATTCCCTCGGAGACCAAATACGACACAGGATTTGCCGTCGTCTGTGACGTGTCCTATGTACGGGTGACGTACTGAGGTAAATATACCACGATTCTTCACTATATATATATAAACTCTTAATCAAGATTTTATTTCTTTTGAAGGTAAACACCTATGCAAATTTGCCGGCAACGAACCGGTTCAAAAATTCTACGCTACCTAGGTTGAGCTCAATCCCACTTAGCTGTCCTTTTGGGATAACAATCAAAAGGATAAAAAGGTAATTATTTATTGTAAATGGGTGTTTGCCCTAATATCAATAAAAACTAATTAAGAAATATATATATATATATATATATATATATATATATATATATATATATATATATATATATATATATATATATATATATATATATATATATATATATATATATATATATATATATATATATATATATATATATATATATATATATATATATATATATATATATATATATATATATATATATATATATATATATATATATATATATATATATATATATATATATATATATATATATATATATATATATATATATATATATATATATATATATAAATTTATTTTCAGTTACGCGGTCGTCTGTCGTGTTATGTCGAAGGTATAAAGGCAAAATACCTGGGCCGCCGAGAAAATCGCGGATATTCCGGACGTTGGTGATGGCGTTCCCCTTGTTGATGCGATAGAGATGGCGTTCCCTTCGTTGAGGTTGCAGAGATGGCGTTCCCTCGTTGAGGTTGCAGAGATGGCGTTCCCTCGTTGGATATGACGGCGATGGCGGTTTGGAGGATGTTTTAGTTTATTTTTGTATGTTTTAAACTGTTTGCTTTAGTTTATTTTTGTATTAATTTTTGCTTTAACCTTATAAAAAAATCACTTTTCTTGACATTGGCTTTTAATGTTTTAATTGCTAAATTTTCAATAGTTAATTAGCCACTTTATTTAATAAAAAAAACTGTATTTACATCGTCGAAAAATGTATTGCAATTTAGTTAGACTTAAGACTTTCTGTTTTATGTTATCTGGCCAGCAAAAATACCCTTTTGGCACATTAATTCGTTAGATATAAGTTTTATGTTCAATTACTTTTAAGTTTTATTTTCAGTCTTAGTCCTTTAATTCTCTGGACTTAAGAATTCCTTTTTATTTAATTTAAAAATTTTTTAATTTTCTTTTTTCATATTTTTGTTTTTAATAAAAATTAGACACCTTTCTTTTATATATTTTTTGAATATTTTTCAATAAAAAACCAAACACTTTTCTTTAAACTTCAACTTAAAACATTTCTTTTTATTATTCCTTTTTGTTTTTACTTCCGCTTCGTTTTCTTACCTCCTCGACCATGTCATACCTCCTCAAGATCCTCTTACCAAAAAGCCCCGATCTTTTCTCTGCCATCTCTTAGGAAACCTAAATCACGCCACCACACAAAACTGTCCTTTTCCAATCAGTTAAATCCTCTTCATCATTGTTTTTGTATAAATTCATACGATTTTCTACATCTATTGTTTTTGTTTTAATGTCATATGTTTACTTTCCTGTGTTTATAACAACCCTGCAAAAGTAATCAGCTGTCTTTACTGCCTTACCCGAAAACTACAGGGTGCACACTACAAAACTTGAAATTTTGAAATTTTAATTGTTAAATAAACAAATGTGTAATTTGATACCCGTGGGAAAAAAATGAAAGTGCCCTGTAGGCAAAATGTGTATAGTGAAGATTATGAAAAATTATAGTGTGGGTAATGCTTTTTGGTGTTATAGAAATTTAGGGTGTTGTTCTTATGGGGTGATATTGAGATATTGGGTAGTGAGTTTGGAGCTTGAAAGTATTGGCTAAGTATAGACAATGTGGTTCTTATGGGGTGATATTGAGACATTGGGTAGTGAGTTTGGAGCTTGAAAGTATTGGCTAAGTATAGACAATGTGGTTCTTATGGGGTGATATTGAGACATTCGGTAGTGAGTTTGGAGCTTGAAAGTATTGGCTTAGTATAAATAATGTGGTTCTTATGGGGTCATATTGAGATATTGGGTAGTGTTTAAGATTATATGTGGAAATAAAGAGTGTAGACAAGTTTGGTGACAAGGTCACCAAACTTGTAGATAAAAAAGTCGACTTGGGCTCCTACGGGGTTTATTGTGTGGCTATTATAATTTTTTTGTTCTTGATAATTTTTTGTGGCGCTTGTGTTTACATTTAAAATGTAGTTGTGTTTATTTAAGCATATCCGTCCACCAATTGACTGGTGAAGGGTTTGTATATTTTCAGAATGTGGTTATGGAAGTGTTAGAGGGGGTGGGGTGTTAAGTTCCAATTAATATGTATGCATATACATACGTAGATACAATAAGCGTTTGCCTTTTGTTTATAATATTTTATTATGTCAAGTGTGGGTATTTGTTTTTTGCATCAAATAATCGCATGATCGTTTGGATTTGTAGTTGTGTTGCTTAGTATGACAGATAGTCTGAAATGATTGTTTACGTTAAATATGCATGCTTAATCTTGTTGGTGTTTTTGTTTATTCAGGTGGATGTTTTGGAGAATGAGTCATCATCCTAATTTTTGTTTGTTGGTGGGGGGTTGGTTAGAGGTTGCGTTTACATAAAGAGTCTGTACATGTGGATTGATGTTTGTCTGTCTTTCCATATTAAAATCTTGCTTAATCTTGTTTATTTTTTGACAATGGAATTTGATTTTCACAGCATTATGAAATTGTAGTGTGTGTGTATGTGTATGTGTGTGTGCATATAGTTGCGTATGGGTACATCTACATACATTTGTATGTGTTCTCCTTGATTTTGTGGTGATCGTGCGAATTCTTGCTGTTGCTATGTATATGAATTTCATCATATTTCTACATGTGGGTATATATTTGTGTATGTGAGATGTTCATAGTGTAGCAGCTGCTTTTGTTGAAATTGCGTTTGGGAACTGAAGGTGTTGCCAAATGATCGACGGCGCTGGCATGCTGGCGTAAGCTCCGGCTAGGGCTCGCCGTATTGGGGTGGTTCTTGTCGACCATCAGGTAAATTAGACAGCTACAAAAAAATCATGCCAGCAGTACTAAATAAATTTAGTAAAAAGGTAGTTGTTATAAAAAAACTTAATAAATATGTTCAGAGAACCCGAAAGCAATTGCATCTAGTTATCTCCCTGCTGCACACATTCTATCAAAATCCTCCGGCTGGTGTATTTGCCAGGAAAAACTGCCCTCCCCTACTGAGATCATGCGACCTCACCGTGGCATCATATATAGAGTCTGTGTATTTTGTAGATGCCCCTAAGATTTTTTTATTTTTACAACTTCACACTTTCCCTTTTACTTGCCGCATCCTAAACTTCCTATTCCTTCATATTAAAATGATAAAACAAAAAAAAATTTCATTTCAAAATGTACATGGCCGTTTTATTTAATACAAGAAGATTTTAGCAATTCATTCTATGTTTTTACAAATGTAAGTTCTTGTGGTCTTGGGAAAACAGGAAGAATTATTAAAATTTTAGCAAAACATTAAATTACTTATATTTAACAAAGATGATGCAGGCGGATAATAAGGGAATGTAATTTAAAAATTTCTTTACGTTTTAAAATTATTCTCAATATTAGTAATAAAATGCGATTTAAAATTTTTTTACATAAAAAATTATTTCAAATCGAAAATTTTTCTTTTGCTTTAAAAGAAATTTTAAGGTTATAAAAATTCCTTTTTTTCTAATTATAAATTAACTTTTTCTGATCAACAGGCCTTTAATTTAATTGCATTTTTTATTTATGATGAATCTTTAATAAAACTTTTCTTCTTTTCTCCTACTTCATCTTGGATGCTTGCCTACTTCGCTTATTTTGGGCTTCCGAGCGACGCCGGTACTGCCGTCCGTCCGTCAACGTGTCCTTACGTCCGATTTGTCTTACACGGTAAGTTGCAAAAAATCACTGTTTCTATATATATATTTTTCACCTTTCAAACTCCTTATATTAAGGAAAACACCGATAATTGTGGGCAACTGACCCCTAACGCGAGACGTAACTAATCAGGCCTGAGCTCAACCCCTACTTAGCTGGACGCGCACTCCGGAATAATCTCTCAGAGGACTGAGTTTTCTTTTTCGGTACTACTAAAATGTTTTCCTATATATCGCGTTTTATTTATAATGATAAATATATATATTTTTATATTAGGTAGTCCGTGAGTCGTTCGTGTTATTACGTCCGAATGTCTATGGCGGTTACCTGGCACCCCAGGAGTGGCGGTGCCTGATGAAAATGGCTGAAGTAATCCCTCTTTGGAAGCGTAAGAGGTGGTAGTAGTTGGCGGGAAAATTAGATGCGGTTATTATTTCATTACTTATATATATTTTTATATATTTAATTTTGACAGTTTACTTGTGTATGTGTTCGTTATGGCTTTTTTTTATTTTACTTTTGTTTTTTGTATAAATAAAAATTCGGTATTCAACCACACAAACTTGTCGTTGAACAAATGGTCACTATATCTTTTTTTTTCTAAGTAGATTTCCTTTTTTTAGTTTGCTCTTTACCACTGTACGCTTCGGCGGATCCAATCAGAAAGGGTGATTTTTTCTTAGTTTCCTCTGACGAGACCTCCTAACCGATCGTACCATTTTCCACCATTTTTTCCCAAAAAAACTTTTCAGCTATTTAAAACCTACACATTTCCAGTACATTTTGTTTTGTTGTTTTCATTTCTTTAATCTTTTTTTTGTTGTTTATTTTTCCCGTTGTCCTCTACATATAAACTAATATGATGCACATGGTATTTTGGCGATTGATTCATAAAAAAAAAATCGCGACGGCAACACTGCTTTTGATTTCACCACCCTAACTTTTAGTAAAAATTGTCCTGCTTTGGCAACGCTGTCACTTACACATGAATAGATAGCCAAGAATGAAATTTTACGGCGAATTCGCCGTCTGTAATCTATACGTTGGTACTACTTGTTTGTACGTTTTACGCAATGGCGATGGATGAGTGAATGGTAAGTAGAAATTAATTTAATAATTTTGTTAATATACAATGAAATTATTAAATTAATAAAGAATTGTTACTAATAAATTTATATAATTTCCTTTTCAGCGGTTGTAGCTGTTTACGTGCGGTGGCAGACTACACGCAGTTGGTAAGTAAATAAAAGAATTTTACATGGCTAATAATACTAATGACCCCTTTCTATCCTTTTTCCTACAGCAAAGACCGGACGACATAGCCCACACGCTAGGATATAGGAAAGTACATGAAATTAAGTATAAAAGTGTTCCATGGGCAGAATTAAATTCATTCATTCATCCCCATGCGGTAATTTTTCCTTCAGACCACCCGGCTGACCATTCTGCCGCCGGCGTTTGGCCGTCGCCGAAAAAATTTTATGTATTACTGAAAAAGTAATATTATTATACAAGAAATAATTCCTGCCCTAGAAACTAATAAAATATTAATTGTTATTGTTTCTATTTTATTTTCAGAAGCAAATAAATTATTTTGCAAAAAAAAAAAAAAATCACCAAACAGAGAGATGACCAAACCGTGATTAAGCAGTTGAGCGCTCAAAACAAAACTCGGAAACGGTTCCCCTAAACATGTACTGTATTATGAGTGGCATCGCAACTCCGGACAAAAAGGTAAGTTCAAAAATTCTTCTGTTGCGCTAGGACTTAGCCTTGCGTTTACATGTAAAAGAGAACTAATTAAACTACGCGGCAAAATTTTTTTTCACATTTCGTTTCGCCCGAACACAGACGGGAAATAATCGCTCAAACGGTCGCGATTACATTTCGATTAAAAATTTAACACAGATTTCCGTCAACCTTGTAGAATTAATCACTCAAGTAGTTTATTGGAAGATTGTTATAAATTTTCCGCAAAACCTTGAGCTTTAGCAAATTTGAAATTTGCAAGTTTAAATACATTTCTCTTTGTCGCTTGAATTTTATTTAACAAGAGAATTAAATTCGTAATTGGAATCATCCTTTACTTTTCCCTTCTGTGTAGGCTCAAAACTAAATTGAAAAAAAATCTTACTTGTACGAAACAGAAAAAAAAAAAATCTTGATGCTAGGTTAGCTAGTCAAGGTACTAAACCTTTCAACGCTGGGAACGCAGGGACTAAAACCCCCAAAGATTTTAAGGCTAACTTAAATCTTTGGCGTGAAGTACCCCCTGCGATTCCTTCAAAAAAAACTTTTGAACTCGCAGAACTTTTTCCGGTAAAAAAAAACACAAAATACGATTAACTTTAGGATCCCCAAAATGTTCAGCAAGGAAGTAAACTAAAAAAATTTTCTACTTCATATCTTTCCTTTCTGAGCATTACGGGGCCGCTAACTATTCCTAAACAAAAACTTATACATGTAATCCACAATATTTTTTTTTTATTTTTTATTTTCATTTTTATTTTTATTTTTTAACTATTCTTGTAATTTATACTTTAAATTTATCCTATTTCACTACTTCATTTCCACGCTTCATAGGTAAGAAAAATTCAATTGGACCTCGAGATGGAAGACCTAGCCTACCTGTGGACATCAGGCTTGCGTTCATTTACATGAATGCCCAATAAAAAGAAATAAAAATAAAATAAAAACCAAAATATATTGGAATAAAAAGCATATGTACTAAAGGCCCTCTTTTATATTACAGGTGTCTTCTTACGCAGTACGCAGCATCTATAGACGGACGTCCCTGGAAGTAGTAACTCTAATTCATCCCCTTACTTCCAGGCTTATCTACTAACATTATAAATAAATCTGCGGTGAGTACTAAACCTTATAATTATGTATAACTTTAGTATATAAAAAAAACCCATGTCCGAAACTATGCAGTTTAAATCTCTGGCCCTACCAGCAGTGTGAATTTGGCAGTACCAATGAAGCGAAAAAAATGTGAAAACACCCTTTTTCCCAAATTCATTGAGCACCGCGGCTATTCCATCTAAAAGTATGGTCATGTGATTATTTGCATAACTACGGTACAGAACGGTATAAAAATATAGTAAAGTATACTTCATATACCTATTTAAAACAAAAAGGAAATTTTAGCAAAACTAACAATAGGCAGATAGATAGGCTTACTTACTAATCAAGGACATATCCGGGATAAACTTTCCCACTACTTGTATGCTTGACTTTCATGACTTTCCAACTCACTGTTAGTCTGATTTAGGGGACGTTTCTTTTACTTGACGCCAAATCACCCAATATCCAAATCCATCCATATATAGAAAGCTAGTCAGACTATTTTACCTCAACTTGCTGTAAGAACGGGCTCAGAAAAAGTTAAAAAGTTAATGGCAAAGTTCCCCAGGGCGTTATTACAGAATTGCACTAATAGTATGGTGACAGTTACAAAAGGTAACTAGCTTAGAAACGTAAGCGCCATAGTTAAGTAAAATCTGCACTTTCTCTATAACTAACTGCGATTTGTGATATGGTGAAACACCTTCAAGCAAAACCGTCTCCCACTTCAGCCTGACGTGAGCTAACAAAATCATTAGTGAAAAAATAAACAAATTGAAATACAAGTAGTTGAAACAAACATCAGAGTAATCAGGAAGTATATAGAGTATTTAGCAAAACGTTTCAATAACCATTTCGCATTGTGTAGGTGTTGGGTGAGGAAACGCTGGGACTAGAACCACCAAGGACGTTAAAGTTATTGCTTTAAATCCTTGGCATGAAATACCCCAGCGATTTCCCTTGAAGATCCTCAATCTCATAGAGGCTATTCCCGACCGGTTTCACGATGCGACACTTTACGAACTTTCGTGCGAGCTTTGCATTTAAACCGCGCTTAAAATCGCTTTGTTGGAAATTCCTGCGATATACTTCTTGTCCCGGGACAAACTTTATCGTACGGCATCTAGTATTATAGGTTTTTCGTTTCTTAAATACGCTTTATGCAACGATTCCCGAATTTGCTGTCGGACAAGAGACATTTTATCATGAGGCGCGACTTCTAACTCTGGGTCGGACAAACTTTTCAGTTTTCTCGCTAGTTTATAAATACTACCATGACCGATCATGTTCATACCGAAAAGTGCAAAGTATGGTGTTACTCCAATCGCATTTTGAACTGAAGATCGCAACGAGAATTCAATCTCGGATAAATGCTTGTCCCACTCGGACTGATCACTCTGCAAGTATGAACGTACTGCAGCTAAAATGGATTGGTTAACCCGTTCCGACGCGTTCGCTTGCGGTGAATGAGTTGCCGTTCGTAAATGTTTCACTCCGAAGTTTCTTATCAAATCCGCGAATTCCTGACTTACAAATTGTTTACCGTTGTCCGATACCAACACTTCAGGCGTGCCAAATTTATGAAACACCTCACTGATTAAAAACTTACTAACGTTTTTAGTACTAGCTTTTGGCATAGCCTTAAGAAGCACAAATTTCGTCAGGTGATCCAACACGATAAAAATATAGCAATTTCCGGCTTTCGAACGCGGATACGGACCGAGGAAATCTACAAAAATGCGCTGAAAAGGCCGTTCACTAACCGCCTCTGCTCCCATAGGTGGTCGCAAAGTATTATTAGCAGGCTTTGATTCCTTGCAGATTTGGCAATTATTAACAAAATCGCGAACTTGAACGGTTAAATTTGGCCAATAGAAGTACTCTTTGATTCTACGAAGAGTCTTCCCCACGCCTCCGTGAGATGCTTGCGGTGAGTTGTGTGACTTGTCGATGATGGCCTTGGTCAATTCTTGAGGCACCCACAGTTTCCAGGAGAAATCCTCATTCAAGACCACACCATCATAAGGTCGCACTCTTTTGTAAACAAAACCCTCAACTACCTTTAAGTCAGGCAACCTTTCAGAATTTGCTTCTATGGTAGACGCAAGCTCTAAATAGTCCTCGGAATTAAATGCATTTGAGTCGAGGTCGACCAGCCCTGCTACATCTACACAGACTTCATCCATTTCGTAACGTGATAGGGTATCGGGTACTACATTTTGTTTCCCCTGCCTATGCTCTATGGTGAAATCATAAGCTTGCAAATGCAGGCTCCACCGAGCTAGCCGGCCCACAAGGTCTTTCTGTGACATAAGCCATTTAAGACTACTGTGGTCGGTTATCACAGAGAAGGACATAAGTTCTATGTAGGGCCTAAACTTTTTAATCGCCAAGACAACAGCCAAACACTCACGTTCAGTAACAGAATAATTCTTCTGCGCCGGTGTTAATTTATGCGAAAAATATGCTATTGGGTGTTCACCATCAGAATCATCTTTCTGAAAGAGCACAGCTCCAATGCCTACATCCGACGCGTCACACTGAACGTAGAAATGTTTGTTGAAGTCTGGGTGATTAAGAAGTGGTCTTGTTGTAAGAGCGTTCTTGAGGCGATCAAACGCGATTTTTGCTTCCTCCGTGAACTTGAATTGTTTACCCTTCTTCAGCGTTTGAAAGATTGGAACCGCAATGGTAGCAAAGTCTGGTATAAATTTCCTATACCAGCCTGTTGCTCCCATGAAGCTCCTCACTTGCCTCGCGGTCTTAGGGTAATCAAAACGGGCCACGGTTTCCACTTTACCGGGATCAGGTTTCACTTTACCTCCACCTACTACGTACCCTAGGTATCTTAATTCTTTGAAACAGAATTTAGATTTAGTCACATTGATGGTTAGCCCTGCCTCTACCAAACTAATAGATACTTGTCTCAGCAACTCCAGATGTGTCTCGAATTCTGGAGATACTATCAAAAGGTCATCTAGATAGACGAAAACTCTATCACGTAATGCCGCTGGGATCACTTTATCCATTAACCGACATAACCTTTGGACTGCATTACACAACCCGAAAGGCATGACAGTAAATTGATAAAGCGGTCGCCCAGGTACCGTGAATGCAGTTTTCTCCCTACTAGACGCCTCTAGTGGAATCTGCCAGAATGCGTCTTTTAAGTCGACACTTGAGATAAAAATCGTATCTGCTAGCCGACTGAGCAAACCCTCAATGTGCGGCAGAGGATAGGCATCCTTGACCGTCAATGCATTGACCTTTCGAGCGTCCAGGCACAACCGGTTCTTCTCGCCCTTACGGACTAAAGTCACCGGAAGACTCCATGGACTCTCACTAAGCTCAATGACACCGAGATCGAGCATCCTATCAAGCTCCGCGAACATAAGTTTTTGCACAGCCGGAGAGACAGGATAATGCCTACATTTAACTGGGGTTGCATCGCCAGTATCTATTGAATGGGTTTCCAAATGTGTCTTACCTAGTCCTTTTTTCGTATAACAGGGAAACCTTGATATCGCCAAATCTAATTTCTGACGCTGTTCAGCTGTCAAAACGTGCATCAAGACATCTAGAGGACTATCTGCCTCCTCACAGAGACTTACTCCATTCGTAGTTAAACTTTCTATATGGGCAAAGAATTTAAAAACCTTCATAAAGTCGATCCCCAAGAACAACTCTCGACTCAAAGTAGGTACTAAATAGAAAGTTATGACCTGCGTTGTTTGGCCAAACGTAACTTCTGCGCGTACACGCCCCACGATTTGATGCTCGGTACCATCAGCTGTTTTGATTTTTGTTGAAAATCCATAGACTTTCAGTCCAGCCTTCTCAACAAACTCCAAACAGTTGCGGCCTAAGCATGTCACCGTCGCGCCGCTGTCGACTAAACCCTCGATTTCATGGCCATTTATACTAATTCGGGAGTATAATCTGGTGTCTTTCCCCTCATAGAGAGACGCCGATGAAATCTCGAGTCTGGTCCGCTTGCGAATTTTGTACCGCTCACGCGCCTTTCTAATCCGACTAGAAACTGTTCCGAAAATTCTAACTTTTGCGTCATTATATTCTTTGATTCTGATATGCAAGGGTTTGAGTTCTCTACTTTTAGGTTTATTGGAATCTAATTCTATCTTCCTACTATTGTTTTGCAAAATTTTTATATTTTCTGCTCTAGGCTGAATTTGCTTAGAACCTACTGGGTTTAAACGGGTGTCGATCTCGTCTCCCCAGTTCGAGGCGAGTTTCGTGATCGGTTTCCCTGACAATTAGGGCATTTAGGAGCGACCACATTATCCCTACCACACCTAAAACAAAAAATTCTTGACACTGGCTCCGGACAATCAACAAACGTGTGACCTACGACTTTGCAATTCCAGCAGGTGTACTTAGTTGTTGTACGTAGTCCATCTACCTCCAAATCGATCACAGACTCATCATCATTGGGGTACGAAATTTCATTTACCCTCTGTGGGTAACTCGAGCGCTGCTGGTACAGTTGTCGCTGATTAATCAGCAAATTTTCTGCCCGCCTTACTTCCCGACAAAATTCAGATAAGGTCCTCAATTGCACAGAGAACATCATTTGGGCTAAAGAGGGTTTCAGATTATCCCTCATGATCTCTACCAATTGTCCTTCCTCATAGGGATTTTCTTGTTGGTTTCGCAACTTGACTACCGCATTGTAGAAATCCTCAAAGTACTCTTGTGGTAACTGCCGTCGATTCAGGATTTGCATCTGAACTTGGTACTCCTTTTCGTATCGGCGATATTGGGCCAACAGTGCCTTCTCCAGCTCTTCCCATGTATTAATGTGCACTATTTTACGATAATCCCAATACCAATCTAGCGCGGGACCATCGAGCAGTAGGTGAAAACTCCTAAGAATTTCATCATCAGTGCAATTATAATCCTTCCGTAAGGCACCCACACGAAAAATAAACTCTTGCACATTGATTGATTTATTTGTGCCATCAAACTTGATCCCCCATTTAGCTAGTCTAAATCTGTCTAACGACTCATAGGGATTCGATGCGGGCCTAGGGAGAGAATAATTACCTTGCTGCGGCGGAAAAGTGTACGCGGGCCAGCTCTCCGGCGGATAACCACGCTGATTATTACCAGACGGTAGATAATAGCTATCCACTGGCGGTGCTTGTTGTTGAGACAATTGATCCTGCAAAAACGGACTTGGGTGTGGCTGATTTTGTGTTGCTTGTCGATTATATTGCGATGGATTGTGTGCTTGTGGCAGGTGCTGTTGATATTGGGACCGTTGTGATTGTCGATTATCAGGCATAATATTTTGCTGCTGTATGACCTGTGAACGTTGTTGACCTGCTGTCTGTACTTGACGCGAAACTGGTGCGCCGCTTGCTGGTGCTATATCTTGACCATCATCTCTATACAGAGGTGCTGGTATCAATGGCGGCAGTTGTCAATAATAATATGCGTCACGCGCATATATATCTGGCAGTTGCTGATGAAATTGTTGTGCGCCCGCAGTCACTGCAGAAGGCCGGAAACCAACTGGTGGCTGGGATTGATGCTGCTGTAATTGTTGTGATGGTTGTAGTTGTTGCTGTTGTAACAGTTGTGATGGTTGTAGTTGTTGCTGTTGTAAATGTTGTGCGCCCGCAGTCACTACAGAACGCCGGAAACCAACTGGTGGCTGGGATGTTGCAAACTGCATTTGAGCAGGGCTAGGCGGCACTCTAGCGGCATCTTGGGCTGAGTTCAAATTTCCTCCAGCTGCTGCTGCGGCCATAGCCTCTTTTACCTCCAATATAGCCCTTTCAATTTTCTTATCGACTTCTTGTAACCATCTGGCCTGGCTTATGCCAACCGAAGCGTCGATAACTTGCTGCACTCCACTTATGTCCAAAGCGGCTTCAGCTATTGGACTAAACATGCCTTCACCTCGCCTTTCTCGGTGACTACTTAGCACTGGTCTACCCATGAACGGTGGTGATTCCCCACCCTCTGCCACATTTTCTGAGCTGACTGAGAAAACGTCCGCTGTCGATGTTGCAATTAATGGTTCAACCAATGTAACAAACGTCGTGACAGTCGTGGTACTACATGACGGATTTGCTAGTGTTGAGTCTGTTGTCGTGGTGGTAGTAGAGGTACTACAAATAGCACTTGCTTGCGTCGTAGGCATATTGTTGGTGTCGGACAGCATCTGACTGGCACTCCGTGTTAACACCATGAATATTAACCCAAAAGATTCAAAAAGCGAACACCAGTAATGAACCTCTTTCAACCGCGAATTAAAAACTTATCTTCGCCAATTCTGCAAAAAGGAGCTTACCTTTACAAATTCTACAACGAATTGGGCAAAAGCTAAAAAAAATAAAATCTAACGCAACTAATTATGAAAAAAAGGAATCCACAGTAAATGCTGCAAACAAAGCGAAACTATCAAAATGTATTTTGATGACTTGAATGTTACTCTAAAATAATGGACACTATTTTAAAAATTTTTGGGCCTAACTCGGGAGTTAAAAATTTAATACGCTATGTATATTTGTATACGCGGAAGTATTTTGGGTAAAAGTAGAAGTTGCAAAAAGTAAAAAGTAAGTATATTTTGATATAATGTGTGTGTATGACAGTTAAACTTTTATTTAAATCATTCTTAATTTGTTTCAGGCGATAACAACAATCAAAAGGAATTATTTTGGGGTGAAAGTAAAAATAGTTATCCGCCCCCACCGATAATGCTTATCCTGCATCTGTAAGAGAGGATTCATCACTCAGCCATTACAGGACTCGTAACAAACTCCACCGGTGGTTAGGGAATCGCAAGCACTAGTGATAAAGTGTAAGTAATTCACTTGTACTTTCGACCGAATTTACTATTCCGGGCTATTGTTTTTATTCCTATTATTTATAATAAGTAAGTCTAATTGCGTCTACTCCTTTCCTATCACTTGAGCAATTAAAAACTATTTCGTTTCTTACGAAACTATACTATTTAAGCCTCAAGTTGTCGGAAAGAATGCGACACCTGAATCTATAAATCCTCATGACCACCTCCCTCCCATTATACGTCGCAACGCGATCCAAGATACTTTGTCCTGATAATCGGGACTTACATATATGTGAGTGTTGTGCTACATGAGGCTTTAAAAGATTCCATTACTAAACCTACCGATGCAAAACTACATTTCTCGCTTGACGTAGTCGTGTCTAGTTAGGGACTCTTTTATTTTTACCTAACTGGTCATACGCGCCAAGTGAAAAGAACTGACTAACAAAACTATTTATTTGTATTGCAAAAGGGTATCCTTACGATGTACATTTGCTTTCGGGCCCCACTTCGTTGGGCGCCATTTGTAGCAGCTGCTTTTGTTGAAATTGCGTTTGGGAACTGAAGGTGTTGCCAAATGATCGACGGCGCTGGCATGCTGGCGTAAGCTCCGGCTAGGGCTCGCCGTATTGGGGTGGTTCTTGTCGACCATCAGGTAAATTAGACAGCTACAAAAAAATCATGCCAGCAGTACTAAATAAATTTAGTAAAAAGGTAGTTGTTATAAAAAACCTTAATAAATATGTTCAGAGAACCCGAAAGCAATTGCATCTAGTTATCTCCCTGCTGCACACATTCTATCAAAATCCTCCGGCTGGTGTATTTGCCAGGAAAAACTGCCCTCCCCTACTGAGATCATGCGACCTCACCGTGGCATCATATATAGAGTCTGTGTATTTTGTAGATGCCCCTAAGATTTTTTTATTTTTACAACTTCACACTTTCCCTTTTACTTGCCGCATCCTAAACTTCCTATTCCTTCATATTAAAATGATAAAACAAAAAAAATATTTCATTTCAAAATGTACATGGCCGTTTTATTTAATACAAGAAGATTTTAGCAATTCATTCTATGTTTTTACAAATGTAAGTTCTTGTGGTCTTGGGAAAACAGGAAGAATTATTAAAATTTTAGCAAAACATTAAATTACTTATATTTAACAAAGATGATGCAGGCGGATAATAAGGGAATGTAATTCAAAAATTTCTTTACGTTTTAAAATTATTCTCAATATTAGTAATAAAATGCGATTTAAAATTTCTTTACATAAAAAATTATTTCAAATCGAAAATTTTTCTTTTGCTTTAAAAGAAATTTTAAGGTTATAAAAATTCCTTTTTTTCTAATTATAAATTAACTTTTTCTGATCAACAGGCCTTTAATTTAATTGCATTTTTTATTTATGATGAATCTTTAATAAAACTTTTCTTCTTTTCTCCTACTTCATCTTGGATGCTTGGCTACTTCGCTTATTTTGGGCTTCCGAGCGACGCCGGTACTGCCGTCCGTCCGTCAACGTGTCCTTACGTCCGATTTGTCTTACACGGTAAGTTGCAAAAAATCACTGTTTCTATATATATATTTTTCACCTTTCAAACTCCTTATATTAAGGAAAACACCGATGATTGTGGGCAACTGACCCCTAACGCGAGACGTAACTAATCAGGCCTGAGCTCAACCCCTACTTAGCTGGACGCGCACTCCGGAATAATCTCTCAGAGGACTGAGTTTTCTTTTTCGGTACTACTAAAATGTTTTCCTATATATCGCGTTTTATTTATAATGATAAATATATATATTTTTATATTAGGTAGTCCGTGAGTCGTTCGTGTTATTACGTCCGAATGTCTATGGCGGTTACCTGGCACCCCAGGAGTGGCGATGCCTGATGAAAATGGCTGAAGTAATCCCTCGTTGGAAGCGTAAGAGGTGGTAGTAGTTGCCGGGAATATTAGATGCGGTTATTATTTCATTACTTATATATATTTTTATATATTTAATTTTGACAGTTTACTTGTGTATGTGTTCGTTATGGCTTTTTTTTATTTTACTTTTGTTTTTTGTATAAATAAAAATTCGGTATTCAACCACACAAACTTGTCGTTGAACAAATGGTCACTATATCTTTTTTTTTCTAAGTAGATTTCCTTTTTTTAGTTTGCTCTTTACCACTTTACGCTTCGGCGGATCCAATCAGAAAGGGTGATTTTTTCTTAGTTTCCTCTGACGAGACCTCCTAACCGATCGTACCATTTTCCACCATTTTTTCCCAAAAAAACTTTTCAGCTATTTAAAACCTACACATTTCCAGTACATTTTGTTTTGTTGTTTTCATTTCTTTAATCTTTTTTTTTTGTTGTTTATTTTTCCCGTTGTCCTCTACATATATACCCTACTCTTTCTGGCGAGCCATTCACAACAGGTGTCAGCTGACAAACAAAAATTGTTGCCACCTAACTTACAACCACAGGGTGCACATGACAAACCCAACCACTCCTGTAGACCATTTATGGACACAGGATGGGAGGGCGTGCATCCGAAACTGGCTAAACTAATATGATGCACATGGTATTTTGGCGATTGATTCATCAAAAAAAAAATCGCGACGGCAACACTGCTTTTGATTTCACCACCCTAACTTTTAGTAAAAATTGTCCTGCTTTGGCAACGCTGTCACTTACACATGAATAGATAGCCAAGAATGAAATTTTACGGCGAATTCGCCGTCTGTAATCTATACGTTGGTACTACTTGTTTGTACGTTTTACGCAATGGCGATGGATGAGTGAATGGTAAGTAGAAATTAATTTAATAATTTTGTTAATATACAATGAAATTATTAAATTAATAAAGAATTGTTACTAATAAATTTATATAATTTCCTTTTCAGCGGTTGTAGCTGTTTACGTGCGGTGGCAGACTACACGCAGTTGGTAAGTAAATAAAAGAATTTTACATGGCTAATAATACTAATGACCCCTTTCTATCCTTTTTCCTACAGCAAAGACCGGACGACATGGCCCACACGCTAGGATATAGGAAAGTACATGAAATTAAGTATAAAAGTGTTCCATGGGCAGAATTAAATTCATTCATTCATCCCCATGCGGTAATTTTTCCTTCAGACCACCCGGCTGACCATTCTGCCGCCGGCGTTTGGCCGTCGCCGAAAAAATTTTATGTATTACTGAAAAAGTAATATTATTATACAAGAAATAATTCCTGCTCTAGAAACTAATAAAATATTAATTGTTATTGTTTCTATTTTATTTTCAGAAGCAAATAAATTATTTTGCAAAAAAAAAAAAAATCACCAAACAGAGAGATGATCAAACCGTGATTAAGCAGTTGAGCGCTCAAAACAAAACTCGGAAACGGTTCCCCTAAACATGTACTGTATTATGAGTGGCATCGCAACTCCGGACAAAAAGGTAAGTTCAAAAATTCTTCTGTTGCGCTAGGACTTAGCCTTGCGTTTACATGTAAAAGAGAACTAATTAAACTACGCGGCAAAATTTTTTTTCACATTTCGTTTCGCCCGAACACAGACGGGAAATAATCGCTCAAACGGTCGCGATTACATTTCGATTAAAAATTTAACACAGATTTCCGTCAACCTTGTAGAATTAATCACTCAAGTAGTTTATTGGAAGATTGTTATAAATTTTCCGCAAAACCTTGAGCTTTAGCAAATTTGAAATTTGCAAGTTTAAATACATTTCTCTTTGTCGCTTGAATTTTATTTAACAAGAGAATTAAATTCGTAATTGGAATCATCCTTTACTTTTCCCTTCTGTGTAGGCTCAAAACTAAATTGAAAAAAAATCTTACTTGTACGAAACAGAAAAAAAAAAAATCTTGATGCTAGGTTAGCTAGTCAAGGTACTAAACCTTTCAACGCTGGGAACGCAGGGACTAAAACCCCCAAAGATTTTAAGGCTAACTTAAATCTTTGGCGTGAAGTACCCCCTGCGATTCCTTCAAAAAAAACTTTTGAACTCGCAGAACTTTTTCCGGTAAAAAAAAACACAAAATACGATTAACTTTAGGATCCCCAAAATGTTCAGCAAGGAAGTAAACTAAAAAAATTTTCTACTTCATATCTTTCCTTTCTGAGCATTACGGGGCCGCTAACTATTCCTAAACAAAAACTTATACATGTAATCCACAATATTTTTTTTTTATTTTTTATTTTCATTTTTATTTTTATTTTTTAACTATTCTTGTAATTTATACTTTAAATTTATCCTATTTCACTACTTCATTTCCACGCTTCATAGGTAAGAAAAATTCAATTGGACCTCGAGATGGAAGACCTAGCCTACCTGTGGACATCAGGCTTGCGTTCATTTACATGAATGCCCAATAAAAAGAAATAAAAATAAAATAAAAACCAAAATATATTGGAATAAAAAGCATATGTACTAAAGGCCCTCTTTTATATTACAGGTGTCTTCTTACGCAGTACGCAGCATCTATAGACGGACGTCCCTGGAAGTAGTAACTCTAATTCATCCCCTTACTTCCAGGCTTATCTACTAACATTATAAATAAATCTGCGGTGAGTACTAAACCTTATAATTATGTATAACTTTAGTATATAAAAAAAACCCATGTCCGAAACTATGCAGTTTAAATCTCTGGCCCTACCAGCAGTGTGAATTTGGCAGTACCAATGAAGCGAAAAAAATGTGAAAACACCCTTTTTCCCAAATTCATTGAGCACCGCGGCTATTCCATCTAAAAGTATGGTCATGTGATTATTTGCATAACTACGGTACAGAACGGTATAAAAATATAGTAAAGTATACTTCATATACCTATTTAAAACAAAAAGGAAATTTTAGCAAAACTAACAATAGGCAGATAGATAGGCTTACTTACTAATCAAGGACATATCCGGGATAAACTTTCCCACTACTTGTATGCTTGACTTTCATGACTTTCCAACTCACTGTTAGTCTGATTTAGGGGACGTTTCTTTTACTTGACGCCAAATCACCCAATATCCAAATCCATCCATATATAGAAAGCTAGTCAGACTATTTTACCTCAACTTGCTGTAAGAACGGGCTCAGAAAAAGTTAAAAAGTTAATGGCAAAGTTCCCCAGGGCGTTATTACAGAATTGCACTAATAGTATGGTGACAGTTACAAAAGGTAACTAGCTTAGAAACGTAAGCGCCATAGTTAAGTAAAATCTGCACTTTCTCTATAACTAACTGCGATTTGTGATATGGTGAAACACCTTCAAGCAAAACCGTCTCCCACTTCAGCCTGACGTGAGCTAACAAAATCATTAGTGAAAAAATAAACAAATTGAAATACAAGTAGTTGAAACAAACATCAGAGTAATCAGGAAGTATATAGAGTATTTAGCAAAACGTTTCAATAACCATTTCGCATTGTGTAGGTGTTGGGTGAGGAAACGCTGGGACTAGAACCACCAAGGACGTTAAAGTTATTGCTTTAAATCCTTGGCATGAAATACCCCAGCGATTTCCCTTGAAGATCCTCAATCTCATAGAGGCTATTCCCGACCGGTTTCACGATGCGACACTTTACGAACTTTCGTGCGAGCTTTGCATTTAAACCGCGCTTAAAATCGCTTTGTTGGAAATTCCTGCGATATACTTCTTGTCCCGGGACAAACTTTATCGTACGGCATCTAGTATTATAGGTTTTTCGTTTCTTAAATACGCTTTATGCAACGATTCCCGAATTTGCTGTCGGACAAGAGACATTTTATCATGAGGCGCGACTTCTAACTCTGGGTCGGACAAACTTTTCAGTTTTCTCGCTAGTTTATAAATACTACCATGACCGATCA
The DNA here is from genome assembly GCA_956483635.1 of Panzeria rudis. Lineage (NCBI taxonomy): Eukaryota > Metazoa > Arthropoda > Insecta > Diptera > Tachinidae > Panzeria > Panzeria rudis. The sequence goes on from OY101449.1 coordinate 65,099,006, forward strand.
TGTTCATACCGAAAAGTGCAAAGTATGGTGTTACTCCAATCGCATTTTGAACTGAAGATCGCAACGAGAATTCAATCTCGGATAAATGCTTGTCCCACTCGGACTGATCACTCTGCAAGTATGAACGTACTGCAGCTAAAATGGATTGGTTAACCCGTTCCGACGCGTTCGCTTGCGGTGAATGAGTTGCCGTTCGTAAATGTTTCACTCCGAAGTTTCTTATCAAATCCGCGAATTCCTGACTTACAAATTGTTTACCGTTGTCCGATACCAACACTTCAGGCGTGCCAAATTTATGAAACACCTCACTGATTAAAAACTTACTAACGTTTTTAGTACTAGCTTTTGGCATAGCCTTAAGAAGCACAAATTTCGTCAGGTGATCCAACACGATAAAAATATAGCAATTTCCGGCTTTCGAACGCGGATACGGACCGAGGAAATCTACAAAAATGCGCTGAAAAGGCCGTTCACTAACCGCCTCTGCTCCCATAGGTGGTCGCAAAGTATTATTAGCAGGCTTTGATTCCTTGCAGATTTGGCAATTATTAACAAAATCGCGAACTTGAACGGTTAAATTTGGCCAATAGAAGTACTCTTTGATTCTACGAAGAGTCTTCCCCACGCCTCCGTGAGATGCTTGCGGTGAGTTGTGTGACTTGTCGATGATGGCCTTGGTCAATTCTTGAGGCACCCACAGTTTCCAGGAGAAATCCTCATTCAAGACCACACCATCATAAGGTCGCACTCTTTTGTAAACAAAACCCTCAACTACCTTTAAGTCAGGCAACCTTTCAGAATTTGCTTCTATGGTAGACGCAAGCTCTAAATAGTCCTCGGAATTAAATGCATTTGAGTCGAGGTCGACCAGCCCTGCTACATCTACACAGACTTCATCCATTTCGTAACGTGATAGGGTATCGGGTACTACATTTTGTTTCCCCTGCCTATGCTCTATGGTGAAATCATAAGCTTGCAAATGCAGGCTCCACCGAGCTAGCCGGCCCACAAGGTCTTTCTGTGACATAAGCCATTTAAGACTACTGTGGTCGGTTATCACAGAGAAGGACATAAGTTCTATGTAGGGCCTAAACTTTTTAATCGCCAAGACAACAGCCAAACACTCACGTTCAGTAACAGAATAATTCTTCTGCGCCGGTGTTAATTTATGCGAAAAATATGCTATTGGGTGTTCACCATCAGAATCATCTTTCTGAAAGAGCACAGCTCCAATGCCTACATCCGACGCGTCACACTGAACGTAGAAATGTTTGTTGAAGTCTGGGTGATTAAGAAGTGGTCTTGTTGTAAGAGCGTTCTTGAGGCGATCAAACGCGATTTTTGCTTCCTCCGTGAACTTGAATTGTTTACCCTTCTTCAGCGTTTGAAAGATTGGAACCGCAATGGTAGCAAAGTCTGGTATAAATTTCCTATACCAGCCTGTTGCTCCCATGAAGCTCCTCACTTGCCTCGCGGTCTTAGGGTAATCAAAACGGGCCACGGTTTCCACTTTACCGGGATCAGATTTCACTTTACCTCCACCTACTACGTACCCTAGGTATCTTAATTCTTTGAAACAGAATTTAGATTTAGTCACATTGATGGTTAGCCCTGCCTCTACCAAACTAATAGATACTTGTCTCAGCAACTCCAGATGTGTCTCGAATTCTGGAGATACTATCAAAAGGTCATCTAGATAGACGAAAACTCTATCACGTAATGCCGCTGGGATCACTTTATCCATTAACCGACATAACCTTTGGACTGCATTACACAACCCGAAAGGCATGACAGTAAATTGATAAAGCGGTCGCCCAGGTACCGTGAATGCAGTTTTCTCCCTACTAGACGGCTCTAGTGGAATCTGCCAGAATGCGTCTTTTAAGTCGACACTTGAGATAAAAATCGTATCTGCTAGCCGACTGAGCAAACCCTCAATGTGCGGCAGAGGATAGGCATCCTTGACCGTCAATGCATTGAGCTTTCGAGCGTCCAGGCACAACCGGTTCTTCTCGCCCTTACGGACTAAAGTCACCGGAAGACTCCATGGACTCTCACTAAGCTCAATGACACCGAGATCGAGCATCCTATCAAGCTCCGCGAACATAAGTTTTTGCACAGCCGGAGAGACAGGATAATGCCTACATTTAACTGGGGTTGCATCGCCAGTATCTATTGAATGGGTTTCCAAATGTGTCTTACCTAGTCCTTTTTTCGTATAACAGGGAAACCTTGATATCGCCAAATCTAATTTCTGACGCTGTTCAGCTGTCAAAACGTGCATCAAGACATCTAGAGGACTATCTGCCTCCTCACAGAGACTTACTCCATTCGTAGTTAAACTTTCTATATGGGCAAAGAATTTAAAAACCTTCATAAAGTCGATCCCCAAGAACAACTCTCGACTCAAAGTAGGTACTAAATAGAAAGTTATGACCTGCGTTGTTTGGCCAAACGTAACTTCTGCGCGTACACGCCCCACGATTTGATGCTCGGTACCATCAGCTGTTTTGATTTTTGTTGAAAATCCATAGACTTTCAGTCCAGCCTTCTCAACAAACTCCAAACAGTTGCGGCCTAAGCATGTCACCGTCGCGCCGCTGTCGACTAAACCCTCGATTTCATGGCCATTTATACTAATTCGGGAGTATAATCTGGTGTCTTTCCCCTCATAGAGAGACGCCGATGAAATCTCGAGTCTGGTCCGCTTGCGAATTTTGTACCGCTCACGCGCCTTTCTAATCCGACTAGAAACTGTTCCGAAAATTCTAACTTTTGCGTCATTATATTCTTTGATTCTGATATGCAAGGGTTTGAGTTCTCTACTTTTAGGTTTATTGGAATCTAATTCTATCTTCCTACTATTGTTTTGCAAAATTTTTATATTTTCTGCTCTAGGCTGAATTTGCTTAGAACCTACTGGGTTTAAACGGGTGTCGATCTCGTCTCCCCAGTTCGAGGCGAGTTTCGTGATCGGTTTCCCTGACACTTAGGGCATTTAGGAGCGACCACATTATCCCTACCACACCTAAAACAAAAAATTCTTGACACTGGCTCCGGACAATCAACAAACGTGTGACCTACGACTTTGCAATTCCAGCAGGTGTACTTAGTTGTTGTACGTAGTCCATCTATCTCCAAATCGATCACAGACTCATCATCATTGGGGTACGAAATTTCATTTACCCTCTGTGGGTAACTCGAGCGCTGCTGGTACAGTTGTCGCTGATTAATCAGCAAATTTTCTGCCCGCCTTACTTCCCGACAAAATTCAGATAAGGTCCTCAATTGCACAGAGAACATCATTTGGGCTAAAGAGGGTTTCAGATTACCCCTCATGACCTCTACCAATTGTCCTTCCTCATAGGGATTTTCTTGTTGGTTTCGCAACTTGACTACCGCATTGTAGAAATCCTCAAAGTACTCTTGTGGTAACTGCCGTCGATTCAGGATTTGCATCTGAACTTGGTACTCCTTTTCGTATCGGCGATATTGGGCCAACAGTGCCTTCTCCAGCTCTTCCCATGTATTAATGTGCACTATTTTACGATAATCCCAATACCAATCTAGCGCGGGACCATCGAGCAGTAGGTGAAAACTCCTAAGAATTTCATCATCAGTGCAATTATAATCCTTCCGTAAGGCACCCACACGAAAAATAAACTCTTGCACATTGATTGATTTATTTGTGCCATCAAACTTGATCCCCCATTTAGCTAGTCTAAATCTGTCTAACGACTCATAGGGATTCGATGCGGGCCTAGGGAGAGAATAATTACCTTGCTGCGGCGGAAAAGTGTACGCGGGCCAGCTCTCCGGCGGATAACCACGCTGATTATTACCAGACGGTAGATAATAGCTATCCACTGGCGGTGCTTGTTGTTGAGACAATTGATCCTGCAAAAACGGACTTGGGTGTGGCTGATTTTGTGTTGCTTGTCGATTATATTGCGATGGATTGTGTGCTTGTGGCAGGTGCTGTTGATATTGGGACCGTTGTGATTGTCGATTATCAGGCATAATATTTTGCTGCTGTATGACCTGTGAACGTTGTTGACCTGCTGTCTGTACTTGACGCGAAACTGGTGGTGGTGCGCCGCTTGCTGGTGCTATATCTTGACCATCATCTCTATACAGAGGTGCTGGTATCAATGGCGGCAGTTGTCCATAATAATATGCGTCACGCGCATATATATCTGGCAGTTGCTGATGAAATTGTTGTGCGCCCGCAGTCACTGCAGAAGGCCGGAAACCAACTGGTGGCTGGGATTGATGCTGCTGTAATTGTTGTGATGGTTGTAGTTGTTGCTGTTGTAACAGTTGTGATGGTTGTAGTTGTTGCTGTTGTAAATGTTGTGCGCCCGCAGTCACTACAGAACGCCGGAAACCAACTGGTGGCTGGGATGTTGCAAACTGCATTTGAGCAGGGCTAGGCGGCACTCTAGCGGCATCTTGCGCTGAGTTCAAATTTCCTCCAGCTGCTGCTGCGGCCATAGCCTCTTTTACCTCCAATATAGCCCTTTCAATTTTCTTATCGACTTCTTGTAACCATCTGGCCTGGCTTATCCCAACCGAAGCGTCGATAACTTGCTGCACTCCACTTATGTCCAAAGCGGCTTCAGCTATTGGACTAAACATGCCTTCACCTCGCCTTTCTCGGTGACTACTTAGCACTGGTCTACCCATGAACGGTGGTGATTCCCCACCCTCTGCCACATTTTCTGAGCTGACTGAGAAAACGTCCGCTGTCGATGTTGCAATTAATGGTTCAGCCAATGTAACAAACGTCGTGACAGTCGTGGTACTACATGACGGATTTGCTAGTGTTGAGTCTGTTGTCGTGGTGGTAGTAGAGGTACTACAAATAGCACTTGCTTGCGTCGTAGGCATATTGTTGGTGTCGGACAGCATCTGACTGGCACTCCGTGTTAACACCATGAATATTAACCCAAAAGATTCAAAAAGCGAACACCAGTAATCAACCTCTTTCAACCGCGAATTAAAAACTTATCTTCGCCAATTCTGCAAAAAGGAGCTTACCTTTACAAATTCTACAACGAATTGGGCAAAAGCTAAAAAAAATAAAATCTAACGCAACTAATTATGAAAAAAAGGAATCCACAGTAAATGCTGCAAACAAAGCGAAACTATCAAAATGTATTTTGATGACTTGAATGTTACTCTAAAATAATGGACACTATTTTAAAAATTTTTGGGCCTAACTCGGGAGTTAAAAATTTAATACGCTATGTATATTTGTATACGCGGAAGTATTTTGGGTAAAAGTAGAAGTTGCAAAAAGTAAAAAGTAAGTATATTTTGATATAATGTGTGTGTATGACAGTTAAACTTTTATTTAAATCATTCTTAATTTGTTTCAGGCGATAACAACAATCAAAAGGAATTATTTTGGGGTGAAAGTAAAAATAGTTATCCGCCCCCACCGATAATGCTTATCCTGCATCTGTAAGAGAGGATTCATCACTCAGCCATTACAGGACTCGTAACAAACTCCACCGGTGGTTAGGGAATCGCAAGCACTAGTGATAAAGTGTAAGTAATTCACTTGTACTTTCGACCGAATTTACTATTCCGGGCTATTGTTTTTATTCCTATTATTTATAATAAGTAAGTCTAATTGCGTCTACTCCTTTCCTATCACTTGAGCAATTAAAAACTATTTCGTTTCTTACGAAACTATACTATTTAAGCCTCAAGTTGTCGGAAAGAATGCGACACCTGAATCTATAAATCCTCATGACCACCTCACTCCCATTATACGTCGCAACGCGATCCAAGATACTTTGTCCTGATAATCGGGACTTACATATATGTGAGTGTTGTGCTACATGAGGCTTTAAAAGATTCCATTACTAAACCTACCGATGCAAAACTACATTTCTCGCTTGACGTAGTCGTGTCTAGTTAGGGACTCTTTTATTTTTACCTAACTGGTCATACGCGCCAAGTGAAAAGAACTGACTAACAAAACTATTTATTTGTATTGCAAAAGGGTATCCTTACGATGTACATTTGCTTTCGGGCCCCACTTCGTTGGGCGCCATTTGTAGCAGCTGCTTTTGTTGAAATTGCGTTTGGGAACTGAAGGTGTTGCCAAATGATCGACGGCGCTGGCATGCTGGCGTAAGCTCCGGCTAGGGCTCGCCGTATTGGGTGGTTCTTGTCGACCATCAGGTAAATTAGACAGCTACAAAAAAATCATGCCAGCAGTACTAAATAAATTTAGTAAAAAGGTAGTTGTTATAAAAAACCTTAATAAATATGTTCAGAGAACCCGAAAGCAATTGCATCTAGTTATCTCCCTGCTGCACACATTCTATCAAAATCCTCCGGCTGGTGTATTTGCCAGGAAAAACTGCCCTCCCCTACTGAGATCATGCGACCTCACCGTGGCATCATATATAGAGTCTGTGTATTTTGTAGATGCCCCTAAGATTTTTTTATTTTTACAACTTCACACTTTCCCTTTTACTTGCCGCATCCTAAACTTCCTATTCCTTCATATTAAAATGATAAAACAAAAAAAATATTTCATTTCAAAATGTACATGGCCGTTTTATTTAATACAAGAAGATTTTAGCAATTCATTCTATGTTTTTACAAATGTAAGTTCTTGTGGTCTTGGGAAAACAGGAAGAATTATTAAAATTTTAGCAAAACATTAAATTACTTATATTTAACAAAGATGATGCAGGCGGATAATAAGGGAATGTAATTTAAAAATTTCTTTACGTTTTAAAATTATTCTCAATATTAGTAATAAAATGCGATTTAAAATTTCTTTACATAAAAAATTATTTCAAATCGAAAATTTTTCTTTTGCTTTAAAAGAAATTTTAAGGTTATAAAAATTCCTTTTTTTCTAATTATAAATTAACTTTTTCTGATCAACAGGCCTTTAATTTAATTGCATTTTTTATTTATGATGAATCTTTAATAAAACTTTTCTTCTTTTCTCCTACTTCATCTTGGATGCTTGGCTACTTCGCTTATTTTGGGCTTCCGAGCGACGCCGGTACTGCCGTCCGTCCGTCAACGTGTCCTTACGTCCGATTTGTCTTACACGGTAAGTTGCAAAAAATCACTGTTTCTATATATATATTTTTCACCTTTCAAACTCCTTATATTAAGGAAAACACCGATGATTGTGGGCAACTGACCCCTAACGCGAGACGTAACTAATCAGGCCTGAGCTCAACCCCTACTTAGCTGGACGCGCACTCCGGAATAATCTCTCAGAGGACTGAGTTTTCTTTTTCGGTACTACTAAAATGTTTTCCTATATATCGCGTTTTATTTATAATGATAAATATATATATTTTTATATTAGGTAGTCCGTGAGTCGTTCGTGTTATTACGTCCGAATGTCTATGGCGGTTACCTGGCACCCCAGGAGTGGCGGTGCCTGATGAAAATGGCTGAAGTAATCCCTCGTTGGAAGCGTAAGAGGTGGTAGTAGTTGGCGGGAAAATTAGATGCGGTTATTATTTCATTACTTATATATATTTTTATATATTTAATTTTGACAGTTTACTTGTGTATGTGTTCGTTATGGCTTTTTTTTATTTTACTTTTGTTTTTTGTATCAATAAAAATTCGGTATTCAACCACACAAACTTGTCGTTGAACAAATGGTCACTACATCTTTTTTTTCTAAGTAGATTTCCTTTTTTTAGTTTGCTCTTTACCACTTTACGCTTCGGCGGATCCAATCAGAAAGGGTGATTTTTTCTTAGTTTCCTCTGACGAGACATCCTAACCGATCGTACCATTTTCCACCATTTTTTCCCAAAAAAACTTTTCAGCTATTTAAAACCTACACATTTCCAGTACATTTTGTTTTGTTGTTTTCATTTCTTTAATCTTTTTTTTTTGTTGTTTATTTTTCCCGTTGTCCTCTACATATATACCCTACTCTTTCTGGCGAGCCATTCACAATAGGTGTCAGCTGACAAACATAAATTGTTGCCACCTAACTTACAACCACAGGGTGCACATGACAAACCCAACCACTCCTGTAGACCATTTATGGACACAGGATGGGAGGGCGTGTATCCGAAACTGGCTAAACTAATATGATGCACATGGTATTTTGGCGATTGATTCATCAAAAAAAAAATCGCGACGGCAACACTGCTTTTGATTTCACCACCCTAACTTTTAGTAAAAATTGTCCTGCTTTGGCAACGCTGTCACTTACACATGAATAGATAGCCAAGAATGAAATTTTACGGCGAATTCGCCGTCTGTAATCTATACGTTGGTACTACTTGTTTGTACGTTTTACGCAATGGCGATGGATGAGTGAATGGTAAGTAGAAATTAATTTAATAATTTTGTTAATATACAATGAAATTATTAAATTAATAAAGAATTGTTACTAATAAATTTATATAATTTCCTTTTCAGCGGTTGTAGCTGTTTACGTGCGGTGGCAGACTACACGCAGTTGGTAAGTAAATAAAAGAATTTTACATGGCTAATAATACTAATGACCCCTTTCTATCCTTTTTCCTACAGCAAAGACCGGACGACATGGCCCACACGCTAGGATATAGGAAAGTACATGAAATTAAGTATAAAAGTGTTCCATGGGCAGAATTAAATTCATTCATTCATCCCCATGCGGTAATTTTTCCTTCAGACCACCCGGCTGACCATTCTGCCGCCGGCGTTTGGCCGTCGCCGAAAAAATTTTATGTATTACTGAAAAAGTAATATTATTATACAAGAAATAATTCCTGCCCTAGAAACTAATAAAATATTAATTGTTATTGTTTCTATTTTATTTTCAGAAGCAAATAAATTATTTTGCAAAAAAAAAAAAAAAAATCACCAAACAGAGAGATGACCAAACCGTGATTAAGCAGTTGAGCGCTCAAAACAAAACTCGGAAACGGTTCCCCTAAACATGTACTGTATTATGAGTGGCATCGCAACTCCGGACAAAAAGGTAAGTTCAAAAATTCTTCTGTTGCGCTAGGATTTAGCCTTGCGTTTACATGTAAAAGAGAACTAATTAAACTACGCGGCAAAATTTTTTTTCACATTTCGTTTCGCCCGAACACAGACGGGAAATAATCGCTCAAACGGTCGCGATTACATTTCGATTAAAAATTTAACACAGATTTCCGTCAACCTTGTAGAATTAATCACTCAAGTAGTTTATTGGAAGATTGTTATAAATTTTCCGCAAAACCTTGAGCTTTAGCAAATTTGAAATTTGCAAGTTTAAATACATTTCTCTTTGTCGCTTGAATTTTATTTAACAAGAGAATTAAATTCGTAATTGGAATCATCCTTTACTTTTCCCTTCTGTGTAGGCTCAAAACTAAATTGAAAAAAATCTTACTTGTACGAAACAGAAAAAAATAAAAATCTTGATGCTAGGTTAGCTAGTCAAGGTACTAAACCTTTCAACGCTGGGAACGCAGGGACTAAAACCCCAAAAGATTTTAAGGCTAACTTAAATCTTTGGCGTGAAGTACCCCCTGCGATTCCTTAAAAAAAAACTTTTGAACTCGCAGAACTTTTTCCGGTAAAAAAAAACACAAAATACGATTAACTTTAGGATCCCCAAAATGTTCAGCAAGGAAGTAAACTAAAAAAATTTTCTACTTCATATCTTTCCTTTCTGAGCATTACGGGGCCGCTAACTATTCCTAAACAAAAACTTATACATGTAATCCACAATATTTTTTTTTTATTTTTTATTTTCATTTTTATTTTTTAACTATTCTTGTAATTTATACTTTAAATTTATCCTATTTCACTACTTCATTTCCACGCTTCATAGGTAAGAAAAATTCAATTGGACCTCGAGATGGAAGACCTAGCCTACCTGTGGACATCAGGCTTGCGTTCATTTACATGAATGCCCAATAAAAAGAAATAAAAAGAAAATAAAAACCAAAATATATTCGAATAAAAAGCATATGTACTAAAGTCCCTCTTTTATATTACAGTTGTCTTCTTACGCAGTACGCAGCACCTATAGACGGACGTCCCTGGAAGTAGTAACTCTAATTCATCCCCTTACTTCCAGGCTTATCTACTAACATTATAAATAAATCTGCGGTGAGTACTAAACCTTATAATTATGTATAACTTTAGTATATAAAAAAACCCATGTCCGAAACTATGCAGTTTAAATCTCTGGCCCTACCAGCAGTGTGAATTTGGCAGTACCAATGAAGCGAAAAAAATGTGAAAACACCCTTTTTCCCAAATTCATTGAGCACCGCGGCTATTCCATCTAAAAGTATGGTCATGTGATTATTTGCATAACTACGGTACAGAACGGTATAAAAATATAGTAAAGTATACTTCATATACCAATTTAAAACAAAAAGGAAATTTTAGCAAAACTAACAATAGGCAGATAGATAGGCTTACTTACTAATCAAGGACATATCCGGGATAAACTTTCCCACTACTTGTATGCTTGACTTTCATGACTTTCCAACTCACTGTTAGTCTGATGTAGGGGACGTTTCTTTTACTTGACGCCAAATCACCCAATATCCAAATCCATCCATATATAGAAAGCTAGTCAGACTATTTTACCTCAACTTGCTGTAAGAACGGGCTCAGAAAAAGTTATCATACTAGGTGACAAACAATTCTCAGTCCTTAATGGCAAAGTTCCCCAGGGCGTTATTACAGAATTGCACTAATAGTATGGTGACAGTTACAAAAGGTAACTAGCTTAGAAACGTAAGCGCCATAGTTAAGTAAAATCTGCACTTTCTCTATAACTAACTGCGATTTGTGATATGGTGAAACACCTTCAAGCAAAACCGTCTCCCACTTCAGCCTGACGTGAGCTAACAAAATCATTAGTGAAAAAATAAACAAATTGAAATACAAGTAGTTGAAACAAACATCAGAGTAATCAGGAAGTATATAGAGTATTTAGCAAAACGTTTCAATAACCATTTCGCATTGTGTAGGTGTTGGGTGAGGAAACGCTGGGACTAGAACCACCAAGGACGTTAAAGTTATTGCTTTAAATCCTTGGCATGAAATACCCCCAGCGATTTCCCTTGAAGATCCTCAATCTCATAGAGGCTATTCCCGACCGGTTTCACGATGCGACACTTTACGAACTTTCGTGCGAGCTTTGCATTTAAACCGCGCTTAAAATCGCTTTGTTGGAAATTCCTGCGATATACTTCTTGTCCCGGGACAAACTTTATCGTACGGCATCTAGTATTATAGGTTTTTCTTTTCTTAAATACGCTTTATGCAACGATTCCCGAATTTGCTGTCGGACAAGAGACATTTTATCATGAGGCGCGACTTCTAACTCTGGGTCGGACAAACTTTTCAGTTTTCTCGCTAGTTTATAAATACTACCATGACCGATCATGTTCATACCGAAAAGTGCAAAGTATGGTGTTACTCCAATCGCATTTTGAACTGAAGATCGCAACGAGAATTCAATCTCGGATAAATGCTTGTCCCACTCGGACTGATCACTCTGCAAGTATGAACGTACTACAGCTAAAATGGATTGGTTAACCCGTTCCGACGCGTTCGCTTGCGGTGAATGAGTTGCCGTTCGTAAATGTTTCACTCCGAAGTTTCTTATCAAATCCGCGAATTCCTGACTTACAAATTGTTTACCGTTGTCCGATACCAACACTTCAGGCGTGCCAAATTTATGAAACACCTCACTGATTAAAAACTTACTAACGTTTTTAGTACTAGCTTTTGGCATAGCCTTAAGAAGCACAAATTTCGTCAGGTGATCCAACACGATAAAAATATAGCAATTTCCGGCTTTCGAACGCGGATACGGACCGAGGAAATCTACAAAAATGCGCTGAAAAGGCCGTTCACTAACCGCCTCTGCTCCCATAGGTGGTCGCAAAGTATTATTAGCAGGCTTTGATTCCTTGCAGATTTGGCAATTATTAACAAAATCGCGAACTTGAACGGTTAAATTTGGCCAATAGAAGTACTCTTTGATTCTACGAAGAGTCTTCCCCACGCCTCCGTGAGATGCTTGCGGTGAGTTGTGTGACTTGTCGATGATGGCCTTGGTCAATTCTTGAGGCACCCACAGTTTCCAGGAGAAATCCTCATTCAAGACCACACCATCATAAGGTCGCACTCTTTTGTAAACAAAACCCTCAACTACCTTTAAGTCAGGCAACCTTTCAGAATTTGCTTCTATGGTAGACGCAAGCTCTAAATAGTCCTCGGAATTAAATGCATTTGAGTCGAGGTCGACCAGCCCTGCTACATCTACACAGACTTCATCCATTTCGTAACGTGATAGGGTATCGGGTACTACATTTTGTTTCCCCTGCCTATGCTCTATGGTGAAATCATAAGCTTGCAAATGCAGGCTCCACCGAGCTAGCCGGCCCACAAGGTCTTTCTGTGACATAAGCCATTTAAGACTACTGTGGTCGGTTATCACAGAGAAGGACATAAGTTCTATGTAGGGCCTAAACTTTTTAATCGCCAAGACAACAGCCAAACACTCACGTTCAGTAACAGAATAATTCTTCTGTGCCGGTGTTAATTTATGCGAAAAATATGCTATTGGGTGTTCACCATCAGAATCATCTTTCTGAAAGAGCACAGCTCCAATGCCTACATCCGACGCGTCACACTGAACGTAGAAATGTTTGTTGAAGTCTGGGTGATTAAGAAGTGGTCTTGTTGTAAGAGCGTTCTTGAGGCGATCAAACGCGATTTTTGCTTCCTCCGTGAACTTGAATTGTTTACCCTTCTTCAGCGTTTGAAAGATTGGAACCGCAATGGTAGCAAAGTCTGGTATAAATTTCCTATACCAGCCTGTTGCTCCCATGAAGCTCCTCACTTGCCTCGCGGTCTTAGGGTAATCAAAACGGGCCACGGTTTCCACTTTACCGGGATCAGGTTTCACTTTACCTCCACCTACTACGTACCCTAGGTATCTTAATTCTTTGAAACAGAATTTAGATTTAGTCACATTGATGGTTAGCCCTGCCTCTACCAAACTAATAGATACTTGTCTCAGCAACTCCAGATGTGTCTCGAATTCTGGAGATACTATCAAAAGGTCATCTAGATAGACGAAAACTCTATCACGTAATGCCGCTGGGATCACTTTATCCATTAACCGACATAACCTTTGGACTGCATTACACAACCCGAAAGGCATGACAGTAAATTGATAAAGCGGTCGCCCAGGTACCGTGAATGCAGTTTTCTCCCTACTAGACCGCTCTAGTGGAATCTGCTAGAATGCGTCTTTTAAGTCGACACTTGAGATAAAAATCGTATCTGCTAGCCGACTGAGCAAACCCTCAATGTGCGGCAGAGGATAGGCATCCTTGACCGTCAATGCATTGAGCTTTCGAGCGTCCAGGCACAACCGGTTCTTCTCGCCCTTACGGACTAAAGTCACCGGAAGACTCCATGGACTCTCACTAAGCTCAATGACACCGAGATCGAGCATCCTATCAAGCTCCGCGAACATAAGTTTTTGCACAGCCGGAGAGACAGGATAATGCCTACATTTAACTGGGGTTGCATCGCCAGTATCTATTGAATGGGTTTCCAAATGTGTCTTACCTAGTCCTTTTTTCGTATAACAGGGAAACCTTGATATCGCCAAATCTAATTTCTGACGCTGTTCAGCTGTCAAAACGTGCATCAAGACATCTAGAGCACTATCTGCCTCCTCACAGAGACTTACTCCATTCGTAGTTAAACTTTCTATATGGGCAAAGAATTTAAAAACCTTCATAAAGTCGATCCCCAAGAACAACTCTCGACTCAAAGTAGGTACTAAATAGAAAGTTATGACCTGCGTTGTTTGGCCAAACGTAACTTCTGCGCGTACACGCCCCACGATTTGATGCTCGGTACCATCAGCTGTTTTGATTTTTGTTGAAAATCCATAGACTTTCAGTCCAGCCTTCTCAACAAACTCCAAACAGTTGCGGCCTAAGCATGTCACCGTCGCGCCGCTGTCGACTAAACCCTCGATTTCATGGCCATTTATACTAATTCGGGAGTATAATCTGGTGTCTTTCCCCTCATAGAGAGACGCCGATGAAATCTCGAGTCTGGTCCGCTTGCGAATTTTGTACCGCTCACGCGCCTTTCTAATCCGACTAGAAACTGTTCCGAAAATTCTAACTTTTGCGTCATTATATTCTTTGATTCTGATATGCAAGGGTTTGAGTTCTCTACTTTTAGGTTTATTGGAATCTAATTCTATCTTCCTACTATTGTTTTGCAAAATTTTTATATTTTCTGCTCTAGGCTGAATTTGCTTAGAACCTACTGGGTTTAAACGGGTGTCGATCTCGTCTCCCCAGTTCGAGGCGAGTTTCGTGATCGGTTTCCCTGACAATTAGGGCATTTAGGAGCGACCACATTATCCCTACCACACCTAAAACAAAAAATTCTTGACACTGGCTCCGGACAATCAACAAACATGTGACCTACGACTTTGCAATTCCAGCAGGTGTACTTAGTTGTTGTACGTAGTCCATCTACCTCCAAATCGATCACAGACTCATCATCATTGGGGTACGAAATTTCATTTACCCTCTGTGGGTAACTCGAGCGCTGCTGGTACAGTTGTCGCTGATTAATCAGCAAATTTTCTGCCCGCCTTACTTCCCGACAAAATTCAGATAAGGTCCTCAATTGCACAGAGAACATCATTTGGGCTAAAGAGGGTTTCAGATTACCCCTCATGATCTCTACCAATTGTCCTTCCTCATAGGGATTTTCTTGTTGGTTTCGCAACTTGACTACCGCATTGTAGAAATCCTCAAAGTACTCTTGTGGTAACTGCCGTCGATTCAGGATTTGCATCTGAACTTGGTACTCCTTTTCGTATCGGCGATATTGGGCCAACAGTGCCTTCTCCAGCTCTTCCCATGTATTAATGTGCACTATTTTACGATAATCCCAATACCAATCTAGCGCGGGACCATCGAGCAGTAGGTGAAAACTGTTGCTTGTCGATTATATTGCGATGCATTGTGTGCTTGTGGCAGGTGCTGTTGATATTGGGACCGTTGTGATTGTCGATTATCAGGCATAATATTTTGCTGCTGTATGACCTGTGAACGTTGTTGACCTGCTGTCTGTACTTGACGCGAAACTGGTGGTGGTGCGCCGCTTGCTGGTGCTATATCTTGACCATCATCTCTATACAGAGGTGCTGGTATCAATGGCGGCAGTTGTCCATAATAATATGCGTCACGCGCATATATATCTGGCAGTTGCTGATGAAATTGTTGTGCGCCCGCAGTCACTGCAGAAGGCCGGAAACCAACTGGTGGCTGGGATTGATGCTGCTGTAATTGTTGTGATGGTTGTAGTTGTTGCTGTTGTAACAGTTGTGATGGTTGTAGTTGTTGCTGTTGTAAATGTTGTGCGCCCGCAGTCACTACAGAACGCCGGAAACCAACTGGTGGCTGGGATGTTGCAAACTGCATTTGAGCAGGGCTAGGCGGCACTCTAGCGGCATCTTGCGCTGAGTTCAAATTTCCTCCAGCTGCTGCTGCGGCCATAGCCTCTTTTACCTCCAATATAGCCCTTTCAATTTTCTTATCGACTTCTTGTAACCATCTGGCCTGGCTTATCCCAACCGAAGCGTCGATAACTTGCTGCACTCCACTTATGTCCAAAGCGGCTTCAGCTATTGGACTAAACATGCCTTCACCTCGCCTTTCTCGGTGACTACTTAGCACTGGTCTACCCATGAACGGCGGTGATTCCCCACCCTCTGCCACATTTTCTGAGCTGACTGAGAAAACGTCCGCTGTCGATGTTGCAATTAATGGTTCAGCCAATGTAACAAACGTCGTGACAGTCGTGGTACTACATGACGGATTTGCTAGTGTTGAGTCTGTTGTCGTGGTGGTAGTAGAGGTACTACAAATAGCACTTGCTTGCGTCGTAGGCATATTGTTGGTGTCGGACAGCATCTGACTGGCACTCCGTGTTAACACCATGAATATTAACCCAAAAGATTCAAAAAGCGAACACCAGTAATCAACCTCTTTCAACCGCGAATTAAAAACTTATCTTTGCCAATTCTGCAAAAAGGAGCTTACCTTTACAAATTCTACAACGAATTGGGCAAAAGCTAAAAAAAATAAAATCTAACGCAACTAATTATGAAAAAAAGGAATCCACAGTAAATGCTGCAAACAAAGCGAAACTATCAAAATGTATTTTGATGACTTGAATGTTACTCTAAAATAATGGACACTATTTTAAAAATTTTTGGGCCTAACTCGGGAGTTAAAAATTTAATACGCTATGTATATTTGTATACGCGGAAGTATTTTGGGTAAAAGTAGAAGTTGCAAAAAGTAAAAAGTAAGTATATTTTGATATAATGTGTGTGTATGACAGTTAAACTTTTATTTAAATCATTCTTAATTTGTTTCAGGCGATAACAACAATCAAAAGGAATTATTTTGGGGTGAAAGTAAAAATAGTTATCCGCCCCCACCGATAATGCTTATCCTGCATCTGTAAGAGAGGATTCATCACTCAGCCATTACAGGACTCGTAACAAACTCCACCGGTGGTTAGGGAATCGCAAGCACTAGTGATAAAGTGTAAGTAATTCACTTGTACTTTCGACCGAATTTACTATTCCGGGCTATTGTTTTTATTCCTATTATTTATAATAAGTAAGTCTAATTGCGTCTACTCCTTTCCTATCACTTGAGCAATTAAAAACTATTTCGTTTCTTACGAAACTATACTATTTAAGCCTCAAGTTGTCGGAAAGAATGCGACACCTGAATCTATAAATCCTCATGACCACCTCACTCCCATTATACGTCGCAACGCGATCCAAGATACTTTGTCCTGATAATCGGGACTTACATATATGTGAGTGTTGTGCTACATGAGGCTTTAAAAGATTCCATTACTAAACCTACCGATGCAAAACTACATTTCTCGCTTGACGTAGTCGTGTCTAGTTAGGGACTCTTTTATTTTTACCTAACTGGTCATACGCGCCAAGTGAAAAGAACTGACTAACAAAACTATTTATTTGTATTGCAAAAGGGTATCCTTACGATGTACATTTGCTTTCGGGCCCCACTTCGTTGGGCGCCATTTGTAGCAGCTGCTTTTGTTGAAATTGCGTTTGGGAACTGAAGGTGTTGCCAAATGATCGACGGCGCTGGCATGCTGGTGTAAGCTCCGGCTAGGGCTCGCCGTATTGGGGTGGTTCTTGTCGACCATCAGGTAAATTAGACAGCTACAAAAAAATCATGCCAGCAGTACTAAATAAATTTAGTAAAAAGGTAGTTGTTATAAAAAACCTTAATAAATATGTTCAGAGAACCCGAAAGCAATTGCATCTAGTTATCTCCCTGCTGCACACATTCTATCAAAATCCTCCGGCTGGTGTATTTGCCAGGAAAAACTGCCCTCCCCTACTGAGATCATGCGACCTCATCGTGGCATCATATATAGAGTCTGTGTATTTTGTAGATGCCCCTAAGATTTTTTTATTTTTACAACTTCACACTTTCCCTTTTACTTGCCGCATCCTAAACTTCCTATTCCTTCATATTAAAATGATAAAACAAAAAAAATATTTCATTTCAAAATGTACATGGCCGTTTTATTTAATACAAGAAGATTTTAGCAATTCATTCTATGTTTTTACAAATGTAAGTTCTTGTGGTCTTGGGAAAACAGGAAGAATTATTAAAATTTTAGCAAAACATTAAATTACTTACACGGTAAGTTGCAAAAAATCACTGTTTCTATATATATATTTTTCACCTTTCAAACTGCTTATATTAAGGAAAACACCGATGATTGTGGGCAACTGACCCCTAACGCGAGACGTAACTAATCAGGCCTGAGCTCAACCCCTACTTAGCTGGACGCGCACTCCGGAATAATCTCTCAGAGGACTGAGTTTTCTTTTTCGGTACTACTAAAATGTTTTCCTATATATCGCGTTTTATTTATAATGAAAAATATATATATAGAAACAGTGATTTTTTGCAACTTACCGTGTAAGACAAATCGGACGTAAGGACACGTTGACGGACGGACGGCAGTACCGGCGTCGCTCGGAAGCCCAAAATAAGCGAAGTAGCCAAGCATCCAAGATGAAGTAGGAGAAAAGAAGAAAAGTTTTATTAAAGATTCATCATAAATAAAAAATGCAATTAAATTAAAGGCCTGTTGATCAGAAAAAGTTAATTTATAATTAGAAAAAAAGGAATTTTTATAACCTTAAAATTTCTTTTAAAGCAAAAGAAAAATTTTCGATTTGAAATAATTTTTTATGTAAAGAAATTTTAAATCGCATTTTATTACTAATATTGAGAATAATTTTAAAACGTAAAGAAATTTTTAAATTACATTCCCTTATTATCCGCCTGCATCATCTTTGTTAAATATAAGTAATTTAATGTTTTGCTAAAATTTTAATAATTCTTCCTGTTTTCCCAAGACCACAAGAACTTACATTTGTAAAAACATAGAATGAATTGCTAAAATCTTCTTGTATTAAATAAAACGGCCATGTACATTTTGAAATGAAATATTTTTTTTGTTTTATCATTTTAATATGAAGGAATAGGAAGTTTAGGATGCGGCAAGTAAAAGGGAAAGTGTGAAGTTGTAAAAATAAAAAAATCTTAGGGGCATCTACAAAATACACAGACTCTATATATGATGCCACGGTGAGGTCGCATGATCTCAGTAGGGGAGGGCAGTTTTTCCTGGCAAATACACCAGCCGGAGGATTTTGATAGAATGTGTGCAGCAGGGAGATAACTAGATGCAATTGCTTTCGGGTTCTCTGAACATATTTATTAAGTTTTTTTATAACAACTACCTTTTTACTAAATTTATTTAGTACTGCTGGCATGATTTTTTTGTAGCTGTCTAATTTACCTGATGGTCGACAAGAACCACCCCAATACGGCGAGCCCTAGCCGGAGCTTACGCCAGCATGCCAGCGCCGTCGATCATTTGGCAACACCTTCAGTTCCCAAACGCAATTTCAACAAAAGCAGCTGCTACAATAGCTTGATGTTTTTTCAATTTGTTAGTGTAATTATGGGGCGCATGCGAATTTCTGTCTGTCTGTGGGAATTTCTATGTGTCTGAATGTATGAATTTGAGTCTGTCCATGATTTGGATGTATGTTGTTAAAATAGTTTGAATTGTTTTTGTAGGCGACATGTGATGTACATATGTATGTAGTATAAAATGTTCTCAAGTATGTGACCTTCCCTATTTTTTATATGTTTATGCTAAAATTCGTTTATTCACATCTGTGTTTTATAATACTGTGGACGATGAAATTTTTTTATTTTGTCAATCTTATCTTTGTTCTATGTATGTTTAACTCAATTTGTTTATATTTAAAGTTTTAAAATGTTTTGTTTCTATTTATTTAAGCATGTCCGTCCATTTTTGACTCAACGTCAGTCGGTTGGTGAACGGTGTGTATATTTTCATTATGTGGTTATGAAAGTGTGAGATGGGAGGAGGAGCTGTGTAAAGTTCTACTAAATATTCTGAGTACGCAATCGCATGGGTATGAAATTTGACAATATGTATGTGTACATACTTATTGTGCATATCTACAAATTTATTTGATGTATGCATGTACATACATACAAATAAGTGTTTGCTCTATGTTTGTATTAATTTTTTTCAAGTGAGAACTTTTGTTTTTTTGTTGCAAAATATTCGCATGATCGTTTGGATTTGTAGTTGTGTGTAGCTAATAAATATGCTGATATATTTTATTTGAAATTTGAAATATGTATCTTGTTTGCAGAGGTTTTTTTATGTACAAGTGCATTTCAGTTGTTCAATATTTTGGGACCATAGTATTGATAACCAAAGTTTTTGAATAGGGTTATTGAGCTTGTGATGGATATTTTGATTTCTTTATTTTAATGTAACAATTGTAGATAGATGTTAAGGTGACATTATGATATTATGGGGTTTTGTCTGTCCGACTATTGCTTCGTTGGTGAGACGAAGGTGTCGTTATTTAAGAAACGGTGTTTCGTATTGCTAGACAAAGGAATTTGAATTTCACAATACATAGTATGAAATTTTATTATATGTTATGTTTGTGATCGATCTAGTATCTATATAAATTTGGCTATTTTGCAGGTTATTTTTATGTATGTATGTATATAAATTTTTTTTGAGGTTGTACATATTAATTTTTCTTCTAAAAAATTTTT
>OY101449.1:65119448-65400328 GCA_956483635.1 Panzeria rudis
ATATATATATATATATATATATATATATATATATATATATACATATATATATATATATATATATATATATATATATATATATTTATTTATATATATATATATATATATATATATATATATATATTTATTTATATATATATATATATATATATATATATATATATATATATATATATATATATATATATATATATATATATATATATATATATATATATATATATATATATATATATATATATATATATATATATATATATATATATATATATATATATATATATATATATATATATATATATATATATATATATATATATATATATATATATATATCTAGATATATATATATATATATATATATATATATATATATATATATATATATATATATATATATATATATATATATATATATATATATATATATATATATATATATATATATATATATATATATATATATATATATATATATATATATATATATATATATATATATATATATATATATATATATATATATATATATATATATATATATATATATATATATATATATATATATATATATATATATATATATATATATATACATATATGTATGTTAGTATATATTAACTTTATCAGAATATTAGAATAATACACGCTTTCAAAATAACAGATATAACCTAATTATGTTTCTTTCTATCACTTTTAAACCAATGTTGCTTCTTCACCTTATAATATATTTACTTGAAATTGTCAATAAAATCAAAGTTTAACGGATATTATTATTAAAAAGGTGAACAACAACGACAATTATTAGAACTCTGAAAATGTAGTAGGCACGTGAGTAGGTATCAATCTAATAATTTAACCAGCAAACATAGATCGACTACTGCATACATAATAATCCTGATATGCTTCAAAACAATAAAAAACGATCTGTAAGACAAGGGCTAAATCATACAACCTTTTAGCTATATTCTTTCATTCACACACACTATTTCAAAATCTTTTTTCCGACGGCATTCTTTAATAAAAAATTTTTGCTAAAATGAATTTTTATCTAATAATCGATGGTGGATATTGAAACTAATATTCTTCCCTAACCTATTCAATTACCCTAGAGAGAGAAAAGAACCTGTCACAAGACAGGTCACGTGACTGGTTCGCCAAGGGGTCAATTGACATAATTAAGATACCCAGTGATAGGTTCTAGACCGAAACTTAAGCTACTTGTCATGTGATGGGGTCTTAATACTAGTTAAATTACTGTACTATAAACAAATGATTTTAATTTGGAACAAAATCTGCTGTATAATAAATGAATTTTCCTATCATTTTAGTTCTAGTTTTGTGATGTGATTATTTTCACCGGTTACAACTCAGGAAGATTTTTGACCACTCCCATTTTCACTAGTCATACAACAAGTACATTCAAAACAATTGGTATAACATTTCCATCAGAGCAGTTAAAGTTAAGAGTTCTATGTGTTTTATTTGAAATGAATTCTTGTTGAATACATTGTTAGATATTTCTAAAGTTAGTGAGCTACATCTTATATATAAATAGACTACACAATTTTGTTGTACACTTTTAAGTATCTTATTGTCCACCAATATTAATGAAACATACATATATGGTTAAAAAGATATATGTGTATAGATGTGCGTAATATATTTTTTTACCAAAAATCCTCAAAATTCAAGAAGTTCCCCAGAAATATCCCCGTTTGAATTTCGGTCACCCGGCGATCCTAGTATTTGTTTTATTACTTAAATGCGTTATTAATTTAATTTGTTTCATGCTTTGAATATTCTTGTTTTCTACACAAAATGATAAAGCATTTTGACAATTGTGTAATCTTGATGGTATTTTAAGTCTAATCTAATAACAATTAAGTTATTAAATTTCTATAGGTCTAATCTAATATGTATCCAAATGTTTGTAAATGATGTAAGCTTCCCTTACATCATCCAAATTAAAATTTTATGAATCTTCAACCAATGCAGAATGGAATATGGTAGGTAATAGCATATACCATAGTCATACAAGTTGTTTACAACTAAATAACTTAGATAATTTGATTTATTTGTAAAGTCCTGTGTTACATCATAGTACTACGTTTGAATGTAGTTCATACTTTTCCAACATATTCATAATCATCCATACTATATGACTAATTAGTAATCATTTCTTTGAAACTAATTCAGATGATTACACGAGGAGATAGATACCTTTACATATAATTAAGTAGAATTTATTGACAATTCAGTTATTTTGTTAGCATCGTCATCATATCAACGTATAAAAAACTTTCTAGTGTGCTCGAACTTGATGACTTGATAATATAAATCGAAATTAGCCTATAAAATATAGTTTAGTAATGCGTTTTTATCGTTCACTATAATTTTCTTTAATATGAATGTGCATAGATACATTATTATTTAAAAATTCTCTTATAAATATTCTAAATATGCATGTATATATAGCACATATGTGTAATGTTGAATTAAAGGAATACTTAATATGATAACTGTAAGCAAATGGAATATGCTTTTACAGTTACTTAGCAATATCGAAATCTGTACAAGTATACTATAAAAGACCTATATATTTGCTTTTTTAAATTCTCCCCTTATGTTTTTATTAAGACTATCCCATTATGGTATTGAATGAAGCACATGAATCTAATGGGAATATTTTGGTTGACTTCTTATCAGCCTGTAATTTAATAATATTCAAAAAGATATCGAGTAATAATATTCCAAAATATATCTACAATTAAATCGATTTTTCAAGGATATGTGTAGTAATATGAGCTTTAAAAATAGTATATTCAGTTTCGGTATGGAATTAGTCAACAGATTTTACAGAATCTCATTCATAATAATAATGTGAATTTACATTAATTCAAATAATTAAACAGAATCTCATTCATAATAATAATTTGAATTTACATTAATTCAAATAATTAAACTAGAAAGTCTAAATAATTACTTTCATCTTAGATTTTGTATTTATTTGTATCCAAATTTTTCAAACATGTAATCATCACAATCACAATGTTTTATTAAACGCTGGTGTTTTAAAACAACCAGCTTTACTCTGCACATCAAAAATAAAAAAAACTAACCTTGTTTAGCAAATCAGTATAAGAAAATGTATGTATTATATGTATGTTCAATGACACGCTTCAGAAAAATAAAAACAAAACTCAAACAATAGAACACATCAATACAAAGATTATCTATCGATCACAGCAAACTAATACCATCTACTACTTTCCAGCGGCCAAGAGAAAAGTTAACTTGTAAAATCCCTACTTGATAAAATATTTAATGTAAAGAAATATCTTTGTATATCAAATAAACTCATTAAAATTATTAAAAATATCGGATGTGAAAGTGATAGAAATAACTAATGTTACTGTCTTCCATGTATAGGTATAAGCATTCAAATTAAAGAACAACAACCATGTAATAAGTATATTGATAGACCTTTCGCCCTCAAAAATATAACCGCCGAATACTAAAATAAATTTCCTGCGTCATGAAAACCTCCCATGACTTCCTCCCAAAAAAATTAATCTTCTGATCCTCGTGTAGAGGTCATTGTAAAACAATCACACAAAGTGATAAAAAATAGTGATGTACATGCACAACAACTAGCACTACAAGCTCAAGACTATACAATCTTTATCTGTACAGTTCAAATGATAAACAAAAAAATATCCAAGTCTGCAGAATTAAGAATATGTACATAAAAATTTTTTAGAAGAAAAATTAATATGTACAACCTCAAAAAAAATTTATATACATACATACATAAACAATAACCTGCAAAATAGCAAAATTTATATAGATACTAGATCGATCACAACAGACATATATCGTATACACACACTCAACCCAACACACACCAACAAAAAGGGATGACGTAATACTCATACACAAACATAACATATAATAAAATTTCATACTATGTATTGTGAAATTCAAATTCCTTTGTCTAGCAATACGAAACACCGTTTCTTAAATAACGACACCTTCGTCTCACCAACGAAGCAATAGTCGGACAGACAAAACCCCATAATATCATAATGTCACCTTAACATCTATCTACAATTGTTACATTAAAATAAAGAAATCAAAATATCCATCACAAGCTCAATAACCCTATTCAAAAACTCTGGTTATCAATACTATGGTCCCAAAATATTGAACAACTGAAATGCACTTGTACAAGTTAACACAAACATTTATCAAGAATAAATTAAAATAAAATAAAATAAATCAAAATAAAATAAAAGCAGTTAACACAAACATTTATCAAGAATAAATTAAAATAAAATAAATCAAAATAAAATAAAAGCTAACATAAACAATTATTAAAATTAAAAGTTAAATAAATCAAAATGAAATTTGAGTAAACAAAAATACAAAATTGCTATATTCACCAAGTTGCTGCAATCGATTTTAAAGAAATTATTCGCGAGTTCATTACACCTGAAAATAATGCAGCCTAAGCAATGTCTGCAATTTTTTGCATTGTCTTTGTCAAAAACATTTCTTAAGAATCGATAGCAACAACTATTAAAAGCCAATTATCACGCCACTTTTAGAATTAAGCTAGTTAAGCATAAAATAAAATATAAATTAAAAATATGTAAAGTTAAGTGGAAGTTTAAATCTGATTTTAATAAAGAACGGTCGTGGATACCGGAAAAACAAAAATTGTTTTTTTTTAGTTTTTTAACTAAGAGAAATAATAACTGGCGCCCGAGCAATCGATAACGGGTTCCCTTTTAAATAAATGTAAAAAAAGGATAATAAAATAATATCTTCCGCGCAATAAGTCCTCAAGTAGCACGGCGCGAAGTAAGATTTCCTTTTTAAAATAAATTTAAAAGGACAATAAAAAATACTACTAAGTCCTCAAGTAGCACGCCGCGTAGTAATTTTTAAACCCGACAAATTTATGTCCTTCGGAACCAGAAGCCCTTAAGAAGTGCGGTTTCTTAGGCAAAGCTTAATAAAGAAAAAAAAAGTTTTTTTTAAATCCTGTGTGAAAAAAAAGAATATCCTGTGTGATTAAAAATTAAATAAACTCTAAATAAAAAGTGTCTTAAGAACCTGAAAAAAAAATTAAATTATATGCTAAAGAACTTTGTAAAAATAGAAACAAAATCCAGTTTCAAATACGCAGACACATATAATAAACTGTTTAACTTTGTGAAAATATACAGACAAGAAAGAAAAATACATAAACTGTTCAGCTTTGTGAAAATAAAAACAAAAAAAAACTAGTCTTAAAATACATCTGGAACTCTGTGAAGCTCAAAAAAGTGATAGAAGACGGTCCCCTAGTAGAGGCAAACGGGAAGCATAACGTGCTAACCATCTATCCACCCCATCAAGGAAAGAAGAATCCATCATCCCATCAACAGCAAAAAAACTTCCAGAAAAAAAGGTATTTTAATTTAGATTAAGGAAAATAAATACATGCAATTTAAATTAATTTTAAGAAACAAATTAAGGAAAATCCATTTACTGTGAATAAATTTGTTACATAAAAAATATTAATCATTAAACATTAAAGGTTAGAAGAAAAAGGGTCTTAATTGAAAAAGAATTTTTAATTATGTCTAATCCTGAAAATTTAGTACGACCCGCTGTCCTTCCTCAAGGCAGTAATCGTGTCCCTAATGCACAAATTAGCTTGGACGAACTTAATACATTAATATCAAATATAGCGAGAGAAGTTTTTACACAACAAGGACCACAGATAATTCAGGCAGCACTTAACCCTAATGCAGGACCCAATATAGTTAGGGATCAAGTCATAGATGAGAGATACAGGGAGAATTTAGGAGATCTCGATAAAATTCCTGATATCGTTAAAAGCCTTCGCGAATTTTCGGGAAGCCAAGGCGAATTTAACTCATGGAAAAAAAGTATAGAACGTGTGCTACAAATTTACGATGGCATGAAAGGCACACCTAGGTATTACGGTATATTGAACACTATTAGGAACAAAATTGTTGGAGAAGCTGATATAGCTCTCGAATCATATAATACTCCCCTCGACTGGACAGCTATATCAAGATGCCTTTCACTTCATTACGCTGATAAAAGAGACCTAGCGACTCTCGAATATCAGATGACCTCACTCATTCAGGGTCGATCCTCAGTTCAAGACTTTTACCAACGAGTCTATAAACATTTATCTTTAATATTGAATAAATTAGGAAGCTTAAATGCGTCAAATGAATCGGTATGCTTACTCACGCAGACTTATAGAGATAAAGCTCTCGATACTTTTGTGCGAGGACTAAATGGTGATCTGCCGAAGCTCCTTGGTATGAGAGAGCCGGTCGATCTTCCGCAAGCTCTGCACTTATGTTTAAAGCTTGAGAATCAAACATATCGAGCAAATTACGCTCATAATAGTAATCCCGGTAGAAGCGGATTTAACTCCCAAATCCAATCACCACGTAATTCACAACAATTTTCTCGCAATCCACAAATTCCTCCTCGTTCACGTCCAATGACATTCTTTCCTCAACTCGCTTATAACCCACAAGCACCCCGTGAAAATTTTCAGCAAAGGTTTATGCCAGAGAGGCGCTACGATTTCCAGCCACAACTGCCTTCTAGACCCCGAGCTCCTAAACCACAAACTCCACCAGAACCTATGGAGGTAGACGAAAGTCTACGCACTAGGAGAATCGACTACATGAACAGACCAAGGCCAAATTATACTAGAGATAGACCCCCACCATCAATAAACCAACCACAAAGGAAAATTGCACGTAATTTTCACCTAGATACCGAATATCAACAATATGAGGCAAATCTCGAAGAGTCAGATGGACAGGAAGAACAAACTTTAAATGAATACATAGATTCCACTCAGGATGCTGGACAATCAATATTTGGAATTTAATGACATCCATTTTTTAGAATGACAAGCTCTTCGTTGCCTTACATAGAATTCACAACGAAGAGCGGCGAAAACCTTAAAGTTCTGATCGATACTGGGTCAACAAAAAATTATATTCAACCACAATTCGTTAAACATCCTTTATTAAATAAAAATATCTTTCTCGCAAAATCAGTAGCAGGTGATGTAGAAATTAAAGAACACACTTTCGCTAACTTATTCAACTCAAAAGAAAAAATAAAATTTTACATACTGCCATCATTAAAATCATTCAATGGAATTTTAGGAAATGAAACGCTTCAACAGCTTAATGCTGTTATTCATATAAGTGAGAATTTCATGCAAATAAGAAATGGTTTAAAGATAAAGATAAAACAACTTCCATCTCATGCGCCTTTGAACTCAATAGAAATAAAAGATGATCATTTAACTCAGTCACAAAAGGAAAAACTAAGTATGGTAGTAGCAAAGCATGCAAAACTATTTGCCGAGCCAGACGAAAAGCTCACTTTTACAACAAAAGTGGTAGGAGAAATTCGTACAAAATCTGACTGCCCTATTTATACTAGATTTTATCCATACCCTGTTGCATTAAAATCCGAAATAGAAAAACAGGTAGATAAACTGTTACAGGATGGTATTATTAAACCTTCGCGTTCCCCATATAACTCCCCTGTATGGATCGTTAGCAAAAAACCCGACTCGGCGGGCAATAAACAATACAGAATGGTAATTGATTATCGAAAACTTAATTCAGCAACCATTTCGGACCGATATCCAATACCAGAAATAAATTTGGTCACATCGCAGCTACTCGAAAACAATTTTTTCTCAGTAATCGACCTTAAGAGCGGATTCCATCAGATTCCCTTGAAACCAGCTGATTACGAAAAAACTGCGTTTTCTATTTGTAACGGGAAATACGAGTTCACAAGGTTACCTTTTGGACTTAAGAACGCTCCGTCGATATTTCAAAGAGCCCTTGATGACATCCTTCGTGAGCATATTGGAAGGAGATGTTACGTCTATATTGACGACATCATTATATTTAGCAAAACAGAAGACCAACACATAAATGATATTAAAAAAAATTTTAAAACTTTAGAAGAAGCCAACCTAAAGGTGCAATTAGATAAATGCAAGTTCCTTCATACAGAAGTTGAATTTTTAGGGTATATCATTTCCGCAGAAGGAATTAAGACAAATCCAACCAAAGTGGAAGCAATAGCTAACTTCCCGGAACCAAAAACACTAAAAGAACTCAGATCGTTTCTAGGCTTATCCGGCTACTATCGAAGATTTGTGAGGGACTATGCAAAATTAGCCAAACCCCTGACATCACTCCTAAGAGGGGAAGAAGGTAGGATTTCAAAGAAAAAATCTTCTCTTGTGTCAATAAACCTTAATTCGGAAGCTAAGGAAGCATTTAATAAAATAAAAAACTCTTTGGTATCCGAAGACATAATATTAGCATATCCAGATTTTTCTAAAGATATGGAACTCACAACGGATGCGTCAAAATTTGCGTTAGGTGCAGTCCTATCTCAGAACAATAAACCAATTTCCTTCATTTCGCGAACGTTAAATAAAGCAGAGGAACACTACGCTGCTAATGAGAAAGAGTTCCTTGCTATAATATGGGCACTTAATTCATTCCGAAATTACTTGTACGGACCGGCAAAGGTGAAAATATACACCGATCACCAGCCCCTCATATACTCTTTAAGCAACAAGAATAACAACAGCAAAATGAAACGTTGGAAGGCCATCCTCGAAGAGTATAATTATGAGTTGTTATACAAACCAGGTAAAGCAAACCTCGTTGCCGACGCCCTTTCAAGAATACCACGAGAAACTGATATCCACACACTATCTATAGCAACAAATAGCGCTGAAAGTTCTTCTCACAATTTAATATGTCATGTTGATGCACCAATTAATGCATTCAAAAACCAAATTTTTCTTAAGAACGCCTCTATGTCTGATTACAAATTTGAGATTGTGTTCCCTAGCTACCACAGACACACAATATCTCAACCTGAATTTAACATAGAAAATTTAGTTAAAATTTTAAAGAAATTCCTTTACCCATCGATTATTAATTGTATAAAAGCACCTGAATCAACTATAGGATTAATACAAGAAATATTTTTGGATCATTTTCGAAACTATAAAATAAGATTCTCCAATAGGGAAGTTAAAGATATCAAAAACGAACAAGAGCAGGAAGAAATTATCCTTAGAGTGCACAAGCGCGCTCACAGAAGTGCAAGGGAAAATAAATTACAAATCCTCGAAGACAGCTACTTTCCTGCAATGTCAAGAAAAATTAAAAACCTTATAAAAAAATGCGTTGTGTGCAAAGAAAACAAATACGATCGCCATCCAACAAAACCCCAAATTCAAGCCACACCTATTCCACAGTTTCCAGGACAGATAGTCCATTTGGACATATTTTTAGTTGGGAAAGAGTTAGTACTCACGGCGATTGACAAATTTTCCAAATATACCATGGCAAAACCAATAAAATCTAAGGCTGCCGAAGATATAAGGCAACCATTAAGAGAAATTCTTTATGCATTTATCCCAGAAACACTCGTAATGGACAACGAGATGTCCTTTAATTCAGAGTCTATAAAATTTATGATTGAGAACGAATTCGGAATAAGAATTTTTAGAACTGCTCCCTACACAAGTTGCTCTAATGGCCAAATTGAACGTTTTCATTCAACCCTGCAAGAAATAATGCGTTGTTTACAAACCGAAAAAATACATCGATCTTTCCAAGAACTTTTAGATAGATCTGTTAACGAATACAACCAATCCATTCACACGGTTACAGGGAAGAAACCTATAGAAGCATTTTCCGGACGACGAGTAAGTACCGATCCCGAATTATTAGCAAGAGATAGGGAAGAGACAATTCAGAAACTAGAAGAGAAACAGAAAAAAGACCTTGATTATCATAACGCAAACAGGGTTCCTCCAAAAGAATACAAAGAAGGAGACGAAATTTTTGTGAAAATTAATAAAAGACTAGGTAACAAACTATCAGCTAAATACAAAAAAGAAATAGTCGCTCAAAATTTCAATACTACTATTAAAACCAGGTCAGGAAGAGTAGTTCATAAAAACAATATAAAACAATCTTAAAATTTCTATGATGAACATTGCAATATAAATAAATTTTATTCTAGGACAATATGAAACTTCTAACTACAATTTTTACTTGGATACTGATGACGAACGCACAACAACTGGATGTGCAAGATTTGACCAATAATAACGGTTATATTCCTATCAAAATAGGAGAACAGAAGACAATCGGTTACTATGATAAAGTCTTACATTTCATAAACCTGACTGCATACGAAGAGACAATGTTGTTAATCTCCGAAAACATAGGAACATTAAATGCCACCACCTTTGAGGACAAACAACTTATTGACACAATAAATAAGAACTTCCTTTTACTCAGCACACGAATAAATAACCTTCACATAACTTCTAAATCTAAAAGAGGACTTTTTAATATTGTAGGAAAAGGTTTGAAAATTATCGCAGGATCCATGGACAGTGACGACGAACAAGAAATACGAGAAACCATATCTCAAATACAGGACAGTGAACAAAACACCAACAGAACAATTAATAACCTTACTCTTGTAAGCAACCTAATGACCAAACAGATTAATAATATCACTAAACATATAAACACACAACAAGTTCTAATTAGTAATTACATTAACAAATTTAGATACGAAACTCAAAATAGAATTAAAACACTTGAAGATGAAGTTCAATTCATTCAACACATATACAGAATTAACAATGACATATTACTTTTAAACAATCACGTCGAGGACATAGGAAAAATAATATTTTCATGTAAGTTAGGCGTTACACCAGCCGATATTTTGACACAGAAAGAACTAGATTTAATTACGGACTTTGATAGCTATAGTAACATAAAAATTGTAGTACTTTTCCAAAATAATAATATCATATTGACATTACTCATACCCCAATTTTCTTCTAATATTTTGTCTAGAATAAAATTTGAACCTATTCCAAATATACAAAATAAATCTATTGTATTAAATCAAACGGAAATTTTTACCGATAATAATAATAACATTTATGATGTAAACATTAAAGACAATTTAGAAAAAAATTTAATTGTAGTAGATAATAAGTGCATATCAAATATTTTAGATTTTAGAGAGGCCCAATGCGACCCCCAAATATCAGAAAAAACTGCAATAACAGAAGTTATTCAGGGAATAATTGTATTTAAAAACTTTGAAGGATTAATAACTCATGACTGCAGTAAATTAAAGATACAACAAAAAGGAACTTTTGTTATCAGATTTGAAAATTGCAATATTAATGTATTAAATAAAACATATTTTAATAATAATCTAAAAATTTATGACACAATTGTTCTACCTAACTTAATTACAAAGATTAAAGAAAGTAATAAAACTAACCTTAATATAAAACTTGAAAATCTATATATTAAACAACTGCAGCATGAGGATAACATTAAAATACTAACAGGTAAAAATAAAAATACACATGTAATTAGTTTAAGCACAGATGTGGCAATTGTAATTATTTTTATTATAACATTTGTAATAATTTATAAACATAAACAGAAACGGTACATATTGTCGAAACCACAAGTAAATACGGGTCATATCCCAAATGAAAAAAATTGACCATTTCTGCAAATTTCAAGCCCCCAATTCAATTAACAAAAATCGATTGAGGACAATCGACTTAAGAGGGGAAGAGTTAACACAAACATTTATCAAGAATAAATTAAAATAAAATAAAATAAATCAAAATAAAATAAAAGCAGTTAACACAAACATTTATCAAGAATAAATTAAAATAAAATAAATCAAAATAAAATAAAAGCTAACATAAACAATTATTAAAATTAAAAGTTAAATAAATCAAAATGAAATTTGAGTAAACAAAAATACAAAATTGCTATATTCACCAAGTTGCTGCAATCGATTTTAAAGAAATTATTCGCGAGTTCATTACACCTGAAAATAATGCAGCCTAAGCAATGTCTGCAATTTTTTGCATTGTCTTTGTCAAAAACATTTCTTAAGAATCGATAGCAACAACTATTAAAAGCCAATTATCACGCCACTTTTAGAATTAAGCTAGTTAAGCATAAAATAAAATATAAATTAAAAATATGTAAAGTTAAGTGGAAGTTTAAATCTGATTTTAATAAAGAACGGTCGTGGATACCGGAAAAACAAAAATTGTTTTTTTTAGTTTTTTAACTAAGAGAAATAATAACTTACATAAAAAAACCTCTGCAAACAAGATACATATTTCAAATTTCAAATAAAATATATCAGCATATTTATTAGCTACACACAACTACAAATCCAAACGATCATGCGAATATTTTGCAACAAAAAAACAAAAGTTCTCACTTGAAAAAAATTAATACAAACATAGAGCAAACACTTATTTGTATGTATGTACATGCATACATCAAATAAATTTGCAGATATGTACATAAGTAAGTACAGATATTGTCAAATTTCATACCCATGCGATTGCGTACTCAGAACATTTAGTAGAACTTAACACAGCTCCTCCCCTCTCACACTTCCATAACCACATAATGAAAATTTACAAACCGTTTACCAACCGACTGACGTTGAGTCAAAAATGGACGGACATGCTTAAATAAATAGAAACAAAACATTTTAAAACTTTAAATATAAGCAAATTGAATTTAACATACATAGAACAAAGATAAGCTTGACAAAATAAAAAAATACATCGTCATTAGTAGGGAACAATTCGTTCTAGACCACATTAGGCCGACATTTCACAAAATTCACTCAAAATATTCCTTTGAAGTGTTGCCGAAATTTTAAAATTTGGGTAATTTGGGTAACAATTAAAATTTTAAAATTTAAATTTTTAACTGTTAAATAAACAAAAGTGTAATTTGATATGCGTGGGAAAAAAATTATAGTGCCCTGTAGGCAAAATGTTGTTAAAAAAAATTGTGATGAATTATTATTGAGTTAATGATGAGTGTTAGTGTGAAATTATATTATAGATAATGTTTTGTGTTATATGAATTTCGGATATGGGTGTCTCTGTGGGTGAGTGGTAGCGATGTTAGCCTGTCAGTAGAGAGGTCGTGAGGTTCGATTCCTACCATAGACCCTGGATGTTTTCCGTTGCGTCGTGGGTTGTGGTTGTGTTGAGATAGTGACCTAGGAACAAATGATTGAGTATAGACTAGATGGTTCTAATGGGGATTATATTGAGACATTTTAGATCGCACTAGAGAGGCTGTCAAAAACTTCTCTGTCCATTATAGGTAGAATAAAGAGTGTAGACAATTTGTTGACAACGTCACCAAACTTGTAGATAAAAAAGTCGACTTGGGTTCCTACGGGGTTTATTGTGTGGCTATTATTATTTGTTTGTTCTTGATAATTCTTTGTGGTGCTTGTGTTTACATTTAAAATGTAGTTTTGTTTATTTAATCATGTCCGTCCACCAATTGACTGGTGGAGGGTTTGCATATTTTCAGAATGTGGTTATGGAAGTGTTAGACGGGGGGGTGTTAAGAATGTGGTTATGGCAGTGTTAGAGGGGGGTGGTAAGTTCCAATTAATATGTATGCATATACATACGTACATACAATAAGCGTTTGCTTTTTGTTTATATTATTTTTTATGTCAAGTGGGGGTATTTGGTTTTTGCATCAAATAATCGCATGATCGTTTGGATTTGTAGTTGTATTGCTTAGTATGACAGATGGTCTGAAATGTTTGGTTACGTTAAATATGCATGCTTAATCTTGTTAGTGTTTTTTGTTTATTCAGGTGGATATGTTGGAGAATGAGTCATCATCCTAATTTTTGTTTGTTGGTGGGGGTTGGTTAGAGGTTGTGTTTACATAAAGAGTCTGTACATGTGGATTGATGTCTGTCTGTCTGTCTGTCTGTCTGTCTGTCCATATTAAAATCTTGCTTACTCTTGTTTATTGCTTTGTTTATTCAGCTGGATATGTGAGTCATCATTTGATACCATAATTTCATTAATCATCATTTATATAAAATATTACACAATGTTATGTTCTAGTTCTTGCTGTTGCAATGTATACATATGTATGAATTTCATCATATCTCGTAATATCAATAAAAATTGGACTTGATGACTACT
Organism: Panzeria rudis; assembly: GCA_956483635.1. Classification (NCBI taxonomy): domain Eukaryota; kingdom Metazoa; phylum Arthropoda; class Insecta; order Diptera; family Tachinidae; genus Panzeria; species Panzeria rudis. The sequence continues at coordinate 65,133,601 of OY101449.1, forward strand.
ACGCGATTCTCATAGGATGTATATAAGTAGAAGAAATAATGACGATATTCATCGGTATACTCTGATATCTCAACAAGTGCTGTTGAAAGCAAAAAAATTTATTAATAAACAAGTTCATAGTGTTTTTAAAAAAGAACTAAATAAATTAAATAATAAAATTAAGTAAGGTTAATTGTTGCTAATCAAATAAATAGTTTGAAAACAAACAAAAAATTTAATAATAAAGAAGTTTATAGTGTTTTTTGAAAAAAGGATTAAATAAATTAAATAAAATAATTAAATAAATTTGATTGTTGTTTTTGAAAAAAGGATTAAAACAATTAAATAAAATAATTAAATAAATTTGATTGTTGCTAATTAAATAAATAAATAATAAAAATGAATTCTTCAAGCTATGTTTGTGAAATATGTCAAAAGGAATACAAATACCAAAAGTCGGATTTGGAGCATTGCAAAAGTCATGATCAACTACAACATGTGCAGATGCCAGTGTCATGTGATGTACAGCCTCCAATGCCTTTATATAACCCTATTCCTTGGAACAATATGCAACAGCAATATCCGGTGTCCTTTCAACAGCTTCCAAGGACTTCGTACTATCCTACGGGGTTGAACAATCAGTTTTCAGGACCCATACAAATTGCACATCATCTTCCTATTCCCTATCAATTTACATCAGCAATGCAATGGCAGCAATATAATGTGCCCAACTATTATCCTTCAGTTTTGAATAATCAATTTGACTTGTCGATGGACAGTTCCGGATATCCTCAACACCAACAACAACAGCAGCAACATCATCAGCAACAACAGCAGCAACATCAAAAACAACAGCAACAACAAGAGCAACAACTAGACAATATTGTGTTTGATGACATGGATACTTCAAATTCTCCCAGCGGTAAATATAATGATACTCCTTTGAATGTAGAACCAAAATATTATGAAATAAACAGTGCATTCAAAAAAAATATTGCAACGTACGGAATTCCAAACAAAAAAGATGATCTTCTTTTTGAAGACTTTATTCTAGAAAATAAACCTATTTTCAAGGAAAGTTTGGTTAAACATAATATTTTAAAATTCTGTGTAACTCTTATTGGAGAGTACATAAAAATTGTTGGGGAAGAAATTGACTTGTGTCAAATTTCACACAGAGCAAAAATAGATTTATTGTGTCTGGGAAGTAATGTTGATGACCTAATTGAAAAACAATTGCAGGACATTCATAATAAAATGTCAGAATTCCAGGAAAGAGACTCCGGGTGGACTTTAGTCAGAACTATTCGCGCCGAAATTAACATAAACAAAAGTTCCCTGGTAAAAGGATCACATTGGATAAGAACACCATGCAAACTGGCTAAACGGAAGGCCTGTATCAACATTGAAAACAATGATGATTACTGTTTCAAATGGGCTTTAGTTGCCGCATTGGATAGCACAATAATAGAGCATAAGCAACGTTGCAGCTCATATAACATCGAAGATATTAGTGCTGATGTCATTTGCCTACAAAATGGAATTGTGGTTGATTTTACAAATTTAAAGTTGCCATTGGCATTAAAAAACATCAAAGTATTTGAGGATAGGAATGATGGTATACGTGTGAACGTGTTTGGGTACGATAATGAGAAGGATGAAATAATTGGACCATTCTACAATACAAAAAAAAAAAATAAAGCATGTTAATTTAATGCTGCTGGAAGCTGGAGACATTCATCATTATATATTTATTCAAAACATATCAAGGTAAGTAATTACATATTTATGATTGAATAACTATATACATATATAAATTTATTCCTTTTACAGACTTTTGAAAGCTGTAATACCTGCCTACAATATACGCACAATGAATGGACTATGGAGCAACACAAAACGGAATGTAGGAAAATTGTTGCTGCGTTGCCTTCTTCCGAAGATAGTATTTTGAAGTTTAAAGATCACCAGAGGCAGATGGATGTGCCGTTCGTTATATATGCAGATTGTGAATGCATACTAAAAGATATCCAAACTACTGTAATTGACAAGACTCAAGTTATAAAGAGGCACATTCCTTGTGCCTTTAGTTATTATATAAAATGTATAGGTAATATTAGTTTAGATAAATTTAAGATATATAGTGGTGAGGACGCAGCTGTAAAATTTGTTGACTGGTTAATTGACGATTGTGAAGATATTTACAATCAGTTCCTCACCAGTAAGACAAAAATGAAGAGCTTGTTACTTTCGAAAATATACAGTTTTCAAAATTCAATAAATTGTCACATATGTGACAAATTTCTCGGTAAAGATCGCGTAAGAGATCATTGCCATATAAGTGGTAAATATCGAGGTGCAGCTCACAATATTTGCAACTTAAAGTACCAAATTCCGAAGTTCATACCCATATATTTTCATAATTATTCATCTTAAGATTCGCACCTCTTTGTTAAAGAATTAGGTAAAAAGTCTGACAACATAAAAGTCCTACCACTGAAAAAAACTGTACATTTCACTATCTACATTTACAAAAATTACTGACAATTGCAATCTTGAACTCCGATTTTTAGATACTATTCGTTTTATGGCTGATAGCTTAGAATCCTTAACAAATAACCTTACGGACAATGACTTTCATACGGTTAGGGCACACTTTAACAGAACGACAGAATTTGACCTTGTACGAAGTAAGGGTGTTTTCCCTTATGAATATCTTTATTCGTTTGAAAAATTGGATGATGGTCAGCTTCCATCAAGAGAAGATTTTTTTAACAAATTAAATAACAAGGAATGCTCAAATGCATACCTTTAATTGCAAAACCCTGCGAGATTATATGGAATTATATCACAAAACAGATCTGCTTTTGTTAGCAGATATATTCGAAAATTTTCGAAAAGTTTGTAAGGGAATTTATAATCTAGATCCGTGTCAGTACTATACTGCTCCAGGACTATCATGGGATGCCATGTTAAAACACACACAAATAAAATTAGAGTTGTTAACAGACATTGACATGTATAATTTCTTTAAAAAGGGAATACGCGGTGGAATGGTACAGTGCAGTAAACGATATTCCAAAGCAAATAATAAATATTTAGATGATTTTGATGAAGACAAGCCTTCAGAATTTCTAATATATTTAGACGCAAATAACCTTTACGGTTGGGCGATGCCTGAGTATCTACCTTATGGTGGATTCCGATGGCTGACAAGTGATGAGATGAATCTGGATGCGAAAATCATAGATAATAACTCACAAGATGGTTATGTATATGATGTCACTTTGGAATATCCTTCACATCTGCATAACTCTCACAATGACCTTCCCTTCTGTGTGGAAAACAAGAAAACTTTAGAATCAAACCATAAGAAATTAATTGCGGATTTTTTGGCAAATAACTCTTATGTAATACATTACAGAGTTCTTGAGCAATGTTTGGAATATGGTTTGATTCTAAAGAAAACGCATCGTATTCTAGCATTTAAACAATCTCCATGGTTAAAAGGTTATATTGACTTAAATACCAAACACAGAGCCACTGCGAAAAATGCTTTTGAGAAAAATTTTTTCAAATTACTCAATAATGCTGTGTATGGTAAAACAATGGAGAATGTGGACAAGAGGAGAGATGTGAAAATTGTAACCAACTGGAACAGAACAAACTGTAACCATTTGGGGGCTCAAGATTGGATATCTAAATCCAATTTTCATAGTTTATCTATATTTTCTGAAGATATGATAGCTATAGAAATGAATAGAGTCAAAACATATTACAACAAGCCCATATACTTGGGATTTTGCGTCTTGGAGCTTTCTAAATGGAAAATGTATAATTTCCATTATGGATTTATGCAGCCCAAGTTTAAAGCAAATTTATCTTTAAATTACATGGACGCCGACTTATTTATATATACAATAAAAACTGACGACTTTTATGCCAACATAAAATCTGACATAGAACAAGAATTTGACACTTCCGTTTACCAAAAAGATAACGTGTATGGTATTCCTCTATTAAACTAAAAGGTGCTGGGTATGATGAAGGATGTGAATTGTGGGAAAGTGATGAAAGAATTTGTTGGACTTCGGTCTAAAATGTATTCTTTTAGCGTGCAATATGAAAATGATGTTAAAAATCGAAGGGTGTTAAGAAATGTGTTCTTGATAAATATAATTTAAATGCGTATAGAAATTGTTAGTAGTATAGAAATGTATATGCCCGGGCCATTAAAATTGTCAAATTTGGGTAATTAAAATCGAAATTTTGTAATTTATGGGCTAAAGTTTACATTTTATGTTAATTACTGTCAATGGTATGAAGTGACGGGGGTAATGGATGGTTTGTACATAGATATACTTTGATGTCGGTGCGTCGATGTGTTTTTGTTTTTAATTTTATGGTTTGATATCCGCCCGTCTATGTGCATAGTTATTTATGTAGGCACGCAGGTGCGCTTGTTTGTACGTAGTATGTTTTTTCGTTTGTTAAGCGGTTGCAGTAGCTGTATGATTTTAGAGTGTGTGTGCGTGTGTGGATAGAGAAAATGTTGCTTTAGTTTTTTTGTATTATTCTTTTGTTTGTACGTAGTATGGTTTTTCGTTTGTTAAACGGTTGCAGAAGGGTATTTGAGAAAGAAATTATGTATGCTTGTGAGGGAATCTAATAATGTTTTTGTTGTTGGTTTTATTTAGTTTGATTTTTCTATTTCCTATGTTTAAAGAGTTTGAAGAGATGAATAAAATATGTAATTTATGAGCAATGAACTTATTTGAAGGTTGGACAAATTGAAGTGTAACATATTTAGGATTGTCAAAGGGAATTAGAGATGCGTGATCATGGGAGCTAAAGTTATGCTCGTGCGTGTGTATGAAGTTTGTGATATTGAGGATTGTCAAAGATTGGTTGTTATTTTCACTGCTTGCTGACATTTGTCTCTGTCTCTGTCTATTGACTCTTAAAGACTTGATCGTAATTCGTATAAATTGAGAAGTTTTCTAATCTAGCAGCAAGTACAGCATTATATCTACAAAGAGTCGTGTCAAATCCTATATAATTTCGCTTTGATTAGTGTGAAACGTGCTATAGTAAACGATCAAAGTGACTTTTGAATAAAAAATAATAAATATAATAATATTAAAAATATATATTATATAAATTAAATAAAATGAATACTTTGGTATATACATGTTATATATGTAACAAGGTATATAAATACCAAAAGTGCTTTTTAGACCATATCCAAAATCATGGTGTGGAGAACCGAGTGGTCATAAGTCGAGACTCAAATCAAGAACTGAATAATCATCAACATACAGCCTTCACTTATCCTCAACAACAGCAATATGCTCAACAATATCAGTATCCTTATCAACAATATCCTCATCAAGAACAGCATCAATATCCTTATCAACAATATCCTCATCGAGAACAGCATCAATATCCTTATCAGCAATATCCTCATCAAGAACAACAACTACAATGTCTTCACCAACAACATCAATATCGTCATCAACAATATACCCATCAGCAATATCCTCATCAACAATATGCTCATCAGCAATATCCTCATCAAGACCAACAACAACCACAACTACAAATGTATTGGCAGCAAACTGCTACTCCCATGGAATGGTACCCAAATTTGCAGGAACCTCCTACTCCAATACATTGGTATTCAAATACTGACCAACACCAAACACTACAACATCACCCTCAACAACAACAACAACAACAACAGCAGCAGCAGCAAGGTTCAAATGATTTTGGAAGTAGATCAACAAATAATAATATCAACATTGATAGAGAATATTATGAAATTAGGAAAGCATTTAAAAACAATATTATTTGTTATGGAATACAAAATAAAAAGAATCATTTTCTCTTTGAAGATTTCATTGTCGAAAATGAATCGACTTTTATAGAGAGGCTTGAATACCATTTGAAGCAACATACTATATTAAAATTTAATATAGGTATAGTTGCAGAATATCTAAAAATTGTTGGTGAAGAGTTAGAAATAATTACAATAGTACATACAGCAAAAATGAGCTTGTTGACTAGAGCAGATGACGTGAGAGAATTGTTCTGTAAGCAGGTCACAGAAATTCAAAAAAAAAGGTCTGAGTTCCAGGAGAGAGATTCCGGATGGACTCTTGTTCGCATAGTTTGAGCTGAACTAAATATTCATAAATCTTCTTTAGTAAAAGGAGCTCTTTGGATTAGCACACCGGAGAAGCTTGCTAGTCGTGGTGCTTGCATTAACATTCAAAACAGTGATAATTACTGTTTTAAGTGGGCCTTGATTGCGGCAATGAGTACCTCGGCTATCGATGGTCCGACTCGATGCTCTTCATATAATATTGAAGATATTAGTGCGGATATAATTTCGCTTAGAGATGGAACAATAGTTGATTTTTCAAATTTAAGATTTCCGATGTCAATAAAAAATATTAAGGAAGTTGAGGGGCGGAATGATGTTAGTGTGAATGTGTTTGGATATGACGACGAGAGTGATGAACTAATTGGACCATTTTACACAACACAAATTGAGAAGACAAAGCATGTTAACTTATTGCTATTGGAAAACATGGATGGGCATCACTATATCTTTATAAAAAGATATTTCAAAGTAAGTAATACATATATTGGAAATTATTTCAAATTAAATAATAAAATACGGGTGTTTGATGTCTTACAGACTACTAAAAAGGCAAACAGCGACACATTGTGAACGACTTTTGTTTTGCAACAGCTGTCTCCAATACACTCATCATAAAAATATTATGGAGAAACATAAAATGGAGTGTGGTAAAATAGTTACTACAATGAAAAAAGCAGGGACTCCATACTGCGGTTTAAGAGCCACCATAGAAAAATAGATGTCCCTTTTGTTATATACGCCGATTTTGAGTGTGTTTTGCAACATATAGACTTTAATGTAAGTACGAAAACTAAATTAAATCAGAGACATTTACCCTGCGCATTCAGCTATTTCATTAAGTGTAAGCATGACAATACATTGGATAAGCTAAGAATTTATACGGGTAAAGATGCTTCTGAAAAATTTGTTACATTTTTGGATCGAGATTGTCAAGATATATATAACAATTATCTCACAAAAACAATTGAAATGGAGAACTTGACAGATGAAGAAAATGTAACATTTTACAGTGCGATAACTTGTCACATATGTGGACAATACTTAAACAATGATCGTGTGAGAGATCATTGTCATATAAGCGGTAAATATCGAGGTGCAGCGCATAACAGATGCAACCTAAATTATCAAGTACCCAAGTTTATTCCAATTTATTTTCATAACTATTCATCGTATGATTCTCATCTTTTTGTGAAAGAATTAAGTAAAGTTGCGACAAATATAAAAGTCCTTCCGATAAATAAAGAATTATATATATCTCTATCTCAGTTTATTAATATGAGTGATGGTACAGATCTTGAACTTAGGTTTCTTGATACAATGCGTTTTATGGCCGATAGCTTGGAATCGTTGGCAAATAATCTTAACGTCAACGATTTTCATACTATTAGAGCACAATTTCAAACAAGCCAAGAATTTAATCTCATAAGGAGAAAGGGAATTTTTCCCTATGATTATCTTGATTCTTTTGAAAAACTTAATGAAACGCAACTTCCACCTAGAAAAGATTTCTTTAATAAACTAAATAACAAAGAATGTTCTATTGAAGACTATGCGCATGCGTGTGAAGTTTGGACAGTTTTTAACTGTAAAACTTTGAAAGATTATATGGAATTGTATTTGAAAACAGATGTGCTTCTCCTAACGGATATTTTTGAAATTTTTAGAAATGTCTGTATAAATAGTTATAGCTTGGATCCCTGTCAATACTATACTGCTCCAGGGCTATCTTGGGATGCTATGCTTAAGCATACAAACATTGAATTAGAGCTAATAACCGATATTGACATGTACAATTTCTTTAAAAGAGGGATACGAGGTGGAATTGTCCAATGTAGTAAAAGATACTCCAAGGCAAATAATAAGTATTTAGACACTTTTGATAAAAATAAACCTTTCAAATTTCTTACGTATTTAGATGCAAACAATCTTTACGGTTGGGCCATGTCTGAACATCTTCCTTATGGATGATTCAGATGGTTAGAAAGCGAAGAACTAAATATTATTAATCCTCAGTTAATAGATGATAATTCAAATGATGGTTATGTATATGAGGTCGACTTAGAATACCCTTCTTATATACATAATATGCATAACGATCTTCCTTTCTGCGCTGAAAACAAGGAAATTGGAACATCAAAATATAAAAAACTAATAACTGATATTTCGCCAAAACGTTCTTATATCATTCATTACAGAGTACTTAAACAATGTCTAGAAAATGGTTTGATTTTGAAAACAATACATAGAGTTCTAACTTTTAAGCAGTCTCCATGGTTGAAAGATTATATAAACCTTAATACTAAATACAGAGCCGAAGCTAGAAATAAGTTTGAACATTTTTTTTCAAATTGCTCAACAACGCAGTATATGGGAAAACCATGGAGAATGTGGATAAAAGGAAAGATGTGAGGATTGTTACCAGTTGGACTACATTAAACCGAAACCGTTTGGGTGCTCAAAATTGGATATCTAAATCAAATTTTCATAGCTTAGCAATATTTTCAGAAGATATGGTAGCGATTCAAATGAATCGAGTTAAGACATGTTATAATAAGCCCATATATTTAGGATTTTGTGTGCTGGAACTTTTTAAATGGAAGATGTATAATTTTCATTATATTTACATGCAACCTAAGTTCAAGTCAAAATTGAAATTAAATTACATGGACACAGACTCATTCATATTCACGATACAAACTGAAGACTTACGCAGACATTAAAAATGATATAGAACATGACTTTGACACTTCTGACTATCCAGAAACAAATGATTACGGGATTCCTCTTGTGAACAAAAAAGTTCTGGGTATGATGAAAGATGAGAATTGTGGGAAGATTATGGAAGAATTCGTGGGACTATGGTCTAACATGTACTCCTTTAGTGTACAAAATGGAAATGAAATTAAAAAATCGAAAGGAGTAAAAAAATGTGTTTTAGATAAGTATAGCCTAAGTTCTTATAGAGATTGTTTATTTAACAGATCAAATGATTATGATAATATGCTAACTTTTAAGTCTAAGTTGCATGAATTATATACTATGCAAATACATAAAGTAATATTAAGTTATCAAGATGACAAGAGAAAAGTCAAAAGTGATGGTATAAACACATATGCATGGCATCATATTGAAATTGATGAAACAAATCCAGATTATGAACTTGATATGTTACTTTTAGAAATAGAAAAACTTCAAGAAGATGAGCAAAATATGTATACAAATTAATGTTTGTGTAATTTATTTCTACAATTATAATTATTTAGTTTTAAGCCAAAATTTTTGTGTCTATTGTAAATTATTTTTATTTAAGAAATATTGTCTAGTTATTAAGATAACAAAAAGAAAAAAATATAACATTTCCTATGTTATGTTTCTCTACATAATTTGTATTCCAAAATTGTATGTATTATTTGCAAGATTAGTCTTTAAATAAAACACAGTAATATGAAAATAAAAAAAGCATTAAAAACAAATATTTTAGTGTACAGTTTTTTTTTAAATTTATTATCCATCCTTAAATATAATTTATGAATTTTCACATCTGTTAGAATCTTGTGTTGCATTTTTTCTCCAATCTCATAACAAAGTCGTGTTAATTCAATCTTTACATCCCTTTCGTGTATTCCTAGTATTTGATTGATTTGAAGTTTTGTTTTGTTTAAAGCGGAGCAGGTTGGTATATAATATTCATGATAGAAATGAAGGAATTGTTTTCTCAGAATGTTGTTCCAACATAAAATTGATGAAAAAAATACTCGAATTTGAGTTAGTGATCTTCAAGTGTCAGAATCGATTTTTATTTTAAAGTTTCCTTGTATGATAACTAAAAAACAAACACATCTTTTATATTGAAACTTATACTCAACATCTCTCTCACTTTTATTATCAATTATATTTATATAATCTAAAAAATCCCCACGATTAAGCATATCATTAATATACTCCTTATAGCACATGAGATGTAACCACTCTTCTCGATCCAGCCCAATGTACTGCTTATTTTTATAATTCAACCATATCATTGGCTTAAAACCAAAAGCTGTAGAAAATCCACATGAAGTCTTAAATTTCCAATTGAGCAAGTATTCAAACTCAAAAACCAAATCATATATTTGTGGTTTTCGTTCTTGATTGTTGTGAAATATATTCTTTAAAGTACGTTTATCCATCCTCAATGAAAATAAGATTTAAACTAATAGCTTTTTCGGTCTATTAATCTCTATATATACAGAAATATGTATATTAAAATAAATAAGAAATCAAAAGCATACACACACATACATATATATTTTATATTTATTCATTGATATTTTGACATAAATTTGTATAAGTATCTATAATTTTAAAAATTATTTTTTTCCTTATGTGAAACATTGTACACCGACATGTGTCTGGTCCTTCCTCACATCCTTCACTATATCAGGGGCAGCTGGCAAAATGTCCACTATCAGAGTCCTCCTGCTCTATAATTCCATAGTCCTCATTTTCAGTGAGCATGGATACGAAAAAATTTATGACTTCTTTATGCTCATAGAGCAATAAGTCCTCAAAGGAATTAAGAAATTCAAAAAACCGTTCACGTACTTGGCTCATTTTTTTAAATAATACTTTTTTCTTGAATGCTATTTTTATACTAGTACTCTTGAAAGGTTTACATTCTTATTTATAGTAAAATATTCTTGTGAAATTAAAATTTTACAAAAAAAAAAAATTAAATAATTTGTTTCAGTTACACTTTAGAATATCAATATAACGATCTTTATTTTGAAATTTTTTGTTTCAATTACGCTTAAGAACGTCAATATAACTACTATCTCTTTCACTACAATTCTATAAGTAACAAAAAAATATTTTACATCAAAAAATAATTACAATATGAAAAAAAGATATAGCTACGATACTGATCTTTCTTTTAAGAATTTTTTTATTTTTTTAAAGATTGGTAGAAATATTTCATACGTCAGTTTACGAAAGCAGATTGAGCTATCTCTCAAAGAAGAAAAAATATACATATTTAAAAATTAAATTTAATTAATTATTATTCTGATAATGAGTCCTCCAGAAGATTTGATCACAAAGTTTAACACTTTAAATAAAAAAAAATAATAATAATACATATAATAGAGCTCAAGGACTCAACTAAGTATGCAGTTAAAAACGCTAAGCGGGTGACTACTAAATACGGCACCACAATTCAAATTGAACTGGAAAACAACATAATGTTTTTACCAAATCGGTACAACACGCTATCGGATGATGATGTAATAGAATTGGCATCCGGGATATATTGTATATGTAAGCAAGGAGACAGTGGCTTAAAATTGGATACTGCTGCTGAAATAAATATCTTTTTAACAGATGCTCAATACCCACAGTGGGAATAATATGTATTTTATAAACTTTTTTTTTATTAATAAAACAAAGAAATTTTAAAATTGTCTGTGTGTGTGTTATTTATTTATTTATTCTTTTCACTCATTTTGTAAAGAAATTGAAGACATAAATGCCCACATTTAAATTAATCGTAATCCTGATATTGATTGTAATTATATTTTATATTTTCACCTAGATATTTAACTAATTCTAATGGAGGTTGTAAATTTCCAAAACTGTCGAAATATTCCTTTTGTTCATTGTTTTTATAATATGCTACCCAATGGGTTCCAGATCCTCTTGATAAATCCAAATTAATGATTCCGCCTTCTCTTCTTCTCGATCGTTTTGGTAGTGTATCCAACATGAAAACTCCTCTAAAGTATGGAATGTTTTTTGAAAAGTTTCTCAAATCAACATCAGATAGAGGTTTATTGGGTAGCTTTACGAAAAATTTGTTTTTTGTTTTTCTTGACAAACCAAGCCATATCCTTTCTTATATGGTTTAAGGTAAAAACCTTTCCCCATTGCTACTGCTTCCATTGTTTTATTATGCCTAGTTGCTTCAAGTTGTTGTTTCGCATTCTTGGCAACATTTATTGCTTTTGTTATAGCTGCTCCGCCACAGTTAATGTCTTCAAGTTTTTCCTTCTTCAGTATTTTTGTTGCATTTTTTTTTGGAATAAACAATGTCGTGATTTTTACATGCAGCGTCTAATAAATTTATTCCTTTGTCACCGCGATCTAAACGTTTTTGTAACTTTGTTCCGGGCCCACAAAACGGATATCCAGGAAGGTGTAGTTCAACAGGCAGAGAGTTTATTACTCTATTCACTAAACCTTTTCCAACCACTGGTTTTTTATAACTAATAATTTTGTTATAATGTATAAGCATCTTATTTTATTTTTCTTCTATAATAAAAGTAACATTTATGAAATGCAATTAGTTATAAGAATGCAATTAGTAAAACAACATAAAAATATTGTGATTCGCAATATTGATGATTCAACGAACATCAGATCTAAAATAAAACATAGCTCTCTCTTACCAAATTCTATTCGTGCTCTAATAGTTGGACCATCAAACTGTGGAAAGACTAATGTTATGATTAGCTTGCTAGAAAGTCCTAATGGACTCAAGTTTGAAAACATCTATTTATACTCAAAATCCCTTTATCAACCAAAATATGAATATTTAAAGCGATTAATTTCACCAATTAAAGGGATGGGATATTACACATTTACAGATAATGAAAAAGTTATTCCTCCTGACGAACCGAAAACTAATTCTATTATGATCTTTGATGATGTTGCGTGCGAGAAGCATGTTTTTGCATGGGACGACATAAGGATGTTGATTCATTCTACTTGTGCCAAACTTATACGAGAATTCCCAAGCACTTAATAAGAGACAATGCAAATGTGATTATAATTTTTAAACAAGATGAGACAAACATGAAGCACGTTTATAGTGATCATGTTGCCAGCGACATGAGTTATGAAAAGTTTCAAGAAATTTGTCGAGAGTGTTGGAAGGACAAATATGGATTTTTGATGATAAGCAAAGATAATGACTTAAACAATGGTCGCTATAGAAAGCAATTCGACTATTTTATAACGATATAAATTACTCTACATAAAAGTAAAACATTAGTACTTATGTTGGCCTTGCACATAGTACATCTTCTTATTTCCTAAAGTATTTACCCTACCTGATCTGAAAGCTGATCTGTTACCTGATCTAATAGCTGATACCTGATCTAATAGCTGATACATGATCTAATAGCTGATTCCTGATCTGATGCCCCCATACCTGATCTGATAGCTAATCTTATACCTGATTTAATAGCTGATGTTATATCTGACCTGATACCCGATACCTGATCTGATAGCTGATCTTATACCTGATAGCTGATCTGATACCTGATCTGATAGCTGATCTGATAGCTGATCTGATAAGTGATACCCGATCTGATAGCTGAAATGGATGAAAAAGTTTTAAAAGAGCTAATAAAGATAAGAAATATTTTAAAGAAAAAATTTCGTAGTATAAAAGTTGATGAAGCAGATACACATGAGCAATTCAAAGATACATTTAAACCAATAACAGAACCATTAACAGAATTTGTGAACAGTTCTAAAAATAATAAAAGAAATATTAAAGCAGAAAGAGATGAATTTAAAACGAAAGTTTATAAAAATTCAAATTTTCCATTCAACGAACAATCAGTTAAGTTAGAGACAAGTAAACCAAAGAAACTTGCTGAAGAAACGTTATGCAATAAAAATATCTCACGTAGTAATCGAAACTCAAATAAAGTTGATAATGTTGATACTAATGATGACAACGATGATTTTTACTCTCAATCGGAAACTAGATAATTCAGATAATAATAAAAGTTATACTGACCTAGTACTCTTGGAAAGCAGAAACGAATTAGATACTCTATACGGCCCACATAAAGATTTTAATAATGAATGGAAGTTTGGCAATAGTAAAAGTTACTGAAGATAAAATAATGATTGGAAATCAAATATGGGCTTTTACACCAGGTTTATTTTCTTTACTGTTTCACAAAACACCAAAATATTATGATAAACATGAATTAGATATATATAAGAAAATTTTAGTAAGCACAAATGCATACAAAAGAGAACATAGACCTGATGGACAAATCAAAGGAACGAGAGCTTATAAATATAAGCATATTATCAGTAAATTGTTTAAGAAAGAAATAGAAAAGAACCCATCAACTTCATCATCACTACATGCAATAAAAAGTCCTTACAAGGGTGAGGGTTTGATGAAACTAAACACATACAAACCTAACTATATATATTGGGATGATCCTTATGAGTTAGTAGATCGCCTTAGACAAGCTGCAGGTCATACTAATCACAATAACGAAATAGTCTCAATTATCGAAGAATTATATGAAGCAAAAATTATAGAATAATATTTATCTACATAAATCATGTCCATCGATAAGTTTGGACACTATCTTTATGATACAAGTGGTACAGTTTTTGTGAAAAATGTTCCTAAGCTGCTGGGCTTCGTTATGAATACAACTAATAACATTGACGTTCAAAACAAAAGAATCAAAAATGTGGCAAAAGCTTTGGAGGAAAACGACGTTGTTAATAAAATGTTTCTGCAAAGTCAAATTGAAGAGGTACGAGATGAAATCAACATAAGTTTAACTCAGAAACTCAATGAAATTCAGGAAACAATTTCAAGTTTGAAATTATTCTTTGAAAAAGAAATTAGAAATATAAATGAGTTAATTTATGGGTATATAAGAAATATGATGGTCGACAGTACTTAAATGAACTCACACTGAACTCAACTTATCCCGTCAAATTCTAAATACGTTAAATAATGACTTCAAAAAGAAATTTAATAAATGAACTACATAAGCAAGCACGAAAACATTTTCCACGTCGAAGAGTTGTTATGAAAGGAATAGATGATCTTTGGCAAACTAATTTAGTTGAAATGGGGAATTATTCTACAGACAATAGAGATTATCGATTTTTGCTGACTGTAATTGATACATTTTCAAAATTTGCTTGGGCAGTACCCTTGAAAACAAAAAAGACTGCATTGGAAACAAGCCAGGCTATGCAGAATATTTTTCAACTGGGACGAATACCAAAAAACTTGCAAACAGACGACGGTAAAGAGTTTTTCAATAAACACTTTGGAAAATTGATGAATAAATACAAGATTAATCACTACTCAACATATAGCAGAATGAAAGCATCAATAGTAGAACGATTTAACAGAACATTAAAAGGAATGATGTGGAAAGAGTTTAGCTTTAATGGGTCTTATAACTGGCTCGACATTTACAAAGACTTGATTAATACATATAATAACAAAATTCATCGTACCATCAAAATGGCACCGATTCAAGTTAACTATAAAAATGAGAAAAAATTATTAAACACGGTATATAACCGCTTAAAACTATTCAAATTATCAAAGTTCAATGTGGGAGATCATGTGCGCATAAGTAAATATAAACATGTTTTTGAAAAAGGATATACACCAAATTGGACCGCAGAAATTTTTACGATTAAAAGAGTTCAAAATACACATCCAGCTACATACATATTAGAAGACCCTATTAAAGGTGGATTCTATGGTGAAGAACTTTCAAAAACCAGGTATCCAAATACATATCTAGTTGAAAAAGTTATTAAAACTAAAGGCGAGAAGGGATATGTTAAATGGTTAGGATTTAGCAATCAACATAATTCTTGGATCAATAAAAATGAAATATTGTAGTTAAGTGTATATATAAGTCTATATTTGTATCTAATATATTAAATAAAATGTAATTATTTATATATATATATATATATATATATATATATATATATATATATATATATATATATATATATATATATATATATATATATATAAACTCCTTTTTTATACAAAGTGTTGTGTTTAATTTCACTTATTTGTAATCAGACAAGCATAATGTCAATAACACTTAGTCTTAGCTCAAACTCATCTGAGTTATCTGCTAATTACTTTCCTCCTATTCGTTTGGATGGTGAATATGAATGTGCTCTAACTGATTTTCATTCATATAATAGCATTCCCAATGTAGATGATTATAACAATATATTTCATATTGGTGAACATGTAATTAAAATACCAGTAGGATCTTATGAATTGAGTGATATAGTTGATTATATTAAACATCACTGTAAGCAGTATTGTCCGCAAAATAAAATTGATATAGAAGCTAATAACAATACAATGCAAGTTAGAGTTAATAGCTCTAAGGACCCCATATACTTTAACAAGGATAACACAATTGGAAAACACTTTGGATTCAATAAGAAATTTCTAGCTCCTAACAAAGACCATTACTCAGATCTACCAGTAAATATTTTCATCGTGAATATCTTGCGTGTTGACTGTAGTATAGTCGTTAACACATATACGAATAACTTGCAAGCACACACATTATATGAATTTGCGATCAATGTCCGTCCCCCAGGGTATAAAATTTTTGAAATTCCTCGAAATCTTATCTATTTGCCAGTTAACTGCCGAGAGATAAGTTCTCTTACTCTACGCATAGTTGATCAGAATGGTGATTTAATTAATTTTCGAGGAGAGGAAATTGCAACACGAATACATTTGAGATCTAGCAAATAATGATAATATACAACGTAAAGCAATCTAAGGACAAAATTGGATACACTCATAAAACACTATTGCAAACCAAAGCACAATTAAAGAGATCATTACACAAAAAACATTTGACGCAAGAAAATAAAAAATTTTTGAAGACTCTCAATTTAAAGTTGACAAAGAAATGAGTTACATACTAGATGTTCTAGAAAAACCTCAATCAGACGAGAGTATAATTAAAAAGGACTATCACACATATACACCATACCTACAATCCTTCAACAATAATGATGAGATTCGAATTTCAATACAAAATCAAGACTTATATGTGCTACCCAGCGAAAGTTACATATATGTTGAGGGAAGTATTGTAGATGATAATAACAGCAAAATATCTTCGTTTTTAAGTCTAAAATTAAAAAATAACTTTGTGGCACATCTCTTTGACGAAATTCTATACGAACTTAATGGCATAGAAATTGATCATACAAGACATTTAGCGATTACAAGCAGCCTAAAAAACTTTGTTTCTTTATCACCAACGGAAAGTGTTGGCTTGTACAATGCTGGATGGAACAAACTCGATGATTTGGTTATGTCAAATGGACATTTTAATTTCTATGTACCACTGAAACTATTTTTAGGTTTTGCTGAAGACTATAATAAAATTATACTCAGCGGCAAATATGACTTGGTTCTCCTACGTAGTAAGAACGATGAAAAACTCGTATACTCAACTGTTGCTACTGACAAACCAAAAATTAGTATCTCAAACATCTCATGGAGAATTCCGCATGTACAATTATCCGATCTGAGCAAATTGAATATGACTAAAATTATTAACAGTGGTGCTTCTATACCGGTGGCATTTCGCAGTTGGGATTGTCACATTAATCCTCAACTAAATACAGGAACTAGCTATATATGGAATGTTAAATTAGCTGCAAATAGAGAACGGCCCCGTTTTGTATTGATTGCTTTTCAACAAGAAAATAAATTTGTTCACTGTAATCTAAACAATTTAAAAGTGCATTTAAATTCCGAATCGTACCCATATGATGATTTAAATATAAAATTTAAAAATGTTCGGTATGCCATCGTATATGATATGTATCTACGGTTTCAACAAAACTATTACATGAGGGAATCACAACCGCTTCTGACTGCTCAAGAATTTAAAAATAGTGTGCCGATAGTGGTAGTAGATGTCAGTCACCAAAACGAAGCCCTCTCTAACAGTCCTGTTGATATAAAAATTGAAATTGAAACGGACTCCAACATTCCTACCGATACATCTGATTTTTGCATTCTCATCCACGATCGCATAATAGAACACATACCCTTAAAAGGTCAAGTTCGTAAGATAATGTAAATAAAAAAATAAGATGATTGGGGTTAAAGTTTTCATCGATATACAAGGATCTAAATGCAATTCAAACATCTCCATTGCAAAAGAAATATCAATGGTATTTAACAATAAGGAGCACATAAATTTTATTATTAAACCACCGTTTAACTTCAAAAGATTATCAATAGCAAAACAAAGAGAAGCGAATTGGCTAACAAGAAACTTTCATCATCTGAATTGGAACGACGGATCAATATCATTTAAGAGTGTTGTTAAATTTTTAAAATCCAATTTAAAGTATTCTTCAATCTATGTTAAGGGTGTGGAAAAGAAGAAATGGTTTGAGAAACTACTTCAACTTAGAGTTTTCAACATCGAGGATATTGGCTGCATCAACTTTAAGCAAATACAACTTAAATATCCGGAACATTTTTACTGCAGCTATCACAATTATGGAGTTTGTGCCTTAAGAATTTTTTTTTCGGTTATATGTATTTATTTATAGTATCTTCAATAAAATTGAACTAACAATAAGTAATCAAATCTTAATTCTAAAATTTTAATTTTTAAGTCCAGCCAGTGCCAGACAAAAATATTTGTTTCAGCGGTTGGTTGTTTGGTTATTTACGTCTTTCGTGTTCGGCTGAGAGCAAGAGTGTCCCTCCTTCTCAGCCGAGTGTGGCCTCTAAAGTTAATGATGTTTCGGGCTAGTGGATTTGGGTGCAACTCAAGTCTTTTTATGTAGCTTGTCACGTGTTTAGAAAACACTGTCTTAACCGGCGGCACATCTAGGTCTTTATGAATTCGCTTGTTTCTGACATACCATGGGGCTGCTGTAATCGTACGGAGTATTTTATTTTGTTGCCTTTGAATTTTTTCTACATTTGATTCCGTAGGACCATATTGGTTTTAGAATGGAGTTGTATAGAAGAAGTTTACAATCTAGGCTTAGAGTAGAGTTCCTTCCAATGAGCCAATTCATTTGAGCTGCTTTTAGTTTCATTTGGGTCACCTTTGCATTTATGTGTGACTTCCATGTTAGACGACGATCAAGATGAACACCGAGATATTTTACTTCAGTGTGTTGAGGTATAGTTTGGTTATTTATTTGTATAGGTGGACAGGTTTCTTTGCACAATGTAAAAGTAATGTGTAGACATTTTTGGTCGTTAATTTTTATCCGCCATTGTTTTAGCCATTGTTCCAACTGGGGTATATAATCTAGCAAATTGCGGGTGGCTTCTTGATGGCTTTTGTGAACACTTAGAAAAGCTGTATCATCAGCGAATGTTGATATGTGTATGTTACTGCTTACCGGCAAGTCAGAGGCATATATCAGATATAATACAGGACCGAGGATGCTGCCTTGAGGAACTCCGGCTTCAATGGGTTGCGGAGGGCTTTGAAAATTACCTTCTTTAACAACAAATTTTCGCTCAGTTAAGTAGCTTTCTAAAAGTTTAAGGATGTTTTCGGGTAGGTTTTGCTTTAGTTTCTGTATTAAACCTGCGTGCCATACTTTATCAAATGCTTGAGAAACATCGATGAAGAGCGCAGAACAATATTTCTTTTCTTCGAAGGTTTTTCTAACCATGTTCACGAGTCTATGTGTTTGTTCAATCGTACTATGTTGTCTCCTAAAACCGAATTGGTGGTCTGGAATGCATCCAGTACGATTCAGTATGGGTGTTAGCTTACTCATAAGTAGCTTTTCAAATAGTTTTGACATGTTAGACAACAGGCTTATAGGACTCCACCTTCGTATGATCTTTGCCTGGTTTAGGTATCATGATAATCAGCGAAACCTTCCATTCTGCGGGATAGCATTTGAGGCGCAAAATACTGTTAAAAATAAATAGAATTAACCGTTTTGCAGTATAGGGTAGCTCTAAGAGCATTTTATTGCTTATTTTATCAGCGCCTGGGGCTTTTTTCGAGTTTAAGCCGGCAATATAGTGTTCAATCTCACGAATGTTGAACCTCAAAGTAACATCTGGTATAGTGAGGACTGGTGGCAGCTCAACTATTGTATCAGACGTATTTGGAGTAAATACTTTCTGCAAGTGGTTTACAAACAGAGTACCTTTTTCAGCGTCAGTTCTTGCCCAGTCTCCATTCGAAGCTCGCAATGGAGGCTTATATATCACTTGTCTTTTGAGGCCTCGGGCTGCTCTCCATAGCGAATAGTCTGTTTGAGGTGTTGCGTCGAGCCCATTTAGAAAGTTTTGAAGAGAAGCGTTTTTTTGATGTTCTAGTAGAGTTTTCAGCTGTTTAGTACATTCCTTCAGCCTAGATTTTAGCTGAGGGGATCTGTAGCGTTGCCATTCTCTACGAACTCTTCTTTTTTCGGATAAAAGCTGTTCTACATCTGCTGAAAAAATTTTATTATATCTCACCTGACGATTTGTAGTAGTAGCATTTAGAGCAGCTTGCTTAAGGTTTGCCTCAAACATTCTAATAGAGTCATCTATGTCAGCAGACGTTTTTAATGGAATATTTTCTGGGGAATGAGCACTCAAATATTTTTTGTATTTCAACCAATTTATACGTGTGGTTGTCATCGTTAAATCACAAGTGGGTGAATATGTTGTATGTGATTATATATAGTGACAATAGTTGGTGAGTGATCTGAAGACAAATCTAAAGATGCTTCAACTTGGATCATTTCGCTGGGCACACCCTTTACTACTCCAAAATCAATAACATCAGGTATTTTTCGGCGATCTGTTGGCCAGTAAGTTGGCTGCCCACTTGATATAACATTTAACCGCATTTTTGAAATTGTGTCAAACAAAACGCGACCCTTTGGCGTGATGAGGCGAGATCCCCAGAACGTGTGCTTAGCGTTGTAATCACCGGCGGCCAAAAAGCGTGGGCCTAGTGAATTAAAAAATCTACTATACTGATTTTCTGTAATAGAGTAACTGGGAGGAGAGTAAATTGATGAAATCACCAGGTTTTGATGAAAAGCTTCAATGCAGATGTTAGTTGCTTGAAGATAGTCTTCACAATGATCACTCATTAAGTAGTGTTTTAATCGCGATTTTATTAGTATACCCGAGCCACCAAAAGCTCTACCTTGGGGGTCCTTTGTGTCGTAGAGAGTATATCCGTTGATTTTAAAAAAACTTCTAGCAGTCAAGTGCGTCTCAGAGATAAGCATAACATCAATTTGTTTATCCATCATGAAGTATTCTAGTTCGTTTTTATGTTGGCGGATGCCGTTTGCGTTCCAGAAACAGATTTTTAAGTTCATGGTTTGTTTAATGCAGCCTGCAATAATGTAGACTGCATTTTCAATACTTCCTGCATCATGCAGGTCATGTTGGTTGTAAAAAAATTTACGGTTTGTATTAAATTTTCTATTTGTATTAGATTTTCTATTTCACTGTTTTCATTAGCAAGAGGCCGTTTTTGAGCTGTGTGAGCTGGTTAGACTTCAAAGCATTAGCGTACGAGAACTGGCTGTTTGGTATGTTTTGCGCTATGGGCTGGTTATCCTTAAAAATTTTGGCGTATGAAGGCCGGCTGGTAGCTGGTTGGCGCAACTGGGGATAGTTTGTATTGTCGAAAGTATTAGGTTGAGCATAGGTGTGATTACGTCTGTTAGACAAAGACTGCTTAACATGTACATAGACAGGGCAGCCCCTGTAGTTTGCAGTGTGATTTTGATGGCAATTGCTAAACTTTTTCATTTTGGAATCATCTTTTTGCTTATCACAATTGGCAGTGCTGTGTAGTTCACCACAGACGACACAAACGGTGCGCAACTTGCAATATGTTTTGGTGTGGCCATATTCTTGGCAATTTAGACATTGAATAGGCCCTGCTCGCTTGTGTGGCTCCTCTACGGTAACTCGTCGGTGCAGCAAATATCTTAAGCTGTAAATGAGGTGTATTTCATTCCTTTTCAATTTCATATCACCTGGTTCCATTTCCACACGAAATAGTGGTTGGGGAACTCGCTCTCTATTTTTAATGTTAGTAACATTTTTTACTTTAAAATTATTATTTATTAGAACCGCTTTTACCTCTTCTGGATCCACGTATGAATCGATGCCTTTTATCACTACCTGGAGGCCTTTTGCACTTTTCAATTGGTAGGTGTAAAAATTTTTATTTTGTGTTTCAAACTCCGAAACTACTGAGCGGTAATGATTTTCTTCATTTACTTGAATTTTTGTTTCATTAATCGCACCACGTCTTATCGGGATCACGTAAAACGCCTCTTCACCGATTAATTGTACTAGCCTTTTAATTAGCTCATTTGAGTTTTTCTCTCTTAAGTATATTGGGGGCGGCTTGCTTGACCTGACAATGGTGATTTCGTCTTCGTCGTTTTGTAGAAGTGAAAACCGGTTTTCAAAGAGCGCCGCATCGGATTTACCATCTTTGGCCATTTTCACCAATGGAGCGAGGTTTTTCGATCTTGGACTTCTTTGTCTTTTTTTATTATTTATCACTTTAAAATAGCGATCAATACCCATTTGGATTTTTGGATTTTCTGAATCAGTTTCTAAGGGGACACTTTCTGTCGTTTTTTCTTTTTCAGCTTGATGTTGGATCATATTGTTGGCACTTGTGCTTTGCTGTGAAGCTGGTATCAAAAAATTTACTTTTATATTATGGTCCGTCACAGACATTGAATTTGAGCGTACCTGTGTACGCAAGTGTAAATTTTTGTTTACTGGGTTATCACATTCTGCAGCAACAACAGTAACGTAGGCATTTCTGTTGTTTGTTGTTGTATTCGTACTCATTTGGTACGAATACCAAATATATTTGTTGTTTGTGTGCCTACTTGCTTATAAGGCAAAATGAAAAGTAAAATCTAAATTAATCCTTTTACAAAAAAAACATACAGAATAAGTTAGAATAAATTGAAGAAATAAGAAAAAAATTTTAATCAGCAGAAAGTGAAAAAAAGATAGCGACAAAGCGATAGCATTAAAAACAGAATTTAACAATATCTTAAAAACAATTAAAGAATGTGTGCTAAGCAGCTCTAAAGAAGTAGAAGAAAGAATTAATATCACAATGGATTCAATTTCGACAGTCCAAAAAGCATTACCACTATTTGCTAGTAGCTACGAAGAATTAGAAAGCTTCCTTATAACAGCCCAATTTATTAACAAAACTCTAACGAACGAAGTAAAGGTAAATTTTCTTCAATATGTCAGAACAGCAGTAGATAGTTACTCAGAACCAGAAAACTTTGAAACATTAAGTGTAGATTTTTAATATGAATATTAGAGATTTAGTAATCGTTAATCTTTGGTTTTAGTTTTCAAAATGATAATTAACTACTTTTGGTGGTTTAAGCTTATAAAAAATAAGTATGTCGACATACACATTCGATAGTATTGTTTTTTAAACTATTGATAAAATATTAATAATAAACGTGTTTCTACTTATATTTCACAGCACATAATAACTATTTTTTAAGCTTTGATATTGTTTCTTTTTCATTTTATCTTCTTCTTTTTCTTTTATTTTCTGCCAATGTACAAATCCAGCATCACTGATATGCTATTTGCTTATATTCAGCCATGTCACAGAATACCATTTCGATCGGAAGTGGTTTCAATTCCGTAAGTTGCTTCTTCAAAAAACGAAAATTTTCTTCGAAATCAAACCACTTTTAAATTTCCAAATGGAATTGAAAAACACTTTTCTACACTGAAAGGAAAACGGTTCGTACTGGGAATGAAATCATTACGTTAATACAACGAGAAATGTCATTAATAGCATGAAACATTGCATATCAGCAACGAAAAATTACATAAACGATATGAAACTTTTTTCAGACACATTTAATACATTTTGTGTTGTCATTAATAATATGAAATTTTTTCATTCGGGAAATGAAAAAGTAAAAAAGAAAATTATGACTCAAGTTCAAATACAGATATTGGAAATGAGTTTTTTTATCGTATAATTTTCTTTTTCTTTTATATTGATTTTGTACTATTGATTTTCAATGGTGAAATGGCTGAAGCAGTAAAGCTGTTGGCTAACAAACATGAGATCAATGGTTCAAGACTAACATTTACAAATTCATTTATAGGAAGTAAAGTTAAAGTAAGTAATTTTCAAGTGCTAAAAATATTAAATTAAGTCTCTGTCAGGACTAAATAAATATCAAGGTTGTCAACCGAAACGAATAACGGTAGCGGTAGTGGTATTAATTTTTTCTTTTATTTCGGTATCGATAGCGGTAGTGGTATTTTAACTATATCGGTAACGGTATATACCGCTACCGAAACTTGAATACCGTTATTACAATTTTATTGATGAAACTAAACAAAATGCTGTTTAAATATTTTTGTTAATAATAATAAACAAAAACAGACTAGTATTCTCGTTCTAACCCAATAGAAATATACGAATAGTTTAAAAACTGATATGTACCAATTTTTAGACAGATTGAAAAATGTTTAGAGGTGGCTCAAGGCGATAGTATTCTTAAAAAACTAAGATTATGTTTACCATTTTTCATTTTGCTCAACCTATGTACCTAATTGTCTCCCTAATTTCTTAAAATTGTTTTTTCAAAATATGCAGAGTCTTACGTTTCCAAAATGTTAAAAATCCAACCACCAGTAATAAAGTTATGACTTAAACTATCAGTCATTTAATGTAACTTTGGTCATCAGCCTGAGAGTATTTGAAAATATAAAATA
Source organism: Panzeria rudis (assembly GCA_956483635.1). Taxonomy (NCBI): domain Eukaryota; kingdom Metazoa; phylum Arthropoda; class Insecta; order Diptera; family Tachinidae; genus Panzeria; species Panzeria rudis. The sequence goes on from OY101449.1 coordinate 65,158,311, forward strand.
TTGTTTAAAAAAAAGAGAAAAGGTAGACATAATATATTGAAAAATTTTTTTGGTCTTTCAAAATAGATATCGTCGCGTTTCTTCTTAAACTGCGTAAGCACTTTTTTTCGAAATTGACTTTTTTGGTTTTTATGGTAGAAAATAACATTTCCCACCCTATTGCATTATTATCTTGACAACTTTGTATGAAAAAAAAAGAAATTATAGCCATTTCGAAAACTTCGTAAGCGCCATACAAAATGACATTTGCATGCAACTATTTTTATATTTAAAGCTGGAAATGTTTAAGTCTCACGCACCAAATTCTTTGTTTTTGCGATAAAAAAATCTGGAAAGTTTCAGGCCAATCGGAGCGTTCTTGGTGCGGCGTCAGGCTCTCAAAGTCAGTAACTTTGGTAAAAACGATACTTCTCGTCGAGTAACTCAAAAACTATATATCCTAAACACCACAAATGTTCCTCGAAACCCCATATTTTAATAAAATGCTGCTTTTTTCTATATTCGAAAGCTTTGTCTCGATATGTAAACACAGCTGGCGTACAAAAATCCGTTTTGAGCTGAAGTTCGTTTTCGGACCCTAAGGGGCTAACGAGTGCCCATAGAGAGTAAACTTCTAGGACCGACCCCAATTATTTTGATATAACCAACATTTATTTCAAAGGACTCAAAGCGCTATCTGTACTCCTTAGAGTAGAAATTAATATATATATATATATATATATATATATATATATATATATATATATATATATATATATATATATATATATATATATATATATATATATATATATATATATATATATATTATGTTTTTTCATACATGTATGTATTAAATTAATTTTATTTTATGTTGAAAAATTGCTGCCCAATATTTCGGTCAACTTGGTTGACCATCATCAGGGACCTGACAAAATACAATAACAATAGTCTCAATTATTATAATTATAAAACACAATTTTTGTATCACAGGACAATAAATAAATTTTATAAATATGTATGTATGTATTTATTTACTTTTATTTTGGATTTTTATTTCACGTATTTCTTTTTCTTATTTTTGTGAGTCATCCGTCGTCTGGGTTTTTTTTGTCAACTAATCATGTTTGTTTTGATCTACTGTATTTGTCTACTGTATGTCTATACAATTGAGCGCATTTTTCGGTATCAGTTTTATAATTGAGCCTTTTATTTGGCGGGACATCAATTATATGGAGCATCTCCAACATAAATCTCTTTTTGTAATTGTTTTCTTGTTGTAAAATTCTTGTGTTGTCGAAATCTGGTGTAGGACCTGTTCTCGTACAGTGGGCTGCTAGTGCAGTTTTTTGCTCAATTGGTTTGTATGTAGCCTTTTGGTCGGATTTATGCGAAGCAAGTCTTGTTTTTAATTTTGTTTTTGTTGTGCTAATATATACTTTATTGCAATTATTAGCCTCATCTCCACTGCACTTGATTTCGTATACAAGGTTGGATTTGTCTTCTTTTTCCAGGCTGGATTTTGTTTTACTACACAATCCGTTAACACTATTGCATGTTTTGAATGCTGGCTCGTATTTGTTGCGATCGTATATATCGGAGTTCTTAATTCTCCCTGATAGGACCGGAATATATATTGTCGATTTGTAATTTCTTTGTATGGAATTTTCTCTTCGTGTATCGCAATTGTTAGACTTTACGTAATATATAAGTTCTCTGATAGTTTTCTTAGGAAACTCATTTTGTTTTAAGATATCCGTTATTTTTGTAGTATTTTCTTTGTAAAAATCCTTATGACTCATATCCAAAACTCTTCTGATGAAGTTTATTGCTGTATTTATAATAATTCTCCTGGGGTGTTTTGAATAAAAATTAATCAGCCTTCCCGATGATGTTTGTTTCTTATGCCAATTCAGTTTTAGAATTTGGCCTTGGCGAACTATCTCACAATCTAAATAGGGTAATTATTGTTTTCTTCTATTTCCTTCGTGAATTGAATCTGTTTATGGTAAGAATTTAGGTACACTACATATAAACATCACAGATCAACAAATAATATATTTCTCAACATAAAAAATTTAATTTTAATTTTCTATACTTATATTGCTACAGCATATATTTACGATATTTTTTAAATAAAATATGTAGATTTAAAATATACAAAATTTTGTTCAATCATTTTTTTATATGTATATGGTATGTACACGAGACAGGCAAATGTGAAAAAACGACAATGAAAAAAATCTATTCACACATTTTTTACGTTTTTAGTAAAATCAATTTGAATTTATGTTTAAAAAATTAATCAAATCAAAATCTTAAATTTAAGGCCGCCAATAATGCATCCCCCTCTTCGTCTTGCATAAAGATTTCCACATCTTCTGGCATATAGTTAAATGCTGCCAAGAAAGCATCGCCCTCTTCATCTAGCATAAACTTCTCTTCTTCATTTTGGAAGTTTTCATTGTAGATGTATGCCATTTGTTTGTTTGGAATGTCATCATCTATCTCGTCCCCAAAAATATCTTTAATAGATATATGAGGAGGCAAATCGTCGTCAGAAAACTATATTGACAGAGGGCTTATGGTTACTTCTTTCCGATTGCCGGAGAACAATCTCACACATGTCGCTTGATGAGTTTGTGAGCCGTTCAAAGATATTAAAATTGGGCTGCTGCTTAATGAATTCATTTTATTTAATTTATATAATATTATTATATTTATTATTTTTTATTCAAAAGTCACTTTGATCGTTTACTATAACACGTTTCACACTAATCAAAGCGAAATTATATAGGATTTGACACGACTCTTTGTAGATACAATGCTGTACTTGCTGCTAGATTAGAAAACTTCTCAATTTATACGAATTACGATCAAGTCTTTAAGAGTCAATAGACAGAGACAGAGACAAATGTCAGCAAGCAGTGAAAATAACAACCAATCTTTGACAATCCTCAATATCACAAACTTCATACACACGCACGAGCATAACGTTAACTCCCATGATCACGCATCTCTAATTCCCTTTGACAATCCTAAATATGTTACACTTCAATTTGTCCAACCTTCAGTAAGTTCATTGCTCATAAATTACATATTTTATTCATCTCTTCAAACTCTTTAAACATAGGAAATAGAAAAATCAAACTAAATAAAACCAACAACAAAAACATTCTTAGATTCCCTCACAAGCATACATAATTTCTTTCTCAAATACCCTTCTGCAACCGTTTAACAAACGAAAAACCATACTACGTACAAACAAAAGAATAATACAAAAAAACTAAAGCAACATTTTCTCTATCCACACACGCACACACAATCTAAAATCATACAGCTACTGCAACCGCTTAACAAACGAAAAACATACTACGTACAAACAAGCGCACCTGCGTGCCTACATAAATAACTATGCACATAGACGGGCGGATATCAAACCATAAAATGAAAAACAAAAACACATCGACGCACCGACATCAAAGTATCCTTATCTATGTACAAACCATCCATAACCCTCGTCACTTCATACCACTGACAGTAATTAACATAAAATGTAAATTTTAGCCCATAAATTACAAAATTTCGATTTTAATTACCCAAATTTGACAATTTTAATGGCCCGGGCACAACCATTTCTATACTAATATTGTATATTTAATAAGTCTATTGTTTATGATGATATGTTAACATTTAAGTAAAAAATTCATCAAGTTTATACCAACCAACTAAATAAGGTTGTATTAAGTTATCAAGATGATAAAAGAAAAATACTATGAGATGGTATAAATAAATATATATATATATATATATATACATATGCATGGTATAATTATCAAATTGAGGAAACAAATCCAGATTATGAACTGGATATGTTGCTAATGGAAATTGATAAGCTTCAAGAAGAATGTTGAATTTCTTACTTAAATGTAACCTTTTTCTGTTTATCTGTAAATATTTAGTTATTAATGTTTAGTTATTAATGTTTAGTTATTAAGAAAATTTGGTTTGTTATTAAAAATTCTAATAATGAAAAAAAAGAAAAAAATTAAATAATAATAAAAAAAAATTATATTAATAACAAAAAAAAAACTAATACAATCTTTTCCCAATTTATTATCTATTGTTAAACATGAAGCAGTAACGTTTGTTTTGCACCAAAAAAATAACTAAAAAAGTACATAGGCAGCCCTGACGTCACCGAATAGAAAAAAAAAACGTTGACGTTGTCTGAGCATGAGCAACTGCGCTGTTAGCAGAGAAAACAATTCTTATTGGATCAAAACAATCCTAGTAGAAATCAAGTAGTTTTTCGCTTATTTGCAAGTTTTTTATTTATAAGTTGAACTGTAATGTCAAATCCAGCATAGTTGGAATTGATTGGCTTATTTCTGGACAAAGGAATTTGAATTTTACAACATTATGAAATTTGATTAAATTTCTTTCTTTACAAAGTCAAAAAAATATTTTTCGATAATCTGATGTCATTCATTAAATTTTCAACTCACAAATTTCGGTTATCTTCCTAAGGTAACGATGATTATTAATTATGCGATGAATAGGTAAAACTTTCTGATTTCCAATTTGAATTATATCATCTTTGAAAATATCTTTGTATTTGCTTATGTGTACATTAAATGTTGCATAAACTTTAAGTATATTATATGTATATTTTTTAAATGATAGAATACACTACTTAAATGTTTTCCACGTTTTTAGAGATAAACTTTAATCGTGGGCCATTCCAACTGAAGAATATCTTCAACGATTGCTCTTTTATCCATTGTATGGTGATAGCGATATCATTACCTCATATAGATATAATATCTTGTTATTTAAATCTTTGACTTCATTTCTAAGAATTACAACTTCTTCGCTTATGCCCTTTTTTTGCATATTTTTGATTTGTGAATTCAAATAGACTTTATTAACAACATCTTGCCCATCCAACGGTGAAGCTATATTTACAATTCTTTTGTTCTCCATATTTATTTTATTTCCATCTAGTATAAAACCAAAATTTTTCAAAAGATATCTTCTGTTTACTTCACTGCTATACTCCTGATTCAAATAATGACCAAATTTGTCAACAGTCATATCATTTTTTTTATTGTTATTTTTATATATATTTTTTCTATCCTCTTTATTACTTCTAGCTAATTATATTTTCTTCTTTAATTCTTCAATATTGGTGCAATCTCGTCATTATGAATAGTATGACGCTACCAGTAGTCTAGGACGATCTACCAACTCTTGTGGATCGTCTCAGTATATATACATATGTAGTTTGAATTATTAAGGTTAAATAACATTGAAGCTTTATCAATGCATAATTATATACTAGCAAATAATCTATATTTAAAATATATGTCCTTTTAGTTAATTATTATGATCGTAGTATGTTCAATTTATTATAAAATATTTAGTACTGATCTAGTATCAGATATTATATATCTTCTATCAGGTATCTGATCTGATGTTAGCTATCTCATATTAGGTAACTGGTATTAGGCATCAGATATTGGGTACCATTTTAGATTATTAGGCAACTGATCAGGTTATTAGGTACCTGGTGGGTTACTCTGTAATTCGAATCGAATGAAAATGCTTTCGAATTGCAATGTAAATAACATACAAATTCAAATAGTTTTCCTTTCGGATCGAATTATAGAGTAACCCCCTGATCAGGTACCTGATCAGGTTATTATGTACCTGATCAGGTTATTAGGTACCTGATCAGGTTATTAGGTACCTGTTCAGATTATTCGATATCTGATCTGGTTATTAGGTACCTGATCAATATATTAGGTACCTGATCAGGTTATTAGGTACCTGATCAGATTATTAGGTACATGGTCAGGTTATCAGATCAGATTATTAGATACCTAATCAGATTATTAGGTACCTGATCAGGTTATTAGGTACCTGATCAGGTTATTAGGTAACTGATTAGATTATTAGGTACCTGGTCAGGTTATTAGGTACCTGATCCGATTATTAGGTACCTGATCAGGTTATTAGGTACCTGATCAGATTATTAGGTACCTGATCAGGTTATTAGGTACCTGTTCAGATTATTAGGTACCTGATCAGGTTAGTAGGTACCTGATCAGATTATAAGGTACCTGATCAGGTTATTAGGTAACTGATCAGATTATTAGGTACCTGGTCAGGTTATTAGGTACCTGATCCGATTATTAGGTACATGATCAGGTTATTAGGTACCTGATCAGATTATTAGGTATCTGATCAGGTTATTAGGTACCTGATCAGATTATTAGGTACCTGATCAGGTTATTAGGTACCTGATCAGGTTATTAGGTACCTGATCAGATTATTAGGTACCAGATCAGGTTATCAGATCAGATTAATATCAATAGCAAGAACTCGCACGGTCAGCACAAAAAAAGATATTAAAAAAGGGCATAAGCGAAGAAGTTGTAGTTCTTGAAGTCAAAGATTTAAATAACAAGATATTATATCTATATGAGGTAATGATATCGCTATCACCATACAATGGATAAAAGAGCAATCGTTGAAGATATTCTTCAGTTGGAATGGCCCACGATTAAAGTTTATCTCTAAAAACGTGGAAAACATTTAAGTAGTGTATTCTATTATTTAAAAAATATACATATAAAATACTTAAAGTTTATGCAACATTTAATGTACACATAAGCAAATACAAAGATATTTTCAAAGATAATATAATTCAAATTGGAAATCAGAAAGTTTTATCTATTCATCGCATAATTAATAATCATCGTTTCCTTAGGAAGATAACCGAAATTTGTGAGTTAAAAATTTAATGAATGACATCAGATTATCGAAAAATATTTTTTTGACTTTGTAAAGAAAGAAATTTAATCAAATTTCATAATGTTGTAAAATTCAAATTCCTTTGTCAAGAAATAAGCGAATCAATTCCAGACTATGCTGGATTTGACATTACAGTTCAACTTATAAATAAAAAACTTGCAAATAAGCGAAAAACTACTTGATTTCTACTAGGATTGTTTTGATCCAATAAGAATTGTTTTCTCTGCTAGCAGCGCAGTTGCTCATGCTCAGACAACGTCAACGTTTTTTTTTCTATTCGATGACGCCAGGGCTGCCTATAGGCAGCCCTCTCTTAATGTAGTTTTTTAGTTATTTTTTTGGTGCAAAACAAACTTTACCTCTTCATGTTTAACAATAGATAATAAATTGGGAAAAAATAAAACAAAGATTGTATTAGTTTTTTTTTGTTATTAATATAATTTTTTTATTATTATTTAATTTTTTTCTTTTTTTTTTCATTATTAGAATTTTTAATAACAAACCAAATTTTCTTAATAACTATATAATGCATATGTATTTATACCATCACATAGTATTTTTCTTATATCATCTTGATAACTTAATACAACCTTATTTAGTTGGTTGGTATAAACTTGATGAATATTTGACTTAAATGTTAACATATCATCATAAACAATAGACTTATTAAACAAACAATTTCTATACGCATCTAAATTATATTTATCAAGAACACATTTCTTAACCCCCTTCGATTTTTAACATCATGTTCATATTGTACGCTAAAAGAATACCTTTTAGACCGAAATCCACCAAATTCTTTCATCACTTTCCAACAATTCTCATGCTTCATCATACCCAGCACCTTTTTGTTTAAAAGAGGAATACCATACACGTTATCTTTTTGGTAAACGGAAGTGTCAAATTCTTGTTCTATGTCAGATTTTATGTCGGCATAAAAGTCGTCAGTTTTTATTGTATATATAAATGAGTCGGTGTCCATGTCATTTAAAGATAAATTTGCTTTAAACTTGGGCTGCATGAATCCATAATGGAAATTATACATTTTCCATTTTGAAAGCTCCAAGACGCAAAATCCCAAGTATATGGGCTTGTTGTAATATGTTTTGACTCTATTCATTTCTATAGCTATCATATCTTCAGAAAATATAGATAAACTATGAAAATTGGATTTAGATATCCAATCTGGAGCCCCCAAATGGTTACAGTTTGTTCTGTTCCAGTTGGTTACAATTTTCACATCTCTCCTCTTGTCCACATTCTCCATTGTTTTACCACACACAGCATTATTGAGTAATTTGAAAAAAATTTTCTCAAAAGCATTTTCAGCAGTGGTATTTAAGTCAATATAACCTTTTAACCATGGAGATTGTTTAAATGCTAGCATACGATGCGTTTTCTTTAGAATCAAACCATATTCCAAACATTGCTTAAGAGCTCTGTAATGTATTATATAAGAGTTTTTGCCGAAAAATCCGCAATTAATTTCTTATGGTTTGATTCTAAAGTTTTCTAGTTTTTAACACAGAAGGGAAGGTCATTGTGAGAGTCATGCAGATGTGAAGGATATTCCAAAGCGACCTCATATACATAACCATCTTGTGAGTTATTATCTATGCTTTTCGCATCCAGATTCAGCTCATCACTTGTCAGCCATCGGAATAAGGAAGATACTCAGACATCGCCCAACTGTAAAGGTTATTTGCGTCTAAATATATTAGAAATTCTGAAGGCTTGTCTTCATCAAAATCATCTAAATATTTATTATTTGCTTTGGAATATCGTTTACTGCACTGTACCATTCCACCGCGTATTCCCTTTTTAAAGAAATTATACATGTCAATGTCTGTTAACAACTCTAATTCTATTTGTGTGTGTTTTAACATGGCATCCCATGATAGTCCTGGAGCAGTATAGTACTGACACGGATCTAGATTATAAATTCTCTTACAGACTTTTCGAAAATTTTCGAATATATCTGCTAACAAAAGCACATCTGTTTTGAGATATAATTCCATATAATCTCGCAGGGTTTTGCAATTAAAGGTATGCCAAATCTTTATTGCATGCTCATAATCTTCAATTGAGCATTCCTTGTTATTTAATTTGTTAAAAAAATCTTCTCTTGATGGAAGCTGACCATCATCCAATTTTTCAAATGAATCAAGATATTCATAAGGGAAAACAAACTTTCTTCGTACAATGTCAAATTCTGTCTTTCTGTTAAAGTGTGCCCTAACCGTATGGAAATCATTGTCCGTTAGATTATTAGCTAAGGATTCTAAGCTATCAGCCATAAAACGAATAGTATCTAAAAATCGGAGTTCAAGATTGCAATTGTCAGTCATTTTTGTAAATGTAGATAGTGAAATGTACAGTTCTTTGTTCAGTGGTAGGACTTTTATGTTGTCAGACATAAAATATATGGGTATGAACTTATATGACAATGATCTCTTACACGATCTTTACCGAGAAATTTGTCACATATGTGACAATTTATTGAATTTTGAAAACTGTATATTTCCGAAAGGGTCAAGCTGTTTATTTTTGTCTTACTGGTGAGGAACTGATTGTAAATATCTTCACAATCGTCAATTAACCAGTCAACAAATTTTACAGATGCGTCCCCACCAGTATATACATATCTTAAATTTATCTAAACTATTATTACCTATACATTTTATATAATAATTAAAGGTACAAGGAATGTGCCTCTTTATAACTTGAGTTTTGTCTTTTACAGTAGTTTGGATATCTTCTAGTATGCATTCGAAGTCTGCATATATAACGAATGGCACATCCATCTGCCGCTGGTGATCTTTGAATTTTAAAACACTATTTTCGGGAGAAGTTAACGCAGCAACAATTTTCCCACATTCCGTTTTGTGTTGGTCCATAATCCATTCATTGTGTGTATATTGTAGGCAGGTATTACAAAATTTGAGACTTTCACGGTGCTTTGTTGTCTAACGCCATAATAATCTGTAAAAAGAATAAATTTATATATTTGTATATAGTTATTCACACACACATGTATTTACTTGCTTACCTTGATATATCTTTAATAAAAATGTAATGGTGAATGTCTCCAGCTTCCAGCAGAATTAAATTAACATGCTTTATTTTTTCCTTTTGTGTATTGTAGAATGGTCCAATTATTTCATCCTTCTCATTATCATACCCAAACACATTCACACTTATTCCATCATTCCTATCCTCAAATACTTGAATATTTTTTAATGCCAATGGGAATTTTAAATTTGCGAAGTCAAGCACAATTCCATTTTGCAAGCAAATGACATCAGCGCTAATGTCCTCGATGTCATATGAGCTGCAACGTTGCTTATGCTCTATTATTGTGGTATCCAATGCGGCAACTAAACTCCATTTAACACAATAATCATCATTGTTTTCAATGTTGACACAGGCACGGTTTTTAGCCAGTTTTAATGGTGTGCTTATCCAATGAGATCCTTTTGCTAGTGAACTCTTGTTTATGTTAATTTCAGCGCGAATAATTCTTATTAAAGTCCACCCAGAATCTCTTTCCTGGAATTCTGACATTTTATTATGAATGTCCTGGAATTGTTTTTCAAAATTGTATTACAAAATTTGAGACTTTCACGGTGCTTTGTTGTCTAACGCCATAATAATCTGTAAAAAGAATAAATTTATATATTTGTATATAGTTATTCACACACACATGTATTTACTTGCTTACCTTGATATATCTTTAATAAAAATGTAATGGTGAATGTCTCCAGCTTCCAGCAGAATTAAATTAACATGCTTTATTTTTTCCTTTTGTGTATTGTAGAATGGTCCAATTATTTCATCCTTCTCATTATCATACCCAAACACATTCACACTTATTCCATCATTCCTATCCTCAAATACTTGAATATTTTTTAATGCCAATGGGAATTTTAAATTTGCGAAGTCAAGCACAATTCCATTTTGCAAGCAAATGACATCAGCGCTAATGTCCTCGATGTCATATGAGCTGCAACGTTGCTTATGCTCTATTATTGTGGTATCCAATGCGGCAACTAAACTCCATTTAACACAATAATCATCATTGTTTTCAATGTTGACACAGGCACGGTTTTTAGCCAGTTTTAATGGTGTGCTTATCCAATGAGATCCTTTTGCTAGTGAACTCTTGTTTATGTTAATTTCAGCGCGAATAATTCTTATTAAAGTCCACCCAGAATCTCTTTCCTGGAATTCTGACATTTTATTATGAATGTCCTGGAATTGTTTTTCAATTAGCTTATCTACATTACTTCCCAGGCACAATAGATTCATTTTTGTTTTGTGAGAAATTTGATACAAGTCAATTTCTTCCCCAACAATTTTTATGTACTCTCCAATAAGAGTTACGCATAATTTTAAAATATTATGTTTAACCAAACTTTTTTCAAGTCTTTCCTTGAAAATAGATTTATTTTCTAGAATAAAGTCTTCAAAAAGAAGATCATCTTTTTTGTTTGGAATTCCGTACGTTGCAATATTTTTTTTGAATGCACTGTTTATTTCATAATATTTTGGTTCTACATTCAAAGGAGTATCATTATATTTACCGCTGGGAGAATTTGAAGTATCCATGTCATCAAACACAATATTATCTAGTTGTTGCTGTTGTTGATGCTGTTGTTGTTGATGTTGCTGCTGTTGTTGCTGATGATGTTGCTGCTGTTGTTGTTGTTGGTGTTGAGGATATCTGGAACTGTCCATCGACAAGGCAAATTGAATATTCAACACTGAAGGATAATAGTTGGGCATATTATATTGCTGCCATTGCATTGGTGATGTAAATTGATAGGGAATAGGAAGATGATGTGGAATTTGTATGGGTACTGAAAACTGACTGTTCAACCCAGTAGGATAGTACGAAGTCCTTGGAAGTTCTTGAAAGGACACTGGATATTGCTGTTGCATATTGTTCCAACGAATAGGGTTATATAAAGGCATTGGAGGCTGTACATCACATGACACTGGCATCATACGACTTTTGGTATTTGTATTCCTTTTGACATATTTCACAAACATAGCTTGAAGAATTCATTTTTATTTATTTAATTAGCAATAATCAAATTTATTTAATTATTTTATATAATCTTTTTTTCAAAAACAACAATCAAATTTATTTAATTATTTTAAGAAATTTATTATTTGACATATTGTCATAATTATATTTTAAATGAAATTTATTTGTTGATGGTTACTAAGCAATTGTCTATATGCATTTCATTGGCGCTTTTTACTGTTCAAAGTTGTGGTTGAAGTCTACTGACGATTTGGTAAAAGCGCCAATGAAATGCATATAGACAATTACTTAATAACCATCATCATAATTTATTTAATCCTTTTTTCAAAAACACTATAAACTTCTTTATTATTAAATTTTTTGTTTGTTTTCAAACTATTTATTTAATTAGCAACAATTAACTTTATTTAATTATTTTATTTAATTTATTTAGTTCTTTTTTAAAAACACTATGATCTTGTTTATTAATAATTTTTTTTCTTTCAACAGCACTTGTTGAGATATCAGAGTATACCGATGAATATCTTCATTATTTCTTCTACTTATATACATCCTATAAGAATCGCGTAGTAGTCATCAAGTCTAATTTTTATTGATATTACGAGATATGATGAAATTCATATGTATACATAGCAACAGCAAGAACTAGAACATAACATTGTGTAATATTTTATATAAATGATGATTAATGAAATTATGGTATCAAATGATGCCTCATATATCCAGCTGAATAAACAAAGCAATAAACAATATTAAGCAAGGTTTTAATATGGACAGACAGACAGACAGACATCAATCCACATGTACAGACTCTTTATGTAAACACAACCTCTAACCAACCCCCACCAACAAACAAAAATTAGGATGATGACTCATTCTCCAACACATCCACCTGAATAAACAAAAAACACTAACAAGATTAATCATGCATATTTAACGTAAACAAACATTTCAGACCATCTGTCATACTAAGCAACACAACTACAAATCAAAAACCAAATACCCCCACTTGACATAAAAAATAATATAAACAAAAAGCAAACGCTTATTGTATGTACGTATCTATATGCATACATATTAATTGAAACTTAACACCCCCCTCTAACACTGCCATAACCACATTCTTAACACTCCCCCTTTAACACTTCCATAACCACATTCTGAAAATATACAAACCCTTCACCAGTCAATTGGTGGACGGACATGCTTAAATAAACACAACTACATTTTAAATGTAAACACAAGCACCACAAAGAATTATCAAGAACAAACAAATAATAATAGCCACACAATAAACCCCGTACCACCAAACTTGTCTACACTCTTTATTTCCACATATAATCTAAAACACTACCCAATCTCTCAATATTACCTCATAAGAACCACATTGTCTATAGTAAGCCAATACTTCCAAGTTCCAAACTCAACACCCAATGTCTCAATATCACCCCATAAGAACCACATTGTCTATACTAAGCCAATACTTTCAAGCTCCAAACTCACTACCCAATATCTCAATATCACCCCATAAGAACAGCACCCTAAATTTCTATAACACCAAAAAGCATTACGCACACTACAATTTTTCATAATCTTCACTACACACATTTTGCCTACAGGGCACTTTCATCTTTTTTTCCCACGCATATCAATTACACATTTGTTTATCTAACAATTAAAATTTCAAAATTTCAAATTTTAATTACACAAATGTTAAAATTTTAATTGCCGCCGCGTCCCCAGTTCCCTACTACTGATACCCATAACTTCCACTCCTTTTCTTCTTGACGTGGGTCGCCGGTGTAATGTTCGGTTCTTATGTAAATATATTTTTCAAGGACTCTTGCGTCTGGATATTGAGCCTCGTTATTTTGGAATTTTCGCTTTTAGTTCTTGGTAATCTTTATCATCAAAATGTATAGAGCTCAAGTCAATTTCTTCGTCAGCTAACTCTACGGAATGTCCCACAACTTCTGTAGGAGCTGTCGGGATGAGGAAGAAGAGGAGACGATCTTTCATCTTCTTTGCCTCTGCCTTACGGTGGAGTACCAGCGGCTGACGCAACTCGGCCAGTGATCCTTCGTAAGTCTATCTGAGCTGGCAACGACGAACCCCAAAAAACAGCCTTTTCATAAGGCTCTGTGGATGGTTCCAGCCATGAACCATCCCCTTTTGGCGAGTAATTGCCATTCCTCCTCTTCTTTTCTTTCTCATTCCCTTCTTTCTCTCTTTCTTCGCTTCACTTTCACACCTCTCACTTGTCCTTTTTCTTTTCTCTCTCATTCCCTCTACTTACAGGTAACACAAAGGGACCCAAGTGTGTGCAAGCAGCCTGTACAACCTATCCTAACCTAACTTTTGGAGCTGATATGTTCGTCCCATAATCCTTGATCTTTTTTTTTTTAAAGGATCTAACACCTGCAAATATTGACCTGATGCTTTCTACTTCGGAGAATGATGCGTTCTACTTCGGAGAATATAACGCTGTAAGCACATGTATAATATCTAGTTTAGTTAGGAAAGCTTTAAACTCATTGCACCGAAATTTTTAACTATTGTTTCGGGAGCACCAAAAGTGTAGAAAATTTGTGTTAGCAAGAAAGTCTGAATTGAGGCGGAAGAAAATTTGTCAAAGGGACAAAGCCACTGGAACTTACTCAAGTGATCCAAAACTATTAATAAACCAATATTTCCGTTTTTACTTCTTGGGTAGGGTCTCAAAATATCAGTATATAAACGTTGGAGGAGTCTGATTGATATTGCCCGTTGTTCCATCTCCGGTGTTAACGATACCTAATAATCTGAACAGGTACCTAATAACCTGATCACGTACCTAATAACCTGATCAGGTACCTAATAATCTGATAACCTGATCAGGTACTTAATAATCTGATCAGGTACCTAATAATCTGATCAGGTACCTAATAATCTGATCACATACCTGATAACCTGATCATGTACCTAATAACCTGATCAGGTGCCTAATAATCTGATCAGGTACCTAATAACCTGATGAGGTACATAATAACCTGATCAGGTACCTAATAACCTGATCAGGGGGTTACTCTATAATTCGATCCGAAATGAAAACTATTCGAATTTGTATGTTATTTACATTGCAATTCGAAAGCATTTTCATTCGATTCGAATTACAGAGTAACCCCCCAGGTACCTAATAACCTGATCAGATGCCTAATAATCTGATCAGGTACCTAATAACCTGATCAGATACATAATAATCTAAACAGGTACCCAATATCTGATGCCTAATACCAGTTATCTAATATGAGATAGCTAGCATCAGATCAGATACCTGATAGAAGATATATAATATCTGATACTAGATCAGTACTACATATTTTAAAATAAATTGAACATACTACGATCATAGTAATTAACTAAAAGGACATATATTTTAAATATAGATTATTTGCTAGTATATAATTATTTGCATTGATAAAGCTTCAATGTTATTTAACCTTAACAATTCAAACTACATATGTATATATACTGAGACGATCCACAAGAGTTGGTAGATCGTCGTAGACTACTGGTGGCGTCATACTATTCATAATGACGAGATTGAACCAATATTGAAGAATTAAAGAAGAAAATATAATTAGCTAGAAGTAATAAAGAGGATAGAAGAAATATATATAAAAATAACAATAAAAAAATGATATGACTGTTGACAAATTTGGTCATTATTTGAATCAGGAGTATAGCAGTGAAGTAAACAGAAGATATCTTTTGAAAAATTTAGGTTTTATACTAGATGGAAATAAAATAAATATGGAGAACAAAAGAATTGTAAATATAGCTTCACCGTTGGATGGGCAAGATGTTGTTAATAAAGTCTATTTGAATTCACAAATCAAAAATATGCAAAAAAGGGCATAAGCGAAGAAGTTGTAATTCTTAGAAATGAAGTCAAAGATTTAAATAACAAGATATTATATCTATATGAGGTAATGATATCGCTATCACCATACAATGGATAAAAGAGCAATCGTTGAAGATATTCTTCAGTTGGAATGGCCCACGATTAAAATTTATCTCTAAAAACGTGGAAAACATTTAAGTAGTGTATTCTATCATTTAAAAAATATACATATAAAATACTTAAAGTTTATGCAACATTTAATGTACACATAAGCAAATACAAAGATATTTTCAAAGATGATATAATTCAAATTGGAAATCAGAAAGTTTTACCTATTCATCGCATAATTAATAATCATCGTTTCCTTAGGAAGATAACCGAAATTTGTGAGTTAAAAATTTAATGAATGACATCAGATTATCGAAAAATATTTTTTTGACTTTGTAAAGAAAGAAATTTAATCAAATTTCATAATGTTGTAAAATTCAAATTCCTTTGTCAAGAAATAAGCCAATCAATTCCAGACTATGCTGGATTTGACATTACAGTTCAACTTATAAATAAAAAACTTGCAAATAAGCGAAAAACTACTTGATTTTTACTAGGATTGTTTTGATCCAATAAGAATTGTTTTCTCTGCTAGCAGCGCAGTTGCTCATGCTCAGACAACGTCAACGTTTTTTTTTCTATTCGATGACGCCAGGGCTGCCTATAGGCAGCCCTCTCTTAATGTAGTTTTTTAGTTATTTTTTTGGTGCAAAACAAACTTTACCTCTTCATGTTTAACAATAGATAATAAATTGGGAAAAAATAAAACAAAGATTGTTTTAGTTTTTTTGTTATTAATATAATTTTTTTATTATTATTTAATTTTTTCTTTTTTTTCATTATTAGAATTTTTAATAACAAACCAAATTTTCTTAATAACTATATAATGCATATGTATTTATACCATCACATAGTATTTTTCTTATATCATCTTGATAACTTAATACAACCTTATTTAGTTGGTTGGTATAAACTTGATGAATATTTGACTTAAATGTTAACATATCATCATAAACAATAGACTTATTAAACAAACAATTTCTATACGCATCTAAATTATATTTATCAAGAACACATTTCTTAACCCCCTTCGATTTTTAACATCATGTTCATATTGCACGCTAAAAGAATATCTTTTAGACCGAAATCCACCAAATTCTTTCATCACTTTCCCACAATTCTCATGCTTCATCATACCCAGCACCTTTTTGTTTAAAAGAGGAATACCATACACGTTATCTTTTTGGTAAACGGAAGTGTCAAATTCTTGTTCTGTCAGATTTTATGTCGGCATAAAAGTCGTCAGTTTTTATTGCATATATAAATGAGTCGGTGTCCATGTAATTTAAAGTAAATTTGCTTAAACTTGGGCTGCATGAATCCATAATGGAAATTATAAATTTTCGATTTAGAAAGCTCCAAGACGCAAAATCCCAAGTATATGGGCTTGTTGTAACATGTTTTGACTCTATTCATTTCTATAGCTATCATATCTTCAGAAAATATAGATAAACTATGAAAATTGGATTTAGATATCCAATCTGGAGCCCCCAAATGGCTACAGTTTGTTCTGTTCCAGTTGGTTGCAATTTTCACATCTCTCCTCTTGTCCACATTCTCCATTGTTTTGCCATACACAGCATTATTGAGTAATTTGAAAATTTTTTTCTCAAAAGCATTTTTAGCAGTGGCTCTGTGTTTGGTATTTAAGTCAATATAACCTTTTAACCATGGAGATTGTTGAAATGCTAGAATACGATGCGTTTTCTTTAGAATCAAACCATATTCCAACCATTGCTTAAGAACTCTGTAATGTATTACATAAGAGTTTTTTGCCAAAAAATCCGCAATTAATTTCTTATGGTTTGATTCTAAAGTTTTCTTGTTTTCCACACAGAAGGGAAGGTCATTGTGAGAGTCATGCAGATGTGAATAATATTCCAAAGTGACCTCATATACATAACCATCTTGTGAGTTATTATCTATGATTTTCGCATCCAGATTCATCTCATCACTCTTCAGCCATCGGAATCCACCATAAGGAAGATACTCAGGCATCGCCCAACCGTAAAGGTTATTTGCGTCTAAATATATTAGAAATTCTGAAGGCTTGTCTTCATCAAAATCATCTAAATATTTATTATTTGCTTTGGAATATCGTTTACTGCACTGTACCATTCCACCGCGTATTCCCTTTTTAAATAAATTATACATGTCAATGTCTGTTAACAACTCTAATTTTATTTGTGTGTGTTTTAACATGGCATCCCATGATAGTCCTGGAGCAGTATAGTACTGACACGGATCTAGATTATAAATTCCCTTACAGACTTTTCGAAAATTGTCGAATATATCTGCTAACAAAAGCACATCTGTTTTGAGATATAATTCCATATAATCTCGCAGGGTTTTGCAATTAAAGGTATGCCAAATCTTTATTGCATGCTCATAATCTTCAATTGAGCATTCCTTGTTATTTAATTTGTTAAAAAATCTTCTCTTGATGGAAGCTGACCATCATCCAATTTTTCAAACGAATAACGATATTCATAAGGGAAAACACCCTTACTTCGTACAAGGTCAAATTCTGTCGTTCTGTTAAAGTGTGCCATAACCGTATGAAAGTCATTGTCCGTAAGGTTATTTGTTAAGGATTCTAAGCTAACAGCCATAAAACGAATAGTATCTAAAAATCGGAGTTTAAGATTGCAATTGTCAGTCATTTTTGTAAATGTAGATAGTGAAATGTACAGTTCTTTTTTCAGTGGTAGGACTTTTATGTTGTCAGACTTTTTACCTAATTCTTTAACAAAGAGGTGCGAATCATAAGATGAATAATTATGAAAATATATGGGTATGAACTTCGGAATTTGGTACTTTAAGTTGCAAATATTGTGAGCTGCACCTCGATATTTACCACTTATATGGCAATGATCTCTTACGCGATCTTTACCGAGAAATTTGTCACATATGTGACAATTTATTGAATTTTGAAAACTGTATATTTCCGAAAGGGTCAAGCTCTTTATTTTTGTCTTACTGGTGAGGAACTGATTGTAAATATCTTCACAATCGTCAATTAACCAGTCAACAAATTTTACAGCTGCGTCCTCACCAGTATATATCTTAAATTTATCTAAACTATTATTACCTATACATTTTATATAATAACTAGAGGCACAAGGAATGTGCCTCTTTATAACTTGAGTTTTGTCAATTACAGTAGTTTGGATATCTTCTAGTATGCATTCAAAATCTGCATATACAACGAGTGGCACATCCATCTGCCTCTGGTGATCTTTAAACTTCAAAATACTATCTTCGAGAGAAGGCAACGCTGCAACAATTTTCCCACATTCCGTTTTGTGTTGGTCCATAGTCCATTCATTGTGCGTATATTGTAGGCATATATGTATATAATTATTCAATCATAAATATGTAATTACTTACCTTGATATGTTTTGAATAAATATATAATGATGAATGTCTCCAGCTTCCAGCTGCATTAAATTAAAATGCTTTATTTTTTCTTTTTGTGTATTGTAGAATGGTCCAATTATTTCATCCTTCTCATTATCGTACCCAAACACGTTCACACTTATACCGTCATTCCTATCCTCAAGTACTTTGATGTTTTTTAATGCCAATGGGAACTTTAAATTTGTAAAATCAACCACAATTCCATTTTGTAGGCAAATGACATCAGCACTAATATCTTCGATGTTATATGAGCTGCAACGTTGCTTATGCTCTATTATTGTGGTATCCAATGCGGCAACTAAAGCCCATTTGAAACAGTAATCATCATTGTTTTCAATGTTGATACAATGTGATCCTTTTACCAGGGAACTTTTGTTTATGTTAATTTCGGCGCGAATAGTTCTGACTAAAGTCCACCCAGAGTCTCTTTCCTGGAATTCTGACATTTTATTATGAATGTCCTGCAATTGTTTTTCAATTAGGTCATCAACATTACTTCCCAGATACAATAAATCCATTTTTGCTCTGTGTGAAATTTCACACAAGCCAATTTCTTCCCCAACAATTTTTTTGTACTCTCCAATAAGAGTTACACAATATTTTAAAATATTATGTTTAACCAAACTTTCCTTGAAAATAGGTTTATTTTCCAGAATAAAGTCTTCAAACAGAAGATCATCTTTTTTGTTTGGAATTCCGTACGTTGCAATATTTTTTTTGAATGCACTGTTTATTTCATAATATTTTGGTTCTACATTCAAAGGAGTATCATTATATTTACCGCTGGGAGAATTTGAAGTATCCATGTCATCAAACACAATATTATCTAGTTGTTGCTGTTGTTGATGCTGTTGATGTTGCTGCTGTTGTTGCTGATGATGTTGCTGCTGTTGTTGTTGCTGGTGTTGAGGATATCTGGAACTGTCCATCGACAAGGCAAATTGAATATTCAACACTGAAGGATAATAGTTGGGCATATTATATTGCTGCCATTGCATTGGTGATGTAAATTGATAGGGAATAGGAAGATGATGTGGAATTTGTATGAGTACTGAAAACTGACTGTTCAACCCCGTAGGATAGTACGAAGTCCTTGGAAGCTCTTGAAAGGACACTGGATATTGCTGTTGCATATTGTTCCAACGAATAGGGTTATATAAAGGCATTGGAGGCTGTACATCACATGACACTGGCATCATACGACTTTTGGTATTTGTATTCCTTTTGACATATTTCACAAACATAGCTTGAAGAATTCATTTTTATTTATTTATTTATTTAATTAGCAATAATCAAATTTATTTAATTATTTTATATAATCTTTTTTTCAAAAACAACAATCAAATTTATTTAATTATTTTAAGAAATTTATTATTTGACATATTGTCATAATTATATTTTAAATGAAATTTATTTGTTGATGGTTACTAAGCAATTGTCTATATGCATTTCATTGGCGCTTTTTACTGTTCAAAGTTGTGGTTGAAGTCTACTGACGATTTGGTAAAAGCGCCAATGAAATGCATATAGACAATTACTTAATAACCATCATCATAATTTATTTAATCCTTTTTTCAAAAACACTATAAACTTCTTTATTATTAAATTTTTTGTTTGTTTTCAAACTATTTATTTAATTAGCAACAATTAACTTTATTTAATTATTTTATTTAATTTATTTAGTTCTTTTTTAAAAACACTATGAACTTGTTTATTAATAAATTTTTTTCTTTCAACAGCACTTGTTGAGATATCAGAGTATACCGATGAATATCTTCATTATTTCTTCTACTTATATACATCCTATGAGAATCGCGTAGTAGTCATCAAGTCTAATTTTTATTGATATTACGAGATATGATGAAATTCATATGTATACATAGCAACAGCAAGAACTAGAACATAACATTGTGCAATATTTTATATAAATGATGATTAATGAAATTATGGTATCAAATGATGCCTCATATATCCAGCTGAATAAACAAAGCAATAAACAATATTAAGCAAGGTTTTAATATGGACAGACAGACAGACAGACAGACAGACATCAATCCACATGTACAGACTCTTTATGTAAACACAACCTCTAACCAACCCCCACCAACAAACAAAAATTAGGATGATGACTCATTCTCCAACACATCCACCTGAATAAACAAAAAACACTAACAAGATTAATCATGCATATTTAACGTAAACAAACATTTCAGACCATCTGTCATACTAAGCAACACAACTACAAATCAAAAACCAAATACCCCCACTTGACATAAAAAATAATATAAACAAAAAGCAAACGCTTATTGTATGTACGTATCTATATGCATACATATTAATTGAAACTTAACACCCCCCTCTAACACTGCCATAACTACATTCTTAACACCCCCCCTTTAACACTTCCATAACCACATTCTGAAAATATACAAACCCTCCACCAGTCAATTGGTGGACGGACATGCTTAAATAAACACAACTACATTTTAAATGTAAACACAAGCACCACAAAGAATTATCAAGAACAAACAAATAATAATAGCCACACAATAAACCTCGTACCACCAAACTTGTCTACACTCTTTATTTCCACATATAACCTAAAACACTACCCAATCTCTCAATATTACCCCATAAGAACCACATTGTCTATAGTAAGCCAATACTTCCAAGTTCCAAACTCAACACCCAATGTCTCAATATCACCCCATAAGAACCACATTGTCTATACTAAGCCAATACTTTCAAGCTCCAAACTCACTACCCAATGTCTCAATATCACCCCATAAGAACCACATTGTCTATACTAAGCCAATACTTTCAAGCTCCAAACTCACTACCCAATATCTCAATATCACCCCATAAGAACAGCACCCTAAATTTCTATAACACCAAAAAGCATTACCAACACTACAATTTTTCACAATCTTCACTACACACATTTTGCCTACAGGGCACTTTCATCTTTTTTTCCCACGCATATCAAATTATACATTTGTTTATCTAACAATTAAAATTTCAAATTTAAATTACCCAAATGTTAAAATTTTAATTGCCGCCGCGTCCCCAGTTCCCTACTACTGGTACCCATAACTTCCACTCCTTTTCTTCTTGACGTGGGTCGCCGGTGTAATGTTCGGTTCTTATGTAAATATATTTTTCAAGGACTCTTGCGTCTGGATATTGAGCCTCGTTATTTTGGAATTTTCGCTTTTAGTTCTTGGTAATCTTTATCATCAAAATGTATAGAGCTCAAGTCAATTTCTTCGTCAGCTAACTACGGAATGTCCCACAACTTCTGTAGGAGCTGTCGGGATGAGGAAGAAGAGGAGACGATCTTTCATCTTCTTTGCCTCTGCCTTACGGTGGAGTACCAGCGGCTAACGCAACTCGGCCAGTGATCCTTCGTAAGTCTATCTGAGCTGGCAACGACGAGCCCCAAAAAACTTAGCCTTTTCATAAGGCGCTGTGGATGGTTCCAGCCATGAACCATCCCCTTTTGGCGAGTAATTGCCATTCCTCCTCTTCTTTTCTTTCTCATTCCCTTCTTTCTCTCTTTCTTCTCTTCACTTTCACACCTCTCACTTGTTCTCTTTCTTTTCTCTCTCGTTCCATCTACTTACAGGTAACACAAAGGGACCCAAGTGTGCGCAAGCAGCCTGTACAACCTATCCTAACCTAACTTTTGGAGCTGATATTTTCGTCCCATAATCGTTGATCATTTTTTTAAAAAGGATCTAACACGTGCAAATATTGACCTATTGACGCGTTCTACTTCGGAGAATATAACGCTGTAAGCACATGTATAATATCTAGTTTAGTTAGGAAAGCTTTAAACTCATTGCACCGAAATTTTTAACTATTGTTTCGGGAGCACCAAAAGTGTGGAAAATTTGTGTTCGCAAGAAAGTCTGAATTGAGGCGGAAGAAAATTTGTTAAGGGGACAAAGCCACTGGAACTTACTCAAGTGATCCAAAACTATTAATAAACCAATATTTCCGTTTTTACTTCTTGGGTAGGGTCTCAAAATATCAGTATATAAACGTTGGAGGAGTCTGATTGATATTGCCCGTTGTTCCATCTCCGGTGTTAACGATACATTTGGAGCTTTGATTTTCTTGCAAGTTTCGCACTGACGAGCAAAATTCCGAAAATCAGTGACCTTCCCAGGCTAGTATGAATTTCTCCTCAATAACTCCAATGTTTTCTGCATTCCTCCTTGGGATGAGTCTGCTGAACAATGAAATCTTTTAATAATGTACGCATAACTTCCACTCCTTTTCTTCTTAACGTGGGTCGCCGGTGTAATGTTCTGTTCTAATGTAAATATATTTTTCAAGGAGTCTTGCGTCTGGATATTGTGCATCGTTATTTTGGATTTTCGCTTTTGGTTCTTGGTAATCTTTATCATCAAAATGTGTAGAGCTCAAGTCAATTTCTTCGTCAGCTAACTCTACGGAACCGATTTCTTCCTAATACATTCGACTAAGTGCATCCGGGATGATATCAGGGTTGGCTGCCCACTGGGTGACCCAAAAAAACCCACCCGGGGTTTTATGGGTATTTTGTTTAAGAAAACCCTAGCGGGTTGTTTACGTTATATCCGTTCAAACAAAGATGATAGTTTCATTTACAGAAAAATAAAATAAAATCATTATAAAATTCATATAAACGAATAACCCAAGTACATACTCATGTATTTATATGCCCATTTGTGTGTATGTACATTTAACCCTGGTGGGGTTTTTCAGTACTTTTAATTTAAATAAAGATAGTATATTATATCAAACAAAATTTAAGACAATAATTAAAAAATTCATAATAAATAGTAGTCCAAAACGTACATAAAAAGTTGTTTTAAATCAGTTACCAGTCTGGTGGCTCAGATTTTAAATGTTTTGAACGGCCCTTTTCATAATGTACTATTCAAAGTTAACGCGGATTTTAACAGCAAGTTTTCTATGCCGAACTTGTAATTAAAGTCCACGTGAACTTTTAATCGCACATTGTAAAAAGGGGCGTAAGAGAACTAATGCTTTTTCCAATCTAAGGCGATTTCAAAGGTTACTCCATATTAAAACATAAGAAGAGAACATTATTTCTACTGATGGTGGCAATTCATTACTGTAGTGAAATAATCGCAAAAGTTTGCAGGTAAACATTATTAATTTTTGTCTTTTAATATCTTCAACCATTGTTTTTTTTGTGGAAAGTGTTCTGCATCTTTAATTTTAGATGCCAAAAAAGGGTGCTAAAAATGGGGTGCTTTTGACTTACGCATTCTTCTGCTATCTTTTTGCGCTCTTTAGTAATTACTTTGCCCATGTATTTGGAATGCACTTTTTTTAACAAAATCCTGTTTTGACAGTAGTATAGCATTGTTCAACAAATTACAGTCTAGGCACCCTAAATAGCCAAAAAAACTAATTTGTACCTTAAAAATCCTTAAAAATTTTAGTTTTTTACCTGTCAGGCTATATTTTTATTGAATTTTTTTTCTTTATTTGTTATTGTTCCACTTCTTATGTTGTTGATTTTAGTATTTGCAATTTTTTTTGTTGTTGTTTTGCCAAATATTGTTGGAGTCGCTGTAAGTTATGCTGAAAAAAGTGATTAAAATATGTAATTGTTTCCTATATTAGAAAAAAAGTGCGGAAAAATTACTTTTTTTTGCACAAGATGTTGATGAAACACAATATAACGTAACAGAGAATTATGCAATAGAATATACTATTTAAAAAAATTTTAGCATAAACAAATAGTGAAAACCCAAAATTTTTAAGGTAAAAAGTGACTTGTGTGATCTATTAGGGTGGCTAGTCAAGTTCAATTGTATTGATGTGTTCAAAAAATTAGTTAAGCTCTACCGTAACTACAAGTTTGCCGAATATTGTTAGTAAAAAATAAGGAGTACCAGTAAGTTATTCTGAAAAAATTAAAAACAAATTCTTTTCTTAATTTTTTCAACAAAAATTGCAAGAAACAATTTTTTTGGCATTAAATGGTAAAAAAACAGTTAAGCGGACTCTTAGCTACATTGTTGCCGTATACAGTTAAGCGGTATCATTAAGTTTGAATTAGCTGTTGTCCGAATACTGATGACACCGTTTTTTGAAGTCCCACTGATTTTCAGAAATTTTGGAGGTCCATGAAAAAAGATTGGTCACCAAATTCGCAAATTGAGTATAGGGTTTAACTACGCCGTGGTAGTAAAATCGAAACTGTACTGTCAAGTCCTTGTGTTTTTCCAAAAATCTTCATTTGCCGCATAGTTGTATTAATGATTTTCTTAATAAATCTATACCGAAAAGGGCTAATTTGATAACATTGCTTAGATCACAAGAAAACCAATTAAACCCAATAAAGCCCAATATAAAACCCATGATAAAACCCGCCGGGCTCGGTTTTATTTAAAAAACCCGGGTTTTTTCTAACCCTGGATGATATGGTCTTTTCCTTTTCGATGACTTATTGAAAATTGGTAGCATTGGAGCTTAAAATCCAAAGCGCCAATCTTCCCGTTAAGTGTGGTTGTTTCATAAGCCAGACTAATGACGAGTGATCCGTTATTACTTCAAATTCTTGAAATTCCAAGTAACAACGACACTTATGTATTGCTTCCACTGCGACTAAGCATTCACGCTCAGTGATACTATAGTTCTTTTGGGCTGTATTTAAGTTTTTAGACATTTAAGCGATAGGCTTTTCACATCCATTCATAGTCACTGGCGTCACAATGAAGGTAAAACTTCTTAGAAAAATCTGGGTTACACAAAACAGGAGCTGTTGTTAGTAATGTTTTTATATATCCGAATGCTTCCTGGGCATTCTCGGTCAATTGATATTTTCGTTTGGTTGACAATAACTCTGTAATTGGATGAATAAGGGTCGAAAACTTTTCAATAAATCGTCGGTACCATCCAGCAAGGCCGAGGAAAGCGGAATTGGCCATTTAAGAATTGAATCTACTTTTTCAGAATCCGATCTGATTCATCCACATCCGATGATATATCCCAAATATTTTACTTGAGTAACACAAAATGAGCATTTTGCAATATTGAGCGCTGAATTTCATTTGCTAAACTGTTCTGATATCGTTAGTAATACCGACATATGCGTGGTAAAGTACTTATAAATTATAATAAGGTCGCCAAGATAACCAAATAAACAATTTTTCAAATCGGGGTGAATAATTTGATCTTAGGCGACACATAGTGTGCGGAGCCAGGCATAACCCAAAGAGCATGCCAGTAAATTGGTAAAGGGGACGCCACGGTAACGTAAACGCAGCTATAGGCTTAGCGTCATCGGCCAAACCGATCTGCCAGTAGGCATCTTTGAGATCTAACTTCGAAACTATATTTGCCTTGGTAGACGTGAAAAGATTCCATCTATGTTTGGTAACGGGTAAGCGTCTTTTTTAGTTAATAGATTTACTTTTCTGGCATCCAAGCACAGTATTACTTTGTTGGGTTTAATGACCAGTCTCATAGGCGAACTCCACGGTGAGGTCGATTCTTCTATTACCCCTAAATCTAACATCCTGTCTATCTCTTTGAACATCAGTCTCTCAACGGCCGGAGAGGCGGGATAAAACGTTTGTTTAATAGGCTTTGCTTTTCCCACGTCTATTTCATGTTTTCTTAAACTACTTTTTCCAAAACCATTCTTTTCAAAATTCGGAAACATATTAAGTATGGTAGTTAATTATTGTTGGGTTGTAGAAAGATTATATTTATGCTCATCTGTTACGGTAGGAAAATTCGTATGAGAGGTATTTTCGATTTCAGAGAATGTAACGTACCAAACCGCAATGGTTTTCAAGAAGCTACCTATTAAACCGTGCTCATGGAAATTGGGGTGATTCTTGCCCCTATTAAACTACTTTAGGATTCGCTGCAAAATATCCTAATTTAGGTAGCTACTATGTGATATCGACTAAAAAAACACAAAGAAAATAATAAAAGAAATGAAGCCTAATTGCAGAGGTGTAAACCATGCTATCTTATATAAAGATTTTAAGATAGCCCACAATCGACCTACCTTGTTAACGAGCATTAACCTTTCATGAATTTTCAAAAAAATCATATAACAAAACAAATTGTCAACAAAAGAATATTTATTAATTATTTTCTTTAGCATAGCATATAAATTTACGTTATATTTCAATGTAAACAAATTATATAAAAATTTAAAATAAAATGGAAAATAATAATGTAATAGAGTCTATAAAAAAAATTTATAACTACAGTAAAAATGTAATTAGAAAAAGAAATTATTCAAAATTTAGCACACATAACATATATATACATACATATGTATGGCATACAAAATATTTTAAAATAATGCAATGACTGTTTGTTTGTGGTATGTTAAATTTTTTTATTTAGAAAAACGCTGTAAAGTATTTAATATTATTTAACTACAATGTTAAGCTAATTTTGAAAGAGCTGTTAAGTATTTAGGAATGTTTAACTGTTATGTTAAAGTTTTATAGTTCAAGAGAACTGTTAAGTAAGTACCAATGTTGGCAACCGATACCGTAATAAATACCGCTACCGATTCAATACCGTTTGAAATGGAATACCGGTATCTATACCAATACCGTAATTCTTTTCCGTTCAACAATACCGGTAGTCAAATACCATTTTATGCAATAACGGTATCATACCGGTATCATCGATTCGGTTTGAAAAATGTTATTTTACTTCACGAACTAGGGACTTTAAACTTGTAGTAATTATTTTTTTTGTTTTTGTTTAAAATTTGTTAATCGAAATTATGTTTGTTAACTTAACGTACTGCCAATGGAACACAGTTCTCATTTTGTATTTTACTTACAGTTCACACGGGCTGTATTTATATCATGATGAACGTCACCCAGAGTGCAATTCAGTATTGTCAATTAAAAAAAGTAATAAGTATGGAACTTCTAAAGTACTGAATAGAATTGTCTGAATTTTTAAACAATTGTATCAGAGGAGTTAAGTTTTCAGAATCATGTCTTTTGAAGGCAATATCTGAACTTAGGGTCGGAGCTACAGGGGAAGAAAGCTAAATATATCTGGTGTGAAAAACTTTACATTTTGCTGGATAAGAGAACAAATGTGGGTATTAGCGTTTGTATTGTATGTCTTATAGTTTAAAAAGAGATATTTCACTTCGAAATTATAATTTTTAGTTTTTTGCATCGATTTTTTTATTTTTTGCTTATAACTTTTTTACTAAGCGTCCGTTTTTAATTTAAAGAGAACCATTCAATTTCTGAAGAAAAAAATTTAAGTAAACATGGAAAAAAACTTTGAAGTTTTACTAAAGCTTTTAACAATACCATCTCATTTCTAAGTAATCTGTTAGCTTGGCAATATTGTTTTACGTTTCTAATATGGGAAAGAATTATGGGATAAATGCTGCCCAGCTAGCAGGTTGCCTAGAAATGAGATGGTATTGTACGTATCACGAGCTTGATCCTAATTTTGATCTCAGTGCTATTTACGGCTGAAATTTTCAGATCGGAGGCTGGCCTTATGTTTACATTTATTTGAACAAAAGTGACTTAATACTGAAAATTTGGTTAAAATATTTTCATAAATCTAAAAAGAGGATAACACTCACTTTTCAGTAGACCCAAAAATGGTCTACCAAGAAGAGAATTTTAGAGTTATCAAAACTATTTATATATGTTGATGGAATAATATGTTATATATTTAACCTTCAAAATATATATAGGATAAAGTTTCTTGGTGACCCCTTTATGAATGGCATTTGGTATAAAACTCACGTGGTGAAAATTTTAGCCAAATCGGATAGCTTTCAGGAGTGCTTCTACGTTAAAATTTTGTGAAATCTACCAAAATGAATCAAAATAAGGGACGCCTTAGGGTTCTCCAATTCGGCTCAAATTTTTACCTTCACCCAATCAAAGATTATTGTTTGGAAATTATGCTTCATTTTTTGAAATTTTACAAAATTTGAACTTTAGCGTTATAGTTATTCGAATCGGACCAAAATTTTTATCTACGCTGAATGAAAAATCACTATATTTAAATTGAGTTTAACATTGGCAAATTTTGGAACACATAAAATTTTACCACAGTGCGGCACGCCTGAGAGCTACCCGATTTGGCAAAAATTTTACCACGTGTCTTATAGCCCAAGTATCATAATAATCCGCACAGCTTACTTTTTCATTGTCACCCTAATGTACATTTTTATATGCACATGTATTATATGAATATACATTAAGCTGGCAATGGAAAAACATAAAATAGCTGTACTGATTACTAAAGTACTTTGTCTAAAACACACGTTGAGAAAATTTTATTCAAATGGGATAACTCTCGGGCGTGCCACATTGAGGTAAAATTTTAAGTTTTCCAAAATTGGCCAAAGCTGAACTCAATTTATATATAGTGATATTTCATTAAGCGTAGATAAAACTTTTGGCCCGATTCGAATAACTATAACATGCGCCCTCTAGTGGTCAAAGTTCAAATTTTGTGAAATTTACATAAATGAAGCATAATTTCCAAACAATAATCCTTGATTGAGTGGAGGTTAAAATTTGCGCCAAATTGGATAAATCTAAGGCGTCTTTTTTTATGCTTGATTTTGGTAAATTTCACAAAATCTTAACTTTAAATTCAATGGGGCAGGCCTGGAAATTATCCGATTTGGCAAAAATGTTTACCACTTGAGTTTTATGCCAAATGCCACAGTAATCCAAACAGAGTTTGTTTAAATTAACAAATAAATATTTCATTGCCGCCCTAATATATATGTATATTGTGTCCTGTGGTTCCTATTAGGAACAAATGCAGGGATATACCTAAGAAAAAAAGAATCAAACTTTGTGTTTAATTGGAAATAAAAGTGTCATGATAGTTTGCATACATATTTCTGAAAGAAGTGTCGTTTTATTATCTCTGATAAAACCCCTAACTATTTCCCCTCAATTTCCCGTTTTTGCTGAGATTATTGTTCACAGCCGTGTCTAGTCCCTGAAACCGGTTTTATTTGGTGGTTTATGTTTTATCTAATCTTCAAATTCTCATTGGTCAATTGATCATCTAAATTGCAAAAGTCATCCAAGTCGCATGACAGCTGAAGTATATAAGAATCTTCAGGTAATTATTTTTTAATTGGTTGGTTGAAGACATTCCAATTAAACATGGTCCTCTCGGGCAACTAAATGTACTGTCAACTCCTTGAGAAATAATACAGTCCAAAAGCTCTCTCAGCAAAAGCTGCTATAGATGCCCTGAAGAAAGCCAGGGGCCAAGTGTCTCCAAGTCGCCAGTTTTGTTGACAAGTTTGGTGACTTTTTGGTGACGTTGTCAACGAATCGTCTATACTTTTTATGTTAGCTTTAATGAGAAGAGAAGCTTTTAACAGCTACAAAACGATTTTTTATGGTTTCATTTTGATGTGTTGAAAATATGTGCGGCTGAACGGAAAACCAAAAATTTTCATAAAAAATCTAATTTATTTGTCTTAGCTGGTAAAAAGTTTCATATGTGTTGACTATAATCATTAAAATGGACTAGTGAATTACCTAGGAATCATCATTGATTGCATATCATCTAACTCAACACAGTAGTACAGCAACGCACAATCGGCTCCAGTAATAGGAACTGTTCAGCTAGAAAGTAAAAAGCAACCGAAAATCCATCACACATTACAACCAGCGTGACCGTTTTGCGACTAAAGTGGCAATTTGCCACTTTTTCAACTGCCTTGCCACTTTTAGTGCCCCTTTTTTAGAATGACCTAAATCTGCCACCTTTTGTAATATTATGCCCCTTTTTGCCCCTTTTTATGAAATGATGCTTCTTGTTTTAATATAAGCTTTTTATGGCACAAAACTGCTTTTATAAAAAAAAATCTCAAGACAAAAATTTGTTTTTGAGTCTATCATGTAAAGTCTTATGACAAAAACAATTTTGAAATAGTTTAAGAAATTAGATCTATATATATTCATTATTGTATTAAAATTATTAAAAATAATACCCTGATTCACTAACACGAACAAGAACGTCTTGTTAAAAATTTTTATGAAAATCACGCAGCTTTAAATATATTTAAAATTATTTTCATGCAGATTTTGGTGCCATGTCACAATATCCAGTGATATAGTGTCCAAAGACATTATGTCACTGCTAAAAATAGCATTGTGACACTTTTAATAAGTCCATGGACTTTATGACATTATTATTATGACCATTATGACACTTTGAAATGTGTCATAATGTCCACACTTTCAAAAATGAAAAGAAATTCAAATATATGTACATGTTTTTGACTATTCACCTTAAAATTTTACTTCTGCAATCGGTGACAAGTAATAAAAGATCAATTGACGTTATTGCATTTTAAAAAGTGAAATAACATCAAGAACAATTTGCAAATAGCGTCAACAATGCTTAAAATATGTCCAATCGACATCGTCGATTCAAAGAAATATTTGCAAATTAATTAAAATTGTTAAGAAATTTTATTTTACTACAAAATATTCTTTGCATAGCTGGCCTTCGGCCGGGCTTAAGTATTTTTTCTTCTTGGTATATTGAAAAGCGGCCTTCGGCCATCTTAACGATTTTCTACTCTCAGTATACTCAGCGGCTTCGCCAACCGAAGGCCGGCTATGCAAAAATCTTTACTCAGCGAAACTGCTTTTCGATATACTTTACTAATGTGCTGTTTCCATATGCAAACAAGCGACTTGAGTAAAAAAAATTTTATGGAAATTGCAAAAAAAAATGTGAGTGCCTTTCACATAAATTTTATACAAACAAGGCTTGTTTGCATTGTTTGTCTAAAATTTATATAAAAAGCAGTCAGTTTTTTGAACGAAAAAACATCAAAATTGATTCATTTTATTTCAAAAGCATTATATGCCCTAGAAATTCATTAAATATTAGAATTTGGTTCAATTATTCCCTTTTAAAAAAAGTTGCCCCTTTTTTTTAAGAATCCCCTTTTTGGTGCCACTTTTTTCCTCAAAATCCCCTTTTTGTGCCACTTTTTAAAAATTTTCAACGGTCACCCTGATTACAACAGGTAATACCACAGCAACAACAACAAATTGATTGGAATAATCGGAACTTACCCACATGAGTGAGTAAAACGCATTTTTCTCTTTACATTATACATAGTTACATAGTCTAGACATACATACATATGTATGTATGCTGAAACACACATCCATACATACACACATTCATTTGAAACAAAAGTACATACATACATACATTTGTATGTACGTATGCATATGAAAATTTAAAGTTGCTTAAAATCAAAAATTGCATCAGAAATCAAGCAACAAATTACACGCGAAAAAAGTACCGCAATCGTAATGCAATTTGTTGCTGTTGACAAGAATTTGAAAAAGAAGAAAAAGAATCAAAATATCTTGCTTTGTATTCACTGAATTGTTTATGGTGACTAAAGTACAATCAATAAATTGACAATTTGATTTAAATTGTGAGGAGTTGAATTAGAACCTACATGTAATCGGAAAGTTTAGTTCGAGCTAATTTCGACCCAACTGCTTCATTGAAATTGCCTGTGTGGTAATAATTTGAATACTAAGAAATATATCGCCCAGTAAATAATACATTGCGATTGAGCTGATGAAGTTGCTTTTAGGCCCATTATCCACTTAAATCTAATTTTTCGAAGAAGTTCTTGTATTAAAATTAGATTCAGTTGGAAATTAGTTAAATATAATTGGAATCGTAGCATTCGCAATCCCAGCGAACATATTGTTTCACTCTAGCTGTTAGCAATTAATGCGCAAATCCCTGCGAACACCTCTGAAAATTAGCTAAGCCCAGAAAACATCAATGAAGGTAATTCTCAGGAAAATTTGTTTAAAGTTATTTCACAGCTCCCAGCGAACATTTGATTAAAATTTATTAAGACCAACTGAAAAGTTTATTTTTCAAACTACAAATAAAAAGGTTTATTCGTTAATCACTCGATGCCAATTTTATTGGAGACCGTAATAAATAACTCAAAAGCAATAAGTCCCAACACACATTTTTTGATACTAAAGAATACACGGAATAAAAACACGAATCTCAGTGAAGAGTCTAATTCATGAGCTTGATTCAGCTTAGATTTCCGGTTTACTAGTTCCTTTGAAAATTTTCCAGTTCCCAGAAAAAACTTGGATTGAACGTAGCTAATAATTTTCAGTTCTCTAATGTCTAGTGAACGACTTTAAATCTTATAAAATCACTATTCCCAGTGCACAATAAAAGTTCAAGTTTACTAATTCCCATTAAACAACAGTGACTATTCCAAAACCGATATAACCAGCTATAAATAATAAGTTTTAAGTTTACTAATTCCCAGTAAACAACACGAAATATTCTAAAATCACTATCCCCAGCTATGAATAAGAAAGTTTTAAGTTTACTAATTCCCAGTAAACAAAAATAAAAAAGAATATTCCCAGTGAACACTATCACTGAACTCTTTAATTTGATCTATTCAATAAGTATCACTTATCCCAGTGAAAATATTAATTTGATTTATTCTCAACGAACTAACGATTACTAACCCCAGGAACATTTTAGTTTGAGTTACTCCCAGCAATCAATAAATATTACCAATCCCACTGAACATTTTAATTTGATTTATTCTCAACGAATACTAACGATCACTAACCCCAATGAACATTTTAGTTTGAGTTATTCCCAGCAATCAATAAATATTATTAATCCCGCTGAAAAGTTTAATTTGATTTATTCTCAACCGATACTAACGATCACTAACCCCAGTTAACATTTTAGTTTGAATTATTCCCAGCAATCAATAAATATTACTAGTCCCACTGAACAGTTTAATTTGATTTAGTCCCAACGAATAATAAGATCACTAATCACAGTGAACATTCTAGGGTGATATATTCCCAGTGAACAGCAACTATCACCAATCCCAGTGAATATATTAGTTTGCCATAAATCCAGATAAGAGATTTCAACTAAATATTTTAGTTTAAGTTATTTCCAGCAGTCAATAAAATCACTAATTTCCAGTGAACAATTAATATTAAAAGAAACTTATTACAATCAAAATTACTCGGTTCTTGTATACAGTTTTAGAACAGTTTGAGTCCCGTTTAACTATTTGAGAATAAATCAAGGTCACAAGTCGCGGACCCCAGCGAACATTTGACTTCAAAATCATTCAAAATCTCAAGGTGTAAAGATTAGAAGGTGAAATTGAACTAAATTTTTGGGGTATCTGAACTACCAATAAAATAATCACATATCATCGTATAACTCTTGCACAAGAAAAAGAATCTCAAACAGGTTTTGATTCCTAAAAATTTTGCAAAAAAATTGTCAAAACTAGAAGTTATCGCCCTCTGTCAAAAATGGAGGAAGAATTTATTTTCGATTCAGACGATCTGATCACTTTCTCCTCTGAATTCGAAAACACTCCAATGTCTTAACGATCGATGGGCCCGTGTGCAGAAATCATACAGAGCAGTATTCACAGAGAATGATACAAGGCCGGAAAAGAACTTTGCAGATTCTGCCAGAGCACAACACTCGGCTTGCACCAAAGCTTTCCATAAATCTAAATGCAAAATTTTAGATATACAAAAAATTCTCGTTGTGGATGTTCCCCCACAAAATCCTCTAAATTCCTCTGGCGAAGGCAGCTTTTCACGCGTCACAGTTCCCCCCGTGACACTGATGTCTTATACAGTCGCTACGAAGAATGGCCGTCCTTCCGTGACATGTTCACGGCCGTATATATCGACAACCATAAAATACCTCCTGTACAGAAGTTGTATCATCTTCGACTCAAAGTTCAAGGTCAGGCAAATACCATAATCAAAAAATACAAATTGTGTGCTAGTAATTTCCCTCTCGCTTGGGAAGCATTAAAAGAGAAATATGAAAATCAAAGAATTCTGGTAGAAAATCAGATAAAGATTTTGCTCAATCTCACTCCAGTTACAGTTGAATGTAGCACAATCAATAATTGTCTTGCAGCTATACAACAGCAAGACGTTCCAATCGGCGAATGGGATCCATTTATCCTCATGTTATGTTCTAGCAAACTGCCAAGAGAAACTCTGTCCCTGTGAGAACAATCTCTCGAGTCCAATACAAAATTAGTTAAGTGGGAAAAATGGACAAATTCCTCTCTCATAGGTGTGAGGTAGTTGAACGATTGGAAACTCGTAACCAAGAATCACAATCTAATATACAACGAAAAGAAACTGGCAACAGAACGAACAGCTACAATTCGGATGGCGCTTAGTATCCATGCAAAATGTTTAATGATAATCAAAAATGGTTCTCAGTTTTTAAACATCGATCCTCAAACCCGCAATAAGTTTGTCTCCAACAACGGGATATGTATAAATTGCCTAGCATACAACCATTCCAGGCTAGTAGTAATTTCTCCTCAATAACTCCAATGTTTTCTGCATTCCCCCATGGGATAAGTCTGCTGAACAATGAGCTCTTTTAATAATGTCATATTTCAAACGATACCCATAACTTCCACTCCTTTTCTTCTTGACGTGGGTCGCCGATGTAATGTTCGGTTCTAATGTAAATATATTTTTCAAGGCCTCTTGCGTCTGGATATTGAGCCTCGTTATTTTGGATTTTTGCTTTTAGTTCTTGGTAATCTTTATCATCAAAATGTGTAGAGCTCAAGTCAATTTCTTCGTCAGCTAACTCTACGGAACCGATTTCTTCCTAATACATTCGACTATGTGCATCTGGGATGACATGGTATTTTCCTTTTCGATGACTTATTGAAAATTGGTAGCATTGGAGCTTAAAATCCAAACCGCCAATCTTCCCGTTAAGTTTGGTTGTTTCTTAAGCCAGACTAATGACGAGTGATCCGTTATTACTTCAAATTCTTGTAATTCCAAGTAACAACGAAAATTATGTATTGCTTCCACTGCGGCTAAGCATTCACGCTCAGTGACACTATAGTTATTTAGGGCTGTATTTAAGTTTTTAGACATGTAAGCGATAGGCTTTTCACATCCATTCATATCATGTTGTACTAGCACATCAACAATTCCGTAGTCAGTGGCGTCACAATGAAGGTAAAACTTCTTAGAAAAATTTCGGTTACACAAAACAGGAGCTGTTGTTAGTAATGTTTTTATATTACCGAATGCTTCCTGGGCATTCTCGGTCAATTGATATTTTCGTTTGGTTGACAATAACTCTGTAATTGGATGAATAACGGTCGAAAACTTTTCAATAAGTCGTCGGTACTATCCAGCAAGGGCGAGGAAACCGCATACCAGTTTAATTTTTTTGGAATTGGCCATTTAAGAATTGAATCTACTTTTTCAGAATCCGATCTGATTCCTCCACATCCGATGATATATCCCAAATATTTTACTTGAGTAACACAAAATGAGCTTTTTGCATATGCGTGGTAAAGTCCTTAGGAATTATAATAAGGTCGTCAAGATAAACAAATACACAATTTTTCAAATCGGGTGGAATAATTTGATCTATTAGGCGACACATAGTCTGCGGAGCCGTGCATAACCCAAAGGGTATGACAGTAAATTGATAAAGAGAACGCCACGGTAACATAAACGCAGTTATAGGCTTAGCGTCATCGTCCAAACCGATCTGCCAGTAGGCATCTTTGAAATCTAACTACGAAGCTATATTTGCCCTTGGTAGACGTGAAAAGATTCCACCTATGTTTGGCAACAGGTAAGCGTCTTTTTTAGTTAATAGATTTACTTTTCTGGCATCCAAGCACAATATTACTTTGTTGGGTTTAAAGACCAGTCTCATAGGCGAACTCCACTGTGAGGTCGATTCTTCTATTACCCCTAAATCTAACATCCTGTCTATCTCTTTGAACATCAGTCTCTCAACGGCCGGAGAGGCGGGATAAAACGTTTGTTTAATAGGCTTTGCTTTTTCCACGTCTATTTCATGTTTTGTTAAACTAGTTTTTCCAAAACCATTCTTTTCAAAATTCAGAAACATATTAAGTATGGTAGTTAATTGTTGTTGGGTTGTAGAAAGATTATATTTATGCTCATCTGTTACGGTAGGAAAATTCGTATGAGAGGTATTTTCGATTCCAGAGAATGCAACGAATCAAACCGCAATGGTTCTAATTTTCAAGGAGCTGTACTACCTATTAAACCGGCCATGCTGATGGAAATTGGGGTGATTCTTGCCCCTATTAAACTAGTTTAGGATTCGCTGCAAAATATCATAATTTAGGTAGCTACTATGTGATATCGACTAAAAAAACTCAAAGAAAATAATAAAAGAAATGAGGCCTAATTGAAGAGGTGTAAACCATGCTATCTTATATAAACATTTTAAGATAGCCCACAATCGACCTACCTTGTTAACGAGCCTTAACCTTTCACGAATTTTCAAAAAAACTTCTAACAAAACAGATTGTCAACAAAACAATATTTATTAATTATTTTCTTTAGTATAGCATATAAATTTACGTTATATTTCAATATAAACAAATTATATAAAAATTTAAAATAAAATGGAAAATAATAATGTAATAGAGTCTATAAAAAAAATTTATAACTACAGTAAAAATTTAATTAGAAAAAGAAATTATTCAAAATTTAGCACACATAACATATACATACATATGTATGTCATACAAAATATTTTAAAATAATGCAATGACTGTTTGTTTGTGTTATGTTAAATTTTTTTATTTAAAAAAACGCTGTAAAGTATTTAATATTATTTAACTACAATGTTAAGCTAATTTTGAAAGAGCTGTTAAGTATTTAGGAATGTTTAACTGTTATGTTAAATTTTTATAGTTCAAGAGAACTGTTAAGTAAATACCAAGGTTGGCAACCGATACCGTAATAAATACCGCTACCGATTCAATACCGTTTGAAATGGAATACCGGTATCTATACCGATACCGTAATTCTTGTCCGTTCAAAAATACCGGTAGTCAAATACCGTTTTATGCAATAACGGTATCATACCGGTATCATCGATTCGGTATGAAAAATTTTATTGTACTTCACGAACTAAGGACTTTAAACTTGTAGTAACTATTTTTTTGTTTAAAATTTGTTAATCGAAATTATGTTTGTTAACTTAACGTACTGTCAATGAAACACAGTTCTCATTTTGTATTTTACTTACAGTTCACACGGGCTGTATTTATATCATGATGAACGTCACCCAGAGTGCAATTCAGTATTGTCAATTAAAAAAAGTAATAAGTATGGAACTTCTAAAGTACTGAATAGATTTTTCTGAATTTTTGAACAATTGTATCAGAGGAGTTAAGTTTTCAGAATCATGTCTTTTGTAGGCAATATCTGAACTTAGGGGCGGAGCTACAGGGGAAGAAAGCTAAATATATCTGGTGTGAAAAACTTGACATTTTGCTAGATAAGACAACAAATGTTGGTATTAGCGTTTGTAGTGTATGTCTTATGGTTTAAAAAGAGATATTTCACTTCGAAATTATAATTTTTAGTTTTTTGCATCGATTTTTTTATTTTTTGCTTATAACTTTTTTACTAGGCGTCCGTTTTTAATTTAATGAGAACCATTCAATTTCTGGAAAAAAATTTAAGTAAACATGGAAAAAAACTTTGAAGTTTTACTAAAGCTTTTAACAATACCATCTCATTTCTAAGCAATCTGTTAGCTTGGCAATATTGTTTTACGTTTCTAATATGGGAAAGAATTATGGGATAAATGCTGCCCAGCTAGCAGGATGCCTAGAAATGAGATGGTATTGTACCTATCACGAGCTTGATCCTCATTTTTATCTCAGTGCTATTTACGGCTGAAGTTTTTAGATTGGAGGCTGGCCTTATGTTTACATTTATTTGAACAAAAGTGACTTAATACTGAAAATTTGGTTAAAATATTTTCATATACTCACTCTTCAGTGGTATATGGGCAAACCCCAACAATGGTCTACCAAGGGGAGAATTTTAGAGTTATCAAAACTATTTATATATGTTGATGAAATAATGTGTTATATATTTAACCTTCAAAATATATATAGGATAATGTTTCTTGGTGATCCCTTTATGAATGGTAAGGATACAAATAGAATATATATATATATGTATAATTTAACGAATTTGTTAACTGGTTGAATAATTATTTAGTTAATTGTACCAAATTTTTCTTTTTACTTTTTGTATCGAATTTGCACAGTGATTATGTTTTAATACAATAGGCAGTTGGAATTTAACCTAACGGTTTAATAAAAAAAACTTTGCATAGACCTTAATACTTAATAAGTTGCTCTTTTTATTTATTTTTCATTCATCTACGTAATATTGGTATGCTTTGCTTGATTTATTAATAAAAGAAAAAAATGCATACTCTCTGAGTTTGATCTCAAATAAGAAACGATATTCATTGTTCTATTGTAAAAAATACAAATCAATAATTTAAAAAGGAATAATAAAAATTTACTGTTTTTAAAGATTCTTGAAGTGAAGAAGTTCAGTTGTAAAACAGTTACCAGAAGTTGAATACTATATATTTCTACATAGCTAGTAGCAAGTCTAAAATAAAATTTATATAATTCTATATATTAGAAAAACTATACTGCAAAATATTATTGCACTTAAAAC
This sequence comes from Panzeria rudis, assembly GCA_956483635.1. Taxonomy (NCBI): domain Eukaryota; kingdom Metazoa; phylum Arthropoda; class Insecta; order Diptera; family Tachinidae; genus Panzeria; species Panzeria rudis. The sequence continues at coordinate 65,198,191 of OY101449.1, forward strand.
ACTCTAAACCTAGAACTAAATATAAACAATTCTATATAGTAGAAAAATTATACTATAAATATTCACCCCTATTCTGCGTTACGATTCGAATCGAAATTTTCTACTTTTGGCAACTTTAGTATTCTGCGTTCCGTTCCGCCGTGTCATTTCGATTTCTTTTTCGATTGTATGTATTCTGCATTACGATCGTAGCTACGTTTTTGCAAGTTGTTTATTTACCGACGGGAAGTTTTTCCATTTTTATTTGTGTGGTTAAAAAAGTGTCCAATTAAATAAAATGTAAGTACAAAATGCAATAAACTTATTTTGCAATAAATTTTTTACTCTTTTTTAAAATTTTAAAGGTTTATTTAATTTATTGTAATAAAGGTTCTCACAGTATTGAAGTTTTATTTTATATATCACCTCCGCCGCGACAGGATTCCTCTTACTGAAATAGTTTGGCCACAAACACAGCTTAGTTATATTCGGGGTTATTCTTTCTTTCTGCATTTAACTGATGTTTTTATTTAATTAAAACTATCACAATATTTAGTTTTTATATATTTATCACTGTTTTTTCACTAAATTTAACCTTTTACAATTTAACAATTACAATGTCTGCAAAATTGCTTATTTTTTCTGTTTCTATTTCATACGTTTCATAGCAAAGCAGCTGCTTTAAACATACTCATCTCTTCTTCTTTTTCTTTCGATTAGGTTTTTCTTTGAATACCATTTTTCGATTCGAACGCGAACTGAACGCGGGAACGTAATCGAAACGCAGAATAGGGTTGATTATTGCTCTTAAAACACTAAAACTAAAAACAAATATAAAAAATGTTACATACTAGTAAAATGTACTTCAAAATATTATCGCACTAAGCCATTCTAAACCTAAAACTAAATATCAACAATTCTACATAGTAGAAAAAATATACTATAAAATATTATTGCACTTAAAGTATTCTAAAGTTAAACAATTCTACATAGTAGAAAAACTTTACAGTATAATGTTTTGCACCTGAAATATTCTCAAGCTAAAAACTAAATTTGAGCAATTCTACGTAGTAGAAAACCTATTCTATAAAATATTACTGAGATAAAAACATTCTAAACCTAAAATTAAACACATATGAACAATTCTACATAGTAGAACAACTATATTGTAAAACATTATTAAATTAAAAAAAATTTTAAACTAAAACGAAGTTCAAAACAATTCTACATAGTAGAAAAAGTAAATAATAAAATATTGATCTTATAAATAAACTAAAGATTTGAAACTATTAATTATATTGATCAATTGATAATTTTGTGAAAAGTGTCATTTTGAATTTTAAGTTGAGCAAATATTCGCCAAAATAAAAATTTTAAACTAAAAACGTCTTTGACTTTTATTTGGACAATAAGTCTTAGATTAATTGGCGCCCAACAAGGTTAAACCCATGTTTTATAATTGCTGACATCATTAAACCGAAGATTTACTTCAGTCGGGAGAATATTAACTAACAAGATATGAAAGATTGTTTTTCTTGTGGTACTTGAATCAACGGGATTTGTGACAGTCTACTCAAACCAATGAAGCTGAAAAATTTAAATGGTAATAAGTTTAGTAGTAGTTTGGTAATTGTAATTGTAAAATAACATTATATGCAACTTTGTAGTAATTAAGATCGTTATTTTGTATAAAATTATATTTATATTATATAGTGTATTGAGAACATAGACAATTTTTTTTCATATTTAAGTGATTGTAATAAGTATTGAGAGTTTAGTCGAAAGTTTAGACAGTTTGAGACTTGGATTCCCAAACTGTGCAGGCATTGACAACTGCAGCTATTAGAGAGGCCACTGAGCATACTCGTCAGGAGTTTCAGTCTACTGTAGATAACTTAACACGTAGGTTAGCAACATTAGAAACTCCAATAGCTGTCGAAGAGCATAAGGAAATCGAAATTGCTGCAGGAGTTGAATGCAGTGAGACGTTGGACTTAGTAAAATCTGTGCCAGAATTCAAGGGCGACGCGGCTAATTATATTTCTTGGCGACAAGCAGCAATTACAGCTCACAAGTTATATGAACCGTACACCGGAAGCTCAAAATGTTATCAGGCTGTCGCCATATTACGAAATAAAGTAGTCGGTAAAGCGCACACGGTTTTGAGTTCATATAATACGGTTTTGAATTTTCATGCGATTTTAGAGCGACTTGGTTTTGCATATGCTGACAAGAGGTCAGTTTTTACTATCGAGCAGGATCTTTCTACTCTCATTCAGGGATCTAAAACTATCTTTGACTTCTATAATGAAGTAGAAGAAAACCTTAATCTAATAATTAATAAAACTATTATGATCTATGGGGGAAATGCGAATTTAATAGAATCATTTAATAAGAAGTATAGGCAAGATGCTCTTCGTGTATTTATTTCTGGCTTAAAAAACCTTTGTGTGACATTCTCTTTTCATGCAAACCTTCTGATATGCCAATGGCATTAGCACTCGCACAGGAGATGGCAACAAATCAAAGCAGGTATCATTTCGCTAAAAACTTCAACGAGATTAACAATAGGCAGAGTCCGGTTATTTATCCAAGACAAGTAGTAAACCAAAGTATTCCAAGGTATCCTTTTTTTAATTCGCCGGTTCAGAAAAATTCTCCTCAACCAAGCTTTCGACCACAGCAAATGCCATTTGGACCAAATTATCAGAATGATAATATGATGCGTAACAGTGTTCGTTGGAAAACCTCTTCGAATTTTCAACCTGCGTCATATAATAACAATCGGCCATCACAGGAGCTTTTGTCAACTCATAATTTCCAGCAACAACCGATTGATACGGACGTGAGTATGAGAACTGTAGGTACTACTCAACACAATTCCCTTAGGCAGAAAGGACCCATCGGCTCTGGCCCAATTCATGACAAATCACAACATGTTTTTCACCTATCAAATAACCAGGATGGAGGTCCTGCTGCAGCCGAAAGCCATTGTGCCGAATATTTTGAGGAGGACCAGCTTCATTTTTTAGGCATAGGTCCCTCTTGCCCTGTGTCGAGAGAGAATTCAGAGGGAGAAAACTAAGGTTTTTAGTCGACACAGGTTCATCGAAAAATTATATTAAAGACTTCGGTATATTTCCTAATGTAAGACTTCAGTAAAGTTTTTCAACAAGGTCGCAAATTTCTTTGTACTTCCTTGCCTCACTACATTTGACGGTATTATAGGTTTCGATTTTCTTAATGAAATAAAAGCACATTTGGATGCAGAAAATGGCATTTTGACATATGAAGGTGGTATAGAGAAATTAATGTTTTTTTATCTCAATCGATTCTAATGATATTCCAGAGACAGTTCGGACGAAATTTTTGGCGCTATTGGAAAAGTATAGAGGAGTTTTTGCGAGCCCTGACGAAGCTCTTCCATATAATACTAAAGTTGTAGCTAGTATAAGAACAAAAGATGAAGAGCCAGTCTACTCAAGGTATTATTCTAATTCTATGGCGATGGTAGATTTTGTGAACAAGGAAATAAAGGACTTATTAGCCAACGGAATCATAAGACCGTCTCGGTCACCGTACAACAATCCTATCTGGGTGGTCGATAAAAAGGGTTTTGGCGACAACGGAAGACCGAAAAATCGATTAGTTATTGATTTTCGAAAACTTAACTCAAAAACTGAACGCGATAAATATCCAATACCCGAGACTTCCGTTATTATAGCAAACCTTGGTAAGGCGAAATATTACACAAGTTTGGACTTAAAATCTGGGTTTCATCAGATTAACTTGAGGGAACAGGATATAGAGAAAACAGCTTTTAGCATTAACAATGCAAAGTTCGAGTTTTGTAGGTTACCATTTGGTTTAAAAAATGCACCTAGTATTTTCCAACGTACTATAGACGATATATTACGTGAGGAAATTGGTAGGTGCTGCTACGTCTATATTGATGATATCATCATATTTTCTGATTCGGAGCAGAAGCATATTGATGACATTGGCTTGATATTAAGAAAACTATATAATTTTAATATGAGAGTATCAATGGAAAAGTCCAAATTTTTTAAAACTTCGGTTGAATTCTTAGGTTTTACAGTTTCAACAATGGGTAGTTTTAACCCTGATAAAATAGAAACCATTGTCAATTACCAAATACCGTTATCTCTACGTACTTTGCGATCATTTCTTGGCTTATGTGGGTATTACAGTAGATTTATAAGGGATTATGCGGCTATAGCGAAGCAGTTGACGAGATATCTCAGGGGCGAAAATGGACACATAGGGGCTAGGCAGTCAAAAAACGTTAGGATCACTTTGAATGATGAAGCCGTAGAAGCTTTTGATAAAATGAAAAAAATACTTGCCTCAGAGGAAGTTTTACTGCTCTATCCCGGTTTTGAGAAGCCTTTTGACCTTACCACTGATGCGTCCGCATACGCTCTTGGTGCTGTGTTATCGCAGAGAGGGCGTCCAATTACAATGATATCTAGAACATTGTCCCCTGCAGAAGAAAGTTACGCAGTGAATGAGAGAGTTACTAGCCATTGTTTGGGCTTTAAAGAGCCTTCGAAACTATCTTTACGGAGTGAATAAATTAAACATATTTACTGACCATCAGCCTAACTCGAAATTAAAAAGATGGAAAGCATTTATTGAAGAATATGCACCTACGTTCCATTACAAACCTGGCAAAGATAACGTGGTCGCAGACGCACTTTCCAGGCAATACAATAATATGATTTTTAATTTTTCATCCAGCTCGTCTTTAGCTGCTCAGAATAGCGAAGAGTCTTACACCGAAATAATACCGACCATTAAGAATCCGATTAATTGCTTCCGAAACCAAATCGTCCTTACTCAAGGGCGAGAAAACAAGGAACAGACTAAAATAATTTGGAAAGATCGAGTTCGTCATACGATAACTTTTTCCAGTATTAATGAAGTTTTTAGAAGTTTAAAACAGGTGGTAAACCCTAATGTTGTAAACGGTATTTACTGTGACTTGTCAATTCTTGCCCAGGTTCAGCATTTTATAGTTTCTGCATATCCATCTGTCAAATTCTTACATACCGATAAATTTGTAACCGACATATTTAACACAGATGATCAGCTAGAGATCTTAAATAACGAACACAATAGGGCCCATCCTGCACTAGGTGAAAACGTTAAGCAGATTTTACAAGATTATTTCTTCCCAAATATTCGTAAGAAATTAAAGGAACTTATTCGAAATTGTAAAATTTGTCATCAGGCTAAATATAGTCGGCATCCGAAGAAACAGGTAATATCAGAAACCCCCATTCCGTCTTATTCAAGTCAGATATTGCATATAGATATTTATTCCACGGATGTGCAGTTTTTTTAACATGCGTGGACAAGTTTTCAAAATTTGCCCATATCCTCAAGATCAATAGTTGATGTTAAACCTGCTCTACAAGGGATTTTAAATACCTTTAATAATACCAAGACTATAATTTGTGATAATGAAAAATCTCTGAACTCCGAAGCAATCAAGACCTTAGTAAATAATTTTTATGGAGCAGAGATTGTTGCTGTCCCTCCCTTACACAGTACATCGAACGGTCAGGTTGAAAAATTTCACAGCACACTTTCAGAAATAGCTAGATGCATTAAATTGGAATACTCAATAGATGATTCTACGGATCTTGTCCTTACAGCTGTTTTAAAATATAATCAAACCATACACTCTGTTGTTAATCTCAAGCCGATACATATATTTCATTCAATTCCTGATGAGCTAAGAATCTTTGTAAAGGACCAACTAATTAATAAGCAGAAAAAGTATTTGGAATTTCATAATAGAACGAGATGCATACGGACTTTCGAGCCAGGACAAAAAGTATTCGTCAGAGTTAATAGAAGACTAGGAAACAAATTCAGTAATATTTATGTAGAAAGGGAAATTCCACAATCCAAATCGGGAACAAAATCGTTCATAAAGACAATATCCGCTAGTTTTTGACTAACATTTTATATCCAGATTTTGTAGTGCGTCTAAGCTTTCGATTTGTTAAAAAAAACAACAAACAACAAACACTTCCTCGATTAGAGTTATGTGCTGCAGTTGTAGCAGCTAAACTTGCTGAAAGAGTGAAAGTTGACTTGAAATTGCTGAATCAGCCTATGCTTTTGTGGACCGATTCTGATATTGTATTATCCTGGATAAATTCACCATCATCCTCTTATGAAACATTCGTGGCTAATAGAGTTTCAACGATCCACTCATTAACACTTGCTGAACAATGGCGCCATGTAAAATCATCGGACAACCCTGCTGATATTTTATCGCGAGGACTTCAACCAAGCAACCTACCCATAAGTAGATTATGGTTTCATGGACCAATCTTCCTTCATGGACAAGAAGAGTTATGGCCGTCAAAATTTGTACCCAAGCTCTCCGAAACAAGCGGCATTGAAAGGAAAAGAGTGATTACAGCAACGGTGATATCGACTAACAGCGACATGATATACATGCTACCCCACAAAAATTCCTTTAGAACCCTGCAGCGAATTTTGGCATACGTACTTCGGTTCACAAATAACTCAAGGAAGTCCATGAATGATCGAGCAAAGCATACTTCGCTAACTCCAAAGGAACTGGACAACGCTCTCGTTGTTATCATTCGAACAATACAATTGTCAGATTTGTCTACAGAAGTAAAACAACTTCAAGATGGCAAGGAGGTTAGTAAAAATAGCTCAATTAATAGCCTATCGCCATTCTTGGATGAAAGGGGTATTCTTAGAGTGAGAGGACGATTAGAACATTCCAACCTACAAGCAGATGCAAAACATCCAATAATTCTACCATACAATGATCCGCTTGTAAAATTATTATTTACTATCACACATGAAGATAACAAACATTGCGGATCACAATCACTATTATATATAATGAGACAGCGTTCTTGGCCAATAAAGGGAAATATAATAGCTCGATCAGTGATTCAAAGATGCGTAAAATGCACTAGAGCACGACCATAATTACATCAACAGATAATGGGAAACTTACCACAGACAAGAGTGGTTCCTGCTCGTTCATTCATAAATTGCGGCGTAGACTACTGTGGTCCATTCTGGATACATCACAGAATCGGTGGGAAAAGGCCAACCAAGGTTTAGATAGCCGTATTTTTTTATTTCACAACAAAGGCGATTCATTTAGAACTGGTGTCTGACTTAACATCTGAGGCATTCATTGGTGCCCTTGAAAGGTTCATTGCTCGTCGAGGACACTGCCAAAATATCTACTCCGACAACGCTACCAATTTCATCGGAGCAAAAAATCAATTAGCGGAATTATCTTTAAACATACATTCCGCTAAGGCTCAAGAAACAATAAGCACTAAGGGTATAAACTTCAATTTCATTCCATCGAGAGCACCTCATTTTGAAGGCTTATGGGAGGCTGCTGTCAAATCGGCAAAACATATTTTGATACGCAGTGTATCAACAGAATCGTTAACGCACGAAGAGCTAGAAACAATATTGTGGAAATCGAAGCCATTTTGAATTCGCGCCCCTCAACGCCAATCTCGAATGATCCAGATAGTCTTGAAGCACTGACAACTGGTCATTTTGTCATCGGTGAGCCGCTTACGTCCCAAGTAGACAGTCGATCCGAAACTCGTAATATGCCAAGTTTGTCTCATTGGAAGTTGATTTCGCATATAAAGCACCAATTCTGGAAAAGATGGTCAACAGAATACTTAACCGAAATGCAACAGCGTTTCAAATGGAAAAATAAATCTGGAAATCCCAAAAAGGGAGACATGGTTATTATCAAGGAAGACAATCTACCTACAATGAAGTGGCCATTAGGGAGAGTTGTTCACGTGTATTCTGGTGATGACGGAACTGTGAGACCCATTCACAGACTGGCTCCATTACTCCAAGAAAGAGGAAAAGGAAACACCATTGGAAGAAGAATCTTCATTGGTACAACCGAGTTCGAGAAATGATGATCTCATTCTATCAAAAAGACCCTAGATCTCAAAAGGTCCATTAATGCTTGCTATGTTAATAGCGCTTCTCTTTGTTCCTTCTGTATTATTCAACAACAAGCTATTAATAACAAAGTTTCAAGATAATCCGGGATTGTATTTCGAAGGAATTGGAACAGCAAAGCTAAACACTGCAGAATGGAAAATAATGGTTTACTACGATCTTACTCCATTCTCGTCAGAGATACATGCGCTATCTTCAGGCTTGCGAACTCTACAGGAACTGTGCTTTAAAGAACCAATGTGCGATATCCTGGTGAACAACTTAGAGCAAATCAGGAATGAATTGCTGCAAGAAACAGAGTTGTTTACCAACAAATGAATTAAAAGGTCACAGTTTAATATAGTCGGAAACATTGCCAGATCACTGTTTGGAGTTCTTGATGCAGATTACGCAGAGGAAATGTCAAAAACGATCAACGATGCAAAAATGGAAAAAATCATATCGTTATGCTTTTAAAGAATCAAACATCAATAATTGATTCAACCATTAATATCATTAAACAAAATGGGATCAACACAGAGCAAAGGATAAACGATATCTTAAGAATGGTTGATCTGAACAAAAATCAAATAGGAAGGGACTCTTCAGCAATTAGAAACTCGCAAGTTGTTGGACTTCTATCAACTCATTTATCATTGACAGCAATAAATTTTCAAAGAATAGAGGCTGAAATCATAAATGTACTTACTGACGCCCATAATGGAAAAAATAATCCCCTGCTATTATCGCCTCACCAACTAAAGGATGAGATTGCTCTAATTAAGGCTCACTTTCCATCATCTCACGTCAACAGGAGATGACAACATAATCGAACTGTATAAACTTATGAATGCCAAGGGAGCTGTGACAAAAAAATTAAGTAATTTTCGAAGTGAATATACCTCTAGTGAATCAACAATTTTTCGAGATATTTAACATAGTGCCAGTCCCAACAATAAAAAATAATATATTACTCACCATCAAACTGGATATATCATACCTTGCTACGAATGCACATAGAGATGAGTGTATTCATTTTACAACAGATAAATTAGCAAATTTTATCAAAACAAAAGATAACGAATACATTTGCAAAAATAAACAATAGAAATGAAAAAAGAATGCTGATGTCAATCCATGCGAAATCAATATTTTCAACAATCGATCGACAATCAATTGCAACTTTAATAGAATCCCAGAAACGACAGGGTTTGAGACATAGCTGGTGTGTAGCTCGGAAATCACATTTATCATATTAAAAAACACTGTATTGATAGAAATTGCCCCTAATTGTGTAATCAAAATTAACTTCATAACAATACAAGGACACTTTGGTATATCAAATGATGTACATACGTCATACATAAGACTAAAAAACATAGAATCCATTAGTGAACCACAAGAAATAGAAAGGGTATTGGTTAACACTACAAATCACCAGTACAAGACCCAACTAGAACAGCTATGCAGTCTACAAAGGCAACTAAATAAATCAACGCTAGTACAATTACCGCAAATTATCAACTCTAACAGCTAACATCATTACGCAGTGAGTTACACCGCACTAATGTTTTCCATAATACTTGCAATCGGTCTGCTGTTCTGGAAATGTCATCCAAAATTCTATAATGGCAAACAATCTACACTCAAACCAGCTCCACGAGTCACGGTTGATGTTGTAGAACCCTGAGGCCTTTCTGTAATGTTTTGAACAAGATTCAACGCGCGGGAGAATGTTAAGATATGTAGTTATATTTTATTCTATTTGTTATTTTCTTTACTTAATAAATTTGCTTATATATTTTTTATATTAATATATAGGCCAGCTGGCAATAACCTTTAATTGCAATTTTATTTTTATTTGTTTAATTAATAAATTCGCTTACTCAACTTATAGAATTTTATATTAATATATAGGTCAGCTGGCAATAAACTTTAATTACAATTTTATTTTATTTGCTTACTCATCTTGCATGTCATGTACTAACTCAGTTTAATATATAGGTCAACAAATAATGTATTATTAATTATTAAAAAAGCAGTTAAACATTTGTTTAGTCCAATATGTAAGTTTTGCATTTTTCTTTAATGTCTTAATTATATTTAAGGAGAAGTAAATTAAAGTTTTCTTTAGTGTTTTATGATACGGCAATTATATTGTTTTATTGTTCAACAGTGTTCTTCAAGTTACTAAGTGCTTGCAAGGAACAAAAACGCAAATTAGTGAAGGTCTAAATTTATGTGTTTAGACCACAAACCACTAATTAACCCACATTAAACACAACGAAAGTTTAGTTGGCTACGTTATACATATTTAGTTCACGAATATGATATATTAGATTTCATTACCATATTGCTAATTTCATAATGATATTAAATGAGCATTCTCAGAGAAGAAATATATGCTCCAAGCAGGCCTGCCATATTTGCCGATTTATCGACATTTTGCCGATTTTTTTGCCTGAAAATTATCAAAGTGCCGATTTGCCGATTTTTTGCTCAAAAAATGCCGATTTTTTGATAAGCACTTAGCACTGGGTAACTTTGTTTGTTTTATTATAATTTATTAATTTTGGGCAGCACTGGAATATAATAAATACACTGTTACATTAAAAAGAGACAGGTGTTAATCAGTCAGTCCTTTTACTAAAATGAAAAACGGTTAGCTTTATTTACAATTAGGCAGTACTAATTTTTTCTGACATGTATTACGTCAGGTAAAATCTGAGTCTTTACCAGACAATAAACCAAGATGTATACAATTCCCTCAGACATTTGGCAGATTAGTCGGCAGTTTCTGCAAATTTTTTGATATATTATCCGATTAATTTCCTTTAAGACATTTAACAGAACAGTCTGCACATTTTCAGATCTATGTCTTACGAGTTTTAGCAGCCACTTCTGCACATTGTCTGATTATAGTTTTTTTAATAGTTCTCAATTATCTCTTCAAAATTTTGCGCATAAATGTTTGAATTTTTAAACTTATAATATACAGGCAAATGTTTTCTGATGAACTGCCATTGGAAGCAGAAAAATGTATGGCAGAAAAAGAGTCAAAGAGGTCTTACAAACAAACATCCTGATTCTATTTGAGAATTTTTCCAATCTTCTGCTTCCAAAAGCAGGCTATGTAGTATTGCATATGATACAACTTGGTGAATTCTATAAGGAAAGTTATGTAAAGTGGTTGTGCATATTAAATGTTTTTCAAAGTTTCATGCTTGCATTTTACAAAACGAATTTGTCCAGAATTTCATATTATTACTTGTGTTCAATTGCTTTGGGGGATCTAATTAATAGTTTTATAAAACATTCCAAAATTTTGGGAATTATAACACTGACACATGTGCTTTTTATTTTAATAAGTTAACATATATTTTGTAGCACTGTTTCTCCCGTTGATAGTGTTTATTCTCTGGCGATTGAAATGAATAGCAAGAGTTATTCTTGAAATGACATTATTTGAAGTGACGATCGTACGGTCAGAGAGACCAATTAATAGCCCAAGCAAAATGGTACATATGTATATTGTATATGACGATGAAAGACCGCCAAACCAGTAATTGAGTATCACCAACTGAAAGCTTGCCTTGCCAGTATTTTTAAAGACTCTGAGAACCATAATAAATCTCTATAACACTTTCAGAAGTTTCCATAAGTATCCGAGACATCCACGATACTGTTAAATAATAGATAGGCTTCGAATTACACTGGCGATATAAAAATTTGTGATCAAACATAATAGTTTACTTACACAAAGGTGAAATAGTACTACTACTGTAAACGAACCTAAAATTTATAAGTATTTGTTTTATGTACCAATAATTTCTGATTTATTAGAGAATTCGAAAATGTATGATCGTAATAATTATGAGATAGCTCATAAGACATATAATACACTGGACAGTGTATTATATATATATATATATATATATATATATATATATATATATATATATATATATATATATATATATATATATATATATATATATATACATATATATATATATATATATATATATATATATATATATATATATATATATATATATATATATATATATATATATATATATGTATATATATATATATATATATATATATGTATATATATATATATATATATATATATATATATATATATATATATATATATATATATATATATATATATATATATATATATATGTATATATATATATATATATATATATATATATATATATATATATATATATATATACATATATATATATATATATATATATATATATATATATATATATATATATATATATATATATATATATATATATATATATATATATATATATATATATATATATATATATATATATATATATATATATATATATATATATATATATATATATATCATGATGAACGTCACCCAGAGTGCACTGCAATATTGTCAATTAAAAAAAAGTAATAAGTATGGAACTTCTAAAGTACTGAACAGATTTGTCTGAAATTTTAAATAATTGTATCGGAGGAGTTAAGTTTTCACAGACATGTCTTTCGAAAACAATATCTTAACTTAGGGGGAGCTACAGAGGAAGAAGGCTAACTATCTCTGGTGTGAAAAACTTGGTGCGGCTTATAAAATTCTTTTATACTGGCCGATTTGAACGATTTCAAGCGTTTTAGATTTTGCTAGATAAGACAAAAAATTTTGGAATTGACTTCTTCTCTATAAAACTAACGAGTGATTGGGCCCGACCCCTCCGCATCGAACCAAATTTGGTATGGTAGTTAATAGGGTATTCATTTAATCGGATTTCTGCTTTAATCAGTTAATCGCTCGATTAATAAAGTTTTTTCATAAATCAAGTAATTTCACCAAATAAAAATGTATAAATTACACAGCAGATCAATGGTTTTATTGTTTAAATAAAAATAGGTGATCCTTATGTATTTTCATCTGCTGATTGTGACGGCGTCATTAGTTTTCCCTGTCAGCTCTAGTTTTAAAGATATAAGTGACATTTAGCATTTGCATAATTTACATCACTTTTTGTATTATTCGCTTAATATTTCACGACTCGTCTTTCAAACTTTAAAAGACTTTCTGGATTATTAATCTGCACAAAATTCTCTTTCATTTGGGTAGAGTCACATTGATGAGTATATCAGGATATCTTACTGTTATTGCAAGAATGTTAAAAATCGTGTGTTTTTGGTTTAGTCCTTAGAACGTTTTTTTATTTTGATTTTTTTAAATTAAAGCTGTGTTATCTATTATTTTGAATTTATTAGTAAAAAAAACAGTAACATAACAAACATAACAATTCTTGAACTAAATCAAGCAAAAACATATCATAAATATGTATTCATTAAAAAATTAACAAGTTTGTGAGATCATTATATCAGTTCTTTCAATAGTGTAAGAATATGTTCTAAAACAATCTTTCAGAAAAAGAATTTTCTTTTAAATGCTCAGGGTTTAAGAGATTCTCTTCTTTAGTTTTGATAAAACTTGGCTAGGAAAACTTCTTTCATTTATCGTAGATGTTGAAGAAATCGAAAGCAATCCATAATACAGAATATCTAGTTTCTCAGTCCTTTTCCTCGATTTCTTTAAACTTATAAAATTGTCCATTATGTCATTATAGTCCTGTTTTAATTCTTTTTTTTTCTCAAATTCTTAACACTGTTAAAACATTTCTTGTATTACTATCGATAGTTTCTTCTGTTGTAAGGCCATCATCTGACTCATACTGGCAGAGCTCAGCGACGAACATTCTGCAAAAAAGTTTATTTCCGAATTCCTAAGTTTCCGTTTTTGTACTGTATTTTAAAGCACTGTGTCTAGAAGAAAATATTCCTGAATGTAGGTATCAAATAATTGAATTGATCTATCATTAAATCTTATCATTGGATTTTTAATTAAATCGTTGGCAACAGTATTATTGGATTTTATAAAACTATTGTTGTAACGTGTGCATTAAAAGACGATCATTTTCTGACTAAAAACTAAAACGTGTTTATTTCATATAATTTGACATTTTCATTTCATATGACATTTATATTAAAAATTGACAAAAGGAAGATAAGACCGTTTAGATGATCATAACATCTCTCCCAGACTTATTTAACAGATTTTAATATAGTCCAATAGTATAAAAGAAATATTGAAAATAAATTTTCTTTGAACATTAAAGTATTATGGAAAATCATTTTTTATTAGTATAATGATATTTTTTTTTACTTGGTATACTGAAGCCTCTCCCGAGCTTTTCTTTCGCGAGCCGATCGGCGCACAACTATTTCTCCAGTGTTGGGGTTAATTCCCGATGGCGGTGCTGTTGATGGTTGTGATATTATTTGTTGTGACTGTAGTTCCGGGTATAGACTTTGGGTAGTTGTAGGTGAAGCATTTTCTGATGTGCGAATAATACTCTTGTATGTCTTATCTAATGATGGCAAATGTTGTGATGTCAAAAAGTCATTGGTTAGATGTAAAGTTTGATCTGGCTTAGTATTTGCAATTTTATCACCGACTTTTCTCATCTGATCCACATGCCTTGTCCACATACGATTGTCATCTAATTCCACCTGGTAGTGCAATTCGCCTTTACTATCTAAAACTCTACCAAAACGCCATTTATCACTAGAGATATAGTCTCTAACAGCAACTCTCTCCCCTGGCTTAAATGTTTTGTAAGGTTTTTGTCTCACTATTTGTTTAACTTCATTGCATGGTAGTAACAGCTCAAGACGGTTTTGTATTTGCCTTCCAAACATAGTCATGGCTGGTGACTTTTTTGTGGCTGGGTGAATGGCTCGTCGATAGGCTAACAGCAGGGTTGATAATTCGTTTTCCAAAGTAGATGATTTGGTTTTCATAGACTTCATTTTATTTTTTAATGTTTGTATGAACCTCTCGGCTTGCCCATTTGTTGATGGATGATAAGGTGCGCCTTGTTTATGTACTAGTCCATTCGTTTTTAAAAAGTTTTGAAACTCTGTAGAATTAAACTGTGGGCCGTGATCTGTTACCAACACGTTCGGGATACCAAATGTTGAAAAAATTTGTTTGCATTTTTGTATTGTGACTTCAGCTGTCATATTTGGTACGATATGTACTTCAGGCCACTTGCTGAAAGCATCAATTAAAACTAAAAAATATTTACCCATAAACGGCCCAGCAAAATCAGCGTGAACTCTCTCAAATACTTTGCTTGGATGTATCCAACAATGTACTGGTACTGCCTTTGGGTTTGGTTTATGTACTTGACATAGGGAGGAATTCAGAACCATATTCTCGATGTCCGAGTCCATTTTATGCCACCAGCAGTAGGCCCTAGCTAAAGATTTCATTTTTGACATACCAAAATGCCCGGTGTGCAATTCCTGTAGAACTTTTTTACGCAGGGGTTTCGGTATAAACACTCGAATTCCCCTCAACAGACATCCACTTTGTAACGCAAACTCTGTTTGATCTATACCAAATCTGTGCTTCGAATCGCAAAGCCGACCATACTTTAGTGACTCGATCAAAATTTTGACTTCGTCCTCTTTTTCGGTTTCTGCACGTAGTTCTTTAACGGTCACTGGGAGGTTTTCGATTGCGTTTATTTCAATCACATCGATTTCTTCAATAGCGTCGTATGTTGTATCTTGTGGTAGTCTTGAAAAAGCGTCAGCGTTTGCATTTTCTAGAGACTTTTTCAGACGAATATCATAGTTGAATGTTTCTAAAAAGATGGCATAGTGCTGCATTCTGGTTGCTGTTAACGTCGGTAAGCGCTTAGTTGGTGAAAATATCTGTGATATGGCTTTATTGTCTGTAACCAGGGTGAACTTTCTTCCCATAATGTATTGGTAAAACTTTTTTACCCCAAAAATTATCGCATATGCCTCTTTATCCACCTGACTGTATTTTTGTTGAGTTTTGTTCAAAGCTTGCGAAGCAAACTGAATAGGACGTTCCACGCCTTTCTTATCTATGTGGCTTAACACAGCACCCACCCCCACTGGACTAGCGTCTACTGCTAGTATTAGCGGTAAGTCTGGATGATAATGCATTAAAACCATGTCTGACTGCATTTTCTTTTTGACTTCTTTAAAAGCTTTTTCGCAATCGGCATCAAATCTAAAATTTACATCATTGTGTAAGAGTTTGTTTAATGGATGCACCAATGTGCTTAAATTTTCAATAAATCGACCGTAGTAATTTATGAGGCCTAAAAACGACCGTACTTCATCTTTTGTTTGCGGCTTTTTCATGTTTTGTATGGCATCAACTTTGTTTTTAACTTTAGAAATGCCGTATTGATCGATAACGTAACCGCAGTACTCGATTTGGTTTTTTAAAAACTCGGACTTGTGCAAATTTACACGCATATTATGTTTGTCTAGCCTACGTAGAACTTCATGAAGTCTTTGTAAGTGTGTTTCATCGTTTGGGGCGGTCACTTTTATATCATCCAAAAACACTTTAACACCAGGTATGTCACCAAGTAATTGTTCAATAAATCGCTGCCATTTGGCAGGGGCACACGAGATACCAAACATAAGTCGCGTAGGCTGAAATAAGCCTTTATGGGTGCTAACTGTTAAAAGATGTTGATCGTCGGGATGTACTTGTAATTGAAGATAAGCTTTAGACAAATCGATTTTTGAAAATTTCGTCCCTCCAGCCATACTACTGAAAAGCTCATCAATTGTGGGGAGAGGATGCTCATCCACCAATAGCGCCGGGTTAAGCGTTACCTTATAGTCCCCACACATTCGTACGGAGCCATCACCTTTTGGTACGACTACCAATGGAGTGGCCCACTCGCTTTTATCTACCTTGACCAATAACCCTTCGTGAATTTGTCGTTCAATTTCGCGATCAACAGCTGGCAAAAGAGAGAAAGGTACTCTTCTTGCCTTTACTGCCTTTGGTACTGCATTAGATTTTAAGTATAGCCTTGCTTCAAATCCGGTTATTTTACCCGTAGAAGTAGAGAACAGATTAGGAAATTTTTGTATCAAGTTATTTATTAATACGTCACGCACCTTTATTAAGTTTACTACCTCTTTCTTTTTATTTTCTAAAATTGAGGGCCAATCTAGTTTTAACCCCCGAAGCCATTCACATCCCAACAAGGGTTTTTTAATCAAGTCGACAATATAAATTCTTGCTTCTACGGTGCCTTCTTCTGTCTGCACCTGTACCACAATGTATCCCAAACACTTTAATTGTTTGTTACAAATACTAAATAACTCCAAATCTGACGGCTTAAGTTGATGTTTTGGGAAATATTTTATTGCATCACTTTTACTGATGACGGTTACCGGTGCACCTGAATCAATCTCAAAATTAATTGTATTACCTTCGATGTGTACGTTTAAAATTATTTTCGATCGTAAAGATGTTGTATCTGTTTCTTTATTTGTTATTAGTAAAAGCTCTTCGACTATGCGGTCAGCTGTTTCTATCTCTTCTTCAATTTGACATATTCCATTTCTTTCTTTGAAACAGACTTTACGTAGATGCCCTTTGTTTTTACAAAAATGAAAAATTTCATGTTTGTATTTGCACTCATTCGCTAAATGGTTGGTGTTGCCACATCGATAACAGTAGTTCTTATTTTACCCTTTTCTTTTTTAGCTTTTCGATCTCTTTGAGTAGTATGAGGTGAATGAGTGGTTTTGTTCTGCATCTGTTCTTTATTCTTTTTATGTATTTTATTGACTACTTCCATATTTGCACTCGTTTGTTGGTGTAATTCAATTCCACCTTTCTCGGCAGTCTCATAAGCACATGCTGTATTTATTGCATCCATCAACGTTAAATTTAATTTTTCCAGAAGTCTGCCTTGAATCTTCTGGTTTTTTAAACCAAATACAAATTGATTTCTTATTGCTGTATCAATATACGTACCAAAGTTGCAATTAGTTGACAGCTTTTTCAAGGCTGTAAGAAATTCTGAACAACTTTCTTCGGGTTTTTGCTTTCTTAAATGAAATCTATAGTTCTCAAGTATTTCATTCGGTTTTGGATTAAAACAATCTTCCAATGTGGATACTATTTCCTGGTATTGCAAACTTTCTGGTTCTTTCGGCATTATTTTGTCACAAAGAGTGTTGTAAGTAGAAGCTCCCATGTAGTGCAAAAGCAATTCGCGTTTATTTGCTGTGTCGGTAGTAAATACCTTGATTGCGTTCTCAAACCGTCTTACCCATCTCGTCCAAGTGGTAACTTGTGCGTTGAAAGAATCAAAATTAAATGTAGCTGGTTTATCCGTCATTTTAGGTGTAGCGAGGTTTTGTTCAGTCATAACCTCTAAACTTGTAAGTTCTTTTAAATCCTCGTCGCCAGAAACTGTTGTAACGTGTGCATTAAAAGACGATCATTTTCTGACTAAAAACTAAAACGTGTTTATTTCATATAATTTGACATTTTCATTTCATATGACATTTATATTAAAAATTGACAAAAGGAAGATAAGACCGTTTAGATGATCATAACAACTATTAAACAAAAAAAACAAGATTCATAATTCCCTCAAGTTCAATTAGAGTAGCAGAATCTTTACTAAGCTCTTTTATAGCCACGTCCAAAGATTTTAATATTTTACTTAAGTTAAAATCACTGAACACACTTATTTATTTGTATGAAAAACAATTTCTAAACAAATACCTTTTGTATATAAAACGAAACAGACGAAACGTTAAAAATTCAAAATATTGTGACGCTGAAAATATGTAACAAATAAACCGAAGATATAATATCAAAAAAAGAACATTCCATTGGTAAAAAAAAGTTTTCTTACGGCCGTTTATACAATGAGCTAATGTGGACTTTAACGACAAATTTTGTATTCCGAACTTGGCGTTCAAGTCCACATTAACTTTTAATCGTACATTATGAAAAGGGCCGATAACTAATTAAACTTAAAAAACACTTAAAAAATCTTACTATTTATTATTAACTACGAGTTGTTCAAAAAATGGTCAACTATTTGCCGGCATTACTTTTTTTAAAACTTATCAAATCTTCATATTTTCCTTTTTAATGCCAATGGAGCTTTTGTAAAGTGAAGACAACGTTAAATTGAGACCAACATAATTTTTGTTATGGGTAGACAAAAGAAACTTATTTTCAAAATTCAATTTGTATAACATGCCATGTTCATTATATTGCGTAAAAAAATAATAGCTCAAATTCGATCAATTTCATGTTTTCCGTACATTTTACGGTTTGAATGGGAGCTACTCTAAGGAGTACAGATAGCGCTTTGAGTCCTTTGAAATAAATGTTGGTTATATCAAAATAATTGGGGTCGGTCCTAGAAGTTTACCCTCTATGGGCACTCGTTAGCCCCTTAGGGTCCGAAAACGAACTTCAGCTCAAAACGGATTTTTGTACGCCAGCTGTGTTTACATATCGAGACAAAGCTTTCGAATATAGAAAAAAGCAGCATTTTATTAAAATATGGGGTTTCGAGGAACATTTGTGGTGTTTAGGATATATAGTTTTTGAGTTACTCGACGAGAAGTATCGTTTTTACCAAAGTTACTGACTTTGAGAGCCTGACGCCGCACCAAGAACGCTCCGATTGGCCTGAAACTTTCCAGATTTTTTTTATCGCAAAAACAAAGAATTTGGTGCGTGAGACTTAAACATTTCCAGCTTTAAATATAAAAATAGTTGCATGCAAATGTCATTTTGTATGGCGCTTACGAAGTTTTCGAAATGGCTATAATTTCTTTTTTTTTCATACAAAGTTGTCAAGATAATAATGCAATAGGGTGGGAAATGTTATTTTCTACCATAAAAACCAAAAAAGTCAATTTCGAAAAAAAGTGCTTACGCAGTTTAAGAAGAAACGCGACGATATCTATTTTGAAAGACCAAAAAAATTTTTCAATATATTATGTCTACCTTTTCTCTTTTTTTTAAACAATATTTTATATTTTCAAATACTCTCAGGCTGATGACCAAAGTTACATTAAATGACTGATAGTTTAAGTCATAACTTTATTACTGGTGGTTGGATTTTTAACATTTTGGAAACGTAAGACTCTGCATATTTTGAAAAAACAATTTTAAGAAATTAGGGAGACAATTAGGTACATAGGTTGAGCAAAATGAAAAATGGTAAACATAATCTTAATTTTTTAAGAATACTATCGCCTTGAGCCACCTCTAAACATTTTTCAATCTGTCTAAAAATTGGTACATATCAGTTTTTAAACTATTCGTATATTTCTATTGGGTTAGAACGAGAATACTAGTCTGTTTTTGTTTATTATTATTAACAAAAATATTTAAACAGCATTTTGTTTAGTTTCATCAATAAAATTGTAATAACGGTATTCAAGTTTCGGTAGCGGTATATACCGTTACCGATATAGTTAAAATACCACTACCGCTATCGATACCGAAATAAAAGAAAAAATTAATACCACTACCGCTACCGTTATTCGTTTCGGTTGACAACCTTGATATTTATTTAGTCCTGACAGAGACTTAATTTAATATTTTTAGCACTTGAAAATTACTTACTTTAACTTTACTTCCTATAAATGAATTTGTAAATGTTAGTCTTGAACCATTGATCTCATGTTTGTTAGCCAACAGCTTTACTGCTTCAGCCATTTCACCATTGAAAATCAATAGTACAAAATCAATATAAAAGAAAAAGAAAATTATACGATAAAAAAACTCATTTCCAATATCTGTATTTGAACTTGAGTCATAATTTTCTTTTTTACTTTTTCATTTCCCGAATGAAAAAATTTCATATTATTAATGACAACACAAAATGTATTAAATGTGTCTGAAAAAAGTTTCATATCGTTTATGTAATTTTTCGTTGCTGATATGCAATGTTTCATGCTATTAATGACATTTCTCGTTGTATTAACGTAATGATTTCATTCCCAGTACGAACCGTTTTCCTTTCAGTGTAGAAAAGTGTTTTTCAATTCCATTTGGAAATTTAAAAGTGGTTTGATTTCGAAGAAAATTTTCGTTTTTTGAAGAAGCAACTTACGGAATTGAAACCACTTCCGATCGAAATGGTATTCTGTGACATGGCTGAATATAAGCAAATAGCATATCAGTGATGCTGGATTTGTACATTGGCAGAAAATAAAAAAAAAGAAGAAGATAAAATGAAAAAGAAACAATATCAAAGCTTAAAAAATAGTTATTATGTGCTGTGAAATATAAGTAGAAACACGTTTATTATTAATATTTTATCAATAGTTTAAAAAACAATACTATCGAATGTGTATGTCGACATACTTATTTTTTATAAGCTTAAACCACCAAAAGTAGTTAATTATCATTTTAAAAACTAAAACCAAAGATTAACGATTACTAAATCTCTAATATTCATATTAAAAATCTACACTTAATGTTTCAAAGTTTTCTGGTTCTGAGTAACTATCTACTGCTGTTCTGACATATTGAAGAAAATTTACCTTTACTTCGTTCGTTAGAGTTTTGTTAATAAATTGGGCTGTTATAAGGAAGCTTTCTAATTCTTCGTAGCTACTAGCAAATAGTGGTAATGCTTTTTGGACTGTCGAAATTGAATCCATTGTGATATTAATTCTTTCTTCTACTTCTTTAGAGCTGCTTAGCAAACATTCTTTAATTGTTTTTAAGATATTGTTAAATTCTGTTTTTAATGCTATCGCTTTGTCGCTATCTTTTTTTCACTTTCTGCTGATTAAAATTTTTTTCTTATTTCTTCAATTTATTCTAACTTATTCTGTATGTTTTTTTTTGTAAAAGGATTAATTTAGATTTTACTTTTCATTTTGCCTTATAAGCAAGTAGGCACACAAACAACAAATATATTTGGTATTCGTACCAAATGAGTACGAATACAAAAACAAACAACAGAAATGCCTACGTTACTGTTGTTGCTGCAGAATGTGATAACCCAGTAAACAAAAATTTACACTTGCGTACACAGGTACGCTCAAATTCAATGTCTGTGACGGACCATAATATAAAAGTAAATTTTTTGATACCAGCTTAACAGCAAAGCACAAGTGCCAACAATATGATCCAACATCAAGCTGAAAAAGAAAAAACGACAGAAAGTGTCCCCTTAGAAACTGATTCAGAAAATCCAAAAATCCAAATGGGTATTGATCGCTATTTTAAAGTGATAAATAATAAAAAAAGACAAAGAAGTCCAAGATCGAAAAACCTCGCTCCATTGGTGAAAATGGCCAAAGATGGTAAATCCGATGCGGCGCTCTTTGAAAACCGGTTTTCACTTCTACAAAACGACGAAGACGAAATCACCATTGTCAGGTCAAGCAAGCCGCCCCCAATATACTTAAGAGAGAAAAACTCAAATGAGCTAATTAAAAGGCTAGTACAATTAATCGGTGAAGAGGCGTTTTACGTGATCCCGATAAGACGTGGTGCGATTAATGAAACAAAAATTCAAGTAAATGAAGAAAATCATTACCGCTCAGTAGTTTCGGAGTTTGAAACACAAAATAAAAATTTTTACACCTACCAATTGAAAAGTGCAAAAGGCCTCCAGGTAGTGATAAAAGGCATCGATTCATACGTGGATCCAGAAGAGGTAAAAGCGGTTCTAATAAATAATAATTTTAAAGTAAAAAATGTTACTAACATTAAAAATAGAGAGCGAGTTCCCCAACCACTATTTCGTGTGGAAATGGAACCAGGTGATATGAAATTGAAAAGGAATGAAATACACCCCATTTACAGCTTAAGATATTTGCTGCACCGACGAGTTACCGTAGAGGAACCACACAAGCGAGCAGGGCCTATTCAATGTCTAAATTGCCAAGAATATGGCCACACCAAAACATATTGCAAGTTGCGCACCGTTTGTGTCGTCTGTGGTGAACTACACAGCACTGCCAATACAAACTATCCCCAGTTGCGCCAACCAGCTACCAGCCGGCCTTCATACGCCAAAATTTTTAAGGCTAACCAGCCCATAGCGCAAAACATACCAAACAGCCAGTTCTCGTACGCTAATGCTTTGAAGTCTAACCAGCCCACAGCTCAAAAACGGCCTCTTGCCAACGAAAACAGTGAAATAGAAAATCTAATATTGCAGGCTGCATTAAACAAACCATGAACTTAAAAATCTGTTTCTGGAACGCAAACGGCATCCGCCAACATAAAAACGAACTAGAATACTTCATGATGGATAAACAAATTGATGTTATGCTTATCTCTGAGACGCACTTGACTGCTAGAAGTTTTTTTAAAATCATTGGATATACTCTCTACGACACAAAGGACCCCCAAGGTAGAGCTTTTGGTGGCTCGGCTATACTAATAAAATCGCGATTAAAACACTACTTAATGAGTGATCATTGTGAAGACTATCTTCAAGCAACTAACATCTGCATTGAAGCTTTTTATCAAAACCTGGTGATTTCATCAGTATAAAAGATTTTTTTATTCACTACGCCCACGCTTTTTGGCCGCCGGTGATTACAACGCTAAGCACACGTTCTGGGGATCTCGCCTCATCACGCCAAAGGGTCGCGTTTTGTTTGACACAATTTCAAAAATGCGGTTAAATGTTATATCAAGTGGGCAGCCAACTTACTGGCCAACAGATCGCCGAAAAATACCTGATGTTATTGATTTTGGAGTAGTAAAGGGTGTGCCCAGCGAAATGATCCAAGTTGAAGCATCTTTAGATTTGTCTTCAGATCACTCACCAACTATTGTCACTATATATTCACATACAACATATTCACCCACTTGTGATTTAACGATGACAACCACACGTATAAATTGGTTGAAATACAAAA
The DNA here is from genome assembly GCA_956483635.1 of Panzeria rudis. NCBI lineage: Eukaryota > Metazoa > Arthropoda > Insecta > Diptera > Tachinidae > Panzeria > Panzeria rudis. Next base: position 65,221,975 of record OY101449.1, read on the forward strand.
AATATTTGAGTGCTCATTCCCCAGAAAATATTCCATTAAAAACGTCTGCTGACATAGATGACTCTATTAGAATGTTTGAGGCAAACCTTAAGCAAGCTGCTCTAAATGCTACTACTACAAATCGTCAGGTGAGATATAATAAAATTTTTTCAGCAGATGTAGAACAGCTTTTATCCGAAAAAAGAAGAGTTCGTAGAGAATGGCAACGCTACAGATCCCCTCAGCTAAAATCTAGGCTGAAGGAATGTACTAAACAGCTGAAAACTCTACTAGAACATCAAAAAAACGCTTCTCTTCAAAACTTTCTAAATGGGCTCGACGCAACACCTCAAACAGACTATTCGCTATGGAGAGCAGCCCGAGGCCTCAAAAGACCAGTGATATATAAGCCTCCATTGCGAGCTTCGAATGGAGACTGGGCAAGAACTGACGCTGAAAAAGGTACTCTGTTTGTAAACCACTTGCAGAAAGTATTTACTCCAAATACGTCTGATACTATAGTTGAGCTGCCACCAGTCCTCGCTATACCAGATGTTACTTTGAGGTTCAACATTCGTGAGATTGAACACTATATTGCGGGCTTAAACTCGAAAAAAGCCCCAGGCGCTGATAAAATAAGCAATAAAATGCTCTTAGAGCCACTCTATACTGCAAAACGGATAGTTCTATTTATTTTTAACAGTATTTTGCGCTTCAAATGCTATCGCCCAGATGGAAGGTTTCGCTGATTACCATGATACCTAAACCAGGCAAAGATCATACGAAGGTGGAGTCCTATAGGCCTATAAGCCTGTTGTCCAACATGCCAAAACTATTTGAAAAGCTACTAATGAGTAAGCTAACACCCATACTGAATCGTACTGGATGCATTCCAGACCACCAATTCGGTTTTAGGAGACAACATAGTACGATTGCACAAACACATAGACTCGTGAACGTGGTTAGAAAAAGCTTCGAAGAAAAGAAATATTGTCTTGCGCTCTTCATCGATGTTTCTCAGGCATTTGATAAAGTATGGCACGCAGGCTTAATACATCAACTAAAGCAAAACCTACCCGAAAACATCCTTAAACTTTTAGAAAGCTACTTTACTGAGCGAAAATTTGTTGTTAAAGAAGGTAATTTTCAAAGCCCTCCGCAACCCATTGAAGCCGGAGTTCCTCAAGGCAGCATCCTCGGTCCTGTATTATATCTGATATATGCCTCTGACTTGCCGGTAAGCAGTAACATACACATATCAACATTCGCTGATGATACAGCTTTTCTAAGTGTTCACAAAAGCCATCAAGAAGCCACCCGCAATTTGCTAGATTATATACCCCAGTTGGAACAATGGCTAAAACAATGGCGGATAAAAATTAACGAACAAAAATGTCTACACATTACTTTTACATTGTGCAAAGAAACCTGCCCACCTATACAAATAAATAACCAAACTATACCTCAACACACTGAAGTAAAATATCTCGGTGTTCATCTTGATCGTCGTCTAACATGGAAGTCATACATAAATGCAAAGGTGACCTAAATGAAATTAAAAGCAGCTCAAATGAATAGGCTCTAAGCCTAGATTGTAAACTTCTTCTATACAACTCCATTCTAAAACCAATATGGTCCTACGGAATCCAGTTATGGGGCACTGCCCCGGCATCAAATGTAGAAAAAATTCAAAGGCAACAAAATAAAATAAGACAGTGTTTTCTAAACACGTGACAAGCTACATAAAAAGACTTGAGGTGCACCCAAATCCCCTAGCCCGAAACATCATTAACTTTAGAGGCCACACTCGGCTGAGAAGGAGTGATACTCTTGCTCTCAGCCGAACACGAGAGACGTAAACAACCAAACAACCAACCGCTGAAACAAATATTTTTGTCTGGCACTGGCTGGACTTAAAAATTAAAATTTTAGAGCTAAGATTTGATTACCTATTGTTAGTTCAATTTTATTGAAGATACAATAAATAAATACATATAACCGAAAAAAAATAAATAAAAATTTTCCTTATAAATACTTTTATTGTTATCCAATGGATTTCTAATTGTATGAAGGTGTAGAAAAATAAAATAGATTCATATCGAATAAAAAATTATTAGTTGAGTTTTGTATAAGTTTCAAAACCTACTATGCTTATTTTTTGAAAATCATTTATATATTTTTAAACTCTCAAATGGTTTAAAAGTTTGTGTTTGAAGTCTACTGATGAGTTGGTAAAGCACCAACGAAATATTGCATATAGACAATTGCTTAAACTCCAGCAAATAAATTTCATTTAAAATCAAATTATGATAATATGTCAAATAATAAATTTCTTAAAGGTTTAATTTAGATTTTACTTTTCATTTTGCCTTATAAATGCTTTTATTGTTATTTAATGGATTTCTAATTGTATGAAGGTGTTGAAAAATAAAATAGATTCATATCGAATAAAAAATTATTTGTTGGGTTTTGTATAAGTTTCAAAGCCTACTATGCTTATTTTTTGAAAATCATTTATATATTTGTAAGGCCTCAAATGGTTTTTAAAAGTTTTTACATAAGATAAAGGGTTTGTAATTGTTCAAAATTGTGTTTGAAGTCTACTGATAAGTTGGTAAAGCACCAACGAAATGCTGCATATAGAGAATTGCTTAAACTCCAGCAAATAAATTTCATTTAAAATAAAATTATGTCAAATAATAAATTTCTTAAAGGCTTAATTTAGATTTTATTTTTCATTTTGCCTTATAAATACTTTTATTGTTATCCAATGGATTTCTAATTATATGAAGGTGTAGAAAATAAAATAGATTCATATCGAATAAAAAATTATTGGTTGGATTTTGTACAAGTTTCAAAGCCTACTATGCTTATTTTTTGAAAATCATTTATATATTTGTAATTTCTCAAATGGTTTTTAAACGTTTGTACATAAGATCAAAATTGTGTTTGAAGTCTACTGATGAGTTGGTAAAGCACCAACGAAATGCTGCACATAGACAATTGCTTAAACTCCAGCAAATAAATTTCATTTAAAATAAAATTATGACATTATGTCAAACAATAAATTTCGTAAAGGTTTAATTTTGATTTTACTTTTAGTTTTGCCTTATAAATACTTTTATTGTTATCCATTGGATTTCTAATTGTATGAAGGTGTAGAAAAATAAAATAGATTCATATCGAATAAAAAATTATTTGTTGGGTTTTGTATAAGTTTCAAAGCATACTATGCTTATTTTTTGAAAATCATTTATATATTTGTAAACTCTCAAATGGTTTTTAAAAGTTTGTGCATAAGATAAAGGATTTGTAACTGTTCAAAATTGTGTTTGAAGTCTGCTGATGAGTTGGTAAAACACCAACGAAATGCTGCAAATAGACAATTGATTAAACTTCAGTAAACAAATTTCATTTATTTTGTCAATACTTTAAACAACAATAAAATCGAATGTGTATGTCGACATACTTATTTTTTATAAGCTTAAACCACCAAAAGTTGCTAATTATCATTTTAAAAACTAAAACCAAAGATTAAAGATTACTAAATCTCTAATCCTCATATTAAAAATTCTTTCTTAATGTTTCAAAGTTTCCTGGTTCTGAGTAACTACCTACTGCTGTTCTGACATTGGATGCAAGTTTTGCATTATAGATATATTGAAGAAAATTTACCTTTGCTTCGTTCGTTAGAGTTTTGTTGATAAATAGGGCTGTTATCAGGAAGCTTTCTGGTTCTTCGTAGTTACTAGCAAATAGTGGTAATGCTTTTTGGACTGTCGAAATTGAATGCTGCCATTGTGATATTAATTCTTTCTTCTACTTCTTTAGAGATGTTTAGCAAACATTTTTTAATTGTTTTGAAGATATTGTTAAATTCTATCTTTAATGCTATCTTTTTTTTCGCTTTTTTTCAATTTAATTTATTTATTATTAATATAAACATTTTTGTTAATCCTTTTTTTATACATCAGTTATTGCATTATTATTGCTACCTCTATGTTTGATTATATTTTTGTGTTTTATTCATTTATCTATATTTCTGTTTTTTTTGACATACGATTTTCTTCCAATTTGAATTTCATAATATTTTTGTCTTTCTTTTTGACATATTATTTTTTAATATTGAAATTTCGTTCCATATCTGTTGGGACTTTCTCCAGGGGACAATATTATCTCTGTCTTTTATTACCCGAAGTAGTTCCGCCAGTCTCCTTCTCTCTCTTGCACCAATTTTCCTCCTAGCTTCTTTCTTGCAACTGTTGTGTCAATCTTTGAATTGCACTAAGACTGGCCCACCTTATTCTCTGTTGCCTTTTTTATATTCTATAGATATTGCATTTGATCCCGCGTTGAGGGATAGTGGTTTGTAGATAGGTGATGACGCGTGGATTTGCCCTGAATGATATCATTCTAAGCCTTCATTAAATTTTCCTACATAAAAATATTTCTATCGGTTCGTGTTTCCAGGATTAGGTAGAGTTTTGAAAAGCGTTTCCTAATGGTCCGTGTTAGGCATGATTATAATTTTGTAGGATATTTTCTATCATTTTCGTTGGTCCGTGTGGGCAGGATCGGCATGTAGTAAAATAAAAATTTGTTGGATTCTAGTTAGTGCTCACCGGCAGAGACTGCCACTGATGCTTTGCCGATATATTGCACAAGGAAAGCGCAAAGGGAGACCAAAGTTGCCAGTTTAGCTTGTCAAAAACGAATCATAAGCAATCATAAACTCAATTTCAATAAAATTTTAATTTTTGTGTAGTTTCGTCCGTAGGCATTTAAGGTGACGATATTTTTTAATTTAGAAGTTACAAATATTTATAAATTAATATAATTCTTACGTTATAAATTTAAAGACAATTATGATACTTAATTTTTCCATGGCCAATTGATTCGTTGCATAAAACATTAATAATTTTGCCATAATTTATAATTTAAAAATGCTTCAAAGTGGTAAAAATAATAAACACAAAAGTACAGCTTTAAAACATTGTTTATAAACGAAAATATAAACAAAGAACACCTGATACGTAAAAATAGACAGAAAATCAAATTTTATCAGGTTCGTCCGCAACGCATCGAAACTTTTACGAAAGAGTGCCTATTTACACATGTCTCATGAAATGCATCAGCTGATTCGCAACGTATACGCTTACGTAAGAGTAACGAGGACTTTACTGGCTTTCACCTATCGACAGAGGCATAAAATGCTGATTCCAACAGATTAAAAAATTATTTTGAAAAAATTTGATTTGGTGTAGTTTACCTCCCACCTACAGACATTATACATTTTCTTAAAAATAAACGTTGTAAAAAAATAATATTATTTTTATAAAACTTTATATTCCGATATATGGATCATTATCATTATAAATTTAAATTGCTTAGTTTTTCCTAATACTTACATAGTCAGCCAATAAACGCATACCATTAGGAAAGCGTTTCTGATCAGGTACAAGTTTTCCATCAGGCGAACGTTGCTTTTGTAGCCAACAGTCATCGATATTAACGTACTGATAACCTAATTCAGCATATCCTTCCGTTATTAATAGATCAGTCATAGTTCTGAATAAATATTCACTAAAATTTTTAATAAGTTATAATTAAATATTTTATCACTGTATTTGTAGAACAAGCAAGGTTTTTCTCAGGATTCCCATCACGGGAAATTCTGTTATTTTCGTTTCTCGATTTCCTGGGAATTAGTGAGAATCTCGGGAAAACCTATACACACTGCCGCTCATCTGATTAGGTTTAATATATTAACAGTACTTTTTAGCAGTTCTCTCAAAAGTTATTGCAAAAACTATTAATAAAATTGTGTCTATTAATAAAGGATATTATTTACGTGAAATCTGTGCAAAAAATATGCAGTAATATTATATGTAGCATTATCTAAATACTTGCTGCAAACAAATTTTGTCCCAAAATAGTGCCTATTTTTTTGCTCATCAGAATAAGTTTATGATTAATTTTATTAGTTTACACTAAAACTTCACCGCGAGTGGTCAGTTTCTAATAAGCTTTTGAACTTTCTGTGTCGTTAATACAACTTTCAATCAAAATGGGGCGAGGGAAATCGTTATCTGAAGCTAAAAGGGTCAAAGCTAAATGTTATGCTGAAGACGGTCTTAGTCATGATCAAATCGCAAAAAATTCATGAAAGTCATAATTGTGTGGGTACTTTCTTACAAAATGAGACTAACTATGGAAAAAATAAGAAAAGAAGCACTTCACCGAAATGTTTAAAAATTGCTTTTATTTTCAGTATTTGTCGCCGAACCGAAAAAAAATAAATAAAAATTTTCCTTATAAATACTTTTATTGTTATCCAATGGATTTCTAATTGTATGAAGGTGTAGAAAAATAAAATAGATTCATATCGAATAAAAAATTATTAGTTGAGTTTTGTATAAGTTTCAAAACCTACTATGCTTATTTTTTGAAAATCATTTATATATTTTTAAACTCTCAAATGGTTTAAAAGTTTGTGTTTGAAGTCTACTGATGAGTTGGTAAAGCACCAACGAAATATTGCATATAGACAATTGCTTAAACTCCAGCAAATAAATTTCATTTAAAATCAAATTATGATAATATGTCAAATAATAAATTTCTTAAAGGTTTAATTTAGATTTTACTTTTCATTTTGCCTTATAAATGCTTTTATTGTTATTTAATGGATTTCTAATTGTATGAAGGTGTTGAAAAATAAAATAGATTCATATCGAATAAAAAATTATTTGTTGGGTTTTGTATAAGTTTCAAAGCCTACTATGCTTATTTTTTGAAAATCATTTATATATTTGTAAGGCCTCAAATGGTTTTTAAAAGTTTTTACATAAGATAAAGGGTTTGTAATTGTTCAAAATTGTGTTTGAAGTCTACTGATAAGTTGGTAAAGCACCAACGAAATGCTGCATATAGAGAATTGCTTAAACTCCAGCAAATAAATTTCATTTAAAATAAAATTATGTCAAATAATAAATTTCTTAAAGGCTTAATTTAGATTTTATTTTTCATTTTGCCTTATAAATACTTTTATTGTTATCCAATGGATTTCTAATTATATGAAGGTGTAGAAAATAAAATAGATTCATATCGAATAAAAAATTATTGGTTGGATTTTGTACAAGTTTCAAAGCCTACTATGCTTATTTTTTGAAAATCATTTATATATTTGTAATTTCTCAAATGGTTTTTAAACGTTTGTACATAAGATCAAAATTGTGTTTGAAGTCTACTGATGAGTTGGTAAAGCACCAACGAAATGCTGCACATAGACAATTGCTTAAACTCCAGCAAATAAATTTCATTTAAAATAAAATTATGACATTATGTCAAACAATAAATTTCGTAAAGGTTTAATTTTGATTTTACTTTTAGTTTTGCCTTATAAATACTTTTATTGTTATCCATTGGATTTCTAATTGTATGAAGGTGTAGAAAAATAAAATAGATTCATATCGAATAAAAAATTATTTGTTGGGTTTTGTATAAGTTTCAAAGCATACTATGCTTATTTTTTGAAAATCATTTATATATTTGTAAACTCTCAAATGGTTTTTAAAAGTTTGTGCATAAGATAAAGGATTTGTAACTGTTCAAAATTGTGTTTGAAGTCTGCTGATGAGTTGGTAAAACACCAACGAAATGCTGCAAATAGACAATTGATTAAACTTCAGTAAACAAATTTCATTTATTTTGTCAATACTTTAAACAACAATAAAATCGAATGTGTATGTCGACATACTTATTTTTTATAAGCTTAAACCACCAAAAGTTGCTAATTATCATTTTAAAAACTAAAACCAAAGATTAAAGATTACTAAATCTCTAATCCTCATATTAAAAATTCTTTCTTAATGTTTCAAAGTTTCCTGGTTCTGAGTAACTACCTACTGCTGTTCTGACATTGGATGCAAGTTTTGCATTATAGATATATTGAAGAAAATTTACCTTTGCTTCGTTCGTTAGAGTTTTGTTGATAAATAGGGCTGTTATCAGGAAGCTTTCTGGTTCTTCGTAGTTACTAGCAAATAGTGGTAATGCTTTTTGGACTGTCGAAATTGAATGCTGCCATTGTGATATTAATTCTTTCTTCTACTTCTTTAGAGATGTTTAGCAAACATTTTTTAATTGTTTTGAAGATATTGTTAAATTCTATCTTTAATGCTATCTTTTTTTTCGCTTTTTTTTCAATTTAATTTATTTATTATTAATATAAACATTTTTGTTAATCCTTTTTTTATACATCAGTTATTGCATTATTATTGCTACCTCTATGTTTGATTATATTTTTGTGTTTTATTCATTTATCTATATTTCTGTTTTTTTTGACATACGATTTTCTTCCAATTTGAATTTCATAATATTTTTGTCTTTCTTTTTGACATATTATTTTTTAATATTGAAATTTCGTTCCATATCTGTTGGGACTTTCTCCAGGGGACAATATTATCTCTGTCTTTTATTACCCGAAGTAGTTCCGCCAGTCTCCTTCTCTCTCTTGCACCAATTTTCCTCCTAGCTTCTTTCTTGCAACTGTTGTGTCAATCTTTGAATTGCACTAAGACTGGCCCACCTTATTCTCTGTTGCCTTTTTTATATTCTATAGATATTGCATTTGATCCCGCGTTGAGGGATAGTGGTTTGTAGATAGGTGATGACGCGTGGATTTGCCCTGAATGATATCATTCTAAGCCTTCATTAAATTTTCCTACATAAAAATATTTCTATCGGTTCGTGTTTCCAGGATTAGGTAGAGTTTTGAAAAGCGTTTCCTAATGGTCCGTGTTAGGCATGATTATAATTTTGTAGGATATTTTCTATCATTTTCGTTGGTCCGTGTGGGCAGGATCGGCATGTAGTAAAATAAAAATTTGTTGGATTCTAGTTAGTGCTCACCGGCAGAGACTGCCACTGATGCTTTGCCGATATATTGCACAAGGAAAGCGCAAAGGGAGACCAAAGTTGCCAGTTTAGCTTGTCAAAAACGAATCATAAGCAATCATAAACTCAATTTCAATAAAATTTTAATTTTTGTGTAGTTTCGTCCGTAGGCATTTAAGGTGACGATATTTTTTAATTTAGAAGTTACAAATATTTATAAATTAATATAATTCTTACGTTATAAATTTAAAGACAATTATGATACTTAATTTTTCCATGGCCAATTGATTCGTTGCATAAAACATTAATAATTTTGCCATAATTTATAATTTAAAAATGCTTCAAAGTGGTAAAAATAATAAACACAAAAGTACAGCTTTAAAACATTGTTTATAAACGAAAATATAAACAAAGAACACCTGATACGTAAAAATAGACAGAAAATCAAATTTTATCAGGTTCGTCCGCAACGCATCGAAACTTTTACGAAAGAGTGCCTATTTACACATGTCTCATGAAATGCATCAGCTGATTCGCAACGTATACGCTTACGTAAGAGTAACGAGGACTTTACTGGCTTTCACCTATCGACAGAGGCATAAAATGCTGATTCCAACAGATTAAAAAATTATTTTGAAAAAATTTGATTTGGTGTAGTTTACCTCCCACCTACAGACATTATACATTTTCTTAAAAATAAACGTTGTAAAAAAATAATATTATTTTTATAAAACTTTATATTCCGATATATGGATCATTATCATTATAAATTTAAATTGCTTAGTTTTTCCTAATACTTACATAGTCAGCCAATAAACGCATACCATTAGGAAAGCGTTTCTGATCAGGTACAAGTTTTCCATCAGGCGAACGTTGCTTTTGTAGCCAACAGTCATCGATATTAACGTACTGATAACCTAATTCAGCATATCCTTCCGTTATTAATAGATCAGTCATAGTTCTGAATAAATATTCACTAAAATTTTTAATAAGTTATAATTAAATATTTTATCACTGTATTTGTAGAACAAGCAAGGTTTTTCTCAGGATTCCCATCACGGGAAATTCTGTTATTTTCGTTTCTCGATTTCCTGGGAATTAGTGAGAATCTCGGGAAAACCTATACACACTGCCGCTCATCTGATTAGGTTTAATATATTAACAGTACTTTTTAGCAGTTCTCTCAAAAGTTATTGCAAAAACTATTAATAAAATTGTGTCTATTAATAAAGGATATTATTTACGTGAAATCTGTGCAAAAAATATGCAGTAATATTATATGTAGCATTATCTAAATACTTGCTGCAAACAAATTTTGTCCCAAAATAGTGCCTATTTTTTTGCTCATCAGAATAAGTTTATGATTAATTTTATTAGTTTACACTAAAACTTCACCGCGAGTGGTCAGTTTCTAATAAGCTTTTGAACTTTCTGTGTCGTTAATACAACTTTCAATCAAAATGGGGCGAGGGAAATCGTTATCTGAAGCTAAAAGGGTCAAAGCTAAATGTTATGCTGAAGACGGTCTTAGTCATGATCAAATCGCAAAAAATTCATGAAAGTCATAATTGTGTGGGTACTTTCTTACAAAATGAGACTAACTATGGAAAAAATAAGAAAAGAAGCACTTCACCGAAATGTTTAAAAATTGCTTTTATTTTCAGTATTTGTCGCAATTAAAGCGTAGTATGCAGTTCTGCCTGAATGTCAGGTTTAAAATTTAGCATTTATTTCTACACAAAAAAATAGTTGTGTAGAGAAATTTGTTTTCATTCACGCAAATTCACTTAAATTTATTAATTTTAAGGTGCAAAACATAAAAAATTATTCACAACACTACACAAAAACAAACCGTCAAAAATTCCGCGAGAAAAAAATTTTTCTGAACATTAATTTTTGTTTCAGTTGACGGAAAAAAATCTCCACTAATTGATATCACATCCCTGTGTTAGACAAAATGTGTGTTGATTTTTCTCTTCAGCTGCGTACCACCAAACGGAAAGTTGCCTGAAAGTTTTTAGAACCTGAATTTCAGTTTGTTTTTTTTACACTTACTTCTTATGGCAGCCTGAAATTCAGGCAGAACTGCATACTACACTTAATTCTTGAGTTGAACAAACGCGTCTTGATTTTCGGTCGGCAGTGAACAAAAAAAATATACATATATATATCAATATACAAATATTTAATATTAAAAATAAATTAAGTAAAGTGCGACTTTGGCTCGCACACGAAGGGTTCCGTACGAATACACATATGTATATCGCTTTTTGTTTTTGCCCCGTTTGTCATTTTGACAGTTTTTTCGTTGTGCTTTCCTGTTTAAATTTAGTTTTTTATTTTTTTAAGTATTTTTCGTTGTTTTTTTTTGTTTTAGCGCTTTTCGTGATTTTTTAAATTTTTTTCTGGCGATTTTTCGTTTTTTGCAATTTTTTTTGTTTTTGCCGATTTGTTTAGTTTTGGCGATCTTTTGGTTATGGAATTTATTTAACGTTTTCACTTTCTGACGATATTTTTAGTTTTAGCGATTTATTTTAGTTGTGGCGATTTTTTCAGCTTTGGCGCTTTTTTCGTTTTTGGAGATTTTTTCGGTTTTTGTGGTTTCTTAGTTTAAGCGATTTTTTGTTTGTTTTGACACTCTTTTCGTTTTGGCTATTTTTTGGTTTTTGGCGTTTTTTAGTTTTGGCACTTTTTTGCGTTTTTTCGTTTTAGTGATTTTTTCATTTTTTGGCGGTCTTAAAATTTTTTTGATGATTTATTTAGTTTTAGCGATTTTTCGTTTTGAAGACTTTTTCGATTTTTGGGGTTTTTTTAGTTTTTTGGCGATCTTTTTAATTTTGGTGATATATTGCGTTTTAGCGATTTTTTTAATTTTGGCGCTTTTTTCCTTTAAGCGCTTTTTTCATTTTAGCGTTTTTTTCGTTTTGAAATTTTTTTAATTTTGGATTTTTTATTTTTAGCGTGTTCTAAAATTTCAAGATTTTACATCTTACGGTTTCCAAGATACAGCATATTGTCGCAATTACATAGTCAAAATTACAATAACTAATACCCTTTAATTTTTATTGTTTTAAATATCGATGTTAATTGGTGTAGTCTATTCTACAGACTACACCAATTAGCATTTACTTTGAAAATTTAAAGTTTATATTGTTACGAAATGAAAATGCAGATTCAAATGTAACGGCACAAATGAGAAGCTAGTGGAAATTTCTGAGGCCATAAATAGAAGAATAGATGGCATTGAAGTACAAGTCAGCAAATTTGACGAGAAACTCTCAGAACTAGAGAATAAACTCCATAGCCTAGAAATTGGTGGCGTCGAAGTGCATGTAAAAGATTTGGACGAGAAATTGCATGACTTGGAAGCAAAAATTGTTAATCTTCAGTGTCAAGGAGGGCCAGTGAGAGTTATTCCAGAGGCTTCCAGCAGAGTAAAGACGCCTTGTTTCGATGGCAGCATACCTTTGAACATCTTCAAGTTCCAGTTCGAAACAGTTGCCAGCAAAAATGGTTGGAACAGTGAAGAAAAGGCCATAGAGCTGATTTTGGCCCTAAAAGGAGCCGCAGCAGAAGTACTTGAAACCGTACCAGGGAGCTGCAGAAATAATTTTGATGACATAATGGCGGCACTGCAAGTTGGAACCAGAGATCCGTGGTATCATCGAAAGGATGAACGACGTCGTGCACATGATAGAGCAGTACATTGGACGGAAGACAAAAATTAAGTTTGAACCACTGGAGCGCCAAGACAACTATAGAAAAGGTAATTGTGTGCCTATTCGGGACGAACAGGCTTAAGTGGGCGGCAGTGTTACGAAATGAAAATGCAGATTCAAATGTAACGGCACAAACTGACAACCCGATCATTATCTGCTTTATACCCTTAAATCACTGTAATAAAATCAAAACCTGGCAACCAAGTACCACAATTAAACTTGGCATCACTCGACAACTGTCAATAGAATTCAAAAATAACGGAAAATGGAAGTTTCCGGAATCTTCAGGAAACGGTAGCTAGAACCTACAAGATTATTCGAGACTGCTTAATTGCAATTACAAACAGTGACATTAAACTTAAACAACATCGGCTGCAAGAGATGTAAACTTGATAACAGCGTAATTTGTTTAAGTTGCAAACATTAGAGTATGTGTGTGTGCGAACATAAACAAACAGAAGAAAAATCACATGCATCTACACACGCTCATACACTATACCATAGCAAGACCAAATGATCATGCCGTATACTTAAAGATAAAAAGAGACAACTACATTCCAGAAAGTTATCGAAGTTACCAGAAGGTTTTATAATCGACTATATAAGGGGAGGCTGCCAGACGACATGAAGAAGTGTGTTTTTAAACTTAGACGAGTAAACATCGCCAAGAATAGTTAGTGTGTACATCGCGTTTAGTTGTACGTGTTTTTAAAGTAATAAATAAAGCGTTACTGAGAATTTATTTGTAAAATAAATATCCATGTTTTATTTTATTGCAATTCAACGAATCCTGTGAAAATAATAAAACCGTTTTTATGTAAAGGACTAAAAACGTAACAATATATAAGTGTTTGTATATTACATTAGTATTTCAACATGTTGCGTTGCTCGCTTTAGAACGCCCTTTAATTTTTAACTGTCATACTGTCATATTGTTGTAGCGGCCGAAGTTTTACATATTCTGTGAAAATTTCAGGTCCGTAGCTCTTACGGTTCCGAAGATAGAGCAGATTGTCTAAATTACATAGTAAAATTACATTGATTGATAGAACACCCTTTAATTTTTATTATTTTAAATATCGGTGTTAATTGGTGTAGTCTATTCTACAGACTACACCAATTAACACGAACTTTGAAAATTTAAAGTGTCTATATATAAGTGTCGGCATATTACATTAGTATTTCAGCATTTGTCGTTGCTCGCCTTAGAACACCCTTTAATTTTTAGCTGTCATATATTTATTGTTGTAGCGGTCAAAGTTTTACATATTCTGTGAAAATTTCAGGTCCGTAGCTCTTACGGTTTCCGAGAAAACATACATTAGTATTTCAACATTATTCGTTGCTCGCTTTATAACACCCATTAATTTTTAACTCTCATATATTTGTTGAAAATTTCAGGTTCGTAACTCTTACGGTTCCCGACAAAACAGCCTGTGACAGACAGACGGACGGACAGCGTAGCGAAAACAATAGGGTTCCTTTACACTTTTGGTGTATCGGAATCCTAAAAAGACAAATATTTGCAAAAACAAATATTAACAGTACCATGCGTTAATATTATACATACATAGTGTTTTCGTACGGAACCCTTCGTGTGCGAGCCAAAGTCGCACTTTATTTAATTTATTTCTTTTGCTTTGTAAAGTAAATCATAAACCTATAGACAAGTAGACACACAAATTAAACTGTACACTCTTATGTACATATATGAGTAGTATGTACATATGTATATGAGTAGTACTACCAGCAAAAAAATAAATAAAAAATAAAAACAACGGCTAATGGCAGGAATGTGTATTTAACTATCGTGCCTACAGAAGTGGAAATGTCGTAAACAAAAGTTTAAACTTGGCGTCAAAACGACGAGTACGCTCAAATTCCATGTAATTGGCAGAGAGTGATACAAAAATAAATTCTGTGAAACTACCTTCACAGCAACAACCAAGTGCCAACAATATGCGTGGCAACGCAGAAAACGCTACAGAAAAACCATTAACACAAATGGGTATTGACCGCTATATTAAAGTTGTAAATAAAAATAAACAATAAAGAAGTCCTACATCGAAAAGTCTCGCTCAAGTGACAAAAATGCCCAAAAAAGGTAAACCTGATGCGCCGCCTTCTGAAAATCAGTTATACTTAAGTTTCAAATACCTTAGGCTGCCTTATGACAAGCAGATAAGGTATTATGAAAGCCTTGTTAATGACATTGAGTCAGAAGAAGGTGAGGAGGAAATGGCAACAGATGATGTCTTGAGCATTTCAGCCGATGAGGGTGATACTTCTGTACAAGCTGAGGAATTGAATGCTGATGCATCTGATGCAGAAGTTGATACATATCCAGTGGAATTTGGACATGGAGGTGACTCAGAAAATGAACTGGAGTCCGAGGATGACACAGAAGTATTAGATGTTCCAGATATCGACGAAGAGAATTATTATCTTGCTAAGGATGGAACGAAATGGAAAAAATGCTCCGGCATTGCAACGGATGCGAAAACAAAATGTATTTCGTGAAAGCCGTTTTATAGGTCCGAATCCTAGCACCAAAATATGAGCATTATTGTGGTATTTCACACTCTAATGCACCCGACGATACAGTCAATTATTTGTAGGAATACAAACAGAAAAGGAGTACGAAAAACTGGAAAGTATTAGAAAAGCCAGCAATACAAGGTAAGTAAACGTTATATACATTTCGGAATTTCCATCCACATGCAGAAATATTATTCAAAATAACTATAGAAAATATATTTGGGAAGATATAAATGAAGAGGAGCTTTGTACAATTTTTGGAATATTGATAGCCATGGGTAGTCATAACTCCAACAATGAGAGACTTGAAGCACTTTGGGCAAAAAATGCATTTCCGTTATACCGTGCAGCTATGCCAGCTAAACGCTTTAAGACCATTTTAAGGTTTATTCGCTTTGATCAACAGTGTACGAGAGAGCAGCGATCCGCAACAGACACAGCTGCACCTATCTCAGAAATTTTTGAAATGCTAAACGATAATTTGCGCAAAAGCTACAGACCGCATGAAAACATTACTGTGGATGAACAGCTTTTTCCTTTCAGGGGACGAACAAAGTTCACCCAGTACATTCCGTCTAAGCCTGCCAAATACGGCATAAAGCTGTGGTGGGTGTGCGATGCGAAAACGTACTACCCCTTAACTGGTCAAATATATACTGGAAAATTAGGCAGCGAAAGAGAACAAAACCAAGGAGAAAGAGTTGTAAACGACTTAGTGGAACAGTATAAGAATTCAGGACGCAATATCACGTGCGATAATTTTTTTTTACAAGCACTTCCTTGGCAGATACACTTACAAGTTGGAATTTGTCTATGGTTGGAACGATGAAAAAAAATAAAATATGCGTGCCCACAGAGTTCAAACTATCACGACAAAGAGTGGAGTATTCGAGCATATTGGGCTATGGAGAAAATAAGAGTATTTGCTCGTATGTTTCCAAAAAGAACAAATCAGTAATTTTACTTTCGACAATGCCATATGACGACACAATCTCGAACTCGAAACAGAAACCAAACATAATTTTATTTTATAATCAGACGAAGGGAGGCGTTGATGTAATGGACCATATGG
Organism: Panzeria rudis; assembly: GCA_956483635.1. Taxonomy (NCBI): domain Eukaryota; kingdom Metazoa; phylum Arthropoda; class Insecta; order Diptera; family Tachinidae; genus Panzeria; species Panzeria rudis. Next base: position 65,238,178 of record OY101449.1, read on the forward strand.
TGAGCCAATATACTATAAAACGTAAAACAAATCGTTGGCCGCTTGCTCTTTTTCATAATATGCTTGACATATCAGCACTTGCAAGTCATATAATTTACACAGAAAACTTCCCTTCACAATTTGCTGAAAGGAAAGGTAATTACATATGTCTCACTATATTTGCCACAAGGACAATTTCTTATTTGTTCTATTTACCAAAATAGGCGGTCGTCGTTTATTTTTAGAAAAATTATCACAGGAATTGTGTATGCCAACAATTTTAAAAAGAGCTAAAATTCCTAGAATTGTTGCCTATTTTCCTACAAAGAGTGCTATTGAATGCATTACGGGTGTTCTTGTTTGTACCACGAGCAGCTCCGAAATGGCAGAATTTATCCGAGATAAAGATGACCGTTGACACTCCAAAGTGAAAGGGGCTTTTTACATCTGCTATCAAGAGGAATGCAAGAGGAAACGATCAACGCGAAAAATGTGTGGTCAATGCAAAAAACCAATTTGCATTGAACATAGCAAAGTGCAAACAAAGTGCACACAATGTGAAATATATTAGCATTTTATGCTTCTACCACTTTTTTATGATTTTCATACTGTAATGCAATAATTTTATGAATATAATAAACTGAAGTACATTAAAAAATTAATATAAAAAAATTTATTTACAAATGTAAATAGTGACCGATTATGAAGAAAAAATGAAAAATGTCGGAAAAACTACGGTAAACAATTTTTTTCTCATTTTTATTTTTCATTCACGCAAAAAGCACCAAAAATTAGTCACTGAGTCCAAACCACATCTGTATACACCCTTACATATAGAAGCTACAGCTATTTTAAAAATTGAATATTTACAAATGTAAATAGTGACCACGTTAGGGTTAAAGAAGCAAAAATTCAAGTTAATGAAGAAAATCATTGCCGCACAGTAGTTTCGGATTTTGAAAAACAAAATAAACATTTCTCCACCTACCAACTTAAAAGTGCAAAAAGCCTCCAGGTAGTGATAAAAGGCATTGAATTATACGTGGATCCAGAAGAGGTAAAAGCGGGTCTGCTAAAGAATGGTTTTAAAGTGAAAAATGTTACTAACATTAAAAATAGAGAGCGAGTCCACCAACCACTATTTCGTGTGGAACTGGAACCAGGTGACATGAAACTAAAAGATAATGAAGTACACCCCATTTATAGCTTAAGATATTTACTGCTGCGACGACTTACCGTAGAGGAACCACACAAGCGAGCAGGACCCATTGAATGCTTTAATTGCCAAGAATATGGCACAACCAAAAGATATTGAAAGTTTGTGTCGTCTCTGGTGTACTACACAGCACTGCCATTTGTGATAAGCCAAAAGATGATACTGAAATTAAAAAGTGTAGCAATTTCCATGAAAATCACACTGCAAACTACAGGGGCTGCCCTGTCTATGTACATGTTAAGCAGTCTTTGTCTAACAGACGTAATCATACCTATGCTCAACCTATTACTTACGACAATACCAATTATCCCTAGTTGCGCCAAGCAGCTACCAGCCGGCCTTCATATGTAAACATTTTTAATGCTAACCAGGCCATAGTGCAAAACATAACAAACAGTCAGTTCTCATACGCTATTGCTTTGAAGTCTAACCAGCACACAGCTAAAAACGGCCTCTTACCAAAGATAACACTGGATTTAGTTTTGATCGAAGTGAGGCTTCAATAGAAAATTTAATACAAACAGTAATTTTTTTACAACCAACATGGCCTGCATGATGGAGGAAGTATTGAAAATGTATTCTACATTATTGCAGGCTGCATTAAACAAACCATGAACTTAAAAATCTCTTTCTGGAACGCAAACGGAATCCGGTAACATAAAAATAAACAAATTGATGGTACGCTTATGTCTGAGACGCATTTGACGGCTGGAAGCTTTTTTAAAATCAACGGATATACTCTCTACCACACAAAGCACTCCCAAGGTAGAGCTTGTGGTGGCTCGGCTATACTAATGAAATCGCTATTAAAACACTACTTAATGGGTGATAATTGTGAAGACTATCTTTAAGCAACTAACATCTGCATTGAAGCTTTGCAACAAAACATGGTGATTTCATCAATTTACTCTCCTCCCAGGTACTGTATTACAGAAAATGAATAAAATAGATTTTTTAATTCACTAGGCCAACGCAAATGTTACCTTGAGCTTTGATATTCGTGAGATTGAATACTGTATTGCGGGCTTAAAGTCGAAAAAAGCTCCAGGCACTGATAAAATAAGCAATCAAATGCTGTTAGAGCTACTCTATACTGCAAGAAGGATAATTATATTTATTTTCAACAGTATTTTTCGTTTTAAATGCTATCCCGCAGAATGGAAAGTTTCCCTAATTACCATGATACCTAAACCAGGCAAAGATCATACGAAGGTGGAATTATAGGCCAATAAGCCTATTGTCTAATATGTCAAAGATGTTTGAAAAGCTACTTATGAGTAAGCTAACACCCATACTGAATGGTGCTGGGTGCATTCCAGCCCACAAATTCGGTTTTAGGAGGCAACATAGCACGATTGAACAAACACGGCTCGTGAATATGGTTAGAAAAACCTTCGAGGAAAGAAATATTGTGCTGCACTCTTCATCGATGTTTCTCAGGCATTTGATAAAGTATAACAGGAAGGTTTAATACATAAACTAAAGCAGAACCTAGCCGCAAACAACCTTAAGCTACTTAACTGAGCGAAAACTTGTTGTTAAGGAAGGTAATTTTCTAAGCCCTCCGCAACCGATTGAACCCGGAGTTCTTCTCGGCCCTGTATTATATCTGATATATCCCTCTGACTTGCAGGTAAGCAGTAACATACACATATCAACATTCGCTAATGATACAGCTTTTCTAAGTGGTCACAAAAGTCATCACGAAGCTTTCCGCAAACTGCAAGAGTATATACCCCAGTTTGAACAATGGCGAATTAAAATTAACGAGCAAAAATGTTTACACATTACCTTCACATTATGCAGAGAAAACTGCCCAACTATACAAATAAATAACCAAACTATACCTCAACACACTGAAGTAAAATATCTTCGTGTTCATCTTGATCGCCACATTAATACAAAGGTGACCCAAATGAAATTAAAAGAATTTCAAATGAATTGGATCATTGGAAGGAACTCTACTCTAAGCCTAGATTGTAAGCTTCTTGTTTACAACTCCATTCTAAAATCAATATGGTCCTACGGTATCCAGTTATGGGGCATCAAATGTAGAAAAAATTCAAAGGCGACAAAATAAAATACTCCCTACGATTACAGCAGCTCCATGGTATGTCAGAAACAATCGAATTCATAAAGATTTAGATGTGCTGCTGGTTAAGACAGTATTTACCAGATACATAAAAAACTCGAGTTGCACCCAAATCCCCTAGCCCGAAACATCATTAACTTTAGAAACCACACTCGGCTAAGAAGGATGTACACTCCAGCTCTCAGCCGAACACGAGATACGTAGACAACCAAAGAACCAACCGCTGAAACAAATATTTTTATCTGGCATTGACTGGACTTAAAAATTAAATATTTTTAGAGTTAAGATTACTTATTAATATGTTAATTTTATTGAAGATACAATAAATAAATATAAACCGTTAAAAAATAAATAAAAATTTAGTATTTGTTAGGGGTTGCCTTAGGCTGATTTTTTGGTCAGTTTTTTCTTAATTAATAAAACAACATAATTTTTATATGTGAATATATCAGATCTGCTCGACGTTTTATTGGCTCTTTTTCCAACTTCTTCAGGACCTTTTCTTTATTTTAAAATCTGTTAAACAAATTAATGTTATTGTTACGAGTACAGTGTATATGTGCGTGTGTGTATGTGAAACTTACTATCGTGTTATATTTCACACTGTTTATAAGAATTTTATATAATTAAAAACGACATCACAATATAAATATGTAGTTACGACACAACACATATTATGACAGTTCAATTGCTTATCACAGACTAATCAGAAAGAATAGCAATTGAATATTGCAATTTCATGTTGCTTTTGTCTTCTTTGGTGTTCATTATTTTTTAGTCTGTTCTTCTATTCTTAGACTTTCCAGTGTGTATCGTTTATTATGTTTTGTTTCTCTGTCTAAAATTTTAGCTTTATTGAAACATACATATATTGTGTCTACTCTCTTTTACGTGCTGAGATAGAGCCGTGGTTTCTCATTCCTTCTCTACGTCTGCTGTATGTTCAGCTATTCTGGTTTCGAGTCTTCTTGTTGTTGTCCCCACATATATTTTGTTGCATTGTTCCCTACATAGACAACTAACTAGACCCGTCATTATTCAGCAACATTACGAAGAATCTATGAAAGAGAAAGCAAATCTTATTTTCTAACGTGGTTTCCAATTGACTATCACATTCATACAATTTTAGTAAAAACAACAACATCATGTAAAACTGCATAACACATGAGAAGAGCCTTTTTACCTGTCAAAAGTGAGTATTCTGTTCCATATTCTGTGGTTCTCTATCATTACCATCACATTTTAATTCGTAAACAACACTGTCGATTTTCATTTTATTTATTTTTGTTTTTTTTTGCGCGTGAAAGATGTTTAGTGGTGTGCATGGTAAAATAATATACAAGGTAGCCCTGGGACGTCAGCTGCTTATTTATTTATTTGATTTGTTCATGGTACGAACTGTCAAATGTTGTGTATATGTGAAATAACTACGTTGCACACACAATACCACACGTTTGTTTGCTGCTTCTGTTATACAAACACACTCATACCCTCTCTATTAATGTTTGACATTTTGTATCCCAAAATGTACATTAGTATTAGTCATGCGGCTACCTGTTATATTATTCTACCATGGTGGTGTGGTTAGATTTGTGCGCAATTTTTGATTTGTTGTCATTTATGATCTTTTGTAAAAGTCTACTTTCTGTAAGCTTTGGTACATATGGTACACTTTAGAAAATCGTATTTTCTATTTTTAACCGACTTCCAAAAAGGAGAAGGTTATCAATTCATGTGTATGTCCTTTTTTATGTTTGTACACTAGGTATGACATTGTGAACGATTTTTCGATTTCGAATCGCTACCGCCTCTTATTTTGTTAGGCTTGGAAAAAAATACATGTGGCAAAAAATGGTGGAGTTTGGTTGAGGGTAAATGGCGCTTCATCGAGGTTAAAAGTTCAAGATAAAAGTGAAAAAATTCATAAAATGTCCAATAACTGCCGCTGACTCGCCCCTAGAGTAGTAATATGTAAAACTGACCCCCATTAATTTGTCTCCCCAACATTTTTGTAGAAAATGCTTACACACTGTCTCAACTCCTTAAGGGGCTTGCCCTACAAAAGCTTGTTTTTTAGAAATTTTACCCCCATCGTCCTAACAAGTTTCAGGGCGTCTCTGGAGGATTTAAATGTATGACAAACCACCATTGATTTTTCCTCCCCAACATTTTTGTAGAACATACTAACCTTCTATCTCTCCTCCTTAGGAAACTTTCCCTTCAAATAAAGATTTACAAATTTGCCTTCCTCGTTCTAACTACTTTCAGGGCTCCTCTTTCAGGACCAAATGTATGATCGACCATTGATTTTTCTCACACAAAATTTTTGTGGAATATAAATTTTGTCCCTATTGTTCTAAGTGGTTCCCATACAAAAAACCATTTTTATATATCTTTTTTTTATTAAATTGAGTTCAATTACAAGTTTGAGTGCGATATGTATATATATTATTTTAATTTATTAATTTATTTTTGTAATGAAGTGGATATTTTTTCCTATTTTCGGCAACGACTTGCAGTAGAAATATTTTTCTTCCTCGTAGCTGCACAAAATATTGTTGTAGTCCTCTATTAGTTTTACACCTCTCTCGGCAGAATCGTTGACAACATGCAATTTTCGTAGCTTTTCTAGTGCTTGTTGATAGTCTTTATGCTTTTCCCAAGTTTGTGGATCACTATCAAAAAAAATCTTTTGACAATCCGAGGCGATTAAAAATTTTTCTTGTGTCTGGTGTAACATAATGACTCAAATTTGTTTTCCATGAACTCTTCGTTTACTTCTTTTGGTGTCAATGAAATTCTTTTAACACTTTCGAAGTCGCAGAAATATACTGGAGAATCTTTTACTCTATCCTCTTCTGCCCCGCTATCTTCATGATAAGATTCCTCCATGTGACTGCCCGAGAGTTCTTCCGCGTATTTCTCTTTATCTCTCTCAAATGTACTAATTGCATCTGCCATTTTTCGCTTGGTATCAAGGGTACATTCTGATTAAATAATGCAAAAGCAACAGCTTCACCACTAAGATACCAGAGATGTCCGCAGAATCTATTCACCAACAGACGTGGAAATGCCTCATCAGTTGAAGCATAATGGATAATCGCTTTTAAAAAGTTCAACTCATTATTTGGGGCTTCTACTGCTTTGGTAGCACTAAACCAAGCTTTATTATAAAGAGTTATTATGAAAATAGTAACATCGCGAAGTCCGTTTAATTCATTTTTTTCGAGAAATTTTCGGAATAAAAACATTTCTACACAGTATATGCCTTTCGTCATCCATAGAGCATGACTGGTAGGTCCTGGTTGGCTAAACTTATGGTTGGGATTATTTACACCAAGGAACAGCAAAACGATTTGCAAAAATTCCTTGTAGTCGCCTCTGGGTTGTTGTTCGTTTAATAGAGCCAAACAAAATGATTCGGTATTAATTTGAACTTGGACCGGTATTTTTGCTGCAACTTCATCATATTTCATACCAGGACTACATGGTTTATCTTTAATATTTTCCCCATTGCTCTTTAAAACGCGCAAATATTGGCACCCCGGATCCAGACATTTTTCTAAAGTTGGCTTCAAACATTTCCTTCAGTTGCAACTTATAAATGTGATGTCTGCATGGAAGATAGAGAAGATCTCGTTTTAGTAATTGCCCAAGCAATAAAGAAACACCTTGGAATTTGCCAGTGTTCGTTGGAGTAGTTTTGAAAGAAATAGCTTGTATGCGGTGAGCGATTTTCCATTCAAGTAGAAGCCTGTAAGTGACCTCCGAAAAGCGTTTGCCTTTTCCTTTACCTGACCTTATCTTTGGCACTCCCAGGAACTGGTCGTTACCATCATATGTTAGGACAACTGGAAGTCGTTCAATCTTTTTTCCACCGCCTTGATAGTCTACCAACATTTTTCCATCCCAGTGCACATTAAAACATTTTGCCTCAGCTTCGTTAAAAATATATGTGAGCATGGTTGTCCTATTGAAAAAACGTTCAGTATTCGATCTCAAACTTTTCGCAATGCCGGTCGATGTTGAAGCCATTTTTATTACAAATAATAAGCGAATTTATTTCACAATCACGAACATATAACACCGTTGTTAACTTCTTAGTACCAAACAAAGACCGAATTTTAGCACCGTTTTAAGTTATTTCTAAAAATGTTGTGGGAGAAAAATTAATGGTCGGTCATACATTTGACTCCTTCAGAAGCACCCTGAAAGTAGATAGGTCGAGAGGGCAAATTTATAAAACCTTATTTGAAGGGAAGTACCCTAAGGAGCAGATATGGAAGGTTGGTGTCTTCCACAAAAATGTTGTGTGAGAAAAATCAATGGTCGATCATACATTTAACCCGTCCAGAGAAGCCCTGAAATTAGTTAGAACGAGGGGGGCAAATTCGTAAATCTTTATTTGACGGGAAAGTACCCTAAGGAGCAGAGATAGAAGGTTAGTATGTTCTACAAAAATGTTGGTGAGGAAAAATCAATGGGGGCTTGCAATACATTTGAGTCCTCCAGAGGCGCCCTGAAACTTGTTCGGACGATGGGTCTAAAATTTATAAAAAAAACTAACTTTTATAGGGCAAGGCCTTTAAGGAGCGGAGATAGGGTGTAAGTATGTTGGGGAGGAAAAATTAATGGGGGTCAGTCTTACATTTTACTACTGTAGGGGCGACTCCGCGGCAGTTATTGGACATTTTATGAATTTGTTCACTTTTCCCTTGAACTTTGACCTCGATGAGGCGCCATTTACCCTTAACCCACTACCTGCACCATTTTTTGCCTCATGTATTTTTTTTTTTCAAGCCTAACAAAATAAAAGGCGGTAGCACTTCAAAATCTTGTTACAAAAATTTGCATATATCACTATGGCATAGCTATTGTACACGCATAACTCGGTCATTTGTGAATTTTAAATATTCTTTTTTGTTGGAAAGGGTTTGGCTGCAGTTTGGTCCCATGATTATTTTTCGAAACTCGTAGTTGGGAAATTTGTTCCCGGAGGGGAAATTGTTCATTTGTGAACCGATTTTCAAAATTCTTGTTTGTTTGAAAGGGTTTGACAAAAATTGGTCCCAACATTTTTTTTTCGAAAATCGGAGGGGAAATTTGCATAGCTCTGTCATTTGTGAACCGATTTTCAAAACTCTTGTTTTATCTGAAAGTGTTTTCCAGAAGTTAGTTTGTTTCTGTATTCGGTGGGAAAAGTTCCATAGCTCTGTCATTTGTGAACCGATTTTCAAAATTCTTTTTTGTTTGAAAGGGTTTGCTACACAGAAAAAAATAGACAAGAATTATATTCAATAAAACCATGTTATTAAAAAAAATATGAATTTCAATAACATTTATCTTTACCATAATAAAATATTTCGTTGTAAGTATTTCTTTTCCATGCCAGTTATTTCTTTTCTTTTTATACATTAGTACTCAAAACAAGTTGTATCCCATAAAAAAATAAATGGGATATGGCTCAGCTATAGAGTGTATGCTTTACGTCCGGAAAGCCCGGGTTCGTGTTCCAGCCATGTCAACATTTTTTTAATTTATATATATATTTTTATTTTGAAATAATTTTGTTATCAATATAGGGGAATTCTTTATCACAGGAAATTTGAAAAAAAAATTATTGAATACCGGGATTTTTGTTATCAAAAACGAAACTTATTTTTTTCTGTGTAGCTGTTTGGCCCCATAATTCTTTTGTAAACAAACAATATTTAATTATAGTGCAAGCTGATAAATACGTATTATTGTGAACAATCCAAATAAGGAAGAATCGCAATACCGTTATTTTTATCGAATGTGCGCCATAATACCCAATGAAATTTCGATCGATAAGTTAATCGAAAATCGAAAGTTGTTCTTAATAGGCACCAAAATTTCATATATTCTCTGCAGCGGATTAAAAAAGAAAGAAAACTAGTATAATTTAATAATTTCCATATTTTCTCAAAATGGCATACATATTTATTTTATCGAAATTTGCTATAAATTATAACATAAATAGTTTTTTGCCGCTACTGAAAATTTTTAATCTTGAGTTAATAACTATTGTTAAACAAGTGCGATATGTAAGTTAACGCAATTTTTTTTAAATTTAAAAATAATGACATAATTTCTCCACAACCAGATCAGGTAGAGGCACAAAATTTTGCGCCCTTCATGTTACTACAAAAAGAAACAGCTGTGCGAAATTTTATTATTTTCCGAGATGGGTAGTCCCACAAATTCATTAATTTTTGTCGATTTTTCCCTGTACAGTGTACACATATGCAATTTTGTTGTTTTATTAAATTCTAAAAATATTGTTAAAAATGCTTAAGATGTTATTTTTAAACTAATTCGGGTAGATTCAATCTAAAAAATAAATTATCTCATCAACTACACCCTACACCCTTCCTTGCACTAATCACCACTTTAAGTACAATCGAACCCAGTATTCGACTGAATTTCCACTGTGACCCCACTTTGAGCTGAAGTCTGGATCCGCCCTTGTTGGCAGATCTAACAATATTGTAAGATCTGACAACCGTCTGTACTTTATTGTATAGCTCTGATCAGTGGCCACACGTGGTAAAAAAATATGACCGATTTCGTACATTTTTATAATTGCTCTAGCTTTTTAAGTAGAAAAGATATTGAAAGGATTTATGTTTTGTTTTATAGGGCTGTAATGATCATATAATATTGCTATTCAAAACTGAACTGGAATAGTTTAATTGCCGAAAAGTGGCCACTTGAAAATTATACAGTTTTTTCTCGTTTTATTGATTTCCAATTGAACCCTGTGTGAACTCTGTTGAACATAAAGCATTAATTTTTTGGTAGTGAAGAAGGAACCTTTATACCATGACATACGTTTTATTGTGTTAAAATAATATCTCCTGCAAAAAAAAGACGCGAAAATTTATAGATTTAAAAAAATGCTTAACTTTGAGCTTCAGTTAATATAGGCCAGTATTTCGTTATTATGTCGATTTAGTGCCATTTTTGATATTTGCACTCTATTACAAAATATGATTTTTTAAAAGTGCAATTTTTATGAAAAATAGCGGGCCCAAAACCCCATGTGGGGATACAGATAAAAATCTGAAATTTTTAGAATATATAGCATATACACACACAGAAAAAAAAGCTTCATATTTGTTTCATGTTGATTCTACATGATCTCCAAAAAACAATTTTCCGTTCGAAAGTTAAATCAACGCACTAACAATTTATTAATTATCTAGGCGCACGGTAGTGCGCCAGGCCAAGTTCCGGCCACACAGTGTGTATTATGACACGAAACCATTCGAGCTGTTTTTATCCTCCTCATAACTTTGCTCCACTTTATCGTAAAATAATGAAACTTGAAACATAAAGTCTCCCTATAGAGGTAACCTAGTAGGTGAAATTTCCGAAAAATTTTAACCAGAAAAATTTTAAAAGGGGGACTTTTTACCCGGGAGACTAGGGTGCCTGCTTTTTGTATGGGGCACTTCCACTATAGCTAGAGAGCTGCAATTTGCTATGCAGGTAGGTCTTGGCGAGCAATTAACCAGAAAAATTTTAAAAGGGGCACTTTTCACCCGGGAGGGACTAGGGTGCCAGCTCTTGAAAAACTTGAAAACGGGCACTTCTCAACTGGGGGAGAGGGTTCCTCTTCTTTGTGTGGAGCACATTCAGTATAGCTATTAAGGTGAAATTTGGTACACAGGTAGGCCCTGATGACCCATTAACGAAAAAAATTTTAAAACGGACACTTTTTCTCTGGGGGGAGTAGGGTTTTCCTTCGTTTTATGGGGCACTTTCAGTATAGCTAGAAAGCTGAAATTTGGTATACAGGTAGGTCTTGGTGAGCAATTAACTACGAAAATCTGAAAACGGGCACTTTTCACTTGGGGGGTGTAGGGTTACCCTTCTTTGTATGGGGCACTTCCAGTATAGCAAGAAAGCTGAAATTTAGAATAACGGTAGGCCTTGATAAGCAATTAACGAAAAAAACTAGCAAATTGACATTTTTCAACCGAGGGGAGTAGGGTTTTCCTTCTTTGCATGTGACACTTCCAGTATAGCTGGAAAGCTGAAATTTGGTACACAGGTAGGTCGTGCTGACCAACTAACGAATAAAGATTTAAAACAGGCACTTTTCATCTGTGGAGAGTAGCGTACCCCTTTATATGGTGCACTTCCGGTAGGTATAGCTAGAAAGCTGAAATTTAGTACACAGGTAGGTCTTGATGAGCAGTTAACGAAAACAATTTTAAAACGGGCACTGGTATTCTGGAGGGTACTAGGATGCGCCTTCTTTTTAAAGTGAACTTCCAGTATATCTAGAAAGCTAAAATTTTGTACACAGGAATGCATTGTTGAGCAAACAACCAGGAAAATCAAAACGGTCACTTTTTATCCGGGGGTCTAGGCCGCCCCTTATTTGTATGTGACACTTCCACTATAGCTAGAAAGCTGAAATTCCGTATACAGGTAGGTATTGATGGGAAAGTACTAAGAAAGATGGGACAACGGAAAATTTTCATCTAAGACTTATTGTATGGGGTACTTATTTTAGAAAAGCTTAGAAAAAAGAACTGAGATCCGCACAAAAACATAAATGTGAAAATAAGGCCAAGTTCCTATCCAAAAATTTCAGCCGTAAAAAGTACTGAGATCAAAATAAGGACCAAGTTGCTCATAGGTACAATACCATCTGTTTTCTAGGCAACCAAAGGCAAACCAAAAAGTCCTATTTCAATACGAAGATCCGATTGAACATATTACAACACGGACGCAATTATGCGTTAGGTCAAATAGTGTGGCCTCCTACTAATTGTGTGTTCCACCGACATTTCCTTTCGAACAAAAATAAATTTTGAAAATCATTTCTCAAATGACAGACTTAAGGAATGGAGTGGGGGTATAGTCCCCAGCAGGTTTTGAAAAAAAATTATGGAACCTAAATGCAAGCAAACCCTTTCAATCCAAAAAAGAATTTTTTAATCGGTTGACAAAGGACAGAGTTATGCGTGGGAGACCAAAAGTCCCTCTCCCCCTCACCCCCCCCTACGTTTTTCGGAAAAAAAAATAATGGGACCAAACTGCAAGCACCACCTTTCAAGCAAACAAAATAATTTTGAAAATTGGTTCACAAATGACAGATATAAGCATTGGGGAGGGGATGGTGGTAGGGGGGGTTTTCAAATATCCCTACCGATTTTAAGGAAAAAAAATACGGGAGATAACTGCAAGGAAACCTTTCCAAACCAATAAAGAGCTTTGGAAAACGGTTGACAAATGACAGTTAGGGGTAAGGTAACGGTTTTGACCCATTTTATCCCCTCCCGGTCTAAAATAAAAATAAACAAATACAGCCTATAATAATTTTGGGTCACATATCTATCTGTGTACCAAATTTGATTTAAATCGGCTTAGCCGTTTAGGCGTGATGCCGTAACAAAAATCTGCAAACAAACAAACATACACCTCATTTTTAAGTAATAATATGGGTGGATATGGATTGTTATTAAATAGATAAGGCTAGTTAGAAGCATATGTATTCATATATATCCCACGTAAAAAATGCCTGCAGCCGGCTATTGCTACCGCCAATAATCAATCGCCACTGACTGGTTTTGCAGGGCATAGATTTCTGGCAATACCAAAAGCAGCTGATGTCAGAAGGTTACTCAGATCAAAATAGAACACGCTCTAATTAAAATTTTATCAGATGAGTTCGCACATGAGTTTTACTTAGTGTCCACACTTGATGAATTTTCATCATAACACATAATAAAACGGGGGCAAAGAAATTGTAAATTGTTCATTCATATCAATACATGGGGGTAGACGTTGCTGAATTTATATCATGATGAATCATATTTTCTTCTTCTTCGTAGAGATAATATCGATTGGATAACAATAACCACAAAAAATATTAATTATTTTTATTATAAGGTTTATTTAATAATTATCACAAAATTTATGTTTTTTCATTAAAAAATATTTATTTCTTATAATTTGCACTAATTCTAATAAAGAAAATAAACGATAAATTAAAAACAACAAATGAAATGACGTTTCATATCATAATATATTCATAATATATATCATAACGCTGATATAACCTTAATAAATTGATCATGATATAAATTCATCAGGTGTGGACACTATGTTACAGAAGAAATGTTTAAAAGGTCCTACACGCAGTGATGCCAGTAGATAGAAACTGGGGACATGAGACCAATTAAAATTTTAAAATTTGGGTAATTAAAATTTAAAATTTTAATTGCTAAATAAACAAATGTGTAATTTGATACCCGTGGGAGAATGAAAGTGCCCTGTAGGCAAAATGTGTATAGTGAAGATTGTGAAAAATTATAGTGTGGGTAATGCTTTTTGGTGTTATAGAAATTTAGGGTGTTGTTCTAATGGGGTGATATGGGTGTCTCTGTGGGTGAGTGGTAGCGATGCTAGCCTGTCAGTAGAGAGGTCGTGGGGTTCGATTCCTACCATAGACCCTGGATGTTTTCCGTTGCTTCGTGAGTTGTGGTTGTGTTGAGATAGTGACCTATGAACAATTGATTGAGTATAGACTAGATGGTTCTTATGGGGTGATATTGAGACATTGGGTAGTGAGTTTGGACCTAGAAAATATTGGCTTACTATAGACAATGCGGTTCTTATGGGGTCATATTGAGAGATTGGGTAGTGTTTTAGATTATATGTGGTGACGTTGTCGCCAAACTTGTGAATAAAAAAGTCGACTTGGGTTCCTACGGGGTTTATTGTGTGGCTATTACTATTTTTTTGTTCTTGATAATTTTTTGTGGTGCTTGTGTTTACATTTACTTTGTGCGTGGCTGTGGGTGCGTGGCTGTTTGTTTGTGTGTGTTTCTTTTTTCTTATCTTTAGATTTGTTAAGAATGTGTGTATGTCGTTTCAAATGTCCGTCTTGTTTATTTCTTGGGATAATAATTTGATTATTTGTTTTGCAGAATCATTTGTATTGCTTTGTTTATTCAGCTGCACATGTTTTGAGAATGAGTCATCATTTGAAATGTCCGTCTGATTATTTGTTTTGCAGAATCATGTTTATGGCTTTGTTTATTCAGCTTGATATGTTTTGAGAATAAATCATCATTTGATAACAAAATTTCATTAGTCATCATTTAGTTGTGTTGTATTTGTAATAAAAAAACAGTTGTTTTCATTTTTTTTCTATGCATTTAATTTTTATTGAATATATTTAAGTGATTAAAAAATTTTTAAATTGTTAATTTTAAGACAATAATAATAATAATTTGTATACATAAATTATTTTAAACAAGATATTTCTTTTGTTAGTAAAAGAGCATTTCTTAATGCGCAAATACCATATGTATGATAATTACAATAGAAATACTCGGGATATTTAATTTCCATTTGCTTAAAGTTGATGCATCCAAAGTCCTCGATGTTAAAAACTTTTTTTAAGTATTTTTTCTAGCCATTGTCTCTTTTCTTCTCCTTTAACATATATTTTAGAATATCGTACATTAGCTTTTAAAAACTTGCAGACGCTTTGAAATGTGACTGATCCATCGTTCCACTTTAGGTGATGATAGTTCTTTGTTAACCAGTTTACTTCTTTTTGCTTCTTTCGCGATAGACATTGAAAATCAAAGGGTGGTTCTATAATGAAATTTATGGCGATCATGAATAAGAATGCAGTATGCTGATGTCTTTGAGGCAATATTTGTAGCTGTTTCAAATTCAATTTTTATATCAATTAGTCCGTTATTCAATTCGTTTTGATGGCTGACATCTACTACAATAATCGGTGCATTATTTTTAAATTCTTGAGCAGCTCTGTTGAAATCTTAGATACATATCATATAGAATTGCATAGCGTTCATTCTTAAATTTGATATTTAGGTCATCATATGGATATGATACTGAATTTAAATGTACTTTTAAATTTGTCAGGTCACAATGAACAAACTTATTTTCTTGTTGAAATGCAATCAATACAAAACGGGGTCGTTCTCTACTTGCAGCTAATTTAGCATTCCAAATATGACTTGTTCCTGTATTAAGTTGTGGATTAACATGACAATCCCAACTACGGAATGCCATCGGTATAGAAGCACCATTGTTAATAATTTTTATCATATTCAACTTGCTAAAATCAGATAATTGTACATGTGGAATTCTCCATGAGATGAGTGAAATTGAAAGTTTTGCTTTTTCCGTGGAAACGCTCGAGTGTACAAGATTTTCATCGTTCTTATTGCGCAAGAGTATCAATTCATGTTTTCCATTTAGTATGACTTTGTTGTAGTCTTCAGCGAAACCCAAAAGCATTTTTAAGGGTACATAAAAGTTAAAATCTCCACTAACAAGTTTTAAATTATCAATTTTATTCCAGCCAGCATTCTGCATTCCAGTGCTTTCCGTTGGTGATAAAGAAACAAAATTTTTTATGGTACTTGTACCTCCTAAATATCTTGTGTGATCAATTTCAATACCATTAAGTTCATAACAAATTTCATCAAGGAGATATGCAACAAAGTTGTTTTTTAATTTAAAGTTGTCTGTAGATGTGGAGGTTTTCTCATCTACAACAGATCCCTCAACATATATATATATATAACTTTCACTAGGTAACACATACAAATCTTGATTTTGAATTGAAATGCGAATTTCATCATTATTGTTGTAGGATTGTAGGTATGGCACGTATGTATGATAGTCCTTTTTGATTATATTTTCATCAGATTGCCTTCAATTTAAAATTCAATGACTTGAGAAAATTTTTATTTGCTATCGTTAGAGTTTTTTGATGAATTGGCCTCTTTAATTTTGGTTTAGGTCGTGATAATATTTTAGGTTCGTATGCTGATGGTGTTGTTGTTGTTGCTATATTCTGTGATATACTCGAGTTGAATATTAGCATTATTTAGTTGGCCTTAAATGAATTCGTATTGTTATTTCCTCTCCTCGGAAATTAATTAAATCACCGTGCTGATCAACTACTCGTAGAGCTAGTGAACTTATCTCTCTGGAATTCACCGGTAAATAGATGAGATTTCGAGGTATCTCATCTATTTTATAGCCTGGAGGCACATTAATCGGAAATTCATGTAGTGTATGTGCTTTGGAATTATTCATATATGTATTAACAGCGATACTATTTTCAATTCGCAACAGATTCACCTTGAAAATATTAACTGGAAGATCAGAATAATGATCTACGTTTGGAGTTAGGATTTTACTATTGAATCCCAAGAGTTTTCCAATTGTATTTTCTTTATTAAAATATATTGCATCCTTAGAGCTGTTGACTTTAACTTGCATTGTATTGTTATTGGCTTCTATAAAAATTCTATTTTCTGGATTTTAGCGTTTATATTGTTCCTCTATATAATCAACTATATCATTCAATTCATAAGATCCAATTGGTATTTCAATAACATTTTCACGTATATGAAACAAATTGTTGTAGACATCAACATTTCGGATGCTATTATATGAATGAAAATCAGTTAGAGCAATCTCATATGCCCCATTTAAATCAATAGTTGGGAAGTAATTAGCAGATAACTCTGATGAGTTGGAGCTTAGAGCAAGTGTTATTGACATTACGACTGTCTGATTACGAATAAATAAGTTCAACACAAAATTGTTTATAAAAAGGATTTACATATTTATTTCATCTTTTTTATTTTAAATTTACATTATAATTTTAAGTACTAAGTATGTATGTATAATAATTGCTGATAATGTTTCAACTATGATATTTCATCTTTACTTATCCATGAATTGTGATCGTTACTAAATCCTAACCATTTAACAAATGCTTTGGCTCCTCTGGGTTTAATAATCTTTTCAACTAGATATGTATTAGGAAATCTTGTTTTTAAAAGTTCTTCGTCATAAAATCCACCTTTAATAGGATTTCCACGATAATCTTCTAATATGTATGTTGTGGAATATGTATTTTGAATAGATTTAATTGTGAAATTTTCTGTTGTCCAATTTGGAGTATAACCTTTTTGAAAAATATGCTTATATTTGCTTATGCGCACATGATCACCAACATTAAATTTCGATATTTTTTCAAATGATTGTATACTGTATTCAATAATTTTTTCTCATTTGAAGAGTTGATTTTAATTGGAGCCATTTGAATGGTACGGTGAACTTTTCTGTTATATGCTTCTAATAGATCTTTGTAGATATCAAGCCAATTGTATGTACCATTAAAACTAAATTCTTTCCACATCATCCCTTTTAGTGTTCTATTAAATCGTTCTACTATTGATGCTTTCATTCTGCTATATGTTGAATAGTGATTAATGTTGCACTTATCCATCAATTTTCCAAAGTGTTTATTGAAAAATTCTTTACCATCATCTGTTTGTAGGTTATTTGGTACTCGTCCCAATAGAAAAATATCTGACATGGCTTGGGTTATTTCAAGTGCAGTTTTTGTTTTAAGTGGTACTGCCCATGCAAATTTGGAGAATGTGTCAATTACAGTTAACAAAAATCTGTAATTTTTATTGTCCATAGAATAATTTCCCATTTCAGCTAAATCAGGGCTCAAATCGTCACATCCGTGAACGTACAACTCTTCACGTAAAAACGCCATTTTTTGGATTATGGCATACGTGAACGTACTGTAATCCCATACAGTTTATACGATTGATGTGTCACGTAATTCATTTTAGTACGATTGCCGATACGATCACGGATGTGACGATTTGAGCCCAGCTTGCCAAAGATCATCGATTCCTTTCATCACAACTCTACGACGTAAAAAAGATTTTCGAGCTTGTTTATGGAGTTCATTATCTAAAATTCTTTTTGAAGTAATTTTTTAGTATTAAGAATTATTTTCGATGTGTTGTGATCTATTTGATACACTTTTAGCTTTTGACACAAACATGTAATTTTCAAATCTATAAATCTTCTCATTAACTTTTCTTTTGTATACTTTCAAAAAATTTTTGTAGATATCCGTCTTCCAAAAATTGTCTGATTTTGGAAATAGTTCCTTGCATTTTCTTATTCTCTTCCAACTGTAATATTATTGCATGTTGTAGCATTTCGATTTGAGTTCTTAAGAGTATCATGAATATTGTTGTTATCTTCCTTAAAGTATTTTAATAGCTTGTGTTCTATTTCTTCGATTTGAGTTTGCAGAAACAATTTATTGATAACATCGTTTTCTTCCACAGCTTTTGCCACATTTTTGATTCTTTTGTTTTGAACATCGATGTTGTTGTTCGTATCCATAAAGAACCCCAACATTTTAGGGGAATTTTTCAATGAAATTATATTGCTTGTATCGTTGAGATAATGTCCAAACTTATGGACAGACATACTTTGTATAGATTTTTCTATTATATTAGCTTCGTGAAGTTCTTCAATAATTGATACAATTTCGTTATTATGATTAGTATGACCTGCAGCTTGTGATGATACCAGTAGTCGAAGTCGATCTACCATCTCATTTGGATCATCCCAGTATATATAGTTTGGCTTATGAGGGTTAAACTGCATCAATCCATCACCTTTCTAATTAGATATTGTCTTATTTGGTATTGATTTTGATAAAGTCTGTTGGTTTCTCTCTTTAAACGTCTTTTTGATAATATGTTTAGATTTATAGGCTTTCGTTCCCTTGATTTGTCCATCAGGTTTATAGTCTCTTCTGTACGCATTTGTATTAATTAAAATTTTTGTAGAGTTCTAGTTCATATTTATCACAGTTATTTTGTATTTTATGAAACATTAGAGAAAATAGTCCTGGTGTTAGAGTCCATATTTGACTACCAACATGTATTTTGTTTTCATTTAATTTGAGCTTACTATCACCAAATTTCCATTCATTATTGAAATCTTTATGTGGACCATAGTTAGTATCTAATTCATTTCTTCCTTCCAAAACAGATAAGTCAGTGTAACTCTCTTCAGCATTTGAATTTTGAGAGTAAAAATCGTCATCATCATCATTATCAATAGTACTTTCACCATTAGGATCAGCAAGTGAATTGCTGGTATCAAATATTGATTCTTCTACAAGTTTCTTTGGTGTACTTGTCTCCAACTTAATTGATGGTTTCTTAAGATGATTAGAACTGCTATTATATTCAATTTCTGTTTTCATCTCATTCTTTTATTTTTTGATAATTCCATTGATATTATTAGAATTATTTATAAATTTGTTTAAAGGATCTGTTATAGGTTTAAATGTATCTTTTAGTTGTTCACGTGTGTCTATTTCGCCCGTTTTTATACTACGAAGCTTTTTCTTCAAGACATTTTTTGTCGCAACCAACTCTTTTAAAATTTTTTCATCCATTTTCCAGCTATCAGATCAGCTTATTAGGTATCTGATCAGCTTATCAGGTTATCAGAACAGCTTATTAGGTATCAGATCAGCTTATTAGGTATCTGATCAGGTTATCAGATCAGCTTATTAGGTACCTGATCAGGTTATCAGATCAGGTTATTAGGTATCAGATCAGCTTATTAGGTATCAGATCAGGTTATCAGATCAGCTTATTAGGTCCCTGATCAGGTTATCAGATCAGGTTATTAGGTATCAGATCAGCTTATTAGGTATCAGAACAGGTTATCAGATCAGCTTATTAGGTACCTGATCAGGTTATCAGATCAGGTTATTAGGTATCAGATCAGCTTATTAGGTACCTGATCAGGTTATTAGGTATCAGATCAGCTTATTAGGTATCAGATCAGGTTATCAGATCAGCTTATTAGGTACCTGATCAGGTTACCAGATCAGGTAATTAGGAATCAGATCAGCTTATTAGGTATCAGATCAGCTTATTAGGTATCATATCAGCTTATTAGGTATCAGATCAGCTTATTAGGTATCCGATCAGATCAGCTTATTAGGTAGATAATTAGATCAGGTATAGTTGATATTTCAAGAGCTATGTAGATGTATTATGGTTAAAGCCAGATTATATACTAAAGTTTTTCTTTTATGTAGAGCAATTTATATTGTTATGAAATAATCGAATAATTTTCTGTAGCGCCCATTGTTTAATTCACTATCTTTGCTTATCATGAAAAATCCATATTTATCCTTCCAGCACAATCGACAAATTTCATGAAACTTTGCATAACTCATTTCGGTGGCAACATGATCCCTATAAACATGTTTCATATTTGTCTCATCTTGTTTAAACATTATAATGATATCTGCATTATCTCTTATTAAATGCTTGGGAATTCTGGTATAAGCTTGGCACAAGTAGAATGAATCAACATCCCTATGTCGTCCCATACAAAAATAAGCTCGTATATTATTCTGCTTCTCACATGCAACATCATCAAATATCATAATTGAATTAGTTTTAGCTTTGTCAGGGGGAATAACTGATTCATTTTCGGTGAATGTGTAATATCCCATTCCTTTAATTGGTGTAATTAATCTCTTCAAGTATTCATATTTCGGCTGATATAGAGATTTTGAGTATAAATAGATGTTTTCAAACTTTAATCCATTAGGACTTTCTAGTAAGCCAATCATAACATTAGTCTTTCCACAATTTGATGGTCCCACTATTAGAGCACGAATAGAATTTGGTAAGAGTGAACTATGTTTTATTTTTGAACTGATGTTCGATGAATCATCAATGTTTCGAACTAAAATATTTTTATGTTGTTTTACTAATTGCATTTTTATAACTAAATGCAATTCATGTTTGTTACCTTTTATTATAGAAAAAATAAATAAATAAGATGGTTATACATTATCAAAAGTCATTTAGTCATAAAAACACCTTCGTTGGAGCAGGTTCACTAGATAATATAATAAACTCTCTTCCTGTTGAACTTCATCTTCCAGGATATCAATACTGTGGACCTGGAACTAAACTACAAAAACGTTTAAATCGAGGTGATAAAGGAATCAATTTATTGGACTCTGCCTGCAAAAATCTCGACATAGCTTATTCTAAAAATAAAGATTTAAATATTAGACATCAAGCTGATAAAATTCTTGAAAATTCAGCTTGGGATCGAGTTTTATCAAAAGATAGCAGTCTTGCAGAAAAATCATTTGCATATATGGTTACTAACGCTATGAAAGCCAAAACAAAATTTGGTATGGGTGTGGAGAAAAAGAAAAATGTTAAGAAACCTAAATTAAATGGTAAAAAATTGTTCAGCTCATCAATTAGAGCTGCAACAAAAATACTAAAGGAGGAAAAACCTTTAGACATTAACAATGCTATTAGAATAGCACGTAAAACGATCAACAAAACATTAAAAGGCAGAAAATCCCAAGTTATAATACCTCGCTTAATAAATGTACCAAAAATTTGTGTTTTTTTACCACTAATACCGATTTTAACAGCTCTAGGTGCAATTGGAAGTCTAACGACTGGAGGTGCTGCTATAGCTAAGGCTGTAAATGCGACACAGAATACAAAAAATCAGCTTGATGAAGCAACTCGCCACAATAAAGCGATGGAATCTATAGCTGTTTGGAAAGGACTTTACCTAAAACCATATAAAAAGGGTTATGGTTTAGTTTATAAAGAGCAGACAAAAAACTCTTAAAAATGTTACCTAATAGACCACTATCAGAAGTCGACTTGAGACATTTTTCAAACAAAATTCCACATTTTAGAGGAGTTTTCATGTTGGACGCACTACCAAAACGGCCAAAGAAAATAGAATGTGGCATAATCAATTTGGATATATCAACAGGACCTGGTACACATTGGGTAGCATATTATAAATACATCAATGAAAAAGAATATTTCGATAGTTTTGGAAACTTACAACCTCCTTCGGAAGTACACAAATATCTGGGCACAAATATAAAATACAACTATAATCAACATCAGAATTTTAATATATTTACCTGTGGTCATTTATGTCTTAAGTTTCTTTATGAAATAACTGAAAATATTAAATAAAAAACACAATTATATATATATATATATATATATATATATATATATATATATATATATATATATATATATATATATATATATATATATATATATATATATATATATATATATATATATATATATATATATATATATATATATATATATATATATATATATATATATATATATATATATATATATATATATATATATATATATATATATATATATATATATATTTCACAAAACTCTTTAATGCATTTTTATTTATTTATTTATAATTTACTATACAGAATTAATTTTCTATTTTTTTTATTCCCAAATGGGATATTGAGCATTTTGAATAAAAAATTCGTCCATCTCACTCTCAAGGATTAAGCTTTGCTCACCATCTCTGCGTAGTTGAAATATTCAACGCGAGAGATCCTTAATTTCATCATCTGTCAGAGTATTATATCTTTTAGGTAGAAACATTATATTTTTTTCCATCTCAACTCTTAGTGTTGGTCCATATTTTGTTGTTACCCGTGTAATATTTTGAACAGGATATTTAGCAGCTACATCTAGATCATTTATATGAATTAAACTTTTGTTGTTTAGAGATTTAAATTTTGATATTAAATTTTTTGAGGAGCTCATTTTTTAAATAGATCTTGTCACTTTGAATTTTTAATTGAAATTGATCTTGAAAGTAGCGATGATGACTCCAATAAGCCTAACCGAAAATATTTATTGTGAGAAGGTTAATATGTATGTATATGTGGAGAAATAGTGCTAGAGAGATAGGGATAGATATATAGGAATGTTAATATGAATGTTCCTTCTTTTAATTTTTTAATAGTCTCTTTGAAAATGAGTTGGAAAGAGAAATATGTATATTCTACACCCTCTATTCTAGAAGGATTATAGGAAAATGGAGAAGGATATAAGAGGAGGAAAAAATAATATTGAATTCTTTGAAAAAAGATTTTGATAACTTTAGACTATACGATCATTGGGAAATGATCATATTTTTTCAAAATATGCTGGACGAGAACGATGAATTTGATATTATGAAAGATGAAGACAACACAGAAGGACATTTCAAATGCTGTTCCTGCTATGATCGGAATTGTGAGGAAGGCTATATTAGAAAATTTAATGGAATCTTATTATACAATGTTTCAACCATCATAATAAAATTTAATAAATAAAATTGTATTATTAAAATAAAATATTCACTGTCTTATATTATTTTTTCTAAAGGATAATTAGGAAAATTAAAGAAATTTTTAAGTTAAAAATTTAATGAATAACTTATGAGATTATCCACCTTTTTTTTGACTCTGTAAAATGTTGAAATAATTATATAAATAATTTCGACAACACAAGAATTTTACAACAAGAAAACAATTACAAAGAGAGATTTATGTTGGAGATGCTCCATATAATTGATGTCCCGCCAAATAAAAGGCTCAATTATAAAACTGATATCGAAAAATTCGCTCAATTGTATAGACATACAGTAGACAAATACAGTAGATCAAAACAAACATTAGTTGACAAAAAAAAAAACCCCAGACGACGGATGACTCACAAAAATAAGAAAAAGAAATACGTGAAATAAAAATCCAAAATAAAAGTAAATACATACATACATACATATTTATAAAATTTATTTATTGTCCTGTGATACAAAAATTGTGTTTTATAATTATAATAATTGAGACTATTGTTATTGTATTTTGTCAGGTCCCTGATGATGGTCAACAAAGTTGACCGAAATATTGGACAGCAATTTTTCAACATAAAATAAAATTAATTTAATACATACATGTATGAAAAAACATAATATATATACCGGGTGGCCCAGAATTAACGAAGGGGTTTGAAAAGTCTATAAATCCATAATCTTAGCATGTTTTTCATTTATTTCTTCAGACTTTTGTAAAGGAGACACGGGAAATTGAAACTGGAAAGATTTACTATTGAACAACGATCATAGAGAAAGAGACACAATGACGTTCTTACGGAGCGTTTTCAGCGAACGCATTATTTCAAGAAGCAGTGATTTTATCAGCTGCACTAAACCGCTCTCGAAACGTTTTCTTTGGGTTATTTTAAAGATCGTACATCGTCATCGTCAAACTTAATTTTTATCTTCCATACAATGTACTGCTCTATTATGTGCACGACGTCGTTCATCCTTTCGATGATACCACGGATCTCTGGTTCCAACTTGTAGTTATCCCATGACGATCTCTTTTCCGTGCTATAAGCCTGTGTGCCACATTTACTAGGTACTGCTCGATAATTATTAGCTGAGTACATCGTCATCGTCATCGTGCATACGTCATAAGCCACAGACCATGACCCCACCAAAAATAATAATAGTCGAGGAAAAATTCGAACGATGGCTTCGAAAATCGTGAAAAGTCATGGAAAACCACGAAAATGTCCGGTAACAGCGCCATTATTTCCCTCGATGTATGTTCGTTGGTCAGTAGTAAACCTTCCCAGTTTTAATTTCCCAAATCTTCTTTACAACAATCTGAAAAAATAAATCAAAGAAATAAAAAAATAATGGAGATATAGACTATTCAAACCCCTTCGTTAATTTTGGGCCACCCTGTATATGTGTTTTATTAATTTCTTATGTACATGATCTTAAGCCGAATGTAAGGCACACTACATAATTAAATTTAATACAATTTCATAATGTTGTGAAATTCGAATTCCCTTGTCAAGAAATAAACAAATCAAATCAAGATTATGCAGGATTTAACAGTACAGTTTAACTTATAAACAGAAAAATTTGCAAGTAAGCAAAAAACATGACAAGAATTGTTTTGATCCAACAAAAATTATTTTCTCTGCTAGCAGGAAGTCGCGTATGCACAGGCAACGTCAATGTTTTTTCAATTCGATGATATCAGGGCTGAACAAGAAAATAAAACAAAGATTGTATATTTTTTTTATATTAATAAGATTTTTTTATTATTTAATTTTTTTCATTATTATTATAATTTTTTTTTTACAACAAACCAAATTTTCTTAATAACTAAACATTAATAACTAAATATTTACATATAAACATAAATAAATTACATTTAAGTAAAAAACTCGTCATTCTTGTTGAAGCTTATCAATTTTCATTAGCAATATATCCAGTTCATATTCTGGATTTGTTTCCTCAATTCGAGAATTATACCATGATAATGTATTTATACTATCACATTGTATTTTTCTTTTATCATCTCGATAACTAAGGACATCCTTATTTAGTTGGTTGGTATAAATTTGATGAACTTTTGACTTAAATGTTAACATATCATCATAAACAATAGACTTATTAAATAAACAATTTCTATACGCCTCTAAACTATATTTATCAAGAACACCCTTCGATTTTTTTACATAATTTTCATATTGCACGCTAAAAGAATACATTTTTGATCGAAGTCCCACAAATTCTTTCATCACTTTACCACAATTTTCATCCTGCATCATACCCAGCACCTTTTTGTTTAAAGGAGGAATACCATATATGTTATCTTTTGGGTAATCGGAATTGTAAAATTCTTGTTCTATGTCAGATTTTATGTCGGCATAAAAGTCGTCAGTTTTTATTGTATATATAAATGAGTTGGTGTCCATGTAATTTAAAGATAAATTTGATTTAAACTTGGGTTTCATGAATCCATAACAGAAATTATACATTTTCCATTTAGAAAGCTCCAACAGAAAAAATCCCAAGTATATGGGCTTGTTATAGTATGTTTTGACTCTATTCATTTGAATTGCCACCATATCCTCTGAAAATAAAAATATGCTATGAAAATTGGATTTAGATATCCAATCTTGAGCCCCCAAATGGTTACAGTTTGTTTTATTCCAGTTGGTCACAATTCTAACATCTTTTCTTTTATCAACGTTCTCCATGATCTTACCGTATACCGGGTTATTAAGTAATTTAAAAAAAGTTTTTTCAAATGCATTTTTTGCAGAAGCTCTATCATTAGTATTCAAATCTATATAGTCTTTTAGCCATGGAGATTGTTTAAATGCTAGAATACGATGCGTTTTCTTTAGAATCAAACCATATTCCAACCATTGCTTAAGAACTCTGTAATGTATTACATAAGAGTTTTTTGGCGAAAAATCCGCAATTAATTTCTAATGGTTTGATTCTAAAGTTTTCTTGTTTTCAACACAGAAGGGAAGGTCATTGTGAGAGTCATGCAGATGTGAAGGATTTTTAAAAGTGACCTCATATACATAACCATCTTGTGAGTTATTATCTATGCTTTTCGCATCCAGATTCAGCTCATCACTTGTCAGCCATCGGAATCCTCCATATGGAAGATACTCAGACATCGCCTAACCGTAAAGGTTATTTGCGTCTAAATATATTAGAATTTCTGAAGGCTTCTCTTAATCAAAATCATCTAAATATTTATTATTTGCTTTGGAATATCGCTTACTGCACTGGACCATTCCACCGCGTATTCCCTTTTTAAAGAAGTTATACATGTCAATGTCTGTTAACAACTCTAATTCTATTTGTGTGTGTTTTAACATGGCATCCCATGATAGTCCTGGAGCAGTATAGTACTGACACGGATCTAGATTATAAATTCCCTTACAGACTTCTCGAAAATTTTCGAATATGTCTGCTAACAAAAGCACATCTGTTTTGAGATATAATTCCATATAATCTTGCAGGGTTTTGCAATTAAAGGTATGCCAAATCTTTATTGCATGCTCATAATCTTCAATTGAGCATTCCTTGTTATTTAATTTATTAAAAAAATCTTCTCTTGATGGAAGCTGACCATCATCCAATTTTTCAAATGAATCAAGATATTCATACAATGTCAAATTCTGTCTTTCTGTTAAAGTGTGCCCTAACCTTATGGAAAGCATTGTCCGTTAGATTATTAGCTAAGGATTCTAAGCTATCAGCCATAAAACGAATAGTATCTAAAAATCGGAGTTTAAGATTGCAATTGTCAGTCATTTTTGTAAATGTAGATAGTGAAATATACAGTTCTTTGTTCAGTGGTAGGACTTTTATGTTGTCAGACATAAAATATATGGGTATGAACTTCGGAATTTGGTACTTTAAGTTGCAAATATTGTGAGCTGCGCCTCGATATTTACCACTTATATGACAATGATCTCTTACACGATTTTTACCGAGAAATTTGTCACATATGTGACAATTTATTGAATTTTGAAAACTGTATATTTCCGAAAGGGTCAAGCTGTTTATTTTTGTCTTACTGGTGAGGAACTGATTGTAAATATCTTCACAATCGCCAATTAACCAGTCAACAAATTTTACAGATGCGTCCCCACCAGTATATACATATCTTAAATTTATCTAAACTATTATTACCTATACATTTTATATAATAACTAAAGGCAAAAGGAATGTGTCTCTTTATAACTTGAGTTTTGTCACTTACAGTAGTTTGGATATCTTCTAGTGTGCATTCGAAATCTGCATATATAACGAATGGCACATCCATCTGCCGCTGGTGATCTTTGAATTTTAAAACACTATTTTCGGGAGAAGTTAACGCAGCAACAATTTTCCCACACTCCGTTTTGTGTTGGTCCATAATCCATTCATTGTGTGTATATAGTAGGCAGGTATTACAAAATTTGAGACTTTCACGGTGCTTTGTTGTCTAACGCCATAATAATCTGTAAAAAGAATAAATTTATATATATGTATATAGTTATTCACACACACATGTATTTACTTGCTTACCTTGATATATCTTTAATAAAAATGTAATGGTGAATGTCTCCAGCTTCCAGCAGAATTAAATTAACATGCTTTATTTTTTCCTTTTGTGTATTGTAGAATGGTCCAATTATTTCATCCTTCTCATTATCATACCCAAACACATTCACACTTATTCCATCATTCCTATCCTCAAATACTTGAATATTTTTTAATGCCAATGGGAATTTTAAATTTGCGAAGTCAAGCACAATTCCATTTTGCAAGCAAATGACATCAGCGCTAATGTCCTCGATGTCATATGATCTGCAACGTTGCTTATGCTCTATTATTGTGGTATCCAATGCGGCAACTAAACTCCATTTAACACAATAATCATCATTGTTTTCAATGTTGACACAGGCACGGTTTTTAGTCAGTTTTAATGGTGTGCTTATCCAATGAGATCCTTTTGCTAGTGAACTTTTGTTTATGTTAATTTCAGCGCGAATAATTCTTATTAAAGTCCACCCAGAATCTCTTTCCTGGAATTCTGACATTTTATTATGAATGTCCGGTAATTGTTTTTCAATTAGCTCATCTACATTACTTCCCAGACACAATAGATTCATTTTTGTTCTGTGAGAAATTTGACACAAGCCAATTTCTTCCCCAACAATTTTTATGTACTCTCCAATAAGAGTTACACATAATTTTAAAATATTATGTTTAACCAAACTTTTTTCAAGTCTTTCCTTGAAAATAGGTTTATTTTCCACAACAAAGTCTTCAAATAGAAGATCATCTTTTTTGTTGGGAATTCCATATGTTGCAATATTTTTTTTCAATGCACTGTTTATTTCATAATATTTTGATTCTACATTCAAAGGAGTATCATTATATTTACCGCTAGGAGAATTTGAAGTATCCATGTCATCAAACACAATATTATCTAGTTGTTGCTGTTGTTGATGCTGATGATGTTGCAGCTGTTGTTGTTGTTGTTGTTGTTGTTGTTGTTGATGATGATGATGCTGTTGTTGCTGATGATGTTGCTGCTGCTGTTTTTGTTGTTGTTGGTGTTGAGGATACCTGGAACTGTCCATCGACAAGGCATATTGATTATTCGAAACTGAAGGATAATAGTTGAGTATGTTATATTGCTGCCATTGCATTGGTGAAGTATATTGATAGGGAATAGGAAGATTATGTGGAATTTGTATGGGTACTGAAAACTGATTGTTCAACCCCGTATGATAGTACGAAGTCCTTGAAAGCTCTTGAAAGGACACAGGATATAGCTGTTGCATATTGTTCCAAGGAATAGGGTTATATAAAGGCATTGGAGGCTATACATCACATGACATCTGCTCATGTTGTAGTTGAGCATGACTTTTGCAATGCTCCAAATACGACTTTTGGTATTTGTGTTCCTTTTGACATATTTCACAAACATAGCTTGAAAAATTCATTTTTATTTATTTATTTATTTAATTAGCAGCAATCAAATTTATTTAATTATTTTATTTAATTTATTTAATTCTTTTTTTTCAAAAACAACAATATAATTTATTTAATTATTTTATTTAATTTATTTAGTTCTATTTTAAAAACACTATGAAATTGTTTATTAATAAATTTTTTGTTTTCAACAGAACTTGTTGAGATATCAGAGTATACCGATGAATATCTACATTATTTCTTCTACTTATATACATCCTATGAGAATCTAGTAGTAGTCATCAAGTCTAATTTTTTATTGATATTACGAGATATGATGAAATTCATATGTATACATGCAACAGCAAGAACTAGAATATAAAATTGTGTAATATTTTATTTTATATAAATGATGACTAATGAAATTTTGTTATCAAATGATGACTCATTCTCAAAGCATATCCAGCTGAATAAACAAAGCCATAAACATGATTCTGCAAAACAAATAATCAGGCGGACATTTCAAATGATAATGACTCATTCTCAAAACATGTGCAGCTGAATAAGCAAAGCAATAAACATGATTCTGCAAAACAAATAATCAAATTATTATCCCAAGAAATAAATAAGATGGACATTTGAAACGACATACACACATTCTTAACAAATCTAAAGATAAGAAAAAAGAAACACACACACACACACACACACACACAAACAGCAACGAACCCACAGCCACGCACAAAGTAAATGTAAACACAATCACCACAAAAATTTATCAAGAACAAAACAATAATAATAACCACACAATAAACCCCGTAGGAACCCAAGTCGACTTTTTTATCTACAAGTTTGGTGACGTTGTTACCAAACTTGTCTACACTCTTTATTTCCACATATAATCTAAAACACTACCCAATCTCTCAATATGACCCCATAAGAACCACATTGTCTATAGTAAGCCAATACTTTCAAGCTCCAAACTCACTACCCAATGTCTCAATATCACCCCATAAGAACCATCTAGTCTATACTCAATCAATTGTTCATAGGTCACTATCTCAACACAACCACAACCCACGAAGTAACGGAAAACATTCAGGGTCTATGGTAGGAATCGAACCCCACGACCTCTCTACTGACAGGCTAGCATCGCTACCACTCACCCACAGAGACATCCATATCACCCCATTAGAACAACACCCTAAATTTCTATAACACAAAAAGCATTACCCACACTATAATTTTTCACAATCTTCACTATACACATTTTGCCTACAGAGCACTTTCATTTTTCCCCCACGGGTATCAAATTAAACATTTGTTTATTTAACAATTAAAATTTCAAAATTTCAAATTTTAATTACCCAAATTTTAAAATTTTAATTGGTCTCATGTCCCCAGTTCCTATCTACTGATGCCAACTGTTTGGACCCAAAAAGCACAAAAATTGTTGATAAAGGGGCTGAATTGACAAAAGTTACGTATAAAGCAATATCAGGTAAACTTTTTCGAAAAAGCGCAAAAAATGTCTAACTTATAAATTGTTTCTTGTTTTGGGGACAACTTAAAATCACAAACAATTTTTAAGAAATAGAAGATTATTCCAAACTATATTTTTATTACTTGTAAAGCAAACGAATAAAAGAAATGAAAATTTTTAACGGTTATATTTATTTATTGTATCTTCAATAATATTGAACTAACAATAAGTAATCAAATCTTAACTCTAAAAATGTTTAATTTTTAAGTCCAGCCAATACCAGACATATATTTTCAGCGGCTGGTTCTTTGGTTGTCTACGTCTCTCATGTTCGGCTGAGAGCAAGAGTTTCCCTCCTTCTCAGCCGAGTGTGGCCTCTAAAGTTAATGATGTTTCGGGCTACGGGATTTGGGTGCAACTCGAGTTTTTTAATGTATCTTGTCACGCGTTTAGAAAACGCAGTCTTAACCAGCGGCACATCTAGATCTTTATGAATTCGCTTGTTTCTGACATACTATGAGGCTGCTTTAATCGTACGGAGTATTTTATTTTGTCGCCTTTGAATTTTTTCTACATTTGATGCCGAGGCAGTGCCCAATAACTAATTACCTTATGACCATATTGGTTTTTGTGAACACTTAGAAAAGCTTTATAATCAGCGAATGTGTATATGTGTATGTTACTGCTTACCGGCAAGTCAGAGACATATATCAGATATAATACTGGGGCGGGGATTCTGCCTTGAGGAACTCCGGCTTCAATCGGTTGCGGAGGGCTTAGAAAACTACCTTCCTTAACAACAAATTTTCGCTCAGATAAGTAGCTTTGGTAGGTTTTGCTTTAGTTTATGTATTAAACCTTCGCACCATACTTTATCAAATGCCTGAGAAACATCAATGAAGAGCGCAGAACAATATTTCTTTTCTTCGAAGGATTTTCTAACAACATTCACGAGTCTATGTGTTTGTTCAATCGTGCTATGTTGTTTCCTAAAACCGAATTGGTGGTCTGAAATGCATCCAGTAGGATTCAGTATGGGTGTTCGCTTACTCATAAAGTGCTTTTCAAATAGTTTTCTGCAAGTGGTTTACAAACAAAGTATCCTTTTCAGCGTCAGTTCTTGCCCAGTCTCCATTCGAAGATCGCAATGCGGGCTTATATATCACTGGTCTTTTGATACCTCGGGCTGCTCTCCATAGGGAATAGTCTGTTTGAGGTGTTGCGTCGAGCCCATTCAAAAATTTTTGAAGAGAAGCGGTTCTTTGATATTCTAGTAGAGTTATCACCTGTTTAGTACATTCCTTCAGCCTTGATTTTAGCTGAGGTGATCTATAGCGTTGCCATTCTCTACGAACTCTTCTTTTTTATTCAATAACAGCCGTTCTACATCTGCTGAATAAATTTTATTATATCTCACCTGAAGTAGTACCATTTAGAGCAGCTTGCTTAATGTTTGCCTCAAACATTATAATAGAGTCATCTATGTTAGAGGGCTGCAACGAATACTCGAACACGTGAATTACACATGAAATAACAAAGCATGGACATTTATTCGAAGTATGATTAAAAAATACGTACATATTTTTATGCACAACAAAGCTGTAGAATAAATCTACCTGTTGTTCTGTTTGTTGCTGTTACGAGCATGCTATCACTTCTTAACAACAAACGATCATTTTTATGTATATGTCACGAACACAAAACCTCACGAGTGCGGTAATACCATAATAAGCCTACAGGTGGTAGCGTTTCGGTAGCTTATTATTTTTTGTTCTGTTCGTTTTGTGTATACCGTACGTCAAAAACATTTGTTTTTTGACAACCATTCTCCAGTTTTGTTGTATTGTAGGATATGTATGCTATATGCGGCCACCTTCTGTATATATTAAACCACGTGTGCGCTGTAATCGGCTGTGCTTTTGTAGTGTGTATCAGTATGTGTTCGTGTTAAATACATACCACGATCGGAGCTGCCAGATGATAAAATATTTGAAAATCGTCTTCAGCTTTTAAAAAACGTAAAAAAACCGTTTATCCGAATCTGCATATGTTAATATTTTTATTTCATCGACTTTTACTATTTAACTAGATGTAAAGCTGTTTATGGTAGAATTAGTCAGTAGTAGGGAACTGGGCTCATGAGCCTAATTAAAATTTTAACATTTGGGTAATTAAAATTAGAAATTTTAATTGTTAAATAAACAAAAGTGTAATTTGATACCCGTGGGAAAAAAATGAAAGTGCCCAGTAGGCAAAATGTGTAAAGTGAAGATTGTGAAAAATTATAGTGTGAGTAATGCTTTTTGGTGTTATAGAAATTTAGGGTGTTGTTCTTATGGGGTGATATTGAGTTTGGAGCTTGAAAGTATTGGCTTAGTATAGACAATGTGGTTCTAATGGGGTGATATTGAGACATTGGGTAGTGAGTTTGGAGCTTGAAAGTATTGGCTTAGTATAGACAATGTGGTTCTTATGGGGTCAAATTGAGAGATTGGGTAGTGTTTTAGGTTATATGTGGAAATAAAGAGTGTAGACAAGTTTGGTGACAACGTCACCAAACTTGCAGATAAAAAAGTCGACGTGGGTTCCTACGGGGTTTATTGTGTCGCTATTATTATTTTTTTGTTCTTGATAATTTTTTGTGGTGCTTGTGTTTACATTTACTTTGTGCATGGCTGTGGGTGCGTGGATGTGTGGGGGGATGGGGTTGTGTGTGTGTGTGTTTCTTTTTTCTTATCTTTAGATTTGTGAAGAATGTGTGTATGTCTGTGGGAATTTCTATATGTCTGAATGTAGGAATTTGAGTCTGTCCATGATTTGGAGGTATGTTGTTAAAATAGTTTGAATTGTTTTTGTAGGCGACATGTGATGTACATATGTAGTATAAAATGTTCTCATGTATGTGACCTTCCATATTTTTTTATGTTTATGCTAAAATCCGTTTGATTAGATCAGTGTTTATAATACTGTGGACGATGAAATTTTTTTATTTTGTCAAGCTTATCTTTGTTCTATGTATGTTAAATTCAATTTGCTTATATTTAAAGTTTTAAAATGTTTTGTTTCTATTTATTTAAGCATGTCCGTCCATTTTTGACTCAACGTCAGTCGGTTGGGAAACGGTTTGTAAATTTTTATTATGTGGTTATGGAAGTGTGAGAGGGGAGGAGCTGTGTTAAGTTCTACTAAATGTGTGTACATACTTATGTACATACTTATGTACATATCTACAAATTTATTTGATGTATGCATGTAAATACATACAAATAAGTGCTTGCTCTATGTTTGTATTCATTTTTTTCAAGTGAGACCTTTTGTTTTTTTTGTTGCAAAATATTCGCATGATCGTTTGGATTTGTAGTTGTGTGTAGCTAATAAATATGCTGATATATTTTATTTGAAATTTGAAATATGTATTTTGTTTGCAGAGGTTTTTTTATGTACAAGTGCATTTCAGTTGTTCAATATTTTGGGACCATAGTATTGATAACCAGAGTTTTTGAATAGGGTTAATGAACTTGTGATGGATATTTTGATTTCTTTATTTTAATGTAACAATTGTAGATAGATGTTAAGGTGACATTATTATTTTATGGGGTTTTGTCTGTCCAACTATTGCTTCGTTGGTGAGATGAAGGAGTCGTTATTTATTTAAGAAACAGTGTTTCGTATTACAAGTCAAAGGAATTTGAATTTCACAATACATATAATGAAATTTCATTATATGTTATGTTATGTTTGTGTATGAGTACTACGTCATCACTTTTTTTGTAGGTGTGTGTTGGGTTGAGTGTGTGTATGCGATATATATCTGTTGTGATCGATCTAGTATCTATATAAATTTTGCTATTTTGTAGGTTGTTGTTTATGTAAGTATGTATATAAGTTTCTTTTTGAAGTTGTACATATTAATTTTTCTTTTAAAATTTTTTTATATATTCTTAATTCTGCTGACTTGGATATTTTTGTTTATCATTTGAACTGGACAGATAAAGATTGTATAGTCTTGAGCTTATAGTGGTAGTTGATGTGCATGTACATCACAATTTTTTTTATCACTTTGTGTGATTGTTTTGCAATGAGCTCTACACGAGGACCAGAAGATTAACTTTTTTTAGGGGGAAGTCATGAAATGTTTTCATGACTCAGGAAATTTATTTTAGTATTCGGCGGTTATATTTTTGAGAGCGAAAGGTCTATCAATATACTTATTACATGTTTGTAGTTCTTTAATTTGAATGCTTATACCTATACATGGAAGACAGGAACATTAATTATTTCTATCACTTTTACATCCGATATTTTAAATAATTTTAATGAGTTTATTTGATATACAAAGATATTTCTTTACATTAAATATTTTATCAAGTACGGATTGTACAAGTTAACTTTTCTCTTGACCGCTGGAAAGTAGTAGATGGTATTAGTATGCTGTGATCGATAGATAATCTTTGTATTGATGTGTTTTATTGTTTGAGTTTTGTTTTATTTTTCTGAATGTCATTGAACGTACATATGTATGTATATTATTTAATAATACATACATTTTCTTATACTGATTTGCTAAACAAGGATAGTTTTTTTTAATTTTTTTTTTATTTTTGATGTGCAGAGTAAAGCTGGTTGTTTTAAAACACCAGCGTTTAATAAAACATTCTAAAAATATGAAAGAAGCAAGTGTTTATTATAGAGATTGTGATGATTACATGTTTGAAAAAATTTGATACAAATAAATGCAAAATCTAAGATGAAAGTAATGATTTAGACTTTCTAGTATAATTATTTGAATTAATGTAAATTCAAATTATTATTATGAATGAGATTCTGTAAAATCTGTTGACTAATTTCATACCGAAACTGAATATACAAATACGTAATATTTTTAAAACTCATATTACTACACATATCCTGGAAAATTCAATTTAATTGTAGATATATTTCGGAATATTATTACTTGAATATTATTAAATTGCAGGTTAATAAGAAGTCAACTACCAAAATATTCCCATTAGATTCATATGCTTAATTCAACACCATAATGGGATAGTCTTAATAAAAACATAAGGGAGAACTTAAAAAAGCAAATATATAGGCCTTTTATAGTATACATGTACAGATTTCGATTGTATTTAGGAATCAGTGAATATACCAAACTCAAATATTGTTAGATAACTGTAAAAGCATATTCCATTTGCTTACAGTTATCATATTAAGTATTCCTTTAATTCAAAATTAGACATATGTACTATATATACATACATATTTAGAATATTTATAAGGGAATTTTTAAATAATAATGTATCTATGCATATTAATATTAAAGAAAATTATACTGAACGATAAAAACGCATTACTAACCTATATTTTATAGACTAATTCGATTTATATTATCAAGTCATCACGTTCGAACACACTAGAAGGTTTTTTATACGATGATGGTTGATATGATGACGTTGCTAACAAAATAACTGAATTGTCAATGAATTCTACTTAATTAAATGCACAGGTATCTCCTCGTGTAATCATCTGAATTAGTTTCGAAGAAATTATTACTAATTAGTCATATAGTATGGATGACTATGGTATATGTTATTACCTACCATATTCCATTCTTCATTGGTTGAAGATTCATAAAATTTTAATTTAGATGATGTAAGGGAAGCTTACATCATTTACAAACATTTGGATACATATTAGATTAGACCCATAGAAATTTAATAACTTAATTGTTATTAGATTAGACTTAAAATACCATCAAGATTACACAATTATCAAAATGCTTTATCATTTTGTGTAGAAAACAAGAAAGTTCAAAGCATGAAACAAATTAAATTAGTGGACAATAAGATACTTAAAAGTGTACGACAAAATTGTGAAGTCTATTTATATATAAGATGTAGCTCACTAACTTTAGAAATATCTAACAATGTATTCAACAAGGATTCATTTCAAATAAAACACATAGAACTCTTAAGTTTAACTGCTGTGAGGAAATTGTTATACCAATTGTTTTGAATGTACTTGTTGTATGACTAGTGAAAATGGGAATGGTACAAAATCTTCCTGAGTTGTAACCGGTGAAAATAATCACATCACAAAACTAGAACAAAAATGATAGGAAACTTCCTTCATTATACAGAAGATTTTGTTCCAAATTAAAATCATTTGTTTATAGTACAGTAATTTAACTAGTATTAAGACCACATCACATGACAAGTAGCTTAAGTTTGGGTCTAGAACCTATCGCTGAGTATCTTAATTATGCCAATTGACCCCTTGGGGAACCAGTCCGTGACCTGTCTTGTGACAGGTTCTTTTCTCGCTCTAGGGTAATTGAATAGGTTAAGGAAGAATATTAGTTTCAATATCCGCCATCGATTATTAGATAAAAATTCATTTTAGCAAAAATTTTTTATTAAAGAATGCCGTAGGAAAAAAGAAATTAGCTGTTGTAGCCTGTTCCTTTGCCGGTAGACGAACTAAAGACTTCTTTAACTCTACCGGGCGAAGTGTAGCTGTAACTACTTCCTTTACGCGCAGATCTTGCAGAGGCTGGAGTGGCATCAAATCTCACCGGAGAGCGTGTATCGTCATACCCTGGGCCTTTATTGCCTTTACGTTCATTAATACAGCACTCATTGGCACCACGTCGCAGAAATTTGCATTTGTTTTCGTTTAATTTCTCGAAGCTCTATTTCTAGCTTCTCACGCTCTAATTTTGGCGCTCACGTTCCAGGCGTAATGATTCAGCCTCTCGTTGTAATCGTTTTCGTTCCACAGCCTATTTCGTACGCTCGTCAGCTAGTCGGGCTTCCTTCAGGCGCAGACGCTCTCTTATTTCTTTATGCCGTCTGTCTTCGTTACGTGCTTCAGGTTGATGACACTGCTCCTGTTGTCGCTCTTGATAACAGCCATCACAACGAGACTTTTGATGGCTCTTCCATTTATTATTCCATGATGGCGAGACAGATTTTGTTTTCGTCCTTGTTGCGTTGGATTTGCGCTGGATATGGCCCCTCTCTCCGCAGCTATAGCATTTTATTCGCACTTTGTTTTTATATAAAGCCAATGCTTGCACTACTGCCTCTTTGATGTCCTTTTCCCAATTAGCTTCTTTCTCGGTAATCACCTCCAGATTTCGGACCATATACGCTTGCGGCTTAGAAATAGTCCTTGCGGTCTCCTGTGGTATAGCATATGCCACAGTTTCTATAAAAGTAGGTTTCGGTGTCGCATATAATGCATACCTCACGTTAGGATCACTAATGCCACGCAATAAGGAATCAATTTTCAGCTGCTCCAGCAATGGGTGATTTTCGTCAGGATAAGATAGTTGCACCAACCGCTCGATTTCCATTGCGAAATCTTGTAGGGACTCATTGGGCTTCTGTCCTCTACATCGCAATTACATGCGGTATATATCTCGCTTATGTTCGCCACCATATTTCCGCTGCAGTGCCGCCATTATGTCATCAAAACTATTTCTGCTGCTCCCTGGTACGGTTTCAAGTACTTCTGCTGCGGCTCCTTTTAAGGCCAAAATCAGCTCTATGGCATTTTCTTCACTGTTCCAACCATTTTTGCTGGCAACTGTTTCGAACTGGAACTTGAAGATGTTCAAAGGTGTGCTGCCATCGAAACAAGGCGTCTTTACTCTGCTGGAAGCCTCTGGAATAACTCTCACTGGCTCTCCTTGACACTGAAGATTAACAATTTTTGCTTCCAAGTCATGCAATCTCTCGTCCACATCTTTTACATGCACTTCGACGCCACCAATTTTTAGGCTCTCTAGTTCTGAGAGTTTCTCGTCAAATTTGCTGACTTCTACCTCAATGCCATCTACTCTTCTATTTATTTATTTATTATTTTTTTTCGGTTATATGTATTTATTTATTGTATCTTCAATAAAATTGAACTAACAATAAGTAATCAAATCTTCACTCTAAAATTTTAATTTTTAAGTCCAGCCAGTGCCAGACAAAAATATTTGTTTCAGCGGTTGGTTGTTTGGTTGTTTACGTCTCTCGTGTTCGGCTGAGAGCAAGAGTGTCCCTCCTTCTCAGCCGAGTGTGGCCTCCAAAGGTAATGATGTTTCGGGCTAGGGGATTTGGGTGCAACTCAAGTCTTTTTATGTAGCTTGTCACGTGTTTAGAAAACACTGTCTTAACCGGCGGCACATCTAGGTCTTTATGAATTCGCTTGTTTCTGACATACCATGGGGCTGCTGCAATCGTACGGAGTATTTTATTTTGTTGCCTTTGAATTTTTTCTACATTTGATGCCGAGGCAGTGCCCCATAACTGGATTCCGTAGGACCATATTGGTTTTAGAATGGAGTTGTATAGAAGAAGTTTACAATCTAGGCTTAGAGTACAGTTCCTTCCAATGAGCCAATTCATTTGAGCTGCTTTTAATTTTATTTGGGTCACCTTTGCATTTATGTGTGACTTCCATGTTAGACGACGATCAAGATGAACACCGAGATATTTTACTTCAGTGTGTTGAGGTATAGTTAGGTTATTTATTTGTATAGGTGGGCAGGTTTCTTTGCACAATGTAAAAGTAATGTGTAGACATTTTTGTTCGTTAATTTTTATCCGCCATTGTTTTAGCCATTGTTCCAACTGGGGTATATAATCTAGCAAATTGCGGGTGGCTTCTTGATGGCTTTTGTGAACACTTAGAAAAGCTGTATCATCACCGAATGTTGATATGTGTATGTTACTGCATACCGGCAAGTCAGAGGCATATATAAGATATAATACAGGACCGAGGATGCTGCCTTGAGGAACTCCGGCTTCAATGGGTTGCGGAGGGCTTTGAAAATTACCTTCTTTAACAACAAATTTTCGCTCAGTTAAGTAGCTTTCTAAAAGTTTAAGAATGTTTTCGGGTAGGTTTTGCTTTAGTTTATGTATTAAACCTGCGTGCCATACTTTATCAAATGCCTGAGAAACATCGGTGAAGAGCGCAGAACAATATTTCTTTTCTTCGAAGGTTTTTCTAACCACGTTGACGAGTCTATGTGTTTGTTCAATCGTACTATGTTGTCTCCTAAAACCGAATTGGTGGTCTGGAATGCATCCAGTACGATTCAGTATGGGTGTTAGCTTACTCATAAGTAGCTTTTCCAATAGTTTTGACATGTTGACAACAGGCTTATAGGCCTATAGGAATCCACCTTCGTATGATCTTTGCTTGGTTTAGATATCATGCTAATCAGCGAAACCTTCCATTCTGCGGGATAGCATTTGAGGCGCAAAATACTGTTAAAAATAAATAGAATTATCCGTTTTGCAGTATAGGGTACCTCTAAGAGCATTTTATTGCTTATTTTATCAGCACCTGGGGCTTTTTTCGAGTTTAAGCCCGCAATATAGTGTTTAATCTCACGAATGTTGAACCTCAAAGTAACATCTGGTATAGCGAGGACTGGTGGCAGCTCAACTATAGTATCAGACGTATTTGGAGTAAATACTTTCTGCAAGTGGTTTACAAACAGAGTACCTTTTTCAGCGTCAGTTCTTGCCCAGTCTCTATTCGAATCTCGCAATGGAGGCTTATATATCACTGGTCTTTTGAGGCCTCGGGCTGCTCTCCATAGCGAATAGTCTGTTTGAGTTGTTGCGTCGAGCCCATTTATAAAGTTTTCAAGAGAAGCGGTTTTTTGATATTCTAGTAGAGTTTTCAGCTGTTTAGTACATTCCTTCAGCCTAGATTTTAGCTGTGGGGATCTGTAGCGTTGCCATTCTTTACGAACTCTTCTTTTTTCGGATAAAAGCCGTTCTACATCTGCTGAAAAAATTTTATTATATCTCACTTGAAGATTTGTAGTAGTAGCATTTAGAGCATCTTGCTTAAGGTTTGCCTCAAACATTCTAATAGAGTCACCTATGTCAGCAGGCGTTTTTAATGGAATATTTTCTGGGCAATGAGCACTCAAATATTTTTTGTATTTCAACCAATTTATACGTGTGGTTGTCATCGTTAAATCACAAGTGGGTGAATATGTTGTATGTGAATATATAGTGACAATAGTTGGTGAGTGATCTGAAGACAAATCTAAAGATGCTTCAAATTGGATCATTTCGCTGGGCACACCATTTACTACTCCAAAATCAATAACATCAGGTATTTTTCGGCGATCTGTTGGCCAGTAAGTTGGCTGTCCACTTGATATAACATTTAGCCGCATTTTTTAAATTGTGTCAAACAAAACGCGACCCTTTGGCGTGATGAGGCGAGATCCCCAGAACGTGTGCTTAGCGTTGTAATCACCGGCGGCCAAAAAGCGTGGGCCTAGTGAATTAAAAAATCTACTATACTGATTTTCTGTAATAGAGTACCTGGGAGGAGAGTAAATTGATGAAATCACCAGGTTTTGATGACAAGCTTCAA
Organism: Panzeria rudis; assembly: GCA_956483635.1. Lineage (NCBI taxonomy): Eukaryota > Metazoa > Arthropoda > Insecta > Diptera > Tachinidae > Panzeria > Panzeria rudis. The sequence goes on from OY101449.1 coordinate 65,279,395, forward strand.
TGCAGATGTTACTTGCTTGAAGATAGTCTTCACAATGATCACTCATTAAGTAGTGTTTTAATCGCGATTTTATTAGTATACACGAGCCACCACAAGCTCTACCTTGGGGGTCCTTTGTGTCGTAGAGAGTATATCCGTTGATTTTGAAAAAACTTCTAGCGGTCAAGTGCGTCTCAGAGATAAGCATTACATCAATTTGTTTATCCATCATGAAGTATTCTAGTTCGTTTTTATGTTGGCGGATGCCGTTTGCGTTCCAGAAACAGATTTTTAAGTTCATGGTTTGTTTAATGCAGCCTGCAATAATGTAGACTGCATTTTCAACACTTCATGCATCATGCAGGTCATGTCGATCAAAATTGAAACCACTGTTTTCGTTGGCAAAAGGCCGTTTTTGAGCTGTGGGCTGGTTAGACTTCAAAGCATTAGCGTACGAGAACTGGCTGTTTGGTATGTTTTGCGCTATGGGCTGGTTAACCTTAAAAATGTTGGCGTATGAAGGCCGGCTGGTAGCTGGTTGGCGCAACTGGGGATAATTTGTATTGTCGAAAGTATTAGGTTGAGCATAGGTTTGATTACGTCTGTTAGACAAAGACTGCTTAACATGTACATAGACAGGGCAGCACCTGTAGTTTGCAGTGTGATTTTGATGACAATTGCTACACTTTTTCATTTTGGAATCATCTCTTTGCTTATCACAATTGGCAGTGCTGTGTAGTTCACCACAGACGACACAAACGGTGCGCAACTTGCAATATGTTTAGGTGTGGCCATATTCTTGGCAATTTAGACATTGAATGGGCCCTGCTCGCTTGTGTGGTTCCTCTACGGTAACTCGTCGGTGCAGCAAATATCTTAAGCTGTAAATGGGGTGTACATCATTCTTTTTTAATTTCATATCACCTGGTTCCATTTCCACACGAAATAGTGGTTGGGGAACTCGCTCTCTATTTTTAATGTTAGTAACATTTTTTACTTTAAAATTATTATTTAGTAGACCCGCTTTTACCTCTTCTGGATCCACGTATGAATCGATGCCTTTTATCACTACCTGGAGGCCTTTTGCACTTTTCAATTGGTAGGTGTAAAAATTTTTATTTTTTGTTTCAAACTCCGAAACTACTGAGCGGTAATGATTTTCTTCATTTACTTGAATTTTTGTTTCATTAATCGCACCGCGTTTTATCGGGATCACGTAAAACACCTCTTTACCGATTAATTGTACTAGCCTTTTAATTAGCTCATTTGAGTTTTTCTCTCTTAAGTATATTGGGGGCGGCTTGCTTGACCTGACAATGGTGATTTCGTCTTCGTCGTTTTGTAGAAGTGAAAACCGGTTTTCAGAGAGCGCCGCATCATATTTACCATCTTTGGCCATTTTCGCCAATGGAGCGAGGTTTTTCGATCTTGGACTTCTTTGTCTTTTTTTATTATTTACCACTTTGAAATAGCGATCAATACCCATTTGGATTTTTGGATTTTCTGAATCGGTTTCTAGGGGGACACTTCCTGTCGTTTTTTCTTTTTCAGCTTGATGTTGGCTCATATTGTTGGCACTTGTGCTTTGCTGTGAAGCTGGTATCAAAAAATTTACTTTTATATTATGGTCCGTCATAGACATTGAATTTGAGCGTACCCGTGTACGCAAGTGTAAATTTTTGTTTACTGGGTTATCACATTCTGCAGCAACAACAGTAACGTAGGCATTTCTGTTGTTTGTTGTTGTATTCGTACTCATTTGGTACGAATACCAAATATATTTGTTGTTTGTGTGCCTACTTGCTTATAATTATAATTTACTTTACAAAAAGAAATTAAAAATGTATAGGTACGTAAAATATTAAACAAAACGGTTTTTGTTAATACTTTGTTGTTGCGAATACTTGTCTTTTTTTTTAATATCATATATATTTTTATATTGGTTATTTTGTTCATCGACGGCAAATTAATGCTTGTTTCTACTTCGAGAGTAAGTTGCGAATGCTTCTTCTATTATGGTCTCAGAAATTTCCACTAGCTTCTCATTTGTGGCCTTAAATATCACCTGAACTTCAGCCTTAACTTCAGCTAGCATTCTCTCGTTTTTTTCTAAAAGTTTCTCGTTATTCACTCTAGATGTTTCTTGATTATCAGCCTTAACTTCTTTAAATTTTTCCATCCTAGTGGCGAACATTGTACTTAAATCTATGCTGCTTGGCGTGGCACGAGTACATACCTCTATTTCCTCTTTATCCTCAAATTTGTATGTCCCGATGTCGATGCCACGCTGCTTGAACTCATCTATCAGCCTCTTCTGAAGTTCCACTTTATTGCCCGTTGTTGGCAGTTCCAGCTTACTCAGCTCCTTCTTTAGCTGCTCAACTTTTAGCTCTTCAAACTTCATGGCTTCTATTTATTTTTTTTATCCCACTTCTGACGTTACGTATTTAGTCCTTTACATAAAAACGGTTTTATTATTTTCACAGGATTCGCTGAATTGCAATAAAATAAAACACGGATATTTATTTTACAAATAAATTCTCAGTAACACTTTATTTATTACTTTAAAAACACGTACAACTAAACGCGATGTACACACTAACTATTCTTGGCGATGTTTACTCGTCTAAGTTTAAAAACACACTTATTCATGTCTTCTGGCAGCCTCCCTTATATAGTCGATTATAAAACCTTCTGGTAACTTCGCTAACTTTCTGGAATGTAGTTGTCTCTTTTTATCTTTAAGTATACGGCATGATCATTTGGTCTTGCTATGGTGTAGTGTATGAGCTTGTGTAGATGCATGTGATTTTTCTTCTGTTTGTTTATGTTCGCACACACACATACTCTAATGTTTGCAACTTAAACAAATTACGCTGTTATCAAGTTTACATCTCTTGCAGCTGATGTTATTTAAGTTTAATGTCACTGTTTGTAATTGCAATTAAGCAGTCTCGAATAATCTTGTAGGTTCTAGCTACCGTTTCCTGAAGATTCCGGAAACTTCCATTTTCCGTTATTTTTGAATTCTATTGACAGTTGTTGAGTGATGCCAAGTTTAATTATGGTACTTGGTTGCTAGGTTTTGATTTTATTATAGTGATTTAGGGGTATAAAGCAGATAATGATCGGGTTGTCAGTTTGTGCCGTTACATTTGAATCTGCATTTTCATTTCGTAACAATAGTACATATGGCTAATTTTGAATTCAAGGAATACTTAATATGATAACTGTAAGCAAATGGAATATGCTTTTACAGTTATCTAACAATATTTGAGTTTGGTATATTCACTAATTCCTAAATACAATCGAAATCTGTACATGTATACTATAAAAGGCCTATATATTTGCTTTTTTAAGTTCTCCCTTATGTTTTTATTAAGACTATCCCATTATGGTATTGAATTAAGCATATGAATCTAATGGGAACATTTTGGTAGTTGACTTCTTATTAACCTGCAATTTAATAATATTCAAAAAGATATCAAGTAATAATATTCCGAAATATATCTACAATTAAATTGAGTTTTCAAGGATATGTGTAGTAATATGAGTTTTAAAAATATTACGTATTTGTATATTCAGTTTCGGTATGGAATTAGTCAACAGATTTTACAGAATCTCATTCATAATAATAATTTGAATTTACATTAATTCAAATAATTATACTAGAAAGTCTAAATTATTAGTTTCATCTTAGATTTTGCATTTATTTGTATCAACATTTTTCAAACATGTAATCATCACAATCTCTATAATAAACACTTCCTTCTTTCATATTTTTAGAATGTTTTATTAGACGCTGGTGTTTTAAAACAACCAGCTTTACTCTGCACATCAAAAATAAAAAAAATAAAGTTAACTTGTAAAATCCCTACTTTATAAAATATTGAATGTAAGAAATATCTGAAGTTCCACTTTATTGCCCGTTGTTGGCAGTTCCAGCTTACTCAGCTCCTTCTTTAGCTGCTCAACTTTTAGCTCTTCAAACTTCATGGCTTCTATTTATTTTTTTTATCCCACTTCTGACGTTACGTATTTAGTCCTTTACATAAAAACGGTTTTATTATTTTCACAGGATTCGCTGAATTGCAATAAAATAAAACACGGATATTTATTTTACAAATAAATTCTCAGTAACACTTTATTTATTACTTTAAAAACACGTACAACTAAACGCGATGTACACACTAACTATTCTTGGCGATGTTTACTCGTCTAAGTTTAAAAACACACTTATTCATGTCTTCTGGCAGCCTCCCTTATATAGTCGATTATAAAACCTTCTGGTAACTTCGCTAACTTTCTGGAATGTAGTTGTCTCTTTTTATCTTTAAGTATACGGCATGATCATTTGGTCTTGCTATGGTGTAGTGTATGAGCTTGTGTAGATGCATGTGATTTTTCTTCTGTTTGTTTATGTTCGCACACACACATACTCTAATGTTTGCAACTTAAACAAATTACGCTGTTATCAAGTTTACATCTCTTGCAGCTGATGTTATTTAAGTTTAATGTCACTGTTTGTAATTGCAATTAAGCAGTCTCGAATAATCTTGTAGGTTCTAGCTACCGTTTCCTGAAGATTCCGGAAACTTCCATTTTCCGTTATTTTTGAATTCTATTGACAGTTGTTGAGTGATGCCAAGTTTAATTATGGTACTTGGTTGCTAGGTTTTGATTTTATTATAGTGATTTAGGGGTATAAAGCAGATAATGATCGGGTTGTCAGTTTGTGCCGTTACATTTGAATCTGCATTTTCATTTCGTAACAATAGTACATATGGCTAATTTTGAATTCAAGGAATACTTAATATGATAACTGTAAGCAAATGGAATATGCTTTTACAGTTATCTAACAATATTTGAGTTTGGTATATTCACTAATTCCTAAATACAATCGAAATCTGTACATGTATACTATAAAAGGCCTATATATTTGCTTTTTTAAGTTCTCCCTTATGTTTTTATTAAGACTATCCCATTATGGTATTGAATTAAGCATATGAATCTAATGGGAACATTTTGGTAGTTGACTTCTTATTAACCTGCAATTTAATAATATTCAAAAAGATATCAAGTAATAATATTCCGAAATATATCTACAATTAAATTGAGTTTTCAAGGATATGTGTAGTAATATGAGTTTTAAAAATATTACGTATTTGTATATTCAGTTTCGGTATGGAATTAGTCAACAGATTTTACAGAATCTCATTCATAATAATAATTTGAATTTACATTAATTCAAATAATTATACTAGAAAGTCTAAATTATTAGTTTCATCTTAGATTTTGCATTTATTTGTATCAACATTTTTCAAACATGTAATCATCACAATCTCTATAATAAACACTTCCTTCTTTCATATTTTTAGAATGTTTTATTAGACGCTGGTGTTTTAAAACAACCAGCTTTACTCTGCACATCAAAAATAAAAAAAATAAAGTTAACTTGTAAAATCCCTACTTTATAAAATATTGAATGTAAAGAAATATCTTTGTATATCAAATAAACTCATTAAAATTATTAAAAATATCGGATGTAAAAGTGATAGAAATAATTAATGTTCCTGTCTTCCATGTATAGATATAAGCATTCAAATTAATGAACGACAAACATGTAATAAGTATATTGATATATGTACCTTTCGCCCTCAAAAATATAACCGCCGAATACTAAAATAAATTTCCTGAGTCATGAAAACCTTTCATGACTTCCCCCTAAAAAAAAGTTAATCTTCTGGTCTTCGTGTAGAGCTCATTGCAAAACAATCACACAAAGTGATAAAAAAAAATTGTGATGTATATGCACATCAACTACCACTATAAGCTCAAGACTATACAATCTTTATCTGTCCAGTTCAAATGATAAACAAAAATATCCAAGTCAGCAGAATTAAGAATACATAAAACAATTTTAAAAGAAAAATTAATACATATGTACAACTTCAAAAAGAAACTTATATACATACTTACATAAACAACAACCTACAAAATAGCAAAATTTATATAGATACTAGATCGACCACAACAGATATGTATATATCGCATACACACACTCAACCCAACACACACCTACAAAAAAAGTGATGACGTAATACTCATACACAAACATAACATAACATATAATGAAATTTCATTATACATATGTATTGTGAAATTCAAATTCCTTTGACTTGTAATACGAAACACTGTTTCTTACTTGGAGGTTACACGTTCAAGTTTTGTTTCAATTTTTGTTTCAAGTTTCAATACATTCACACTTTTTTACTACCACACTCATATAATTGGAAATTAACTACCAACTTGATTTCAATTTTGCTTTCAAGATTTGTTTCAATTTTTCGTTAAATTTAAACAGCTGATCTCTATTATTGTAAGTAAATTACAGAAAGACTCGGCTATAACAAACTTTGTGCAAACAACAAAAAAAACCGCTCTATGACAAGTTCGTAATAAGCGTAGTTCGATACAAACGAGGACTCGTTAACTACGAATTCGTTATTACGAATTATTTTTATATGAAAATGGCAACCGAAACGTCGGCACTTTAGACTTAGATCGTTACTACCGAGAATTCGTTATAACCGGGTTTTACTGTTTCGTTGTTGACTCCTTGACGACGGCATCTTGAAAACAAAATTGACTATCAAGTTGCTTACAGCCTACGTCATAGCGTCAATTTAAAGTAGTTTTAACAAGCAATACGTGTGATCAACTTGAAAGCAATTTCTTGAACGTGTAACTGCAGAGTTAAATAAATAACGACACCTTCATCTCACCAACGAAGCAATAGTTGGACAGACAAAACCCCATAAAATAATAATGTCACCTTAACATCTATCTACAATTGTTACTTTAAAATAAAGAAATCAAAATATCCATCACAAGTTCATTAACCCTATTCAAAAACTCTGGTTATCAATACTATGGTCCCAAAATATTGAACAACTGAAATGCACTTGTACATAAAAAACCTCTGCAAACAAAATACATATTTCATATTTCAAATAAAATATATCAGCATATTTATTAGCTACACACAACTACAAATCCAAACGATCATGCGAATATTTTGCAACAAAAAAAAAAACAAAAGTTCTCACTCGAAAAAAACGAATACAAACATAGAGCAAGCACTTATTTGTATGTATTTACATGCATACATCAAATAAATTTGTAGATATGTACATAAGTATGTACACACATTTAGTAGAACTTAACACAGCTCCTCCCCTCTCACACTTCTATAAACACATAATAAAAATTTACAAACCGTTTCCCAACCGACTGACGTTGAGTCAAAAATGGACGGACATGCTTAAATAAATAGAAACAAAACATTTTAAAACTTTAAATATAAGCAAATTGAATTTAACATACATAGAACAAAGATAAGCTTGACAAAATAAAAAAATTTCATCGTCCACAGTATTATAAACACTGATCTAATCAAACGGATTTTAGCATAAACATAAAAAAATATGGAAGGTCACATACATGAGAACATTTTATACTACATATGTACATCACATGTCGCCTACAAAAACAATTCAAACTATTTTAACAACATACCTCCAAATCATGGACAAACTCAAATTCCTACATTCAGACATATAGAAATTCCCACAGACAGACAGAAATTCTCACGCCCCCCCCCCCACCCATACTTACACTAACAAATTGAAAAAAACATCAAGCTATGAACATCTCACATACACAAATATATATTCTCACGGACAGACATCAATCCAGATGTAGAAATATGATTAAATTTATATACATAGCAACAGCAAGAATTCGCACGGTCACCACAAAATCTTTTTTTCCTCACGCATATCTAATTAAACTTTTGTTTATTTAACAATTAAAATTTAAAATTTTAATTACACAAATTTTAAAACTTCGGCAAAACATCAAAGGAATATTTTGAGTGAATTTTGTGCAATGTCGGCCTAAAGTGGGGTAGAATGTTCAAAGAAATATACAAGATGGGTAGACATCAATCCACATGTACAGACTATTAATGTAAACACAACCTCTAACCAATCCCCACCAACAAACAAAAAATTAGGATGATGACTCATTCTCCAACACATCCACCTGAATAAACAAAAAACATCAACAAGATTAAGCATGCATATTTAACGTAAACAAACATTTCAGACCATCTGTTATACTAAGCAACACAGCTACAAATCCAAACGATCATGCGATTATTTGATGCAAAGAACATAAAAAATGTTATAAACAAAGCAGCTGAATAAACAAAGCCATAAACATGATTCTGCAAAACACATAATCAGACGTACATTTCAAATGATGACTCATTCTCAAAATATGTGCAGCTGAATAAACAAAGCAATAAACATGATTCTGTAGAACAAATATTCAAATTATTATCCCAAGAAATAAACAAGGGGGACATTTGAAACGACATACACACATTCTTCACAAATCTAAAGATAAGAAAAAAGAAACACACACACCCATCCCCCACAAATCCACGCATCCACATCCATGCACAAAGTAAATGTAAACACAAGCACCACAAAAAATTATCAAGAACAAAAAAATAATAATAGCGACACAATAAACGCCGTAGGAACCCACGTCGACATTTTTATCTACAAGTTTGGTGACGTTGTCACCAAACTTGTCTACACTCTTTACACATTTTGCCTACTGGGCACTTTCATTTTTTTCCCACGGGTATCAAATTACACTTTTGTTTATTTAACAATTAAAATTTCAAATTTTAATTACCCAAATTTTAAAATTTTAATTAGGCTCATGAGCCCAGTTCCCTACTACTTTAGTCGATTCGTATCGTGTTACTTTACTTCTTTCCTTATTCATTATACTTTGTGTCTTAGTTAATGAAAACGTAGCGTTGGAAAATTTTTTTCTGATATTAAATAAATAAATAAATCAACCAACGATATGCCGGCATATAGCGAGCCACAACAAATTAATTTAACTTTTTGCACAGAAATGTGCATTAAGTTTCTATTCGAATTTTGTTTCATTTATTGTAATTATTTACATTTGTTTTTAGTTTCCTTTGCTTTTTGTTTTTGGCATATGCTACAGTTTGACGCTCTCTACGTAAAAATATATGTTCTGTAGATTTATACCTTACAAAAGTCACGATACATATTGAATAAACAGTAACATGTTTTATTAATGTAACAGATTTTGGCAGTTTATCCTTTAATTCACGGTGCGATTCGACTATTAGTCCACTTAAAATACAGTTCAACTTAAAACTCATTTCTAATAATTTTCTTTCGAGATCGTTGAACAAGCAGTTAGCTTACGATATAAGAAACACATCGCAAGTAAACCACTAAAAAGAAATTATAAACAAAAATAGATATTTCTTATATTCTTCTCTTTCTTGCATTCCTATTGCACACTTTATTCTTAAATTAAGAAAAAAGGGGAAAAAGTAAGTGTCATAAGGGCTTAAAACTGCAAGAAAGAAACTCCGTAAATGAAGCTTTATGTGTAAAGTATTTGAACAACAGAAGTAAAAATACAACTGCTCGTACATAAGGAGTTTTTAATTAAAATGTCTGTAAACAGTAGAAATAAAGTTAATTTTAATGTAATTTTGGGGCTTTTTATCAATTTAGTTGAATTTGTTCTTTGCAGGAACTCGTGGGGTTTTTTGTTTATATTTGACTCACATAATATTTCGAGTGTACCCCTTATGATTTAACCTCAAACTCTTTTAGCGAACGCTGCTGCAGTCAAATTAAAGAAAAATATTTAATATTACTGTATTTAATATTTTTAACTCATTAAAAATTGACAATGTCTTAATAATTCATTAAAATTATAAAAAGTTAATTTTTCATGAATTTTCAAAACATTTATTTTGTAAACAAAAGATCTAAACAGCTGTTTGGCTAATTCCTGCTAGTAAAAATTTTACTAGCAAAAACTTGCAACAAATTTTTTTGCTCTCAACTTTTTATGCTCTTTTTTCACTCTCTCGTTGCTAGTTTTTCAAGTACGTGAACACATGGTAGAATAATACAGGTAGTGGTGAAGCGTTAACGAACTTTTTTTTTTAAGTTCGACTCTGTCAAAAGTTGTTTATGTTATACCAACACACACCCACACTACTGAAAAAAACATGGCGAAGTAAACACACACATGTGAACATATAAATTTTTTTTCAAATTTTCTTCTGTGCTTTTTGACAACCTCGAACATAAACAACAATAAAAAGCCGTGTTGTTTTTGCCGTTGTTGGGTTGTTGTAGCTTCGCTACTACCTGTAGTATAATTCTACCATGCGTGAACACTTTCCAGTAACAATTAGTAACAACTTTCAGTTATTGAACAGACCTAATAAATTGAAAACACATAAAAAATAGCTTCTTGCAAAATCACAGAAAAAGTAAAGAAGCATACATTTTTAGACTACACATTTCTTGTGGGTATATGTACATACACACATACATACCTATGTATGTATGGAAATGTCATCATCAGCTTAAAGGAATGCCATACGTGATCAACGTGATCATTCTTCTTCATTTTGACGATTTCTTGTTCATGACCCCTTATACTTTGGCGATTTGTTGACATCACTGCTTTTATCTCAATATTTTATGTAAGACGAAACCCGGCAGGAAAAATTATTTTCATAAAAAGAAAGAAGTAAAATGACGTAAATACTGGAAAGAGTAGGAGTCAAATATACCAACACCATTTTTTTAAACAATATATTACAATATAAGATTTTCGGCCCTGTTCTGTAAACCGAATCAGGGTAAATTTCTCGTTTTCCAAAATTAAATAATCAGGTATGTGATGAAAAACGATCGTTTTCAAAACAGAAATCAATTTGAAAAACGATTTAGGTGTGATGAATTTCGATTGATTTCATATTCCATTTTTGTTTCATTCCGCATCATTTTTATATAAAAAAACAACAAAATAAGCAACTCTGCATTTGTGTACCTTAAAGTTTATGCTTAAAGTGAAAATTGTGTATAAAACATTAAATTAAGATTTTTTAATTAAAATATATTTTTGTGTTGTAACTAAATGGCATCCATTCTGGCAGCAGCAGTACTTTTATTGGAAGAAGATTATGCGAAAGAGAATGTAAGAAGAAAACATTTACGGGATAGTTCAAATCCATTAGATTTGCCAGAGGACATGTATGTAAAAACATATAATTTGAAAGTGCATAGTTTCTTATATTTGGCTTATATAGATTTATTCAGTGTTACCGGTTGAACAAAGAAGGATTTGTAATGGTATTGAATATGATTGGTAACGATCTGCCACATTCCTCAATTCCGTTGACATTGCAGTTGGCAGCAGCACTAAGATTCTTTGCAGAGGGTGGCTTTCAAAGATCTATTGGAAATGATGCATATACATCAATGCATCGTTCAACAATATCAAAATATTTAACCATTCTTTTACCTTGCCTTGAAAAACAACTCACTCGAAATCTCATTAAATTAAAATCTAATGAAGAAGATATGAAAAAGTCTAAAAAGTTTTTTTTTCGAAAAATATGGTATACCCGGTGTGATTGGTTGCATCGACGGAACACATGTTCCACTAAAGAGACCTACTGATGAAGAATACCTTTATTTTAATAGAAAAGGCTATTACAGCATAAATGCTATGATCCTAAGTTTAATGAATTTACTTTTATAATACATATACATACAAATGTATGTAGATACAGTATTTTATGCATGCAAATAATTTTTTTATTACAGATATGCGATTACAAAACAAACATCAAAGCTGTTGACGCAACTAGGCCTGGATCCAGCCACGATGCGTTTATATGGACTATCAGCAAAGCTCGAAACACTTTTGTGTCGAAATATGAAGGCGGTGACCGCGGATCGTGGTTATTAGCAGATTCTGGGTATGCCTTGGAACCATTTGTTATAACTCCTTACAGAACTCCCAGCACAATTATACAACAAAACTTTAATAAAAAGCATGCATCAGGTAGAAATATTGTGGAGAGAACAATTAGAGTGCTAAAGAGTCGATTCAGATGCCTGTCTCGAACTCTTTGGTATTCACCATCAAAAGTTGTCAAATTATTAATATATCGGGCCTGTCTGAAAATCGCGGTGATTTCAAATCACGTGATTTCAAAAGTAAACTGTTAATAGCTGATTTGTTAGCAGGTTTTTATTGTATTTTAAGTTTTTGTCATTTACAATAGAACATTTTAATCGAACTTCCAGCGCTGTAATTCGTACAATTTGCGAAAGCAATAATTAAGCATTTCTTAATTTTTTGAAATCACCGTGATTTGGCATCTCGTGATTTACAGAACAGGCCCCTATGCTTTGCTTTACATAACCTATGTAACTCGTTGAAAATTGAACCTAGTATGGAAGGTTTGCAAGAAGTAAGCAGCGATGAAAACTCCGAATCAATTGAAGAAAACGAAGACCAAACAGATAATAATGCAATTACCCTAATAAATATGATTGCGGAAAGCTTAAACTACAACTAAAAATACACATATTTAAGTTAACAAAAGATATGAATTCATTTTATTTAATCAAAATAAAGAAATACATAATTTAAACTATTGCAATTCTTTTAATTTATCCAGCTCAAACTGTTTTTTCTTTATTTCCAAGTCTAGTTTCTTTAAATAATTTTTTTCTGTTGCGGTTTTTTCTATCTCCTTGTGATGACGTCTCAGTTCTGCAGAAATATTTGTGGTTAAGGTTTCAATGGCTTTGTAAGTATGTCTAATATTGGAACATATTATGTCAAGACTTTCGTTGGTTTTCTGACCAATTTCCGAAACTTTTTTTAAAGCTACCGATAATTCTTTTCCATTTCTGATGTCATTTTCAATGTAAGTTTTTACATTATCTTTTAAGCTATCAGTCGTTGTCTTTCGTATATTTTGTGAAAATCTCTTAGACGTAGAAGGAGCTGCATCTACTGATTCTACATCATTTTTTTTCTTTTGCGACTTGCACCGTTCTTATTTACATTTTGCTGTTCAATTAATTCTTCGTCTGATGATGAAGATTTACTATTTTCGCTTTCATCTCCCGCAGACTTTGCATTTGCTATCCCTTCAACAAAGGCATACATTCCACATATTTGACCCACTGTCTCTTCTTTTTTAGATATATAAATCTGGTTGTACAGTCCCCCTCCTGTTGCCACAACTTCCTTTTTATTTGTGGAAATTTTCTTCTTAATGGCAGCTTTCCAACAAGTCCATATCTTAAAAACAAAAAATAAATAAAAATTTCAATATGTATGTATGTATGTATTTATTCTAAACTGCAAGTTCATTTTAGTTATACTTACTTTTTTCCATCCATTAACATCATGTATCGGCGGACCCAAGCTATTTAACTCTGCTACCAGATCCTTCCACAAGTTTTCTATATCTATTTTATCGCTTCTTGTAAAACCCCTAGCTACATCGACATGATTTTGCATGAAATCAATCAGTGCGTCTTCCTGACGAGAATTTTTGTGCCGGCCCCTGGCAAAAACAGCTAATGCACGGTTGCTTTAAAAGCAATTTTAAGCTGATGTTATGATTTTACATCACATAGCAAAACGATAATTTCCCTTTGAAACAAATTGGAATTTGAAACTGATATTACAAAAAGATTCAAATAAACACATTACACCTTTTGTCGTTTTGAAATCGTTTTTGCATCTAAATCGTTTTTCATCACATACCTGAATGATTTATTTTAAATCGTATATAGTAAATTAATTTCAGATATCATATTTTCAGCTCTAAAACATATGAAACTGGAAAGAAATCTGAAAAAATTTGCTATTAGAGGATTTAATAAACAGGCAGCATTGTTTTAATATTCTAAAATCTATTGTTTATTTTATAAAACAGTTGATAGCGAGTTTTTCCAAAAGTCTTGACGATATTGACGAATTTATTTCTACACTTTGACGATTTTAGGAAAAATGCCTGGCATCTTCATCAGCTTCACTGTATTATTTTCTGTTCCGTTTTGTACGTACATCAGTGATGAAAAATACAGATTTTGAAATGGTACTAAACCTTAACTTAATAAGTACTCTTTTCACCTTCATGGTACTTTTTCAAGAATTGAAAATGTAATACTTCAGGTATTCTTAATTATCATACAAAGGAACCGTTATTGACATATTAATATATATTTTTACTATTTCCGTTGTTTTTTCTAGATGTATGTAATTGGAGCTCTTGAAGATATTCGGATTAATGTTCACTATAAATATGGAACTTCCGGTGTATTGTTGGTTATTAAATTTTGAAAATTTAGGTATCTTGAACTAGCAACAACTATTCATATCTTAAGGCAGAAAATATGAAATAAAGTTCAGCCAGTGGCTAGAAAAAAATTAGTTTCATGCACAGAAAAAGCTAAAATACGATTTCAATTGCTAACCCCCATATTCATAAATGATTAGTAAAGTTAATGTGTGGAGTAAAACCGGGTTTTCCATACAAAATTCGTACAGTAAACCAGCATTAACTTCAATATGAATATGGGGTTAAAACTGCAGATTCATTTAGCTTTTGAAGCTCAATCTACGATGAAAATATATCTTATTTCACTTATATAGTCTACTACATATAACAATGAATTTTATACCAGTTATAAATAGTTCTCTAAAAACTTCTGTTTGAACAGATTTTATTTCTTCAAGTAAAGATATCAAGAGTTTTCGAACAAGTTTTTGAATATTATGGGTTGAATATTAATAAACCTGAAAAAAATTTAACTTTTTTAACGTTACAGATTGGAAAAAGTACTTTTTATGTCGGGGGGAACCGAGGCATTTTGAGAATGAAAAAGTACTAAAAATAGTACAATAGTACTGAATTTTCCATCACTGACGTACATAACTATTTCTTAACACATGCCCATATTTTAATACGTTCACATTTTTGTTTGTTCACAATCAAAGGAACAGCGATGGTTGCGACTACATACTAATATGTACTTTATAAACAGCTATTCAATTCTGTTCTTTTCGTTCTGCTGAGTGAGAGAGCGAGTATGTACTGTATTCGAAAAACTATAGAACTTCACGAATAACAAAAATCTTATTCGTTGCAGACCTCTAATCTATGTCAGCAGGCGTTGTTAATGAAATATTTTCTGTGTAATAAGCACTCAAATATTTTTTGTATTTCAACCAATTTATACGAGTGGTTGTCATCGTTCAATCACAAGTGTGTGAACAAGTTGTATGTGAATATATAGTGACATCAGTTGGTGAGTGATCTGAAGAAAATTTCGCTGGGCACACCCTTTACCACTCCAAAATCAATAACATCAGGAATTTTTCGGCGATCTCTTGCCCAGTAAGTTGGCTGCCCGCTTGATATAACATTAAAACGCATATTAGAAATCGTGTCAAACAAAACGCGTCCCTTTGGTGTGATGAGACGTCATCACAAGAACGTGTGCTTAGCGTTGTAGTCACCGGCGACCAAAAAGCGTAGGCCTAGTGAATTAAAAAATTTACTATATTGATTTTCTGCAATAGAGTACCTGGGAGGAGAGTAAATTAATGAAATCACCAGGTTTTGATGAAGAGCTTCAATGCCGATGTTAGTTGCTTGAAGATAGTCTTTATAATGATCAGCCATTAAGTACCTAGTGTTTTAATCGCGATTTTATTAGTATAGCTGAGCCACAACAAGCTCTACCTTGGGGGTCTTTTGTGTCATACAGAGTATATCCACTGATTTTTAAAAAGCTTCCAGCCGTCAAGTGTATCTCCGCGATAAGCATAGCATTAATTTGTGTATCCATCATGAAGTGTTCCAGTTCGTTTTTATGTTGGCGGATGCTGTTTGCGTTCCAGAAACCAATTTTTAAGTTCATGGTCTGTTTAATGCAGCCTGTAATAATGTAGACTGCATTTTCAACATTTCCTGCATCATGCAGGTCAAGTTGGTTGTAAAGAAATTTACAGTTTGAATTAAAATCTATTGAAGCCTCAATTCGATCAAAATTGAAGCCAGTGTTATCGTTGGCAAGAGGGCGTTTTTGAACTATGGGCTGGTTAGACTTCAATGCGTTTGCGTATGAAAACTGGCTGTTAGGTATGTTTTGCGCTGTGGCCTGGTTAGCCTTTGTCACAATTGGCAGTGCTGTGTAGTTCTCCACACACGACACAAACAGTGCGTAACTTACAATTACCCCTATCGCTCGTCGCGAAAATTAGTTCATGTGCGCCGAGAAGGTGTTGCATGGAGGTAGTATTAATATAAATGTGTTAGTATTAAGATAAATGAACACTATTTACTGAATTTGTCCTAAAAAGAAATAAATATTTATAAGCTTTAATAATTAACTGGAAGGATAAAATAGCAATTACATGATGTAAAGTGAGCAAAAACAGGGGAAAAAGCGAAAAAATCCACGTGAAAAAATCAATCATGATAAGGGAAAATTTTCGATTTTTTATTCACGATCGCAAAAGAAAGGAAAGGGAAAACATTTCGTGGGAAAAAATATTCACGATAGGTGAGAATATGTTTTTGTGTGGCCATATTCTTGGCAATTCAGGCAGTGAATGGGCCCTGCTCGCTTGTGTGGTTCCTCTACGGTAACTCGTCGGTGCAGCAAATATCTTAAGCTATAAATCGGGTGTATTTCATTCTGTTTTAATTTCATGTCGCCTGGTTTCAGTTCCACATGAAATAGTGGTTGGGGGACTCGCTCTCTGTCATTAATGTTAGTAACATTTTTCAGTTTAAAACCATTTAGTACACCCGCTTTTACTTCTTCTGGACCCACGTATGAATCAATGCCTTTTATCACTACCTGGAGGCCTTTTGCACTTTTAAGTTGGTAGGTGTAGAAATTTTTATTTCGTGTTTCAAGATCCGAAACTACTGTGCGGTAATGATTTTCTTCAGTTACTTGAATCGAGCCTCGTTTTATCGGGATGACGTAAAACGCCTTTTCACCGATTAGTTGTACTAGGTTTTTAATTAACTCGTTTGAGTTTTTCTCCCTTAAGTTAATTGGAGGCGGCTAGCTGGGCTTGACAAATGCGATTTCATCTTCTTCGTTTTGTAGTAATGAAAACCGATTTTCAGAAGGCGCCGCATCAGGTTTACTGTTTTTGGGCATTTTCGCCACTGGAGCGAGGTTTTTCGATCTAGGACTTCTTTGTCTTTTATTTTTATTTATAACTTTAATATAGCGGTCAATACCCATTTGTATTAATGGTTTTTCTGTAGCGTTTTTTGCGGGGCCACTTACTGTCGTCTTACCTTTTTCGGATAGTTGTGGGCTCATATTGTTGATACTTGGTTGTTGCTGCGAGGCTGGTTTTACAAAATTTATTTTTATATCACTGTCTGCCATTGACATTGAATTTGGTCGTACTCGTCCTTTTGCCGCAAATTGTAAATTTTTGTTTACAACATTACTACTTTCTGTAGCCACGACAGTTAAATACACCTGCCTTCCATTTGGCGTTGTTGTTATATTTTCTTTAGTTTTTTGGTGGGTAGTACTACTCAGATATACATGTATGTATGTATATGAGTGTACAGTTTTGTTTGTGTGGTTATGGGGTTATCATTTATTTTACAATTAGAAAAATAAAAAATGTATAGGTACGTAAAATACTAAACAAAATGGTGTTTGTTAATACTTTGTTGTTGCGAATATTTGTCTCTTTTTTAATATTAGATATTTATATATTGTTTATTTTGTTTACCGACGTGTGGCGCCTTTTCCCAAATACCGTGGCAAAAATACAAAATTTGATGACAAAATTTTGTAAAATGAATGATTACATCGTACAAAGAACTTCTTACTGATGCCAGTTCAAAAACGTTTTTCTTAATTAGCTGAAAATTATAGCTGGTGGAGCTGCTTAAAGTTGGCAGTTTTTTAAGAAGCCCCAAAAAAGGTGATTTTGAAAAAAATAACATTTTAAAATTGAAATGCTAGAAACCTTGACTTTAGATCATTACTTTTTTGGTATCGTTTTAAAGGTACGTTTATTTTTTATTGAAATAAGCAAAAAATGTGCATTAGGTGATTTTTACAAATAAAATGGAGCATATCTAAAAATGGCCAAAAATGGTCTCGGCCAAATTTTCGGAGCATATTTGCTACACAATGCTTTAAATAATTTAACTAAACTTTGCCACCAAAAGTTGCCGTTTTGCTTGATATAAGAGGAAAACTGTTACAATCTCATAGTGAAAACGGCAATAATTCTGTTTTCACTGCAGCACGTATTTGTTACATATTTTAATTTCTCTCGTTCATACGAGATTGACACGATGACTTTTTCCCCTGCATTTTTCTTAAATTTTCTTTTATGTTGCTTTGTGTACCGTTCGACAATAAACTCTAGAAAATTCATGGTAAAAAACCATCGGGCGAGTCCCGTATGAATCAGGTATGCATAACTATAACAATTTGTTTATTTAAATTTAAATTTGCATTCAACGTTTCTATGACCAATATATTTTATAACCAAGAATGTTGGAAAAACTACCAAATAAGAAAAAAATAACAAAAATTTTCAGGTACTTACATATGTATGTATGTATGTAGTTTAATTTTTGTCTTTTATTCTACAGATGGAAAAAAGTAACCAATTTTGATTAAACTTAACCAAAACGGCAACGTTGTTCTCATTATAAAAATAGGCAGGTAGTTTTAAACTTTTTTTATACTGAGTAAAATAGAAAATGCAGTTTTACACTACAGGTAGTTAAGGCCTGGATTTCTGTTTTACAAAGCAGGCAGATTAAACATTTTTTTTATTTTTGGGTATAAATTAAGCCGCAATTGTGTAATCAAGCCAGTTAAGTTTTTACTTTGTAAAAGCAGTGATCATTAAGTTATACAATTTGATAGAGTCAATGTGCTATAATGTCATTTCAAAATTCTGAATTGTTCGAGTTATTCAGAAACTCACATAATGAAAATGAGTTTAGAATGGCTATTGTGCAAAATTACACAATTTATCAGGATACCACGAAGACGATGTGAAAACCACAATTCACTTCATTTACTTGAAAATTAATAAAAAATGGCTTGCTTCAAATCGAACGACAAAAACCTTTATGGAAAAGAACTCAGACTGGCTAAATGGAGTAACAACTTTTGAAAACATAGAAGAACCGCATACATCTTCTGACAGCAAAAGAGGAAGACCTGCAAAAACTATAAACGAATGTTCGGAGTACACAAGAAAACGTAAACTTCAAAATGTCACTAAAGATATATGTAAATCGCATCTTTCAGAAGCATTATGTCTTAAGTATGTTAAAGATAAAGACAAATCAAGATCAGACATTACAAAAGCTGTGGAGCTTGTAAGCCCAAATCGACAGCAGAGAATTAAAGAGAGTATTCCAACTCCTCCAAATGCTTTACCCAGAAAGTATAGCATAGAAGAAGCCTTAGCGTTATTTATGGACTTGGGATTGTCAAAGGAAAAGTATTCTGTTTTACGAAGCTCTTTAAAGAATCATAATGCCAATGTTCTTCCTGGATACAAAAAGGTTACATCTGCCAAAAAGAAGCAGTGCCATCTAATGTAAGGTTACTGAAATATCGGCAGAGGTTAAACTGCAAGGCTTAATGGATCATACAGCCAAACGCCTTATTCAAAGTTTGCTTGAAAAGGAAGCAGTATTACTGCCAGATAGGCTTACATTGGTAAATAAGTGGGGATGTGATGGATCATCCGGCCAAAGTGCCTACAAACAAACAATATCGACAAATGACACAACTATTACAGATGCAAATATGTTTATGGCTTCTGTAGTTCCTTCAAGACTAAGAAGTGAAATCTCTGAGCATTGGAAAAATCCCCGCCCATCATCAGTTCATTTTTGCCGTCCGATATTTTTTAAATACACGAAGGAGTCTTCAGAAATAATCAAATCAACAGTAAACGATATAAAAAAGAAAGTTTCTGAACTAAACCCTTTAATGCTTAAAATGGAGAATGAAAAAACAGTTTACATTGATTATGAATTTTGTCTTACAATGATTGATGGCAAAGTCTTAAATGTAATAACAGATACTTCGTCAACTTTGAAGTGTGCGATTTGCAAAAAGACACAGAAAGACTTTCAAAATCTTGATGATTCAAGTGACGAGCACAACTATGAATATGGAATTTCTCCATTACATGCTAGAATTAGGTGCATGGAGTTTATTTTAAAACTAGCGTATACAATTCCGCGAGATGGAGAATGTTTTGATAAGAACTCAACACCAAAAGAAAAACTATCTGCTCGAAAAAAAAATTATACATCACTTGATAATTTCAATACAGGTGTTTGTTACTTTGTTTTGACATGTTTTGCATAAAAAATTGGAAAAACTAAATTCCATTTACAAAAATGAAATAAAACATGCTCAATGGCTGCATGACTTTGGGCAAAACTGGGACACACGGGTCTTATTTTCTTTTTGGTTTTTTATCATTTAGTGGTGTCCGTATAGGGTTTTTTCGTGTTGCACTGTGTTATATATTATATAGCATTAATATTAAAAATATTTCAAAAATGTGTATTTATAGTAAAAAAAAAATATTATATTACTCTAACATGTTAAATTACAGTGGTATTTTTTCTGGACTTCCTTATGAGAATAGCATTTGAAGCACCAAAAGTTGTGTTTGAAATGTTTTTTAAATTTTAAAAAGATCATTACTTCAAAAGATATGAATTTTGCGACAAAAGAGGTAAAAAGTTATTACCGTGCCTAATGCCTATCAAAATGCGGGAGCACTTACTTTGAAACTAAAGGATTTAAAATGGAAGTGATTTTTAACTATTGGATATATCTTGGTAACTTAAAAAATTATGGTTTTTGCGATGAGAAAGCCACTGTACGTAGTACCCTGTGATCATATGGACATGCAGGCTACTTATTTTTTAGCGAAAGCGGTTATCTTTGAAATGTTTTATACATTTTTAAAACATCTTTATTATGTACTTTAAAGTTTATTATGTTTGTTATGAAACAGTGAAAAGGCGACACTGTGCACAGTGCCGCGGCTAACCTATGACCGTGAAAATCATGTATATTGAAGCTTGAGGAGTCTTCTTTCAAATGCTTTTTAAAATTTTTAAATATCTTTATTACTTTAAAACTTATGATTTTTGCAACGAAAAAAGTTAAAAAGCCCCACTGTGCGACGGCAAATTAATGCTTGTTTCTACTTCGAGAGTAAATTGCGAACTCCAGTAAAAGAAAATAAGTAAAAACGATATCGACACGTTAGTTCACAAGTCGATACTTCTCGAATAAAGGAAGAAATAGTTCGAAAAAATAAAAATGTACCAATATTGATCAAAAACTAAAACGGGGCTAAAAGGGATAAGAGATAATTACAAAAAGTGCTAGATTTACGCGTTGTTTTGTGTAGGGGTAAAATTTTTTTTCACGTGTCGAGTAACTTAGCCCGCAAAGGGCTAAGTTGGCATCACTGCCCACACGACATATACGTATTTTACAATGAGATATTTGACAAGTCAGACGTAAAAAACATGTCGTCTACGGGTGCCATAAGTCCCGGTCCACATGTGCAATTTTTGTTGCAGCAATTCTTTATTTTTCAGTGAGAAAGAGCAAGAGAGGAATAGATATGATATATATTTCAACACTCTCCCACAAATTCAGAAATTGCTGCAACAAAAACTGCATGTGTGGATGGAGAGTAAGCAGTTTCTCAAATGTTTTGACATATTTGACAATAAGCCTCTAGGCTTAGGTATCATGCTGATCATTGACATCTTCCATTCCGCAGGATAATATTCTATTCGTAAAAAAGCATTAAAAAGGAACAGTGCTATCCTTTTTGGGGTAGCTCTAGAAGCAGTTTGTTTACTAATTTTATCAGAACCTGGGTTTTCGGGTTTCAAGTGTAAGCAAATCAAAACAAAAACAAATTTATAACTGTATTAGTGTCGATTTTTTTTGTTACGAAACAAAATTTCTACCTCGTAGGCCGCCATTAATAGCATGGCAATATTAATATAAAAAAACAAATATTCGCCACAACAAAGTATTAACAAACACCGTTTGTTTAATATATTATATAGTTTTTTTCTGCTTTGTAAACTAAGCATAAAACTGTAAACCAGTTCGTACACAAGCAAATATACAAACTGGGTACCCATATATATGAGTAGCTCTAGTAAAGACAAAATAACAACAGCAACAAACAGTACAAATGTCTACGTTGCTGCTGTTGCTACATAAAGTGAAAATTTACACTTGACGTCAAAAGTATTCCACCACCGGGTACGGTCATATTCATTGACAAATAAGATAATTCTAGCAAAAAAAAAAAAGTTGACTACAAAGCATATACCACCTTATTTATAGCACTTGTCAAAGTTTTACAATAGGTGACAAAGTTTGTATGGAAATCTCTTTCATTAAACTTTTATAAACATTTGATATATTATTATGAATATGGCCCATACAAAATATTTTGAATTATGTTCTTGTATATATTTAGCAGGATATTGAAATTAAGCTCTAGGTCTTTTTATATAAAATAGATTTTATATTTCGATATTTCGCTTAACAATTTGTTAGCATCGTAAGGAAAATAGGCAATAAAAAGTTCTTATATATATATATATATATATATATATATATATATATATATATATATATATATATATATATATATATATATATATATATATATATATATATATATATATATATATATATATATATATATATATATATATATATATATATATATATATATATATATATATATATATATATATATATATATATATATATATATATATATATATATATATATATATATATATAAACTATTATTTGAAGAGGTGTACAGAATTCCAGACGTGCAGGCCCACATCGAATTCGAAATAAAACAGAAGACAGACAGAAAGTATTCAATCTGATATATACCGCAATTTAACAATGAAACTTTCAAATCGGCTTATAAATGGACGAATTTCCAATTGAACAGTCTTTTGAAACGTCTATTAATGTTTACGCCGATTTTTCTTGCGATATTTGTAAAAAAAAAACTTTTTATCCACAACAGCGCCTAAATTTACAAACATATGTATATAGCTCACTGTTACCCGAAGAATTAATTGCTTTAGGTACAATAATTACGTGCTCCCGCTGCAATGTAAATATTAGAAAAAGAAAAATACCAGCAACTGCATATTGGATTAAAATGATGCCCGCAGAAATACCGCCTGAGCTATCCAATTTGACGACCGTTATCGAATTGTACCGTTTTAAAGATCATTAAACTTAAAAGATGTTGTGGAAATAGCTGAGCAATTGCCACTAACTCCACACCAAGTTGGTTTAGTTTTGGTTGTGGAAAGTCTCGAGAACCTTTCAGGTTCTAAAGAATTTGTCGTAGATATGCAACGATTAAATCAAGCATTAACGTGGCTGATTTCGAATAACCATATTTACAGAGATGTTCTTATGTTTTTTGAAACTACGTCAAACAATATTCCGTTAGTTCAAATTGCGGAAAATTCTATTAGAGAAAAGGGCGGTGTTGCCACAGAAACTTTATCGAACCGGTATGTTACTCTAAGTGATGGCAAAGCCATATTACGTGGGTGGTTTCACCAAGGGGATTTACGATTTACCTATTCTCTTGGTAAGAAATGCACTGGAATAACGGCAGTGTAGCATTAGCAACGTGTCAATATCGTTTTTACTCATTTTCTTTTACTGGAGTTCGCAATTCACTCTCGAAGTAGAAACAAGCATTAACTTGCCGTCGGTGAACAAAATAAACAATATACAAATATATAATATTAAAAAAGAGACAAATATTAGTAACAACAAAGTATTAACAAACAACGTTTTGTTTAATATTTTACGTACCTATACATTTTTTTCTTTTTGTAAAATAAATTATAAGCCCATAACCAACCAAATCAAACTGTACACTCATATACATACATACTTACATATATATATATATATATATATATATATATATATATATATATATATATATATATATATATATATATATATATATATATATATATATATATATATATATATATATATATATATATATATATATATATATATATATATATATATATATATATATATATATATATATATATATATATATATATATATATATATATATATATATATATATATATATATATATATATATATATATATATATATATATATATGAGCAGGGACCGTAACTGGTATGACTTTTTTCGAAAAAGTCAAATAATAATATTTATTTTTTGACCAGTATGTTTTCGGTCAAAAAATAACTGTAGGTGGCTCCGCAGAAAACGCTACAGAAAAACCATTAATACAAATGAGTATTGACCGCTATATTAAAGTCATAAATAAAAAGAAAAGACAAAGAAGTCCTAGATCGAAAAACCTCGTTTCAGTGGCGAAAATGCCCAAAAACGGTAAACCTGATGCGGCGTCTTCTGAAAATCGGTTTTCATTACTACAAAACGAAGAAGATGAAATCGCATTTGTCAAGCCCAGCAAGCCGCCTCCAATTTACTTAAGGGAGAAAAACTCAAACGAGTTAATTAAAAACCTAGTACAACTAATCGGTGAAGATGCGGTTTACGTCCTCCCGATAAAACGAGGCTCGATTGAAGAGACAAAAATTCAAGTAAATGAAGAAAATCATTACCACACAGTAATTTCGGATCTTTGAGGGTGCTGTTGGCTGAGTAGTTAGCGCGTTTGACTACAAACCCTGTGGTCTTGAGTTCGAGACTATTTTCAGGCAAGCCAACAACGTCATGCATTTTTCTCATGTGCATTGGTGTGTTATTGTGTTGGTTGTTGTTGTACTGTTAAAGTGATGAAGGCATAGCACTGATCACTTTGGCAGTTGTAAAACTATATATACATTGTCCATGTTTCTAAAGTGCATGCAACACGCAGTACCATTTATGGGAGCTGAATAGCCCTTCGGACCACGGGCATGATTTCCATCCAAAGTTCGGCTATGTACCGCAACCGAAATGGCGTTTGCTGTAAATATGCCATAAGAATGGTTTCCGAAAAAATTTCGCAAAGCATTTCTCAGGTTAGGGAAGCCATCAGAGCTGTTGTCATTGTCTATGTGACCATTATAGTCGGATTCTGAGAATACTGTTGTCGACACATTTTGCCTATTATAGTTAACTCTTGTCATAAGATCAGTTCATTCCCGTGCATTGCTAACCACGAGAATAGGTAAATCGTAAATCACCTTGGTGAAACGACTCACGTAATATAGCCTTGTCATTACTTAGAGTAACATACCGGTTCGATAGTTTCTGTGGCAACACAGTTCTCTTCTCTAAAAAAATTTTCCGCGATTTGAACTAACGGAATAATGTTTGACGTAGTTTCAAAAAACATTAGAACATCTCTGTAAAGATGGTTATTCGAAATCAGCCACGTTAATGCTTGATTTAATCGTTGCATATCCACGACAAGTTCTTCAGAACATGAAAGGTTCTCGAGACTTTCCACAACTAGACATTTCTACTGTTTGTTGCTGTTGTTATTTTGTCTTTACTAGAGCTAGAGTTTGTGTATTTGCTTGTGTACGAACTGGTTTATAGGTTTATGATTACTTTACAAAGCAGAAAAAACTATATAAAATATTAAACAAACGGTATTTGTTAATACTTAGTTGTGGCGAATATTTTTTTTATATTAATATTGCCATGCTATTTATGGCGGCTTACGAGGCAGAAATTTTATTTCGTAACAAAAATAATCGACACTATTACATTTATAAATTTGTTTTTCTTTTGATTTGCTTACATTAAAGCCCGAAAGCAAACTGCTTCTAGAGCTACCCCAAAAAGGATAACACTATTCATTTTTAATGCTATTTTACGAATAGAATATTATCCTGCGGTTGGTTGTTGTTGTACTGTTAAAGTGATGAAGGCATAGCACTGATCACTTTGGCAGTACCGGCAGCGATTAATACTAACATATCCTAATGCACTTCACAGCACCCTCTTTCGTCGGTACTGTAGCAAAACCGTCGGCGAAGTAAAATAACTAATAAAGTGGCTACACAGCTTAAGCAACTCTATGCCTCTACTTGACACCAGAGGGGCTTGCAACACTGCTCTACAAATAACAAAAAAAAAAACGCGCAATAGCAGGGTTGTAAATCAATTAAGCTTTCTATCTCTCTCCTACGTCACCACCTGTTCTCTCTACACTATCCCTTTCCTAAAGAAGGTAACACATTAATTAATTAACTGGTAGGCATTAATTGCCTGATTGTGTTACTTCTCTTAAAAAAAAATAAATTTGTACACCTACCAACTTAAAAGTGCAAAAGACCTCCAGGTGGTGATAAAGGCATTCATTCATACGTGGATCCAGAAGAGGCAAAAGCGGGTCTGCTAAATAATGGTTTTAAAGTGAAAATGTTACTAACATTAAAAATAGAGAGCGAGTCCCCCAACCACTATTTCGTGTGGGACTGGAATCAGGTGACATGAAATTAAAAGAGAATGGAGTACACCAAATTTATAGCTTAAGATATTTTCTGCACCAAAGAGTTACCGTAGAGGAGCCATCCAGAGCCTGAATTGCCAAGAATATGGCTACAGCAAAACATATTGCAAGTTGTGCACCGTATGTGATGAGCTACATAGCACTGTCATGTTTGATGAGCCTAAAGATTATACAAAAATTAAAAGGTGTAGCAATTGGCATGAAAACCACTCTGCCAACTACAGGGGTTGCCCTTTCTTTTATATGTATATTTGTCAATCAGTCCTTGTCTAAAAGACGTAATCATACCTATGCTTGACCTATTACCCTTGACAATACCAATTATCCCCAGTTGCGCTAACCAACTACCAGCCGGCCTTCATACGCCAACATTTTTAAGGCTAACTAAGCCATAGCGCACGACGTGCCTACCAGCCAGTTCTCATACGCTAGCTCTATGAGGTCTAACCATAACACAGCTCAAAAACGGCCTCTTGCTAACGAAAACACTGGTTTCAATTTAATCGAATTGAGGCTTCAATAGAAATTTAATCCAAACAGTAAATTTTTTACAACCAACATTACCTCCATGACGAAGGAAATATTGAAAATGCAGTCTACATTATTGCAGGTCGCCTTAAACAAAATGTGAACTTAAATATCTGTTTCTGGAATGCAAACGTCATCCGCTAAGACCAAAACGTACTCGAATAATTCATGATGGATAAACAAATTGATGTCATGCATATCTCTGAAACGCATTTGACGGGTAGAACCTTTTTTAAAATCAGCGGATATACTCTCTACAACACAAAGGACCTCCAAATAAAATCGCAAATAAAACACTACTTAATGGGTGATAATTATGAAGACTATCTTCAAGCAAATAACATCTGCATTGAAACTGCCCATCAAAACCTAATGATTTCATATTTACTCTCTTCCCAGGTATTCTATTACAGAAAATCAATATAGTCCTTTTTTAGTCACTAGCCCACGCTTTTTGGCCGCTGGTGACTACAACGCTATGCACACGTTCTGCGGAGCTAGTCTTATCACACCAAAGGGTCGCGTTTTGTTTAACACAATTTCTATTGTTTCAACAATTTTTATTGTTTTAAATATCGGTGTTAATTGGTGTATTCTATTCTACGGACTGCACCAATTGAAAATTGAAAGTGTCGATATATCAGTGTCTGTATATACAGATACTGATATATAGACACTTAGTATTTCAACACTTTTCGTTGCTCGCTTTAGAAAACCCTATAATTTTTAACTGGCATATATTTGCGGCCAAAGTTTTACATATTTACACTTGAGGTGTACGGAACCCTAAAAACGAACTCGAATACTTCATGATGGATAAACAAATTGATGTTATGCTTATCTCTGAGACGCTATTCTAAAATCAACGAATATACTCTCTACGACACAAAGGACCCCAAGGTAGCACTTGTGGTGGCTCACCAATACTAATAAAATCGCGATTAAAACACTAATTAATGGGTGATCATTGTGGAACTATCTTGAAGCACCTAACATCTACATTGAAACTGATCATCAAAACCTGGTGATTTCATCAACTTACTCTCATCCCAGGTATTCTATTACAGAAAATCAATATAGTAAATTTGTTTAGTCACTAGGCCCACGCTTTTTTGCCGCCGGTGACTACAACGGTAAGCACACGTTTTGGGGATTTCGCCTTATCACACCAAAGGATAACGCTTTGTTTGAAATAATTTCTGAAATGCGTTTGAATGTTGTTTCAAGCGGACAGCCAACTTACTGGCCAACAGATCGCCGAAAAATACCTAACATTATTGATTTTGGAGTAATAAAGGGTGTTCAGAGTCAACCTCATGACCCACTTGTGATTTAACGAGGACAACCACATGTATTATTCGATTGGAAGAAAATATTTGAGTGCTTATTACGCAGAAAATATTTTATTAAAAACGCCTTCTGACTCTATTAGAATGTTTGAGGCAAACCTTAAGCAAGCTGCTCTAAATGCTACTACAGTAGTTTTCGTTTATACAGTATTCCACGGTTAATTACCTCGCCAAAAATCCCAATATTTTTGGTCAATTATGCGGGGAAAGCATTTAAATGAATACGCTTAACTACCTCATTAAGGTAGTTAAACGAATACGTTTAAATACCTCAGTGAGGTAATTATACGGATATCTGTATGTATAGAAAATAATTAAGAAAACAGTGTCATTAAATGAAGTTCAATTGGAATCTTATTATTTGTCTTTACAGCCCTCATACATAGTCCACGGTTGGTTATTAAATTAACTTAAAAGCTTAAGATATGTGATGGAAATCGATTACGAATAAAAATCGTCATAAAAACAAAGTTGTGGATGAAAAAACATTAAATCATATTGTACATATGAATTTGTACATGTAGCAGCTAAATCTAAAAGAGATAACAATAAAAACAATGGATTTTGCTGTCTTAAATTTTATCTCTACTGCTTTTGGAGATGACTTGTCATATCATATTAACAAAAGCGTACGCATGCATACTTACATACTTAAGATTATCGTGTAAACTTGAATGCATTACTTGCAGTGTTGTTGTTCAAAATATACTGAGGCAATTAAACGAATAAACTCGAAGGGACATTTTATTTTCGGAATTTAATTTTCAACGCAAT
This sequence comes from Panzeria rudis, assembly GCA_956483635.1. NCBI lineage: Eukaryota > Metazoa > Arthropoda > Insecta > Diptera > Tachinidae > Panzeria > Panzeria rudis. Next base: position 65,308,583 of record OY101449.1, read on the forward strand.
TACCCGAATCGGGTAATTAAGCGTAGGCAACTAAACGTGGACTTTAGTTTGAAAAATTAAGGGAAAAAATAGGGATTTAAAACTCAAGGTAGATAAGCGTGAAAGGCATTTAAGCATAATTAGCCATGGAATACTGTTGTCACTACCGGTTATAGCCACATTATCGAAATAGTCCATTTTATCTGTATTTATTGGCTCCATTGCCAAATTTCATAGAAAATGTTCACGTTAAAGTCCAATGAGGGATATAAGCCCATTTGGCATATATGCCATCTATCGGCCCTTCACAAAGACAGAAATTCTTTCCTACATCTTGCGTTACAGTCACAATAGAAAATTTTTCTAAATTGTTCAGTTATTGAAGCCACAAACCATTTAAAAAAGTACTATGTAAGCATAATTGGGGGTCTGTATTAGCCATGAACTTGGTATGAACATCACGTCGGACATCGCATATGGCTCTGACATCGATGCCGGATTCGCCGTAGACAACCATTTTCAATGGAAAGCAAAAAGACAGAACAAAATTTGGTAAGTATTTCATCTCTATTCCGCTACCACAAAAACCTTTGATGAAAAAGAACATGGACATCGCACGTATTCACCACAACAAGGAAGTTGATGAATTTTTTACAGTTGCCCTGTCGGCATCATATTCCAGTCGATGGACCGTGAATACGTAAGGTTAAATCATTTGATATTTCTGTTAACTCTCTAGTAGAAAAAAATTTTTGCGTGGAAAGAAGGAAAAAGGAGCGCACGGTGTCATGGGACACCGGGTAGGAACGTAGTTCCTTACGTTTTACTTACCTTAGAAATTATATTTTCACTATCTTTGAGCGCTGGGAACTATTTATGTCGAAATTACAAATTCTCTTTCAACCGTGGCAAGTAAAAGAGCTTCTTTCGTTTCAGAAACATAATTTTATTTGTACAATTCAGGTAAATATCTATGTATGTCTGTTTTGAAAAAAGGGGAGTGTGGTAGGTTCAATAATGTTAATGCCAAAGAGGAGGAAATTTCCCCTACCTGCCCTTGTGGTCCAATTAAAAAAAGTATAGCCTATTTCTTCTTTTAGATTCAGATTCATTTTGAATTTAATCAAAATTGGATAAATAGATTGAAAGAGGATTAAATTTCTCCCTACCTCCCCTCGTATTCCTATTTTTGAAAATATGTCTAGCCTATGTCTTCTTTTAGACTCGGATGTATCTATGTTTTGAATTTCATCAAAATCGGATAAATAGTTTCAAAGAGGAAAAAATTTTCCCCTATCTCCCCTCGTGGTCCTATTTTTTAAGGTAATTATATACTTTATCTTCTTTAGGATTCACATCTATCTATGTTTTGAATTTCATCAAAATCGGATATAGGTTCAAAGGGGACGAAATTTCCCCCTACCTCCTTCGTGGTCCTATTTCTGAAAAAATGTATAGCCTATGTCTTCTTTTAGACTCAGATTTATCTATGTTTTGAATTTCAGCTAGATCCGAAAGATAGTTTGAAAGAGGACGAAATATCCCCTCGTGGTCCTATTTTTGAAAATATATCTAGCTTATGTCTTCTTGTCATCAAAATCGGATAAATAGTTTCAAAGGGGATGAACTTTGCCCTATCACCCCTCGTGGTCATATTTTTTAAAATAATTATATCCTGTATCTTCTTCAGCAAAATCGGATAGATAGTTTCAAAGAGAACGAAATTTCCCACTACCTCCCCTCTTGGTCCTATTTTGCAAAATATGTCTAGCCTATGTGTTCTATTAGACTCGGATGTATGTATCTTTTGAGTTTCATCAAAATCAGATAAATATATCCTATATCTTTTTTAAGACTCAGATCTATATATGTTTTCAATTTCATCAAAATCGGATAGATAGTTTCAAAGAGGACGAAATTTCCCCCTACCTCCCCACGTGGTCCTATTTATGAAGAAATTTGTAGCCTATGTCTTCTTTTAGACATAGATCTATCTATGCCTATGTCTTCTTACAGACTCAGATGTATTTATGTTTTGAATTTCATCAAATCGATTGTATAGTTTCTGAGAGGAAGAAATGTGGGGCTGCCACGCCCACAAATTTTTGTCTGACTATTTTCCCTAGAACAATGCACAAAATCAATGGAGTAAGTCCTACAAAATTATATGTCAAAATATATATTTTCTATACATGGGAGGTGCCACGGCCACTTGTGCAATCCTTGATAATATATATTTAAAAACATTATAAAAAGAGTTACTCACATATGTTGACACTTAATATAATAGCTAAAAGCACAAGGAATGTGCTTCTTAACAAATTTGGTTTTATTACTTACACTACAATTAATATCCTCTAAAATGCATTCAAAATCTGCATAAATAACGAAAGGGACATCCATTTTCCTTTGATGTCCCTTAAACTGAAGAATATCATATGGAGCTGTTGGCATAGTGGCTACTATTTGGCCACACTCTGCTTTGTGTTGGTCCATAGTCCATTCATTATGCGTATATTGTAAGCAGGTATTACAAAATTTATGACTAGCTTTGTGCTTTGTTGTCTGACTCCTTAATAATCTGTAAAAATAATAAATTTATAAGCAATTATAATAAAATAGTTGTTATTAACTAATTGATCTTTTTATAACTTACCTTGACATATTTTTTATAAGAATATAGTGATGACCAGCACCATTTTCTGGCAGCAACAAATTAACATGAGTACATTTCTCACCCTTTGTGATATAATATGGACCAACAATTTAATTAGTTTCCTCCTCGTACCCAAATACATTTAGCTCACTGTTTCGCTCCTAAAATATTTTAATGGTTTTTAACGATATTGGTAATTTTAAATTTGAGAAGTCTAGTGTTACTCCATTTTGTGTACAAATGATGTCAGCGGCAATGTCATCGATATTATATGAGCTGCATCGTTCATTATATTCAATTTGTGAAGTATCCACTGCAGCAATCAAACACCACTTAAAGCAGAAAACGTCATTGTTTTCTATGTTGAGGCAAGCCTTTCTTTTATTAAGTTTTTCAGGTAGAATCATCCAGTTTTCCCCTTTTACCAGAGAAGATTTATTAACACTTAATTCTGCTCGAACTATACGTATTAGAGTCCAACCAGAGTCCCTCTCTTGGAATTCAGACATTTTGTTTTGAATTTCTGATATTTGCTTAGAAAGCACTTCATATATTTCATCTCCCCTGGTCAACAAATTCATTTTAGCTCTATGATAAATTATATTTAACTCCAATTCCTCTCCCACAATTTTTATATACTCCCCCACTATACTTGTATTAAATTTTATTATAGCATGTTTCAGCAAATTGTTTCCCAGCCTCTCTATTAAAACAGATGCAATTTCGGTAAAAAAAATCCTCAAATAAAAGCTCATATTTTTTATTATCTATTTCATACGTTATAATATTATTTTTAAACGCTTTGTTTATTTCGTAATATTTCATACTAGTTGACGTGGTTCCTTGTGCTTCTTCATCAGTACTCTTATTATTTATTAAATGTCCTCCAAAAGCATTTGATCCTTGTTGTTGATGCTGGTCAGTAGAGGGTTCCTGCCAATACATTTGTTGTGGTTGCTGTTGTTGTTGTTGGTCTAGCTGATATTGTTGTTGATGTTGGTCAGTAGAACGTTCCTGCCAGTACATTTATTGTGGTTGCTGTTGTTGCTGTAGCTGATAATGTTGTTGATGTTGGTCAGTAGAAGGTTCCTGCCAGTACATTTGCTGTTGTTGTAGCTGATATTGTTGTTGATATTGGTAAGGTTCCTGCCAATACACTTGCTGAGGTTGCTGCTGTTGTTGTTGTTGTAGCTGATATTGTTGTTGATGTTGGTTAGTAGAAGGTTCCTGCCAATACATTTGTTGTGGTTGCTGCTGTTGTTGTTGTTGTAGCTGATATTGTTGTTGATGCTAGTAACGTTCCTACCAATACACTTGTTGTGGGTCCTTATGAGTATGAATATGGTTTATATACGCCTTTTGGTATTTGTATACCTTTTGACATTTTAAACATACATAGACTGACGAACTCATTTTATTTATTTAATTATTTATATTGTTGAAATTATTAAATTAAAATTATTATATTTTTTTCACCGAAAAAAAAAATTGCTTATTTTAAGCAATAATTAACTGTCACACTTTTATAGTTTTTTTCAAGCTTTAAAACTTGATTAATAGCTATTTATTTGAGTTGTGTTTTTCTTCCGACGGGGTTTTTTTTTGAATTTGGAACGATTTTCCGTCATCCCACGTCAAATTTGGTTTGTAAACAGACCGGTTTCGGCTATGTGCCATCTTCAGTGTTCTATTGAATACTCATTCAATAGAACACTGAAGATGGCACATAGCCGAAACCGGGCTATTTATTTACTTATTTTATTTATCTTTTAACATTTATTTATTCACTCGTTTTTTTAGTCACTGTAAAACTTACTTATACCGCACTGTCTCTAGATATAAACCACAATACACTGAAAAAGAACTGGACTATTTATTTTACTTATATATGCTTTCTGAGAATCATTTATTTATAGATGTTATGTACAATAGACAGAGACAAATGTCAGCAAGCACTTGCTCTTTTATACTTACCCACGTTTTTAAAATGTGTAACAAAAGAAAAACGGAATATATAGTTTTTCTTCAACTAAGTACAGCTAAAGCCAACAAATAAAAATAAAAGAAATATTAACCCCTACAAGTACAAGCCGACCATAATATTTCCTAATTGTGCAAGACTCGAATTTTTAAACACATACAACCCGACGAAAATGTTTTCTAATTCCACATAATACCAATTTTTAAACACACTTCATTTTTTCCCACGACAAGTTTATTAACTCAAAATCCTTTTCAATCCATACTTAAACAATGTACGAAAAGTAAACCTTACCGTGCCTGCCAACATAACAAATTACATGGAGGGACATCAAACCCTTGTCACATCACACTTAAGGTCATACATGACAACAAAACACCAAGCCGCCCAAAACATTTCGTAATTGCACAAGACCAGAATTTTAAAACACATTTAATTTTTATTTTCATGACAAGTTCTTTAATACTATTTCCATAAATATTTTTCAATCCACACTTTTAAACAAAGACAAAAACCAAACCGACCAAAGTATTTCGTAATTGCGCATGATTAGAATTTTAAAACACAACTATTTTTCCCACGACAAGTTCATTAATACTATTTCCCAAAAAAACTCACTTTAAACAAAAAACAAAACCGTTTTCAAACCACACTTAAAAAACTAAATTAAAACTAACCCCCATAAGCACGTACAAGCATGCGTACCGACATAATAAATTGCATGGAGGGACATCACACTTAAGGTCATAAATGAAAAAGCAAAAAACAATCACGTACAAAACAACTGTCAAACACCTGCCTCAACTCACACTTAAGACCATATATGAAAACAAAACATCATCATCACGTACAAAACACCTGCAAAACCCTTGTCAAACCCTTAATTACTAAATTATGCTAATTAGGCAATAAATTACAAAATTTAAAAAATTTTTTGACAATTTTAATTACGGTGCGGTCTAAGTTCCCTACTACTAAGTTGTACATAAGTATATTCATGCACATTTGAGGATACATATTTGCATAAATCGAAGTTTATGCTCTACATATTGTTAAATAAAACGCAAAAAGCACTAACTAACTAACAAACAACTCTAATCGGCTTTTTAATAAATTGCGATGTATTTGACCAACACACATAATTACTATAAAAATCAGACTTTCCCGATCTAAAATAGCGATATAAGTAAGAAAATGTTAAAGACAAATTACATAAATTAGTATATTTATTGCTACTCTTGTAAAATTATGAAAATGTTAGTTAGGGCGTTTCGCGTTTCAGGTGAAGATATATTTATCAAGACTTCAAATATTATTTAAAATGTTGGGAACACATTTTTTAAAGCTATAGTTTCGACGTTTATAATTAAAAAAAAACTTTATAGCCCAAGAATTTATTAAAAAGTAGTTCTTCATCAACTGAGAACCTGAAGTTAGTTAAGAGTTCAATCGATTACACATCAAATATCTCTAACGGTAAGGCTACCAACTTTAAATAAACTTACATTGTTTGGTAGAAATATCTTATTTGTTCATGAAATAAAGATTATGAACTCGAAAGAAATCAGAAAGCAATGGGAATGAAGTAAAATAATCCAACGGTAGCACTGGAAATTGCTGTGATAAACAGGTTAGTTGACATCAACCTAAGTGAAATAGCTTGACAAATAGAGAAAAACAGCTTGATTAAAAAAATCGTGACACTAACTTAATGATGTGCAAAGCAATAAAAATCCATTCATTAATCGACTTCGAAAAATGGAGAAGGTATCAATTCGTTTCATTTTCTTATGTATTCCCTGAGCACTCCGATTAAATTTGGGCTGATTCTGTACCTCAATTTGTTTGCAAAAACTTTCGCAAATTTAAAATTTTCATTAAAATTAATTCATATCATTAATTCGACAAATGACATTATTTTCTTAATTTACCAAACGCATTAAGAGGAATCGAAAATACAAATGAAATCAAATTAGGGACCATTCACATATTACGTAACGCTAATTTCGGAGTTTTTATAACCTACCCCCCACCGCACCTTCCTAACGCGTTTTAATTATGGCCAGCTCACAAGTAGTGGAGCACTGATGATGTAGCGGCTTCCGAAAGTAGCGCTGCTATGTTCTGCTGTGTGCGTAGAAAAATTCAGTTGATGTTAATTTGTTCCTTGGAATATTAATCATGCCTGATTATTTCTGAATATATTGTTACGAACCTTATCCTAATAATCAATTTGCACTCGCAAGTAAATAAGTTCGAAATAATCATATTAAATAAATTATGAGCTCTGGCTTAAATCTATATTACTTTGGCCCTTTTTACGGAACAACATCGATATTTGAAATACATACATACGTCATAGAATAATATCAAAACTCTCATGGACAGTATTATTTGCAACATAAGCTGGACATCTAATACCAATTATGTATTTCCCTTTTTAGCTTCGTTTTTAATAAATGCAATTTTTCAATACGAGTATAAAAGCGAAAAATATATAAATGTAAAACAGATACTTTACGCGAATATAAGCTCAAAGTAGGACTTTCCCGGACGCACATTTTTTCTCCGGACAGAGACCACAAAAAGAGGACAGTGTCCGGGAAAAAGAGGACGGATGACAACCCTAGGCATCTCAGCAATTTTTTTAGAAATGTTCGTCATATTTAAGATTGAATAACTTTAGAGCGCGTCATCGGATATTAATAAATTTGGTGTCATTCGAAAGGTTCCAGTTTCCTCGTAATAAGTAATTATTAAAAAGGACATAGGTTCCCGCTACAAGATCCTCTAAAATGCCAAAATATCCTACAAAAGCTATCTGCAATTTCCTGTAGTTTTTATAGAGCACAACTGACAGGTCTTTATTGTACAAAGTCTTTAATTATGGATGAAAACAGATTCAAAAGCAACAGTTTTTTCTTTGTGATAACCCGATAATTTCTATGAAGAGCATGTAGCAATAACTATGATGATCATGTATAATCAATTAATATCGGATATAATATATTAAGCTCTAAAAATAGAAAACTGCAAAAAGTGTGAAACATTTTTGATTTTAGTGGATTTAATTTTTCTAAATTAATTCGTTTTAAATCGGCTCGATTTACAGAATAGCAAGTATATAACAATTTTTTTAAATAAAACTAAAAAAATTAAAATTTAGTGCTTTTTTTCAAGAATTACGCGTTTTTTTACTTGTTTCAGTGCGTTTTGAAATCTAAAAGTTGACAACGCTGCTTAGAGATCAAAACATTTTTAAGAAACGAGCCACCAAATTGCACTTTTTCCATGAAAATGTAGCATTTTTTGTAGAAAAGAAAACACCATAAATAAGGCTTGTAGGTCTAGTTGAGTAGATAATTTTGCCATTTTATAAAATTGCAATACACACTCAAAATCGGAAGTTGTCGATAAAAAAGAGATTTTTTGGGACTTCACGGCGTTGTTTCTGCACCGCTTTTTAATTTTTAAACTGTGTCGAATAGAGGAGGACTTAAGCTTTCCGCGTATATGTATGTATGTATCTAAGAGATTTTATTTTGACTTATATTTCATCGAAATATCATCAAGAGAAAAATTAATTTTTATTTTTTCGCTTTTTTTAAATTTTGCTTCTTTTTTTGACACTTTGCTTGAGAACCTACTCCTTTTTTATGTTGTTAAAAAGTGCAAACGTATGCATTAGAAGTATTACAATTAATTAAGTGTTGAATCTTGTAAGAAAATTTGATTTTTGAATATATGGGTATTATTATTTATTTAACATAAGACCGAAATCTAGGCGCACGGCAGTGCGCCAGGCCGAGTTCCGGTATGTATATTTACACGAAACCATTCGAGCAGTTTTTATCTCCCTCATAACTTTGCTCCACTTAATCATAAAGCAATGAAACTTGAAACATAAGGTCTTTTCACATAAGGGCACTTTTCACACGTGTGCGACTAGGGTGCCCCGTCTTTGTATAGGGCACATCCAGTATGGCTAGAAAGTTGAAATTTGGTACACAGGTAGGCTCTGGTGAGCAACTAGTGACAAAAAAATGAAAACGGGCACTTTTCATCTGGGGCACTTCCAATGTAGCTAGAAAGCTGAAATTTAGTACACAGGTAGGCCCTGGTGAGCAATTAACGCAACAAACTTGTAAACGGGCACTTTTCATCTGATGGGACTAGGGTACCCCTTCTTTGTATGGGGCACTTCCAGTATAGCTAGAACGCTGAAAATTGTTACACAGGTAGGCCCTGATGAGGAATTAACGAAAAAAATTGAAAACGTGCTCTTTTCATCTGGGGGACTACGTTGCCCCTTCATTGTGTGGGCACTTCTAGTATAGCTAGAAGCAGAACAATCTGAAAACGGCCACTTTTTATACGGGGAGACTAGAGCGCACCTTTTTTGTATGGGACACTTCTACTATAGCTAGAAAGCTGGAATTTGGTATACAGGCAGTTCTTGATGGGAAAATACTAAGAAAAATGGAAAATTTTCATCTAGGGCTTATTGTATGGGGTACTTATTGTATCAAGTAAAAGCTTAGAAAAAAGAACTGAGATTCGCACAGAAACATAAATGTGAAAATAAGGCCAAGTTCCTATCCAAAAATTTCGGCCGGAAAAAGTATTGAGATCAAAATAATTACCAAGTTCTTGATAGGTATAATACCATCTAATTTGTTGGCAGCCTGTTACCTTGGCCATATTTTTTTGCCTTTCTAATATGGGAAATAATTATGGGAAAAATATTGCCTAGCTTACAGGCTGCCTAGAAATCAGATGGTATTGTACCTTATTTTGATCTTAGTACTTTTTACGGCCGAAATTTAGGACAGCAACTTGCCCTTATTTTCACATATATGCTTATGTGCGGATAGAATTAACGCAAATACATAGAAACAAATGTAGTTTGTATTCAATTACTAAATTCGCAAAATCAAATACATAATGCACATGTTTTCTTTATTAAAATAACATATGGACAATTAATGATACAGAATATTTGAAAATATCCCAGGAAAAATGTTGCTGGCAAAGTAATGAGTTAAAATGTTAATAAACATACTCTTCACTACACAGAAAAAAGTAATTTAATTTTCTGTAAAGGAATTTAATGAAATAGTAAATGTTTTGTCTAGAACGGACCTACAAACAAGTTTTATAATATGGACAAAAATATCTCAACAATTTCATTGAAAAAAACTTGTTTTTTCAGTGCACAAATTGTTTAAATCTATAAAACAATTTTTCTATAAATATTTACAAATTGTAGACAAAATAATTTACTAAATCAAACAAAAAGAGTTACTGGATTCTCTGAAAAATATCAAACAATATTTTTGTCTGACTTAATAAAACAATTAGTCTAAAAATACTAAAAAATACTAAACAAAATAGTTTACATCCAAAGTTATTTAATTAGTTCGGCTTAAGTTCGTTTTTAATTTAATCTTTCGATCAAATTATTTTTTTATTAAAGAAAGATATTCTAAAGCATGTAAATATTGAACACTTAAAGGAAAATTTGGATGTACGGAAGGTTGAACTGACATCAGATGTTTCGAGTCCTCCACAGTCTTCTCATCAGAGCCCTTTTACCTACACTGCCACGACGGCAGCAACAACACCCTGCCAAAAATCCTGCTAGCCCAAGTTTTTGAAACATAAGTAAACATTAAAAAATCTCAGCATGGAATATATCGATTATGTTTCACGCTGGTAAAGCCCTTATGAGACTAGATTTTTCTTCATTTTTTAAGTTTTGGAGAAGGGTGCAAATATAATATAATAGGAAATTTTACCATGAGCAAAGACTCCAGCTATATTAAGATAAATACCAAATTGTTAAAGCTGTTACTAATGTTATCGATAAAAAATTAGCTTGAAGCATTAAAGTGTCGCCAAGTTAGCGGTTTATTCACGAGCGATTTAGCGCCTCTTTTTTCAACTTTTTCTTTTGTTGGCGTTCTATTATAAATAAAAAGTAATCATTACGCTTTGTTTACATTTTGTATAATTGTTTCTTTCTACCATTTGAGGTTTCTTTATTTCAATCCTATAGCAAAACAATGTAAGAAAAATGTAGTGTCATAAGGGTTCAAGACAGAAATCAAAAAGCTTAAAATAGTTGAACATGATAAAGAAAAGCCAGTTTGTGAAGTTCGAAACCTTTACAAAAGTTTATTAATAGGTACGACTCGCCGCGAGGTGGCGACAATATCTGTTGATTGGGCTTACTAAAGTAAGCAGGATTTTCGCTAGGGTGCTGTTGCTGCCGTCGTTGGCAAAGGGCTCTGATAAGAAGACTGTGGTGGTCTCGAAACATCTGATGCCAGTTCAACCTTCCGTACATCCAAATTTTTCTTTGAATCTTCAATATTTATATGCTTTAGAATTTCTTTCTTAAATAAAAAAATAATTTGATCGAAAGATTAAATTAAAAATTAACTAAAGACAAACAGCCAAATTTATAAAAAATTCTTATTTTACGTTTAAGACTCACGATTGTTATTGAACAGTTTCACGCTAAAAACTGTTTAATATAAAATTGCATTCATAAACACTACAATAGACATTGTGTGTTTTAAGGAAATTTAGATTTCGATACTGGCAACACCACCATATTTTGTAGTTAGTGTTGCAATAAAAAGAATATGATTTCATCCGGATATTGAAATAAACGAATAGCTTTTTATTGTTTTCGTGTAAGTTAAGATTTTTTGAACTCTCTTTATAATATATTTCTCAACTTATTTTGTATGAAGTAAAAGCAAATAAGAGAAATGATTACAAAAGAGTTCACACGAATCTTTTAATCATGTATGAAAAAGGTACTCGAATAACGACCCTATTTTCATTTGTGTTGATTGTTTCTACATCACTAACATTTCTTTTTGCTTTTATGTGTTTTGATGGTGTTTTTTTTACAAATTTTGTAGCGAATTTTGTTTAACTTAAATAATTAAGTGACATTTTCTATCAAATTTAAAAACACATACGTAAACGCTTATAGCCAGGACTTCAAGCTTTAATTTAAAGCATATCATGTATTCCTGTGTGCTAAATTTGCAAAGATATTTGAAGTTGAAATTGATATATCGATGATATGAATTTATTGAAGGTTTATAGTAGGTGCATACCATCTTTAAACCTATTTTAAAATTTTCATGTAATATACATTTTTGAATGCAATTTTATGAAATTTTGCTTAAAAGTAGTCTGTTGCCCTGTTTTAAATATTTATGAATATGGCTGAAACTAATTAAATAACTTGGAATAAAAACCATACATTTCGACTTAAATTCTTAACCCTGCTGTTAGATTAGAAGACCATTTGGTCCATACTACATGGTTTATGAAAAGTAAAAATTTTAACCAATATTTTGTATCTAATTTGATTGATTGCCTCATTAACACAATTTATAAATATTATTATCGATCGTGCAATATGGAACTTTTGACCCCATATCGTAAACACAATACAAAGTCAAATTCTTTTTACAAGGTGACGTTGATCCTCCAGTTGTTTTTTTGTTGTTGTAATTGTTGTCAACGCGTTGTTGTATTTTGACCGATATTGACAAAAGGGCATTGGCGTAGCTTGGTCATCTGGGAGGGTTTGGGGCTAAACCAGCCAGTGTCGTTCAGGCCCCTAGAGAAAATTTTCTAGTTACGCCAATGACGAAGGCACATTACGACCATATATTATTCTACTTATTCTTGCAAGGGTGTATCTGAATGTAAAATAAATTCGTTCATGAACTATTTGACGCATCTTTTGGTCTTTTCATCAGTTTATGTCACCAAAAGTTGTAAAATATGGCTTAAAATGTATGTTATCGGTAGGTTCCAAGAAGATACAACCATATCTTGGAAAAGGTGAAAATACAAAGCCTGAACCATACCTAGGACAACGCGTTGTATTTGAGTGACGAAAACTTCTTTTCCACTTTTGATTTGGTATGAAAATTATATGTAAGGGAACTTATAAAGTATGTAGGAACAGGGCCCCACTTCTCAAAACTACAAGTTACAAATCTACAAGTAAATTACATACAAAGCAACAACACTGTTACAAAATTTACTGTTGTGCTATGGGTATTTTATTTGTTGATTTGTGACTTGTAATTTTGAGAAATGGGCCCCAGAACGTAAAAATAAAATTTACTGAATATAAAAAAGCTCCCATTGTAAAAGTCTACATTTGCTTTCTATGACATTGCTACATCGGTATCATGCATCCGCCCCAAAAACAAAGCAGCAATATTGATTAGTACATTGCATAGAGCAGCTAAACTTGATGGGAGTGAGTCGAAGGAAATACCAGAGGTTCATTCTAATTACAATTCGACAAGAAGTAAATATATCGACCAAAGTTATATAATGTTGTTCTTCGATAGCTTCTTATATTTCTGTTCTCATAGGAGCCGTAGACTCTGCTGACCAAATGATTGGCTCCTACTCCATAAAACATAAAACAATCGATGGTAAATGTGCTAGCCACATCCGCTTGGAATGCATACATACTTTTTCAGAGATCAGAATACCATCAGATTATTTTAGCATGTAATGAAAAGAACTATCAATAAATTAATATTTTGATTTCATTCAAATAAAAATTTACACCGTACCAAATGGTCCCTAATCCAAGATACGTAAATTCTTGTTTTTCTAAGTCCGGCTTTATGACAGACACTTGAAACTATGGATATAATGTTTTTAATATAATAAATCACGTGAGCCGAAACCACAAAGCAATATGTAACGCCGTCTAAAAGTTATGACGATAACGAGGAAAATATTGGACTAAGGCCCATTATTACAACTTGACAATAGCTAAAAGCAGGCTTTTGTCGGACGAATAAACAGTTTATCGTTATTACACATTTACTTTAACCTACCAGGTAGGATGCACCTGACTTTAACTTATCGCTCACTTTCATTTAAAGTAAAGTTTTAATAAAGGTAAACCTTTTATTCATCCGACAATATCCTGCCTTTAGCTATTGCCTAGTTGTAATAATGGCCCTAAATGGGCTTAATCTAACAGCAGGGTTAACTGAATTGTCAAAATAGTTTACTTAATCAAACAAGAATATTCACTAGATTTTTTGTAATATATCAAACAAAATTTTAGCCTGGGTCATCATCATCATCCATTAAGAATTTACGAAATTTCACTTTGTTGGATGTGTTCAAGTCTGAATGGTTATCTAAAGACTAAAAAAAGAATGAGAATTAACGCAACGACATTAACAAATTGATTCACTCAAAAATCTTCCTTTTGCTATCATTGTGGTTGTTGTTATTTGTGTGTATGTCGTCATCGGGTTTGTTTTTTACGACACAGTTTTTCGTGTTGTTTTTGCTATTTGCGTCTTAAATAAAAGTTAAAAAAATAATTCATTGATTCAGTAAAGAACATTTACTGAAAATAAAATTTATTTTTAGACAAACTTTTGTTTGCAAATTTTTTGGTGGTAATCTTTTCTGGGTACTTCTACTTTGACATTTTAAATAATTTATTTAACAAGGCGATGTCATTGGAAGCAATTACTTACCACATTTGATTATAAATAACCAGCTACAAATTTTAATACATATTTAGAAGACAATGAATACACAAAACACAATAAAAATAAAATGTTTCTATTAAGCATTGAACTCATGCCGTTTTGAATTATTGTGTTTTTTCATGCTAAGTGTTTTACTTACTATACTACTGCACAACTATTTTGATACGGGCTTAAAACTTGTTTTCACAAACATGAACACTATTAAAAAACCCATTTTGCTTCCCCAGGAGTTGAACTGTTTATCGTTCACTACTACTCTGCCAATAAAAGAATAAATATCTTATTTAATTACTAGTAAGTAATTGTTCAACTACTGTAAAGTATTTCAGACGGTATGTAGTTTGTAGTTGAAAAGTATGTTGTTCGGTGGTAATGACAAATCATTAGCACGTTTTTGCTGGGGCTCTAAAAATTTCAAATAACTAGTTTGGTAAAAAGAAACATTTTTTGTTTTTAGTTTCACCACATCTCCTAACATTTAATTTACTTTGAACTGGAAAAAAACCCATTTCAAAATATTGAAAAAAGTAAATGCTACCTATTGTTAAAAAATAATACGCCATCTTCAAAACTTCTTTCATATTTTGTATACGTATAAAAATAGGAAGTTAATTAAAATATAAACCGTTTTCATATTTTTAGCAGGGTGCCAACATTGCCGATAGATATTGAAGAGAAATAATAAGTTAAACAAAATTATTCATCAAGCCAGATAAAAACTATAATAAAATGTTAAATCAGCTTCAAAAACGTGTTTGTTAAAACAATATATCATAATTTCATTGTAGACCAAAGGGCGCTGAAATGTAATCTCGCTACACCCTGACCGGCGCTGCTACCACCTTTACACTTATTACACCATGGTTACGATGTAGCTCTTTTGTTAAAATAATTAAGAAGCTTCCACCACGACAACTGCAGCCAACCGCATTTTTAGTCGTGTAGCCGTGTAGTTTGCTGTCCTGAATGTGATTGATGCAAAATTAAGACATTATAACAGTGGCCGACTTCATAAACGCCACAATGCATTGCAGAGATGCGACTTTACATTGTTTACAACAACAAAGCACATACAACTTTGCATCACTGCAATGCATTGTGGTGTTTATGAAATCGGCCGGTATTATTCCTTTGTGCTACAAACGTTTATTAAATAAAATAAATAAATCAAAATTGGTATACTTTTCTTAAAAGATTCGGGAAAAAACAACACAATTTGAAAATAAAGTTTGACAATTTGCAAAAATACTACTTTAATCTTATATTATTTATATAAATGTTGGCAACCAACAAGTATTCACATTTTGTCCAAAATGTTCATATTTCAAGGGGGATCAGCACATTTTCTTTAACATTAGGTCCGCTTGTTTACTTTTACAGTAAAATAATTAATTTTATGTATGTATGGGAGTGTGTAAGGCAAACTGGTTAAAGTGTTCCTTAGTAAGACTTGTCATTTTTAAAATTGACAAGTATAAGGTAAAGTGCTCCCACTATCCTTAGTAAGTCACTCCAAGTCGACTCGTAGGTCAGCATGCTGACCCCATTACTATGGCAGTGGCCTCCTCGTGGTACTCCCTGGGGACCACCTCTGCCGAGGTGGAAGCGAATTCGAGCGACGGCCTTTAGCATGTCCGAATTGTCATAAAAAATATGACGTCTCGGGAAGTAGGCATATTTGCTAAGTTTGCTATTGACTTTCATCAAGCCAGGTTGGGGGCTTAGCTGGCAGCCCCAGCACCCCCCTAGGAGAGCTATAGGTCAATCACTTATTCTCCCCGAAGTTAATATGATTACTGAAACCTATATAAATGTAAATAATATCAATAATAATTCGAACCCCGTTGACGACTATTGGAATGAAAAAAAGGACACGATTTGGATCCTGGAACGTTCGAAGTATGCTAGAGAGTACTAAGCTCGCGCAAATCGAGAATGAGTTCAACAGCTACAACATGCTTATTATGGGACTGAGTGAGATACGTTGGCCAGAGAGCGGTGAACATATAACATCTAGCGGTTTAAAATTAGTTTATTCTGGCAAAGCATCCGGTCAACCTAGAGCAAGTGGTGTTGGTTTTTTTTCTCGAAAGAGGCAAAGAACGCTCTCATTGAATGGCAACCACATACGGACAGTATAATTGTGCAAGAAACCTAAGCTGCATTCAATGCTATGCTCCAACAGAAGGCGCTGAAAATGAAGAAAAAGATAGCTTTTATAGTAAGTTGACAAATGTGATTAATAGTATCAGTCATGGTGATATTAAAATGCTAACGGGTGACTTCAACGCGCAGGTTGGTTATGACAACACAAGCAGAGAGAACGTTATGGGCAAGCATGGTATCGGCCTCATGACAGACAACGGTGAAAGGCTAGTTGAAATATGCTATAATTTTAATTTGGTTTTGGGCGGTACGTTATTCCCCCACAAGAATATCCACTTCAGGACGTGAGGAACAAGAGAGGTGCCGATGTGGGTAGTGATCATCACCTCTTGGTAGCTGAAGTCAGATCTAAGCTAAAAGCTGTAAAACGTAAACCAATCACCAGCAGAAGAAGATTTGACCTACAAAAATTAAAGAACCCGGAGCTCTCTTCAGTTTTTCAACGCTTTGAGGAACAGGGCAGTTACTCTTCCAAATTCTCCCCAACAAAATATAGAAGCATATTGGAAAGATTTAAAATCAACATTAATTGAGACGGCTAAAAGTGAAATAGGATACGCTAGAAAAACCAATAAGCCCTGGATATCCGATAAGACATGACAAATAATAGAATCTAGAAAACAAGCAAAAACTAAAGTTAATGATGCCAAAACTCCGCAATCTAAGCAAGTTGAACAACGTAACTACCAAGAGGAGAACCGAAAAGTTAAACGTAGTGCAAGGGAAGATAAGCGAAAGTGGGCTGATAATTTAGCCAAAGACGCACAAACAGCCAGTGAAATCGGTCGATCCAAAGATCTGAACTATTACACTAAACTGCTGTCGGTAAATCCGACTGAATCTACAACAATATGTGATTGCGAGCCAATGCATCATATAAATAACGTACGAAACGATATAAACATCGCTACACCTTCATCCGAAGAAATAGCAGCTGCAGTTAAACGCCTGAAGTCGGGTAAATCTGGAGGCCCTGATGGAATACCTCCCGAGATTCTGAAAGTAAACATCACCCTAACAGCGACGTTACTAGAACCCTTAATCTCAAATTTTTGGCTAAACGAGAAAATTTCTGATGACTTTAGAGAAGGCCTTATAATCAAACTTCCAAAGGAAGGAAACTTGCAAGATTGCTCTAACTGAAGTAGTATTACTCTTTTAAATATTGTAAACAAAATCATAGCTCACATCCTGCACAATCGCATTTCATCCATTATTGAACCGCACCTAAGACGAGAACAAGCGGGCTTTAGACCAAACAAATCATGTATTGATCACATCAACAGCTTGAGGGTAATTGTGGAACAGTCGGTTGAATGGCGCTCACCCCTTTACTTAGTGTTCCTTGACTTCAAACGAGCATTCGACACATTGCAACACAATGCGATATGGGAAACTTTAAGATGCAAAGGAGTTCCCGAGAAGATAATTAATCTCATTAAGGAGTTATACAACAACGCATTTTGCTCCATACTCCATGAGGGTTCAGCAAGCAAACCATTCAGAGTAAATGTATATGTTGGACAAGGCTGTGTTTTGTCTCCACCACTGTTTAACATAGTACCTGACGTGGCTATGGACAACTGTATGGATATGCATCATGGTATTTCGTGGGGCCTTCATGATAGGTTAGATGATATTGATTATGCAGATGATGTCTGTCTTCTATCCCACCGCTTCTCTAGCATGCAAGCTAAGATTCAAGCCTTTGCTACACGTGCGGCAAAAGCTGGCTTACAAACTAACATCAGCAAAACCAAATCAATGCGCATAAATTCTTCATGCAACACGATCTTCCAGCTCTCGGGCCAACCCATTGACGATGTTGAAACCTTTTGCGATCTGGGGAGTATAATTGCAAAACGTGGGGGCAGCAAAGAAGACATACAGAATAGACTTTGCAAGGCAAAGCAAGCATATGGCACGCTTAATAAATTCTGGAGATCGCAAAATATCTCAAATCACACCAAAATCAAGGTTTTTAATAGTAACGTGAAATCTGTGCTTCTGTATGGTTGTAAAACTTGGAATATTTCGCGTCGTGAAATGAGCTGAATGCAAGCTTTTGTAAACCGCTGCCTCAGACGTATACATAGGATATTCTGGCCTGCCACGATATCAAATCTGGATTTGTGGAAATTAACCAATCAACAGCGTTGTCAACTTAGTGCTTTTCGCACCGTTTTTAGTGCTTTTTTAACTTTTCGTCGCGAAAAATTTTCAAGTCAGTGCTTGGTGCTTTTTTTGTTTAATTTTTGGTGCTTTTTATTTGGGACGGTGGCACTGAACGCAAAATTCAAATATACATAAGTTTATTCATCTAAAAAATATCTTTTCAAGTGTAACATTCATTGATAATGCATGCGATCTCTTGTTAAACATACTTTTTTGCAGCCTTGTGGTAGAATAAACATTTTTATTTACATTTTTATGTATTTGGTTTTGTCCAAGTAAAATATACATAAATATTCTGTCGATATAAGCCCATTTATGTCATTAGCAAATATTGCCATCAAACTTTTGTGTCTTACTTATTCAAACGCAGAAGTTGCACGCGTTCTTAGCTTGATGAATCTATTTAAGTCTAAAATACGTAACAGAATGTCCTCATAAAATTCATGTTGAGATATCAAGTGATGTATCTTGATTTAATTACTCTACGCAACAGTGAAAATGCCCTGAGATCAAAATAGCAGATCATTAAATGTATATTTTCATCTGTGGAATCCAGAAGTTACAAAAAAAATTTCGAATTAGCTCTAGGTTTAAAGATATAGTGACTTTTATATTTTCATACATTACAGCAATATTGTACTGCATGCATTTTGTACTGTGTCGCCCGTGTCGACACCGTGCTAAAAATAAATAACACAATGGCAACCTTGTTTCGTCAAATAAATCAACTTTGACATGTGACATTATCGATGACAGGTGAAGTTGGCGGCGACAGGTAAATTTTTTTTATATAAAGGGCAAATGGCTTACTTCCGGCCTTTTTAATTTTGGACGGCAAAGGCAACAGGTTGGGTAAAAGATCAAAAAAGAAAATCATATTGATTAAAGTTGAAAGTGCAAAATCTAACCTGTTGATGATAAAACCTTTAACATAAAAGTGAGAAGGCAGTTGTAAAGGTAAGTAGCTGAAAACTATAATAAATAAAGCCGATTAAAGGGCATTTTACTTAATAGAGTATGGCCGAAAACAATAGAACAAGCATTGACACCGCTTGTACAAAAACTGTCCACGTGACTGCTCTCAGAGTCCTAGTTAAGCGTTCCGGCAGGTAATTGATCGAATTTAGAAACATCCAAGCCGCCCACATTCCAAAATACCGGAATTAACGTAAAAGCCATCATGGTCAGCTGCCGGAACTAAACTAAACGCCGCCCAACAACAAACAGATCGAAGGCAATCAACACCAACGCCTGAGTGAAAAGAAAAAGGCTCTACAAAATCCTTTGCATCCATACTCCACCATTTAAAACGTCTAAGGGAAGATTACATAATATATTGATGCAAATGAAATAGACACAGCCTAGCCAACAGCAGACATAGCCACCAAGAGAACGGTTCGGGTGTCACCACAGCCTATCAGTCGTTAGAATCCATCAACATTAACATCCCATTCAACAACATCAGCCACTGCCTTAGGATAACCATTGTCTTAGCAAAAAGGTAAAATCACCCCATAGGTAGAAAAAACCCTAACACCATTATTAAATTACACCAAGAACCCTGAAAATTTTCGTGTAGAAAAACAAAACAAAGTACTAATTAAGGTGATGTGTGAGCAAATAAACAAAAATTAATTTCGTTTAAAATAAAATTTATGACAACACGTCAAATAACAAATTTCTAAAAATAAGAAAAGTTCAGCAAGTAAAAACAAATACGGCGCGCTGAATAAGTGAAGCAGTGAAAAATAAAACCAGTGGCACCAGATGTATGGATGGCCAGAATTAACACCACCTCTGCCATCATCAAAATATTCAGATGCAAGTGAAAATGAAGTTTTGAATGCTCAAGCATATTGGTTATTCTATGAACGTATTTATAAAAAAAACCCGCATCAAAAACAAAGAAGCTCCTAAACAGTGCTGTTGGTGCAGGTTCGTCATCAAATAGTACACACTCTATTGTTCTATAATACCATCTTAGACTTCACCGGATTCAATCGACAATAACATTCATCAGTGACGACTCTAAACATTTTGCTGCGGGCCATCGAAAATCAAGGCCAAGTGGTGGTCAGCATCATTAGCATCTATAGCCAACAATACCAATAATAGTGTCCAGCTTCGAGCATCCATAGGGTCAGTCATCAGTCATCAAAAGCATCAGTCATCAATCATCAGCCAAAACATCAGCAATAACGACCTAACATCCCACGGAAATATTGGATCTACAACCAGCTAAGATCAATTACACCAGTTGTCATCCTTCACTCATAACACCAGGAATGAAAAGATAAGTAAACGTTTTATTTATTGATATTATAGTTTGCTTATCCCAATAAATTCGTGAAACCGCCACTTTTGCGTACCTATCTTTTTATATATTCAATTTTATAAGAAGTTTTTTTCTATATTTTTTTCCACCCTTTAAAAAAACTGTGTGTCTGGGCGAGGATTACATCCCCCAGATAAGGTTGGGCGACCACCAAAGCCGCTCAAACCGCAACCAAAACCCAAAATAAATAATCCACTTTTGATATTTCCTAATTCCGATCGTATTTTTTATCGCGCATTCAAAATTCGTTACCGTTGTCAGGTAAACTAGGCCAAGTAAACTTTTGTATCGATGCTTGATCGCTATATTCGAATTTTATTAATCTCTTTGAGCCAAAATTATGTTATGTTAGAAATTTGGAGAAAATTTTTAATATTTCTTGCATTGTGAAAATACAGTGAAGGACGAAAGTTAACAGTCGTAAAATTTATTTCACCATAACATTATATGTACAAAAATATTTAATGCAGTGATCAAGCAATGATAACAAACAACCTTTTTTATCATAAACGTTATCAATTAAAATGTTTAAAGTGAAAATTCTTTCGGTTAATAACCAACTTAAATACATCCAAAAAGTTGCTAAAAGTCATCCTGCCCAGTCTGAAAAAAACTACAGTATACTTTGCTAAAGTACTGGCCAAGTACAGTACGTTACATAAGTCTTTGCCCGGGTCAGCACAAATATTTATAAGTTATGACGTTTTGCAAATTTATGGATGAATTTAAATACAATTTAGTTTATGTTTACAGCGAAACAAATGTTTATACGAGCTTACGATTACTTTATTGCAAGGGTAGAATTTCTTCAAATTAAAATATTGCAAACAAATAGAAGCATTGGATTTTTAAAAAAAGGCATAGTCATTTTGAAGAATTTACCTCGATTGCATAGTGAACAGTTTAATTCAACTTTGTGAGAGAAAATCCTTTTGAGGCAATAGCATTGGCCCCCGATTTTGGAGCCATAGATTAACTATATTGGATGAAGAAGCAAATACTCAGAACTTTCTCAATCCAATTCCGAATACCGTCACAAACTAATAGTGCTTAAGCCATATCTGTTTACATTAGCATTTAAGAAATTGAAGTACAAGAGTATTGTGAATCAAACGTTCGAACATACGGCCTAGATTTAGAAGCTAACTAACATTGTAATATTTTTAATATTTTTTTGTGATAAATATAATGACTTGAATTTTGAGAATTTTCGGAACTTTTATTATGTTGGCGTAAAGAGAATAAAAACGATCTAAGGAGGTAAGTGAGTAGGGGTGAGGCATATATGGGGTGTTCTATCGTTTTGCACAAGAATACTAAGGTTAGGGGAGGGTTAGCTACAGGCATCTAACAACACCTATGCCTGGGATGAGTAGATCTATAAATGAAGCACTGGTACGACAATTTCTGTCAAATTTCCTTACGTCACCACACCGAACCACCGCCTAAGCCCCTGAGTCACAGCTGCGCAAATAAACCAAAGTTACCAGTGCGTGGTGTAAGTAAGAGAAGATGTTGAAAATGTTAGTTTTTCTGAGGAAAGACGTCAGTTTCCAGGTTGAAGGTATTTATTTGATTTTTTTTTTGTTTTCCTATTCTAAACATGACAGATTTTATGGCGCTAAGCGTGTGGGGCCCGAATTAGTTGACTTGTGCCGAAAGGTTACAAGTTCATCTGAGAAGGGTATACACCAAGTTTAGCGTGATTTTTCAGGGATGGTAAATTATATAGTGACAATTTCGGTTATTCTTAGAACAGTTTAGTAAAGGTCAGTGAGTCACGGGGAGAACTTAATGGTTCATCCGTTTGCCACTGTATTGGGCTAGCGAACGCGCTATGTCAGTAAATTTTAGTAAGGCTTAGCCGCTTGAAAGTTAGGCATTCTGAACGCGACTATAATTACTGAATTAGTAATGGTATGCTGTTAAAGTGAGTCCAGAGAGTTAGTAAAGATAGACTTCTGATGCCACTAGGCAGTTAATACAAAATTTTGAAATTCAGCATATAGGCTTACAGTCCCTGGAACAGCACAAGTTTTGCGCTCATTTATTATACATTTACTCATCAAAGATTTTGCTCACCACTTAACACTACTCCAGATCGGTTAATATATAATTATTTTTGATTTCATTTTGAATTTTTTTATTTGATCAGACAGTTATCAAGAGATTATTGTCTGAAAACCTGATTTACTTTTATCTTGAATACAACTTATTTGATCGTGGTTTACAGAAACCAACAACAATATTTTGAAATTCTGGTTGCGAATCAACTAGATACTTTGTTTTGAACTGCGTTTATTTTGTTTATTTTCCCGGTCATACGTTTAATAGATTGAGTTTTAAATCGTAAATTGCTCATCGTAGACATTTTTATTTTGCAATCCGCATTTATTAAACGCGATAGAGTAACCGACAGCGATAATTTTAGCCCCTGAATTTAGTCCTGGTAATGGTAGGTACACGGTCCAGAAGCAAAATGGAAAACAATCAACCGGTCATAGCTGCAACAACTACGGTCACTTTGACAACAAATACAATAACAACAACAGCAACAACAAAGACTGCGACGACAAGCACGGGAACTATTCCGAAACGATCGAGGGCAGAAGAGGTTGTAGAGCAAAGGATAATTGAAGACGTCTTGGACACTAGCGGCGAAAGCATAACAGGACCGAGCACGATCACAACACCGCCGTTTAGCAGCATTAGTGCACGCGGAGTAGTTGACGCTTTCAGGCGACAAAACGAACCATTAAGACTGAGAAATAATCAAAATCGTAATACTGTAGACGGTAATAGAGCAAAACCTATTACACACAACGACCTGCAACGTTTAGAGGATAGACTATTAGATATAGTGCCACTATTAATACAACAAAGCCTGAGTGGTCAAGGTTAACAGAACGGCTACGCACCGCGACAACAAGGAAATCAGTTTGAGTTTCCAGATGTAAGTCAGCCACCAGATCTTAAAGCAGCTCTCATTACACAATTTCATCGTTTTGACAGTGATTTCGATATTCAAAGACGAATACTTGATAGAAGGCAAAATAATCAAGAATCATTAGATGATTTTTACAACTCCGTAATTAAACTCAGAAACCAATTACGAAGCCCACTGGGAGAACAAGACCTGATTACAGTCATGAGGGGTAATTTGAAAGCTCCAATGGCTCAATTACTTTTTTCAGTTCCTGTTGGCAGTTTAGCGCAATTTGCAAAAGAATGCAGAAGAGCAGAAAATATGCTTAATAACCAAAGACAGTATAGTGGAAGATATCCGCCCAGAGCTATAAACGCCTTGGAAAGTGAACCGATAGTTAGCGAAGATATTCCGGAAATAGATGCATTTAATACAACACGAAAGCTTCAATGTTGGAACTGCAAAGAAGATGGACATCTTTTTGTTGATTGTCCAGAAGAAAGGAGATGACTATTTTGTTACGGATGGGGATTAGAGGGTACTGTTACGCCTCGTTGTACTAATTGTCAGGGAAACCGGTCAGCGAATGTGTCTCGGAACGGGATAGAGACTCGTTCGAAAAATCAATATCCCAAGCAACAGACACCACAACAATAGACGTGAAAAATTTTACCCTCGGAGACAGCGAAGTTAAGCAAGGTATCGATGATAGAAAAATTATTTTAAATACACAACAACAACGACAGCAGATAACACCAGGTCAAGTATTAAAACCACTGCATGTGCGACAAAAAGAATATGAAGAAGCAAGAGAACGGATTTTCGGTCCATCGGAGAAAATATTGAAAGCTAGGAAAAGGTATGATAATAGGAAAAAAAAATAAGATTTGAAATTGCTACTGCTAGTTTATATGAAGGTCCTGATTCTAGAATATACACCACAATCGAGATCAATGGCTATCCCATTCAAGGTTTGCTCGATAGTGGGGCGACGATCACCTGCCTCGGTAAAGGTTGTATAGACTTTGTGGAGAAATCCAAGTTAATAATTTATCCATTTGAGTCAGCTATAAAAACAGCTGATGGTAGACTTAATAAAATAATAGGGCGAGTAAGGGCTGATATTCAATTTAGTGGCGTTAGTAGACCAATTGACTTTTTTCTCGTTCCTACGTTGCAACAGAATCTTTTCTTAGGGGCTGATTTTATGAAAGTTTTCAATTTGATTAGGTTTGAAATTAATAGCCTACATGGCCAAGGTGTTAAAATAAATGAAGATGAGGAGAATGTTTAATTTCCTAGAATGCATATTTTAGATAGCCGACAGCAAGAATGTTTAGATAGAGTCATAGAATTATTTCCATGTTTTTCTCGCAAAGGACTCGGTAAAACTTCATTGGAAGAACACTCGCTAGATACAGGCGATGCGGTACCAATTAAATAAAAGCATTATCCAGTGTCACCAGTGGTTCAGACCCTAATGTATGGAGAATTGGATAGAATGCTTTCACTGGGTGTCATTGAGCCAAGCGAAAGCCCTTGGAATAATAGGATCACGATGGTGCTAAAAGGTGATAAAGTAAGAATTTGTTTAGATGCTCGCCGGTTCAATGAACAAACAGTGAAAGACGCATATCCTCTTCCCCATATAGAGGGTCTTCTGAGTCGCCTGGGTGACACACATTACATCTCAAGCATCGACCTTAAAGACGCGTTCTGGCAGATACCATTGGCAAATCAGAGCCTAGAAAAGACTGCTTTTACCGTGCCTGGAAGACCTTTGTACCATTTCACGGTCATGCCTTTTGGGTTGTGTAATGCGGCCCAAAGGTTATGCCGTTTAATGGACAAAGTTATTCCAACACGACTAAGAGAAAAAGTTTTCGTTTATTTGGATGATTTGCTGGTGGTGTCGTCAGAATTGGCTGAACACCTAGAGCTGTTGAGAGAAGTTGCTATTTGTCTAGATAAAGCCGGTCTTACGACAAACGTAGGGAAATCAAAGTTTTGTTGTCGTGAGCTACGTTATTTAGGATACATAGTCGGTGAAGGGTTATTAAAACCTGACCCAGAAAAGATCCAGGCCATCGTGAAATTTTACCACCCGAAGACATTAAAACAGGTGCGCAGTTTCATGGGAACCACCGGATGGTATCGGAGGTTTATTGCGGATTATGCTACGATAACTGCTCTGATATGTGAAACTTTGAAGAAAGGAAAAAAATTTTTATTCACCGAAGAAGCTCGAAAGGCGTTTGATAAGCTTAAATCATGTTTAACCAGTAGTCCCGTGTTAACACACCCAGACTTTAATAAAATATTTTATATTCAATGCGATGCGTCAGATGTTGGCATAGGAGCCGTCCTGTTTCAGGAGGATGATGAGGGAGGAGAGCATCCGATTGCTTATTTTTCAAAAAAATTTACGACACCCCAGAAGAACTACTCAGTGACAGAGCGGTAGTTTCATCGGTAAAACGTTTCAGACCATACATTGAACTCATGAATTTTGTCATCATAACGGATCACTCAAGTCTAAAGTGGTTGATGAGCCAGCGCGATCTGGTCGGTCGTCTTGCCAGGTGGAGTCTACAATTACAATCCTTTTCGTTTAAAATCGAACATAGGAAAGGTTCGCAAAACATCGTACCTGATACTCTGTCAAGATACGACATGGATGAAATTGAGTTGGTACCTGTAATGGAGTTAGACCCAACAGCATTTCAGTGTGAAGACTACTGTGAATTAATTAAAACCGTTGAAAGCAATATAGACAGTTTACCAGATATTAAGGTTGTCGATGGCAGAATTTACAAGAGAACAATACCCAACGATGGTGATATCAGCCATGAGGTGTATACGTGGAAACTTTGGATACCGAACGGACTATCACAAGAATTAATTGCTAGAGCACATGAACCACCTACAGTCGCTCATGGAGGAATCGGAAAAACAATCAACAGACTCGTGAAAATTTTTACTGGCCGCATTTAAGCACTCAGGTACGAGATTTTGTAAATCGATGCGAAATATGTAAAGAAAGCAAACCTAGTAATATGGTGCTCAGACCAACAATAGGACGTGAAGCCGATGCTAGTCGTGCATTTCAACGCATCTATATTGATTTTTTAGGCCCCTACGTACGCTCTAAGAAAGGCAATTCCTTTATTTTTATAGTATTGGACTATTTTTCAAAATATGTCCTAATGAAGGCGATGTCCAAGGCCAATTCAAAAAATGTAATTGATTTTCTTATTAAAGAAGTGTTCTATAAATTCGGGTGTACAGAGATATTGGTGTCAGACAATGGAAAGCAGTTTGTATGTAAAGAGTTTGCGGAGGTGATGAAAAGTTTTGGTATATAGCATGTAAGAACAGCCCATTATGCGCCGCAGGCAAATGCCTCAGAACGGGTCAACCAGTCAGTATTGGCAGCTATAACATCGTATTTGTATAAGAATCAAACGGACTGGGATAAATATTTATGTGAAATTGAATGTTCACTAAGGTCATCAGTTCACACTGCTACTGGGGTGACGCCATACTTTATCTTGTTTGGTACAAACATGATCACACATGCTTTAGCATACAAACTAGCACGAAAATTGGATACGCTAGAAGAGTCTGACAACCGTATTGAGAGCCGAGGAGGATACCTAGAACTGGTTCGTGACCAAGTTAAAAAGAATTTGCATAAAAGTTATGAGTGTAATGCTAAACGATACAATGTCAGGTGTCGGGAAACCAAATACCGCGTTGGTCAAGAGGTATATCGCTGTAATTTTCAATTATCCGATTTTTCAAAACAGTTATCAGCGAAACTCTGCAAGAAGTTTATAAAATGTCGAATCACAAGACCAGTGGGAAATAACCTTTACGAGGTGGAAAACTTACAAAACACTTACGGTGTCCTTCACGCTAAAGATTTAAAGGCGTAGTTGAGAGATAGCGACGATATAGAAATTTATCATATTAGCAAATATGATTTGCTAATATGATAAAGTAAATACGCCCACGAAAGGGGATGTGTACTGTGTCGCCCGTGTCGACACCGTGTTAAAAATAAATAAATAACACAATGGGAACCTTGTTTCGTCAAATAAATCAACTTTGACATGTGACATTATCGATGACAGGTGCAGTTGGCGGCGACAGGTCAATTTTTTTTTATATAAAGGGCAAAAGTCTTACTTCCGGCCTTTTTAATTTTGGGCGGCAAAGGCAACAGGTTGGGTAAAAGATCAAAAAAGAAAATCATATTGATTAAAGTTGAAAGTGCAAAATCCAACCTGTTGATGATAAAACCTTTAACATAAAAGTAAGAAGGCAGTAACTATATTGGATGAAGAAGCAAATACTCAGAACTTTCTCAATCCAATTCCGAATACCGTCACAAACTAATAGTGCTTAAGCCATATCTGTTTACATTAGCATTTAAGAAATTGAAGTACAAGAGTATTGTGAATCAAACGTTCGAACATTGGGCCTATATTAAGAAGCTGTAATTGTAATATTTTTAATATTTTTTTGTGAGAAATATAATGACTTGAATTTTGAGAATTTTCGGAACTTTTATTATGTTGGCGTAAAGAGAATAAAAACGATCTAAGGAGGTAAGTGAGTAGGGGTGAGGCATATATGGGGTGTTCTATCGTTTTGCACAAGAATACCACGGTTAGGGGAGGGTTAGCTACAGGCATCTAACAACACCTATGCCTGGGATGAGTAGATCTATAAATGAAGCACTGGTACGACAATTTCTGTCAAATTTCCTTACGTCACCACACCGAACCACCGCCTAAGCCCCTGAGTCACAGCTGCGCAAATAAACCAAAGTTACCAGTGCGTGGTGTAAATAAGAGAAGATGTTGAAAATGTTAGTTTTTCTGAGGAAAGACGTCAGTTTCCAGGTTGAAGGTATTTATTTGATTTTTTTTGTTTTCCTATTCTAAACATGACAACTTCAAAAGTAACACAATTCAAGGAATGCGTTTTTGGATTAATAGTAAAAATTGTTCGTCATATTGCTTTTCATACTGCATAAAGAAATCATACAAGATGTATATTAAAGCTACTTTTACACACTATGGTGCCTATTATGGGCAATATTCGATCTTCGACTGTGATCGAAAAAGCTGATCGAACGAATTTTCGTTCGGTATTATAACGCACATTCGATGAAGAATAGCGCTATTGTGAGTATGACTCATTGTCATTGTTCAGAATAGTACATTTCTATCAGCTGTTACTAAAAATAAATACAATTTGTTTGCAAATTGAGTTACATATAAATAAAAGAAAAATAAACTTCAAAATTATAAGAGTTTCTTCTATTAACTAATAAATAATAAAATTTCATGCATAAAAGATTTATGAGATCAAATCAATTTGTGAAAATTGTAAATTTTCCTCCATCAGTGAAAATAGCATTTCTAGTTGTTGTTGGCACTTACGACATTATATCTGCACAAGATTTACAAAAATAGTTTAAAATTAAAGCGGTTGAAAACTACTTAAATTTTCAACAATTTCTCACATACACTACACCGTCGAAAGCAAAATTGTGTTCGATTGAAAATTCGTTGTACAACGAAGTTTTCGATAGTGCTGCCAGCTCATAATACGAATTTGACATTCGATACTCGATGTTCGATAGCCAGCGAAGATCGAATATCGAATGCAACTCATAATAAGGGCCTATGTATTTTACAATGGCTTTGTCAGCTTGACGATCCATCTGTAATTGTGCATGTCTGTCAAAATTGGCAATTTAGTTAGGCGGTTTATAATTTTTGCTTTCACACTTATGTTTTTGGTTCCATCTGACATAAGCTATAATAGTTTACAACAGCTTGTTTTGTGATAATTTCTTTTATTTGTCGCGAGAGTTTTGTGTTCTTGTATTCAATTTGTATTTGAATTAATTACAAATTTTCGAACTTGTTCTATAAACCGTATCCAAGTAAATTTCTCATTTTCCAAAAATAACTAATGCGCCATTAATGTGTTTTAAATTATATATATTAAATTAATTTTAGATATGATATTTGAAGCTCTAAAAAATTTGAAACTGCAAAAAAATCTGCAAAAATGTTGATATTGGTGAATTCAATTTCTCTAAATCGAGCGTTTTGAAATCGACTCGATTTACAGAACAGGCAGCTTTATTTTTTTTAAAGAATATGTATAAATATATAGATTTTAATATATATTTGCCGAATGACAAACACTATGTTCTTGGAGCCATAAACAATTGACTTGCAAAACAGCTGATGTCAGGTGCTTTGTCAGTTTAAAATAGAACACGCTCTAATTGAAAATCTTTACACTGTAAAAGCAGGCTGGCATTTACAGAAGCAAATTTTCTTTGCTTTTAAACACCATGTATGCATTTTGCGTTTTGTGTTTTTATACTTTAGTTGATTTTTCTAATTTGTGTGTAGTTTAATTTATTCGAAAGTACATGATGATTTGTTCGTGCTATTGATTACCTTAAAAACAAGTGCAATACTAAGTAGCCAAGTATTTAGCAGTTTCACTACACTTAAAAATTAAAGTAATACAAACAAAAAAAACAAGTGGTTTCAATGGTATGTGCTTGAATTAACAAGCGAAAATTTTCATAATAATTATTCACTTTTTATTTTTGTTCCAGTTGTATTTAAATTTTTTTCTTTTTTCCTAAATTTTTTCAAAAATTGTATAAAATTTTTTTGCTTTATTTTGTTTGTTTACCTTTTAAATCATATGATTCTCATTTTACTAGCGAACATTTCTGCAGTAAAAATTTGTTAGTACTCAGTCATGAACGGTCACTTTACTCTCTCAATTTGTGTTCTCATTTACTGCATTTTGTGTAAACGAACGCAATTTAGTAAAATGTAGTAAAGTTCAATAAACATTTTAAAAAACTTTTGGATATATTAGTAAAGCTATTAACGTCAAAAGTTGCACTCTTGCAAAAAAGCAAAATTGCAAAAGTACAACAACAACCACAGACAATTATTGATTCAGGGTCTAAGTAACTTAGTGTCCACACTTGATGAATTTTCATTATAACACCTAATAAAACGCCGGCAGAGAAATTGTAAATTTTTCATTCACATCAATACCTAGGGGTAGACGTTGATGAATTTATATCATGATGAATCATATTTTCTTCTTCGTCGTACAGCTAAGATCGAACATTTAGACCTTTATATGGATAACAATAAGCACCAACAAAATATTAAATATTTTCATTATGAGATTTATTTAATAAATATCACAAAATTTATGGTTTTTCATTAAAAATATTTATTTCTTATAGTTTGCACTAATTCTAATAAAGAAAATAAACGATAAAGTAAAAAGAACAAATAAAATGACGTTTCATATCATAATATATTCATCTGAGCTTGAGCTTTGATGATTATATCATAACGCTGATATAACATTGTAGGGGCGCTAGTAGCACACTTACTTCCAGCGCTGGAATCATTTTGGTTATATATTTGTTTGATATACCTGTATATACTGTTAGTCTACTATTACATTCGTACGCGTCTTGAATACAAGTGAATTTTATTTGCAAATACGTAACCCACTGTTGATAGCAAATATCCCAGAACTATATTCACAGTTCAGTAACAAATCATGAAATTAAAAACTTTTTCTTGGAATGTTTCCTTTTCCGGTAATACTGTTTTTATCTCCCCAGAATCATTAATTTTCTACGTATTTTATTCAGTAAGTGACAACACTTTACACCATATATGCCAATAGTGTCGTTCATCAGTAATCGTTTTCATGAGGAGGTATTTAGTCGCGAATAATAGTACATTTACATATACGTCATAAACAGGTTAAGTGGTTTATATCGATAGACAGGTTTATTTTCTTTAAAAACAAATTCATATTTAACGAATTGTTTTGTTAGATAATATTGTTAACGGCGTCCAGAATACTACTCTGTAATTTTTAGTCAAGCACTTGCTTGATGTAGTGTAGTAACGACGATTCGTGGTAAATTTAGGTGTCTTTGTTCGGGTCAAATGTATCATTGTGTGGGTGCTAACACTATTTTTCCATAGAACTTACAAAAAAAATAATAATAATGGAGGAATAGGGGTATAAAAAGCCATATTGTGTCGAGAAACTTCCTTTTTCTATTGGATTACACGATTGGAAAACAAGTTTGAGGTAATTTCGAGATTAAAAAAAACAAATTTGAAATTTTAAGTCTGATTTTGCAAAACTCAACGCTTCAGAATTCTTCAAATCGCTGTAAAACCAAAAGAAGTTCTGAAGAAATTTGTTTGGCAAGCTTTTGATTTTATCGTGGTGCGTTTTGGTTTGCAAAATCATTACTGTATCGAGATTTAGAAGTTGTACCAATATGTTTCTTTTATTTTTATCCAAAAGGATAAACGAAGGTCACACCGCTAGCCTAATAAATTATATATGTACAAAGGCACAGGACGATTGAGAAATCCTTAGATTTTCCCAATTATATCCTAAGAGGGCCCTAGTTCTGGGACTTAGTTACTCTACAGAGGAACGTGCATCTGCGAGTCAAAAAAGCTTCACCTCCAACAGCGTAAAATTCGCATGAGACTTGCCTTCGAAAAATATTAAGGTTATGTACAAGTGAAGTTGTGGGAGATTGGTCGGTGAGAAATAGAAAATTAGAAAAATATACGAGAAATTATAAAAGAAAACACAAAAATATATATAATACAAATGTGCTGTGACCTGTTGAAAGGAATATTCCCTAAATTTATTTTGCTTCAGTTTAGAAGAGAAAAAAATACTAATCGAATTCAATTATATGCGGTTATCACAGATTTAATGTTAAAGTTTTTTTTAATAAGAAATAGTAGAATAATGATAATAAAAAAATATAAAAATAAGAAGAGTGGAAGAAAACTGAAAAATTTAATTACATATAAATAATAAATTTCTAGCTATTATTTTGGTCTTTGAATTAGTTTCTTTTTGTAAATGCAAAAATTACTAAAAGGGAAAAAAGTGAAAAATATATATAAAAGTTAGAAGTCTTCATTGGGAAAAAATTACGAAAAAGGTTGAAAATTAATATCCAGCGTGTAAAGAATAAAAAAATTAAATAAAACAAAAATAATTTATAAATAAATGAAAACAAAGTGTAGAAAGAAACGCGTGAGCAAAATAGCCGTAAATATTAAATTCGGGAGAAATAGTACAGTGCCGGCAAATATTATAAAGGCACCTATATATTAGAAAGAAAAAGAAGGAATACGTTTACTAGTGTAAAGAGTATATAAAAGAAAAACCTAAAGAAAAAATCTTACTATATATTTGATAATTTAAAAGGAGCTTTGCATCATCTAACTATCCTCAACACTACAGCCTGAAAGATCTTTCATCGTTAGAGTTCCGGTGCATTCATATAAATGTAAGTGATTAGTTTCTATTTCCTAAATTTAGTTATCTAAACATTGGCAAAGTTAACATAGCAAGAAGTATCTGCTCATAATAGCCTGTGGGTCGTTAAAATGCTACTGTTAACTTTGCTAGTGTGAAAGATTACATTTGTGTTATTTTGCACTTAATAAAAAAATAATTATGATATTCGTGTCGGAAATTTGAAATTCGTTAAATTAAGTGTAAAAATCTATGAAAAATATTAAGAATTCGATGAGTTATTGGCAAAAACGTGAATAATCAAATATAAAAGAGAAAATACGGCAAATTACATTGCGGAAGTTTCATATCTCCCAGCTATTGTATAGGTCGTTATGAAGTCGCTGCCATTAATTTTTCTACGAGGGGTGATTTCCGTTAACTTTTAACAATAAATAAAACTGACTAAATATAATCAAAATTATTAATTACTCGTTTAGGTAATTTTAATATTGAAATAGCACTAAAAGTATTTCTTTTTCTCTCTCTTTCCATCGTCTTACGGTTTTTGGTTATTCGAAAATTTAACAGCCGTGCCGAAGCAAAATGTTACTCGTTTTTTTTCTAAAGTAAATATTTAAATGTGCTAATAAAGGCAGCCGAACTAGATGCCTGGCTAAATGCTCTTGTTTCAGCACTTTTAGTAATTTTGCATAATATTTAGTGGTTATTAATTTGTTAGTGCATTCTTATAAGATATGCTTAGGTTTAAGCTAAAATCATATTTAGATTTCTTAAATAGCCTTTTAAATTTGGCTAAACAGTAGTTTTTCTTATTTTTGGACATAAGATAATTGTCCTGATTACTTTTTTTATTTGAATAAGGAGATTTGTAATAAGAATGAAACACTAATTTAGTTTAAATTTGATTCGGTAAGCTACCAAAAGTGTAGGCAAGAATTGTATTCGGGATCATGTACAACATTAATTGCCGGAAATTACATGATCATGGTTGGGAGGGGTATTTTTGTTGTGATAACATCTAATACAATATCATCGACCTGATATGGATGATGAAACTCAAAATTTTCCTACCCTGCACTCTTAAATAAATTCGGTTAGCATGCACAATAAAATTACATTTCTGTAGTACTGGTTTGCGCGTGTTGAGTTAAAGAGGCCACGAATCCACCCACTAGCCGACGAGACAGAAGCCGGAAACAAAATGCATGCTACCGCCGCTTTACACTCACCAGTTAGAATAAAACGATGATTATTGCAACTTTAGAA
Organism: Panzeria rudis; assembly: GCA_956483635.1. Lineage (NCBI taxonomy): Eukaryota > Metazoa > Arthropoda > Insecta > Diptera > Tachinidae > Panzeria > Panzeria rudis. The sequence goes on from OY101449.1 coordinate 65,343,026, forward strand.
ACATTTACATGCTACAACATTAATAAATTGAGTCTATACGTGATGAATTGTTATCATGATATCAATTTGACATTCATCATGATATAAATTCATCAGGTGTGGACACTATGTACGTGCAAAATTATCAGAGTAAATGCAAAAAAGTTGCGCAACTTTTTACATCATTGCCATCTACAACAAAATGACCAAAAAGTACATACAAAATCAACTCTAAATGAAATAGCAACGCTGTAGAACCATTTTAAAGTAAATTATTTTCTTCGAATGAAAACAAAACATAATATGTAATTGAAAATGATTTTTTTAAAAAATAAGCAAGTGAATGTGAGCATTCGTAAAACAGCTCTGGGTGAGTCAACATCACGCTTCGTTGGCAATTACATCGTAAATGCAACCAGGCCACTGTCGTTTATTGGCCTTCGAGAGTTTTGCGTCTCACACCGCATGTGATTAGTGGTTGGCGTCGGTTAACGGTAAACCGTGCAGTATCCCTTTGGTTTCAATTAACCACATGCAAAAAAAACTATTACAAATAAAAATATTAATAACTGGTTGGAGAACCAAACAAAACCTCACTTTTAATTAAAAATAAATTGTATTGATAATTGGTTGAAGAACCAAACAAAATCTCAATTGCGAAGAAGCAAGGAGTGGATTTTGGGAGTTCCGGCTTCGTGTGCGACGGTATACGTCGCTTGGAATTATCTTGGAAGAGACTCCTTTTAGAAATTGTTGATGGCGGTATAACCTAAGGTTCAGCCAAGTAAACCTCTCATCCCCTGTATAGCACGGAGGCACGGAGAAATTCCAAATCATTAATAAAAAGTGAATGTGAGAAAAATATATAAAAATTGTGAAAGTGAAATTAGAAATTATTCTTCCTGTCAGCAAATGGAAGCAATATTCTTTACTTTCTAAAATATATATACAAGTAATGTGTTTTAAATTTAAAACAAAAAAATTAATATTAGGCAACCTATCAAAAAAGTGCCTGCATTAATGTGATTTATTAATGTGATTTATGTTTCGTTTCAGCATCTTGAATAAGCACTTAACAATTAAACTCACTGTTTGCGTACATTTATATTAGACATTGGGTCAACTAAACAGAAGAGATTGCTCACGTCAAACGAATAAAAGTACGCAATTTTGCACAGTTGCAAGAGTAAAAAACGACGTGAATACCTTTAGTAATATTTTATTTCCTGGAAGCGATGTATTTTTTTCTGTATTGAAGTACACCAAGAACTGAATTAAAAAAAATTTGGACTTAGCACCTTTACGACTCAAGGTAACGATGTGTACACATTTCATGTGCAAGAGGGAAACAATGCAGAGTTTTCTATTTTACATGATAAGGCCACAATTTAATCAATTAGATTAGTCAACATTTTTCACATAGGGAAAATTTTCTTCAAGATTTTGAGCGTTTTGCACATCAAAAATAATATTTTCTTAATCACAATATAAGCCTATTCAATTTACATACCTTATACAATTCTCGGGGTCATTTTCACAGTCTGTGTTGCATCGAAATCTCTCCCAAGATAACCATCCCATTGGTGGTGTTCTAGCCAAACCATTTTCCAAACAAACACTAAATGAAGATGAAGCTAAAATAATTAGCAGTAACGTCGGAAGATTCATCATTTCTGTAATATAAGGGAAAGTATTCGTAAATAAAAGAACTCAGTTTTATAGCATGTTCAAGCTTTAGAATTTTACGGGCCTTAAAAACTAAAACTTTTTATGAGACATATTTGTATCAGGTATACTCGCCCCGATTCCTATCAATAAATACCTCCTTGGAATACAAAAAGCGTACATAAAAATATGTCAAAAATACTTTTTGACACATGAGGGAGTTTATAATTACAAGTGGCGAAAACAATCAGCTAAACTGTCGATGCCTCTTCTATGAATTCCCGCTAACCTTGTCGTTTACACACGGAGAAGTAATATACAGTGAACCAAAAAAAGGCTTGTATACTTTCTTCATTGAAATAATTCCACTTTTTATAGAATCAATATGAAATAAAGCGCGACAAACTATACACCAAATTAAAGGGTATACTCTATAGACTTTGAAACCACAAAAAACTTTTTGAACACTCTTTTGAAAAGGTTTTAGTAATTCCCAGAAAGAAAAAACATCACTTTAACTTTGATATTATAAACTTCTTATTCTTATGATTAGGAGTTTAATATAATATCTTTAGTTTTTCTTTGGGATTTTTGGGACGGCACCCGCAAAAAGTTGAATACATGTGTGGTTTCTGCGGTCTAATTTACAACTGAAAATCAGAATGCAAATTATGACATAGTGAAACCAGTTTAAAAACATGTACAACAACAATAGCTTGATTTATCGTAGGCGGCGCTTACGTACAAGCAAAAACCAATAAAAATAAGAGTTGCGATTTGGAATAAAGAATCAGAAGGTGAAATTTGTTCGGCTCACCATATTAATAAAAGGAATAGGACTCATATTCTATTTCCTCATAAAATTTGGTTAAATAGCTGATGTTTCATTAATACTAGTATCCACGATCAAACGTAGCGAACAAAGGACGCTGAAGATGACAGCGTAGCGGCTGTCGAAATTAGTAGTACTAATCCGTTCTGCTAGTCTGATTAGATATTCTAATATTCCACTCTTAAAAATAATTTGAATTTACATTAATTCAATTATTGTGAACTTAAGCCAAATAATAATAACTTCCGACTTAAAAAATTTTATATTTTACTTAGAAAGTAAAATATTAAGTTGGGAAAAAGCACGCTAAAAATTAAAATTAATGTAATTTAATAATTCCCAAAAAAAGAACTATTTATAAATATGCGAGTGCCCGCGCAAAAAAATACAGGATGGCATCACAGCTCATTGCGAAAACAATTTGTAGCTGTTGTTGCTTTTATTTATTTTCAACTGCCTTTACAACTACAATTTAGAGTTAGAAAAAAACCAATCTGTTGTAGTACGCAAGTAAAGAAAATAAAAAACATGATTGATTATGGAGCTCATGTTTCAACTTTGATATTATAAACTTCTTATTCTTATGATTAGGAGTTTAATATAATATCTTTATTTTTTCTATGAGATTTTTGGGTTAAGGTTTCCTGACGATTTGCATTAGCCCCAATGAAATGGCCACAGGAACTAGCTAATACCCCTCCATAATCAATTTCAATGTATTTTAATAAAAAAAATTTATATTTTACTTAGAAAGTAAAATATTAAGTTGGAAAAAGCACGTTAAAAATTAAAAGAAAAAACATCACTTTCTAATTAAAAACAACTTGTACACTTTAAATAAAAGAAAAACTTGTATACGGAAGCTAAAATTTTAATTATTTTGCTTCCCTTACATTCCTTAGTCAATTCGGAAAAAAATTTCCAATTTTCCTGGATAGTTTGTCATATTTTATGCAAAATGTCCCATAGTGCGCTTCAACGACCTTTTTTTTTTTTTTTTTTTTATTTATAAGATACCATAAAATACTTAGGATACCTTATATATCTATAGCAATGGCAACTGGGGCCTTCAGCTAGATGGCATTACAATAGTTTTACTTACTAACTAATTTTATTTACATGTTAATAGCAGTTGTAGAAAAAAAAAATTATTGTTTATTTTTATAATATATCTTTGATTTACATATGTTTGTAACTATAAATTTTTTTTTTTAATATCTTGGAATATGTTGTTTCTTTTTAAGAATTTTATTACGGTGAGTATATTGTTTATTGAAGGGTTGGAAAGGTAGGAAATAGGATTCATTTGAAATAGATTGTTTCGATTGTTATTAAATTTTGAGCAATGTATCAGGATATGATTAATTGAAATTGGATCTGTTTCACAGTAAGGGCAGAGATTGGAAGCGTCTGGATTCAATAGCATTTTTTTAGTGATTAGCGTATGACCAAGTCTTAGTCTTATAAATTTTTGACAGTCTCTAGCACTAAGTGTATTGCCTATATTGGTCTTTGAGTAATTGTCTATATTAATTCTGTTGTGATTGATTTCCTTATACCAATCGGATGAAGTAGTCCATGAGTCTTCTGCCTGCGAGAAAACTTTGTTAATATGTTTGGTTATGCCCTTTGTGTTGAAGTTTTCTGTTAAATAGGCTGGAGAGTTGAGGGTTGCTTTTGCCGTAGCATCAGCGAATTCGTTACCTAGTATAGAGCAATGGCCTGGGACCCATAGAATTATAATTTGTGGGTAATTGTTTATTAAGCAATTCCTAATAAAGCTTACATAATAATTTCGGTTATGGATATTCTTTATAGCGTTGATGGACGAAAGCGAGTCGGTGCAGATTATTATTTTGTCGGATGAATTTAATGCGTGGTTTATGGCTTCAAATATGGCAATTAGCTCCGCGGAGTATACAGAGGTGTATTGTGGAAGTAACGCGGTTTTTATTATAGTGTTATTGGTTGTTACACTGTAAGATATGTTTTGTTCATTTTTGGAGCCATCCGTATAAATTATGGTGTAATTAGGGTAAAGTTGGGTTGTTTGTAGAAATAGTTGGTTATAAATGTCCGGTGGAGTATTGGTTTTTAGATGTTGGCTTAATGAAGTGTTAAGACTGTCTGTTTTGAGGTGCCAGGGTGGTTTATTGGCGGTTGGAAAGTTAATAATGGGATCTATTGGGAGGAGATTTTGTTTAGAATAGTTGATGATTTTGCTTAGTATAGATAGTATAGGTTAGGGTTCATACTGGTTAAATTGTTGTGAATTTCGAAAATAGGTGAGTTCGTACAGTTTATAATGTTGCGTACAAGTCTAAAAGTCAAAAAGTTTCTTCTCATTTCGAGGGTTGGTATATTAGCTTCATATAACATGTTGTGTATGGGTGTCGTTCTGAAAGCTCCCAATGATATTCTAATTGCCGAGTTAGCAATTGTTTTTATTTTTCTGAGGGATGATTTGGTTGACCAGCCGTATAAATAGAGGCCGAAGTCAATTTTAGCTAACATTATTGCTTTGGTTGCTGAAATTATGGAATATATATTGCAGTTGTATTTTTTATTGGCAATACATTTTATTATATTTAATATTTTGGTTACATTATGCTACATGTAATTTATATGATCTTTCCAGTTATATTTGCTGTTGAAAATTAGGCCTAGTATTTTAAGAGAGTCGCTGCTTTCTATGGTGAAAGAACCAGCTGATACTATAGTGTGACAATTTCTTTTCCTACAAATGTGTAGATGTTTACATTTAGCCAAAGATAATTTAGCTCCTGAGTAATTACCCCAGTGGGTTATAAAAGCGATCAATGATTGTACGTCAATAGTTTGTAATTTATCCTGATTGAGTTCCTTGATTATATAAAAATCATCAGCATATGCGCAGAATTTGAAATCATTTAGTTCGGTTAGGTATTTACTTAATTTGTTGTAAGAAATTAAGAAAAGGATCACTGATAGGGGTGACCCTTGAGGTATACCATTAAATAACGGATAAGTGCTAGAGTAGGCGTTGTTGATTTTTATTCTAATTTTTCTATTTGTTAGGAAATTGTTGATGTATCTTGTGATAACGGGTCCTATGCCCCATTCAATTAGCTGGTGAATAATCGTGTGTAGTCCGATTTTTTCGAATGCTTTTGAAAAGTCCAATGATATTAACGATAAATGTTTTTTGTAATTTAGAGCCTTTGTGATTAAGTGGTCTATATAAAGATGCGCATCCGATACAGACTTGCCTTGTCTGAACCCTATCTGATGTGTACTAATGAGTTTTTTTGACGTGACTAACCACCACAAGCGGTTAGCAATTATTTTGTCTAGGAGTTTCGCTATGCAATTATTCAAGGAGATAGGTCTGTAGGATGTAATTGTGGTTTTGTCTTCGTTAGGTTTTAGGATGGGAACAATCGTGCTTATTTTATAAAAATTAGGGATATAGTTATTTAAAATTAAATTGTATAGATTAATAAGTCTTTGTTTAGAATAGTTGTTAAGATTTTGAATCATTGAATACGAAATTCTGTCGAATCCAGGGGTTTTCCCTTTCAACCTGCTAAGAGCAAATTCTAGTTCGTTTATTGTTATACTTCCCTCAATTGCATTTGCCATGTTATCTGAAGTGGTTAAGCTAGTTAGGTTAGGCAGAGAGTTTTTGTTGTTTGTGAATTCGCGCGAGAAGTTACTGTCGTGGGATTGGGAAGACCAAAATTTGCCGAATTCGTCTGAAATAGCTTGTTTGTCTGTCAAGAATGAGTTGGGGTTGGAAGAAGATTTGATTGTGTGGATAGATTGAGGCACGCTGAGGCCACAAAAAGTCCTAATATTGTGCCAAATCCTCTTGGTTGGTGACTGTGGATTAATTTCAGAGGTGAACTCTGAAATGGAATTACTTTTTGCAATTTTTATCTCTCTTTTCAATCTGGCTACAGCCCTCTTATAATTGATAATATTAACAGTATTAATATTTCTTTTTAATATATGCCAAAGCTGGTTTTTTTTCCTTTTTAGGTCGTTGAGGTGTTTATTCCACCACGGTACTCTTTTATTTATGGAAGGATTGATCTGGGGAATGGATTGGTTAGCGCTTTGCAGAATAACCTTTTGGATAATGGAAGCTTCTTTGTTAATATTGTTGCTAATGGGGTGATTTCTGTGGAAAACTAGAGAGAGATCTTTGAATTTGGACCAGTCAGCTTTGTCCGTGATGAATTTAGGTCTAGGTCTAGGGATAGTTAATTGTGAGGGAACGAATAGTTTAATTAAGATTGGAAAATGATCGCTACTATGTAGGTCATCTATTGTATTCCATTCGGATTGAATTTTAAGGTTTGTTGATCCAAACGTTAAGTCTATATTGGTAAATGTATGTCGAGTGCTAAAGTGCGTTGGGGAGCCGTCATTAAAAATAACTAGGTTAGATGCCGTTACGTATTCTGCTATGGTTTTGCCTCTAATATTGTTTGAGGAAGATCCCCACATAGAGTGCCAGCTGTTAAAGTCTCCGGTAATTAGGACGTTATTATTGAACTGGTCATACAAGTTTCTAATTGTAGCTAAGTCAAAATTGACTGAAGGTGGTATATATGAATTGATCAAGGTAATTTTTTGCTTTGATTGAATAACTGCACCGATGGAATCTATTTCGTTTGGAAATGTAATGGGAGTAAATTGGATGGAATTATGTATAAGCAGTGCGACCCCTCCATAGGAGTGGGTTGCAGAGTTTTTAAATATGCATTTGTAGTTTAGGGGAATGGGTAGGTGGGCAAGAGTATGGAAGTGTGTTTCTTGTAGGGATATTATTCTTGGATTGTATTTTTTTATAAGTATTTGAAGCTGATTAAAATTATTTAAATAGCCTTTAATATTCCATTGAATGATGCTTAGAGCCATTTTGAATTAGTTTAAAAGTTTTGGTTAGAAGGTGAAACATTTAAGGGGTGTAAATACTTATGTATATATAGATAATAACTCACTCCCCGGCCGCCGACACCGCGGATCAGGCCACAGAGTCTTTGGACACTGTGGCGCGATCCGCGGCCCCGACGCCGGCGAGCGGGTAAATGGGGAGTAATCAAAAAACAGATCACTCTCCCATCATCATCTTCACTTACGTCTACTATATTTGGAATATTATTTGCAATAGACTTGGATTTCGAATTGCTATTCTTGTGTTTAGATTTCAATTGTGACTTTAGCCGGTTGGATATGTTCCTGGGGAAAACTTTTGTATTGTGATGCACCTTGGAGGAGCTTGGGGCTGGAGTGGACTGGTCAATATGGGCGAGTATTATCGACTCTGTCTCCTGAGTTGCACTGTATAGCTGTTGTTGGTTACTGTAATGTTGATTGGGTTCACTTGAGGCGCCAAAGCTGGTTGATGTTGTTTTTTAGGTGACTGTTTTGTTACGTTTAATATCGTGTCATCATAGTTCACTAGTTTGGTGCGTGTGTACGTAGATTTATTAGCATTGACCGCGGAAGCGTATGTACCATTTTCGTCTGAGTGTCTATTATTGTAGATTTTTTCAGCGTTTCTCTGCGAGGTCTTTTCTAGCACCCTAATTGCCTGTATTTCTTTGTTTTTTTTAAAAAATAGGGCATTTTTTGTCCTTGGCTGTATGTTTGCAATCAATTGTATTGTTTTCTTTGCAGTTGATACAGCAGGTATCGTTGTTGCAAATATCGTTCGAATCTTCTTTGATATGGTTGACGCTACCGCAGTTGATACAAATCTTGTCTTTTTCACATGTTTTTTGAAGATGCCCGTATCTCAGGCACTTATTGCATCTGAGTGGGAGAGGTATATATGGACGCAAGTATATTTTTTGGTAACCCAAATAGACATATTCAGGGAGATCTATTGCCGAGAAAGTTAGAATGATAAGACCTGTTTCTTTTAGAGCTCCATTTTCCATTTTTAATATTTTTTTAACTTCGGATACCTTTTGATTAGACATGTTAGCCAATATTTCTTCTTCCGGCGAACCGAATAGGTCGGCAGAATATATGATGCCTTTAGAGTAGTTCAATGAATTATGTTCAGTCACTTGAATTTTTATTGTTGCACTCATCGCTGTGAGTTTTATCAGTTTATTGGCTTGGATGACATTTTTTGTTTTGACTAAAACCGTGCCATTGCGCAGTTTTTTACAGTCAGCAACTTCTCCATTACATGTGGCGTCTATAACTTTTTTAATGAGGAAAGGTGATACGTTAGACATAGTGTTTTCACTCTCTACTCTAGATATTACTAGATATATCGGCCCATTTGAGTCAATAGCTATTTTCTTAGAAAAGTCATACTGCAAACCGGGGGTGTAACAGATTTTCTTTTTTGCGACATCAGGTGGTTCATTCATTTTGGTGTTGTTCGCTTTATTTTCTTTTATTTTACTTTATTTATTTTTGTTGCTTTTTTAATTGAATGTTTTTATTTTAAGGTCAAATGAAGAACTCAAATGTGTGAGGAACGTAACTGTTTATAAATTCTTTACTACTGCAAGCAGCGATTTATTAAAAAAAAATACTTCCTTTCACTATGAGTAGTAAACAACGACTGTTCAACGACCTTATTTTTGCCTTAATTCAAAAATTTGTTAATCTGGAGACCAAAGTTTTCCTAGCTGTTGCCGACGAGGCTTAAAGAGAAGCTTCCGAGATAGTGAAACGTACCAATTTGACTCATTTTGCATCAGGTCCTTGGCGTTTGGGACTATATGCTGTATCTCGTCATAATGATCCAACACAATAGCATAATCTTAGACCATTTATATAGCTAAATTGTTCGAGTTTTTTGTGCAAAATTATGAAATAGTCTGTTAACTTCACGTTCCCCCTTAAAAAAAAGAGCTATTTATCTACCTCATTTTACCTTATTGTAGGTTAACATCATAATATTGTTTTACATATTGAGAATTTAAGAAATTGTTCTACTTTTTCCTTCGATATTGAAAACAATTATTAAATTTCGAATCACCGGTTGATAATACATTATTATTTTTCATCAGATAGTCATTAGTGAAAAGTAAATTTAATAACTTTAATCAATAACCGAGGAGCAAGCAGGAGAATTTCTAAATTCTCGAAATGTAAAATCAGTATTATGATGTTAGCCTGCCATAAGATAAAATGAGGTAGATAAATAACTATTTTTTAGGGGAAACGTGAAGTTAACAGATCATTTCATAATTTTGGACAAAAAACTCGGACAATTTAGCTTGGGTGCCCTGTCAGTCCAGAGGTCGTGGGTTCTATGCACACCATAGACCTTGGTTGTTTCCGCAGACAAGCTAATCGCTTCGCGGGTTGTGTTCGTTTAAAAAAAATCTAAATGGTCTTAGATTACGCTACTGTGTTGGATCATTATGACGAGATTGGGCATATAGTCGCAAACGCAGAGGACCTAATGCAAAATGATGTCAAATTGGTACGTTTCACCATCTGGGAAGCTTCTATTTAAGCCTCATCAGCAACAGCTACGAAAATATAGGTCTCCAGATTAATACATTTTTTAATTAACGCAAAAAAAGGTCATTGAGGTGCACTATGGGACATTTTGCATAAAATTATGACAAACACAGGAAAATTGGAAACGTTTTTTCTGAATCGACTAAGGGACGTAAGAGAAGAAAAATGGCACAAATAAAGTAATTAAAATTTTTGCTTCCGTATAGAAGTTTTTTTTTTATTTGAAGTGTACAAGTTTTTTTTAGCATTAGAAGGGATGTTTTTTGTTTCTGTGAATTACTAAAACTTTTCTAAGAGAGTGCTCAAAAAGTTCTTTGTTACTTCAACGTGTGTAGAGCCTACCCTTTATTTTGGTATGTAGTCTGTCGGGTTTTATTTCGTATTGATTCTATAAGAAATCGAATTATGTCAATGAAGAGAGTGTACACGTTGCTTTTTTTGCGCACTGTACAATGTGGAAGCCAGAGCTGCAAGTAGTGGGGATTTGTCCCAAAACGTGGGGATTTTACAGGTACTATGGAATTTTTTTGGGAAATTTTAACTGCCTGGTTCACGATGTCGACCGCTATCGGTCGCATGCCTTTTTAACGACAAACAGCTGATTTCCGCCTCACTTAAAATTATCAGCACGTCAAGTCGATCGATAATGAATGCGAACAATAACGTAATGATTTTCATACATTTTTGCGCCTCACTATAAAATATCATGCGAGCACAAATGTCAAAATCAGTCACTTGTGTTGTGGTTGTCGACAGAGGCATAAGAAAATAAAAAACAATACATTAAAAAGCAAAAAGTGAATTATTTTATATATTTTATAATGGAAAACAAGTCGTAAGTATATAAATAATATTATTACACAGCAAAAACATCTTTAGTAATCGCCAAAATAATTTTTCAGCATAAAAAAGTCTACTTTGCAGCAGCTGCAGATTCTGGTTGAATATATGAAGGCAAATCCGGAGTTTGCTAGAGGATCCGCTGTTTTTGGAAGCAGCAAACTCTCTGTGGAAGAGCAGTGGGCCAAACTCTCCAATAAATTGAATTCGCATGGGCCACCTGTGCGTACCATTGTTGAGTGGAAAAAGGTCAGCAATTTTTTTAATAGTGTGAGTGTACCCAACTGTTCATAGAACAAAACTATCCCCAGCAATATGAGTTTACAAAACTTTGATGTTGGTGGAATTGAAGCAGATTAAAGTTTCCTTGGGTGCAGCCTTACCAAATCTTTGTATTATTAAGCCACAAATCTAAAAGAACACAATTATGTATGCATATACAAATAACATACACATATATATGTACGTATGCATGTACATAAATGTTATACATTTGCACACACAAGTTTTTATGTACGTAAGTACGTATATTAAAATTTATGTATATATACAACTACTTACTCTGTTGATGGCATATCCAGAACATTGGAATTGTCTCGCAAATATCTGCGAGAAACATGCTCCTCCTCGATATCTTTCAAAAAATAAACTGCCATGGAAAGAAACATTTTGATACAATTTTAATCAATGAAATAACTCACTGCAGCACTAAAATATTTGTATGTTTTATTATTTTGATTTATATATCTTTTTTTTTAAACCACTACACTTTACACTTTTTTAATTGTAAGTTTAATCACTGAAAACAAATGTCTTTTGTTTACTTCTTTGTTGTCATTTGTAGCAAATTGTAAGTAGCGCTGAGCTGCATTTGTGTAGCCTCATTTACATGTTTTACCGATTTTTATTTCAAACAAGCGTTTAATTTATGGAATAGTTGGTATGGCAATATAGTAATTTGACAATTAGTAAATGGATTACGTTAGAAACGTAACACCTGACGACCGACAAGTCGCTAATTAGTGAGGCGCTTAAGAGAACGATAATGAGTGACTTCATGACGCTCGCTTAACATATCGATCGACATCGTGAACCAGGCAGTAAAACTATCGTGGAGATTTTTTTTGGGGATTTCTCTTCAACAATTGACTAGAATTAAAGCTGACAACGGCGACCTTATGCTCCTTGCAGGAGTAAAAGGAACAAATATATATATATATATATATATATATATATATATATATATATATATATATATATATATATATATATATATATATATATATATATATATATATATATATATATATATATATATATATATATATATATATATATATATATATATATATATATATATATATATATATATATATATATATATATATATATATATATATATATATATATATATATATATATATATATATATATATATATATATATATATATATATATATATATATATATATATATATATATATATATATATATATATATATATATATATATATATATACATATATATATATATATATATATATATATATATATATATATATATATATATATATATATATATATATATATATATATATATATATATATATATATATATATATATATATATATATATATATATATATATATATATATATATATATATATATATATATATATATATATATATATATATATATATATATATATATATATATATATATATATATATGTATATATATTATGCTTTTTTTGGAATTTTATGTCTGCCTTAGTTAGATGCGGAGATATAAAACTACCGAATCTACCCGTTCTTACGCCTTTTTGCCCCCTTAGCATTTGAATTTCCAAAAATGTTCAATTGCTACCATAATATGAAAGAGATAGTTCAGATAGATTCAAAACAATAAAACCTGCTGTTTCTTTGATGTAATAGTCTTAATGTTGTAACCTGTCAGGCTACGTACAAAAATTCATCCAAAGTGTATTAATACTAAGTGGCCTTATTAGTGCAACAACAACTGGACTTTACCAATCTGTCATGTTAAATGCATGCATAAAATGTTGTTGTTTAGTTTTTTTTACATAGAGTTTGACACTTAGGTAAAGTCAGGTGTTGTTAATATTTCCTAATAAGACCACCTTGTATCAATACGCCTTGAATTCATCAGAGTACCCCACTAAATACTTTTGAACGCCGTTAAGACCAACAAGGTACAAAGCGGCCAATCACCATAATTTGCTAACGCCGTAAAAAACAGGAACTTATTACGTTAAGTATGGTAGCGCCACAAGCACAATATTGATTTTAAAATCGATTTATATAATAGTTAAAGCTTATTATCGAGAAAAGGTTATTATTGTATTAATAAATAAATATAGAGGTATAGAAAAAACTAAAAAAAAATTTAAAAATACGACTGCGAACGAAAGCGACCTTAATCTAACTGCAAGGCTGGTTAAAATAACGCGGTACGACCGTGAGTTGTACAAATTACCCTGTACTATCTACTATATCACAACTCCAACTGGAAAAAAATCGCTGTATATATATATATATATATATATATATATATATATATATATATATATATATATATATATATATATATATATATATATATATATATATATATATATATATATATATATATATATATATATATATATATATATATATATATATATATATATATATATATATATATATATATATATATATATATATATATATATATATATATATATATATATATATATATATAAATATATATATATATATATATATATATATATATATAAATATATATATATATATATATATATATATATATATATATATATATATATATATATATATATATATATATATATATATATATATATATATATATATATATATATATATTATATATATATATATATATATATATATATATATATATATATATATATATATATATATATATATATATATATCTATATATATATATATATATATATATATATATATATATATATATATATATATATATATATATATATATATATATATATATATATATATATATATATATATATATATATATATATATATATATATATATATATATATATATATATATATATATATATATATATATATATATATATATATATATATATATATATATATATATATATATATATATATATATATATATATATATATATATATATATATATATATATATATATATATATATATATATATAAATATATATATATATATTTATATCTCCGGATCTAACTAAGGCACACATAAAATTCCCAAAACAGCATAATAAGAAAATAATAAACGGACAGATGCTTAGTACTTTTTTGAAATCTGTACATTTAAGGGCCGAAAAAGGGTAAAAATATAATTTTGGTACCTTTTTGTTAACCCTTTATCTCCTTAAATAATAAAGATAGAAATGAAATTTAAGTGGCATTCTTCTCTCCTTAACAAGCCCCCAAATGTGATTTGTTCCTTTTTAGAAATTCGAATATATAGAGGGTAAAATTGGGAGTTCTTTTTGGTACTTTTTCCTGTACATCAATTTGTTATGTAATTTGATTGTGTGTCGGCCGCCCTCCCAATAAATAGATCCCAGAAGGTATTTTTAAGAATTCAAATTCTAAAGGGGCAAAAAGGGGTAAATTCGGTAACTTCATATGTCTGGATCTAACTAAGGTTGACGACAAATTCCATAAACAGCATAATAAGATAAAAAATAAGCGGACAGGTGTCTGGTACTTTTTTGAAATTTGTCCATTTAGGGGCCGAAAAGGGGTAAAAATAGAATTTGATACCTTTTTGTTAACCCGTTATATCCTAAAATACTACAGATAGAAATGAAACTTAAAATGTATTCTTCTATCCTTAAGAAGCCCTCAAATGTGCCTTGGTACTTTTTAGAAATTCGAATGTATAAATGGTAACATTGGGAGTTCTTTTTGGTACTTTCTTCTGTACATCTATTTGTTATGTAATTTGAAAGTACGTTGGCCGCCCTCCCGATGTACAGATCCACTAAAAAGGGATTTTTGTAAATTCAAATACTTAGGGGACCAAAAGGGGTAAAAATGGGTAAATTGTTTAGTTTTATATCTCCGGATCTAACTAAGGCAGACATAGAATTCCAAAAACAGCATAATAAGATTAAAAAATAAGTGGATGTGTTTGGTACTTTTTTGAAATTTGTATGTTTAGGACCCTAAAAAGGGTGAAAATATAGTTTTGATACCGTTTTGTTAACCCGTTATCTCCTACAATACTACAGATAGAAATGAAACTTAAAATGTATTCTCTCCTTAAGAAGCCCTCAAATGTGCCTTGGTACTTTTAGAAATTCGAATGTATAAACGATAACATTGGGAGTTCGTTTTGGTACTTTCTTCTGTACATCTATTTGTTATGCAATTTGAATGTGCGTCGGCCGCCCTCCCAATAAATATATCCACTAAGGCATTTTTAAGAATGCAAATGCTAAGGGGGCAAGAAGGGGTAAATTCGGTAACTTTATATGTCCGGATCTAACTAACAGTTTCCTACAATACTAAAGATAGAAATGAAATTTATAATTTATTCTTCTCCCTTAAGAAGGCCCCAAATGTGCTTTGTTCCTCTTTACAAATTCGAATATATAAAGGGTAAAATTTGGAGTTCTGTTTGGTACTTTTTCCCGTACAGCTATTTGTTACGTACTTTGAATGTACGTCGGCCGCCCTCCCGATGTGTAGATCCACTAAGAAGGGATTTTTGAATTCAAATGCAAAGGGGGCAAAAATGGGTAAATTCGGTAATTTTGTATTTCCGGATCTAACTAAGGTTGACATAAAATTCCAAAAACAGCATAATAAAATCAAAAAACAAGCGGACAGGTGATTGGTACTCTTTTGCATTTTGTACATTCAGGGACCGAATAAGGGTAAAAATGTGATTTTGGTACCTTTTTGTTAACCCGTTATCTCCCAAAATACTAAATATAAAATTTTTTACCTTTATTAATTACCGACGCTATTTTTTGGTACTTAATTGCCGAAGATAGGTCACGGAGAAGTTGCTGAAAATCTGTATGTAACCTGAATAGTTACTTAACAAACATATGTATATCGTCAGCTAAAATCCAAAAGGCTGTAAGCGACAAAAATCTCAAAATAATTTTTTTTTGATTGTTATATAATTAACCAAAATACATCTTTCATTAAAATTTTACTCGTATAACCGTATACTCCGCATTGGTTTTCTAAGATTGATTTTAAAATTTGGCTACTAAGAATCAAATGGTCTGAAATTTATAGTTTTTTCCTTCTTCTCTAATAAAAATGAAGTGTACTTACGGCTTTTTGGATATTAGATGACGATATGTAGGTATCCCTACAAGAAATTGCTGACTGAAACTAATACCCAAACAATTTTTTTACTAATACATATGCATGAATTTTGTCATTGATGATGGAGATATCCATCATCGTTGACGAATGTATTTTACAGTTGCATTTTTGAAATTTTTTGACGTGAAAAATTTAATTTCTCTAAATTTAAAATCAATGTTTGTATTGTTTGGCTTTTGGCACGGTTGGATTTTGTGGCCGCATGCGGGCTGGTTTTGATTCCATGAATGATTTTGTTACTGTCCGAATCAGGGATTATGCAAGTATATCAAATAGCAATACACTCCAGAGGAATATGAACGTTGCATAGTGTTTGGTTATGACGGCCGATACAAAAGCAAACGATTTGCTTACCTTTCTTCAACAATATTTTTGCAAAGTGGCATAGAAGTGTTTCTTTATACTCGTATGTTAGCTACACCGTTTGTTCTAAGGTAGGTCATTGCGTTTTGCGGCTAGAATAGTGTAACTTGCATAATCATTGAAAAATATTTTACTTCATAGATATTCAATGGCAATAAACTAGGTGCCCTTTTAGGCTGGTAGTTTGTTGAGAATTAAAAAGTGGTGCATCCTAATGTTAAGTTATCTGAATGCTATGTTTTGGTTATGTATAAGTTTCTTATATGCATGATCCAATAATACAGGTCTGTGCAGGAGATCAACTGATGATCAGCTGTTCCTTTGTTTTCATGCCGAGGTTGTCAAACTTCATATAAAAAAAACAAACCATATTTTTTATATATGGAGTTATTTTGGCAATCACAGCAGGACGGCCATTTTGTTCTCTGCTGCACAGACCTGTATTATTGGATCATGCTTATATGTATATAAAATCAGTATGAAGAATTTATTGTGGAATAAATCGTGTTTTATTTCAATTGGTATGTTCGTCAACAGTGACGAAAACACCTCAAGAAATTTCCTTTTTTCTTTTTCCATAAAAACAAACAAGTTATACAGAAACCACTACATACTAAACTTGACAGCTTGTGTCCTAACATAATTGCTATGTGTTGTGTTTGAACATCAATTTCGAAACATGTGTCAGAACACTAATATTTACTGTTCACACAGTCATTTTTGTGTTAGCAACAGATTTTAACAATTTCGAATGCAAAAATTTCCATACTTAAGGCCCTTCTTCACGAGACATAAGTTTGGAAATTTTTGCTAACACAAATTGTCTAAATTCTGTCCTAACACAAGAAATTAACGACTGGACCGAATGTGTTTGTGTTCTAACACATGTTTGGAAATCAATGTTAAAACACAAGGCCCAGGATATATGTTAGAATAAGAAGCTGTACAATAAGACTTGCATTGTGTGAATTGGGACTTAAAAAATATCAAAATTTGATATTTCTTAAGGTGGGTCCACATCTGTAAATATTTGCGCCGAACGCGTTCGACGCAAATATTTCCGGTGCATTTTAGTTAGTGTGGACGTGCGTGGCACACAGAAACGACACAAGAATTTTCGACACATTCAACGCACACGAACCGTGGCTTGTTGGTTTCTGACGAACAACGCAAAAACTTGCGCCGCATGCTGTTCTGGTTTGGACGCATTTGTAGAAATAGTGCTAATTTTATTGTCTTATCATTTGCTTGAGCGAGTAGACGCAAAAATTTTCGTGAATAAATATTTGTGTGATAAATATTTAAAAGCTCGTCCACATCTACAAGCTAAAATTTGTGCCGCAAATATTTTCGGCGAACGCGTTCGGCGCAAATATTTTTAGATGTGGATCCACCTTTACCCTACGCTTAGTCATGCAAGTTCTTGCATGCAAGTTCTGTTTACGAATTATCAACGAAAGATTAATTTGTATTCTTTTCTCTGTCTTTCTCACAGCAAAATCAAAAGCGGGTTAGTGAAAATTTTGAGTGTATTGAGTTTTTCGAACTTGCACTTGCATGTGTAAAGGCCAGGTTAATTCGAAATTCACACTAAAGCAGAGGCCACACTTGCAAACTTGCGTGACACTTTTGCTAAAATTTTGGCTTGTATGATAGTTACGACGCAAATCTCATCATACAACATTCAACCACAAACATTTTTGAGGTTGAGTGGCACTCAGCGGCCATATTGGTTTTTGAATGATAGTGTGAACCAAAAGTGTCATTCAAGAGATATTTTTTGTAGCATAAACCTCATAACTTGGACGCTGAAAATTATATTTTCGAAGAATTCATATATTTTTATGAAATACAAGGCTGTTTGTGTGAGATGTTAAGAAAAAATCATACGACGAGATGTTAAATAATAAGAAATTAAATAATTGAATTAAAAAAATTCATTATAAAAAATGTTTGTTATCAATAAAGCGCACCGAATTTTGTTGTTTTCTGTGTTTGCGTGTCAAATTTTTTTCTTGAATGATGGTTTGAGTGTCGAACATGATCGATAGTATAGACAGTCAAAAGTATCATACAAAAATGATGAATTTTTGAGTGCCACGCAAGTTTGCAAGTGTGGCCTCTGCTTAAGCATTTAAAGGGCCAAATAAACTACGCAAGCGGCTTGCCAAACATGTCAGAAATTTACGTTTGTGCAAGCCTGTTGTGTAATATATGGGGTGTTTTCGAGTTTGACAAGCGGCTTGGCAAGCGGCTTGCAGAAAAATCAAAATATTTAGATATTTTGACTGCTATATTGAATTTGTGGCAAACTGATTGTGTAGTTTATCGTAAAATTAGCTCATTTGCAACAAAATGTCCATACAGTGCGGTTGTCGTGGAGAATTACAATTGAAATTAGTGACTAATGTGAAAAGTCTTTGCTTGTACGAGTCTTCACGAAAGAAGAGACAACAATATATATAAACTTGCTTTATCTGCCGCACCACCTTACAAAAATCCAGAGCCAGGCATAGAGAAATCACACCGTCTAGATTAGCAATAAATATATTAGAAATATGGAAAAAAAACGTCGGCAGAATAATAGAGCAATATTGCTTATTGCTTTAACAGGGAACACCCAATTATGTTAACTCACAATTTAAAGCAAGCCAAGCCAGATGTTTCCTGTGCATTTACAGGAAAACAATATATTTTTGTGTATTTGAACGGAAAATTTTTATTCCACACAATTATTTTAAAATGTAGTTTATTATTTTAATATATTTTTTAATTTTTTCATATTTTTATACCATTTGATGTTTAATGTTAGCAATAATTGGTAATGAAAATTGGTTAACAATTATTGCGACATATTTTGACAGCAATAAATATGTACGAAATGGGCAGTCTACATTGGAGATAACATAGCTTTGACATTTGCTGCAATACATGTTCAAGGCGAATTCAGTACCAGGTAGCCTTATCATCACAGATGATCATCAGCTGATTACACCCCATCAGTCAAACTCTATATAAGGAAAGAGAAAAACTTTAACCCGAACTGTCAAAGCATATATAAAAATAGTCCTACACCTACTTTGTATGTGTGTTGTTTTGATGATAAGGCCACTTGATATTAATTCGCTTTGTACATGTTAACATATTTATTGCTAGTCTAGACGGGGTGTCATGTCTTATTGACATGATTGCTACTTTAGTCAACGTTCAGACGATGCAAGTCTTATTGATCAGATTGTTATATTGTGGGCGAGAGAGGCAAGAGGAAAGAAACGGGTACACAACCTCATGTACCGATGAAATTCGTTTTGCTTTCTCATTCGTAATATAAGAAACGCACAAATTCCTTCACACGTGTATACATTCCTGCAAAAGGAAGAAACAATTAAGCGATGACTTTCATCGTCTGAACGTCAAAAAAAGTTCAAAGAAGAAAAGTAAGAAGCTGATCAATAAGACTTGCATCGTATGAACGTAGACTTACATAGCGTCTTCACGAGCCATTGATTTGTCTTGACAAAAGTCAAAGTCGATATGAAAAAATAGCACTAACATTTTTCTGAATTTTTTATGTATGAAGTTTGACAAATGTTAGAACAAAATCGTGTCTCGTGAAGACGGGGTGTTATTGGCGTGAGAGACGAGGGGAAAAGAAACGAGTACTCGGGTGCATGTACTATCAGTACGTTTTGCTTTCTTATTCGTAAACGCACATAAGCATACACACAATAGTTAACTATATCTACTTAAAAAACATGTCGTCATCAAGACATGCATTGTGTGAACGCCAATAAAAGTTCAAAGAAGAAACAGTAAGAATCTTGTCAATAAGACGTGAATCGTATGAACGCAGACTTAAAAAACATGTCGTCAACAAGACATGAATTGTGTGAACGCCAATGAAAGTTCAAAGAAGAAACAGTAAGAACCTTGTCAATAAGACATGAATCGTATGAACGCAGACAAAAGGGCTGCGCGGCCGACAAAAATTTTATCCAGCCGTTTAGCGCACGGCGCAGTCATTTTAGCCGCTGACCATTTTACATTTTCAGCCGCCTTCGATAAAAATGCCCCGGCTCCATTTTCTTTGCGGAACATTAAATTAGGGATGGGCAAATGGAAAAAATTTATCGATATATATCTTATCGATATTTTTGAACACTATCGATATATATTTTTTAAAAACATCGATATTTCGATACATCGAAACGTATTTAAATAAAAACAATAAAAACAGAAAATTCAAGAAAAACAAAGGAAGAATTAAAACCATATTAAAAAGTAAATGACACAATTTTAAATGGCATCAAATAAGTTACGAGAGCATCATCTTACACTTATATGTTATTTAAACAAGTACTCATCGGATATGTTCATCAGAAGCACTCTTTGCTTTATGTGTTCTTATGTCAATCTGATTCTTTAATCAGGGACTGGTAATTTTTACAGCAGAAGCGACTATTTTGGACGATACTGAAGAAGTCTGGCATATCAAAAAATTTAAATCATCTTCTTCAGTCTCATTGTCGAATTTTGATGTTTTCATAAGTTGCAAATAAGCTTGCTTTTTTAGGTCTGTAACCAAATTTGTTGCGTTTTATTTATTTATTTATTTATTGTAGTTCAGTCAATGGACAAATAATCCTTACAGACTAAGATAACATTCAAAGATAAGGAACTAATACTAAGGTTGTTTATAAAATTTGTATTAAAAAAGAAAAAAGAACTCTATCACGGATAAACATATATATAATTATATACAATATTACTTTGAAAAGTTTACAATTAAATGTAACAATTAAATAGTTTTGAGATCACAGTTATTTCAATAAACTAAAAAGAAGCAATTTAAACTCTGATTTTTCAGTGCTAAATTCGATAAAAGATTTTGAATCTTTTTGAATATTATAATTTATTTCGTTCAAGAAAGAGAATGTACGTGATAAGGTACCATTACGAGAATAATCTGTACGATGAAATGGAACATCGAAAAGTTTAGCGAACCTCATATTCCTGGGAGGTATATAAAACCGTATGGCATAAAGCAAATCAGGGCAATCAATAGAACCATTGATAATATCATATAACAGCAAGGCAGATTGAACTTTTCTACGAGACGCCAAAGTACGTAGACCAATAAACAAGCATTTAGATTCATATGGAACGGATGATAAATAAAGTAACGAGCGCGTAGCATATTTGACGAAAAAGCGTTGAACTCTCTCTATACGAGCAATACGATTAGAGACATGGGGATTCCAAATAACAGCAGCATATTCTAGTATAGACCTAACAAAAGACGTATAGATATATTTCAGAGTGTATGGATCAGCAAACTCAGAACAAGTTCTCTTCAGAAAACCCAGTATTTTAAATGCTTTAGGAAGTAAATACTCAACATGAGCATCAAACGACAAGGAGTTATCAAATATAACGCCTAAGTCAAGCTTAAGACTAGAGGTATTCAACCCTACACTATCAATATAAAAGGCTACAACACTGGGGGCAACAGACCTATAGAAGGAAACATGCACACATTTATTAATGTTCAGACTTAAACTATTTAGGCGACACCACTCACTAAGATTATAGAGCTCAGTTTGCATAATTTGGGCATCATGAATCGAATCTAATTTTAAGAAAAATTTTAAATCATCAGCATATAATAAATAATTTGATTTCAAGAAACAACTACCGATATCGTTAATAAAGAGGTTGAACAATAAAGGACCGAGTATACTACCCTGAGGTACACCCGACATTTGCAGATAAGGCAGAGAACTATAACCTTCAATATTAACGGAACAAGTTCTATTGGACAAGTAAGACGTAATCCAGACTAAGAAATTAGAATGGAACCCCATTAACTTCAATTTAGATAATAAGACCGAATGCGATAATTTATCAAAAGCTTTTGAAAAGTCAGTATAAATCACCTCAACTTGGGCGCCGTTAACCAGGGCCTCTAAACAGTATTCCTTAAATAGCAACAGATTCGTTACAGTAGACCTTCCAGCATAGAAACCATGCTGGTAAGGCGAAATCCAACTCTTTGTCAGGAAGAACAGTTTCTTATGAATGATGTGCTCAAAAATTTTAGAGACACAAGTTAATTTAGAAATTGGCCTATAACACCTAACGTCATCTCTCCTTCCATCCTTAAAAATAGGAGTGGCAGTCGCATACTTCCATCTATTAATAAATACACCCTCCTTAAGTGACAAGTTGAAAATAAAAGTCAATGCAGGAATAAAAGACGAGGCAGCCTTCTTCAATAAATGAGTACATAGGCCATCAAAATCAGATTTGAATGAAATCTTAGCCTGAATGATTGCTTCAGATACATCATCCTCAGACAAAATAAAGAATCCCACGTTTAAGTTAGTATGAGTCCCTGAAGTAGAAATATTATCTCCAGGTGGTTCGAAGTTAGATTTAAAAAATGATGCAAACATATTAACGGCCTCTTCGCAAGAGTTAGAAACTATCCCATCCAGCTGAACTGTCGAAGGAATATCAGACGATTGTTTCTTAGATTTTATGTAAGACCAGAATGACTTAGGGTTACTTTTTATTTCGTGTTCCTTAGATAAGAGAAATTGTTTATAAAGAAATTTATTCAAGAAGTTGAATTCACGGCGGTAGTGAAAAAACTTGGCTTCAGACTCAGAATCACCCATATCTATAAATTTCCTATGAAATTTATTACGCAAATTCTTTAGATTTTTGAGACCCCTAGTGTACCATGGTAGTTTATAAGGCTTCTTATTCTTAGTTGGAATATTATTACAGCAGATATCACGCACTTTCTGTAGAAATAAATCATAACATTCATTAGTATTTAACTTATCAAACGAATCGGTCCAATTTATAGCCTCAAACAAGGAATTAAGCACATCAAAATTTCATAAGTTAAAGTTAAAGTCATTAGCAATTGCCGATTGAGAATATTTGAAAAAAGTTATGTTATCAATTTCAATAACCAGAGGTTTGTGATGAATATTAGGTTGAGAAATACACAGTAAAGGAACATAAATTTTGTATTTAAGAAATTCAGATAAAAATATAAGATCTAGAAAACGATTTAATAGATTGGAAAAGTTATTAATTTGACGCAGATTAAGAGAAAATAAACTATCAATAAGATTAATTTCATGACTATGGTTTACGTTGCAAGGCGTTAGTAATGAGCCGTCAGATAACATTGACCAAGAGATATTTTTTAAATTGAAGTCGCCAAGTACACAAAGACTGTCATTTACTGTGAAGTTCTCACCTATAGATAAAATGTTAGAAACATGAGCATCATATAAACAATCAGAGCTATTAGGCGGAATATAAGATGCACATACCAGAAAAGAACAGCTTACATTAGATATGGATACAATTATTTGGTCCACCAAACCATTAAGATCATTAATACAGCACAGAGAGGACTTAAATCGGATTTTCACTGCAACTAAAACACCTCCACCTAATAAGAGGCCAGTGGAGAATGGATCCCTATCTTTACGGTAAACATTCCAAAGATTGGGGTCAAAATATTCAGCATTGGAAAAATCACTGTTCAACCAGGTTTCAACTAACACGAAAACATCAAAATCGCATTGCGAGGAAAAATCATAGACTATCTTAGACTTGGATCGCATACCAGAGAGATTTTCCCATGTGTCTACCACACAAATTACAAGAAGCGGGTTGGATACATATACTTTTTTTAATTTCCACACAGAAGACATTTATTTACCCGAATCAACGTCTATCAAACCAAAACCATTGTGTCTCCGTATTGACTGTTATTATGAAAAAGCCCCATTTTCTTCGCGTCAGTTTAAAAAACGCGTGATACATGCAGTAATGCGAGTTTCGTATACAGTTTAAAAACGGCTAAAATTTATAAAAAGCTCTTAAAAATATCGAAAGCGATACTCGTAAATAAGAATCGATATCTCGGTTTCTGAAATATCGGCGGCTTAAGTCCAGTTTAGTGACACAGCTCCAAATACAAAAAAAAATTACGTAGGGGAATAGAAAATGCAAAAATAAGAAGAAAATGTTAAATTAAAACATTGGGGGAAACGCTTAGTTTTCGAGTTATGAGCTTCTGAAGTTTTCATATATATAAACATACAAATGTAATTTTCTACTATATTTTTGAACGTATATGGCCAATATTGGTATCATTTTAAAGCTTTTGAATAGATCTTTCTGAATATTCAAAAATTTTAAAATTTGTTTAAGCCATTACGATGCGGGGATGAGTTTACGAAAATCCGAATTTACGAAAATCCGGCTGTACAGAAGGGTTTTATTCAGCGAAGCCGCTATTCGACGTACATAGAGGAGAAAATCCTTAAGCCCGGCCGAAGGCCGGCTGTACAGAAAGGCTTTACTCAGCGAAGCCGCTATTCGACATAATAGAGGAAAAAATCCTTAAGCCCGGCCGAAGGCCGGCCGTGCTGAGAATCTTTACTCAGCGAAGCCACATTTTAAAATATTTACCACCACCTAAAATATATTCTTAAAACCTTTTAAACAATGCCAATATGTATTGAATGTTGGAAAATATAACGTATAATCACAGTTTTATATGAAAATTTCAGAGGCCCATAACTCGGAAAATATGGGTTGCCGCCAACTTTTTTATTATATATTTTCTTCTTATTCTTCAATTCCCTATAAGATAGGCTATTTTTATTTTGGACCTACTTGGCTAAACTGGATTTGTTCCGAAAATCCTTTCATTTGAATAAATTGCATACTTACCTAGTGATCTTTCTTAACATTTTAGTGTAAAATTTTGTACAAACTGTATTAAGAGCTAAAGATTTATTTAAAAGCTTTAAAATGATACCAATATTGGCCATATATGTTCAAAAATATAGTAGAAAATTACATATGTATGTTTATGTATATGAAAACTTTAGAAGCTCATAACTCGAAAACTAAGCGTTTCCCCCAATGTTTTAATTTAACATTTTCTTCTTATTTTTGCATTTTCTATCCTCCTATGTATTTTTTTTCTTTATTTGGAGCTGTGTCACTAAACTGGACTTGTTCCATACATATCGATATTTTCGATATATATCGATATTTTTTTCTTAAATATCGATATTTTGATATATCGATACATTTTATATTATTATTATTATTATATATATATATATATATATATATATATATATATATATATATATATATATATATATATATATATATATATATATATATATATATATATATATATATATATATATATATATATATATATATATATATATATATATATATATATATATATATATATATATATATATATATATATATATATATATATATATATTTATAGATATGTATGCAAAGTAGTTCGTATGGGGTCGAAAAAAATCTTACCTTTTTTAAATGCAATATTATAAAACTAAAAAAACATTAATATGCTATTTGGTAGTTTTGTTCTAGTTCTTTTAAAACCAGAGAAATCTAGCTTTGTTTATGCCGGCGTTCGATAGCAGTCGGCTTTTAGGTTAGCAGTTTCATTGCAGACGGGACTGCAAAGCGGTTGCGTTTTATACGATCATTTTTGTTGCCAGATTATCACTTATTTCCCTTCTTTTACACTGCCGCCGTTATGTTTTTATCTCTTCCGCAGAAGTGTGAGTTATAGTTAGAGCACATAAAGATCGATTAATGAGGTCCATGAAAGTAACCAGCTGCTCCTGTTGATGCTGTCAACCTTTTTTTTCAAGAAATTAAAAATTTTTAAATGGCTTTATTTAGCGCACCGTATTTTTGTCGTGTTTGCGTCGTCGGCTACAATCTAGTAGCTTAAAATTTACCCCCTTCCTGTTGACTGATTGACCTGAAATTTTGAAATCACCTTTTCTTTTGGTGAAAATACAATGTTATAATTACAAAAGCGGATTGCGTCACTCCCATAAAAAGTTATATTTACTTTTACCCTCTTCTAATTTACCATTTGATTTGAAATATGGTAAGCACCTTTAGTTTTGATGACAATGCAATTGTATGACTAAAAAGTGGGCAGCGGCACGTCCAGGTATTATTGTAAGTCAAAGATGACCGCCACAAAATGGGAAATTTTTTATTTGCTTACAAACACCTCAATATGGATATCAAATGAAAGGTTTTAAGTAGTTTTAGTAGTAGAATAAAGCACGGAATGAAAAGAAATATCAATTCCAAAATGGCGGCAAGTACAAAAGGGGGACATATTGTCAGCTCCCTTAATATGGATATTAAATGAAAGCGTTTGGCTACTATAGTGCAGCACACCGTAAAAAAGAGTCGCGAGTCGAAGGTATAGTCTGAAACAATCACCCGTATGATGTATGTCGAAGTCGAATTTGTGACTACGACAAATTATCATAGAATAAATATAAGTTTTAATAGTTCTCTTTTTTCTAGGACATTTAGTCGTAGTCACATATTAGACTTCGGGATACAAAATAAGATCATGGAGTTTGTACAGGACATCAAATAAAAATCTTAAAAATAAAATAAGTAAAAAATGTTAAGGTAAATGGTTTTATTGTAATGAAACAATAATGATGAGGATAATGTAATAAAAGCAAAAAAAATGCTAGGCACGTCACAATACCACACTCACAACCACTCTGCATGGCATGGATCTGAGAACCGATATAGATTCACGGGACTTATTCCAGTTTTCTAGTTGTTGTTCGATGTTTTTACAGCATAGTTTTCAGTTATTTATTTAATATCGTTTTTGTGTCTCAGTAATTCTCATGTAGTAGTATATTCAACATTTTATTTGTATAATAAAAATTTTATTTGTATAATAAATATGTAATTATTCGCATTCGCAAAAATTTAAATTTATAGCATAATCCATAGTCAACAACGCGCTACGACTTTCTTGTACTCTATATGTTTTTATAGTAACCATTTAACTTGAAAATTTGTTTCTCATTTTATTTAAAATTATATGGATTTTTTAGAAAGTTTCACAAAAAAGGAGTTTTTAGCGTGAAAACAAAAACGATTATATAGTTTTGGCCACGGAATACTCTCTTTTGACAGCCAAAAAAGGCTGTTATCGTGTGTTATGGAGTTTTACATGCAAAATGTTCTTACTAAGATAGTATGAAAGCGATAGTTAAATTAGAAACCACGTTAGAAAATAAGATTTACTTCCTCTTTCATACAATCTTCGTAATGTTGATGTACAATGACGGGTCTGGTTAGTTGTCCATGGTTTTGGCAGTAAATTAAAAAATATAATCTGGAAAAAAGCTTTATAATGCATTTACATTTGAGCGAAATCTAGTACTTACGAGATTTGGAGCTAAATCTACTTGTTTTTTGACTATATTACCATACAAAACGAAATCTATTTCGTCATTAGATTTGATAAAACCTCCTCAAATGCAGAAGTACCTAGTTATACAACCGCGGCGTTTATCATATAGTACTAGAAAATGCTACGTTGATACAGACAATTTACTTTATAAGGTGTGCGCATTAGTTGTATTGCATTTGGAGGCTCTTTTTTCTATGTAGTTTGACATAAGAAAATAATAAATCGTAATCAGCTCTCTTTGATATGGAAACGAAAACTTGATGTCAAAAATCTTTGTGTAAACGGTATAGATATCGATAAGAATTTCAATTGAAATATACTAGATTACGCTCTGGTGTAAATGTAGTATGTATAACAAAATCTAAAGCGTTTACATCAAGTTTTATTGTCATATATCAGCATTTCGTACAAAATACAATATCCACAGCATTGAATACCTACTACTGTGTATTGAATACTGCACAATATGTTCGGTAGTAAGTACTCGGTACTGAAATACTCAACACTTTCACAAAACTACATCCAAGTCTAACCTGCCGTTACACAAGCAAATGATTACTTAGATGTCGTCTACACGCAACAATGTCTAACATGAGAACGTCAAAATAAATCCGACTTATGTTGCGTATAGAGTTCAAATTAGTACTTGTCATGGATTAGACAATTTGTACTGAACATTTTGGAAAAAGGGGGTATAAAAACTCAAAAAATAACGTCACGTAATATCCGAATAAATTATGGTGGTTTAAGTGTAAAATAACCATTTTTTCAATAAAGTTTTACTTTCCGCCAGCTCTAAGTTGTTTATGAGATACTAAACTACTATACAAATTAGCTTTTGTGAAAAGCAATATTATAATAGCTTTCCAAAACGCGTAATTACATTAAAATCGGCTAAAAATTAATGACTCGTGGTATGTTTTTGTTTCTTATTTAAAAATAGCGGTCACGCTAATTTATTTCATCATAATTCGACAACAATTAACACGATAGTAATAATATAAACAGCAAAAGATGCGAAATAAAATTACCATCAAGTCATCCATACAAAAGTTTTTTGTTAACTTCCCATTGTTTCGGAGTTATTCTAAAGCAAACTCACACCATGTAATCGCAAGAGAATTCGCCGTGAACAATTGACATTTGGGCTGTCAAAAAAGCTGATACATTAACATAGTTGACAGTTAAAATATGTAAGCCAAGGCGAATTAATTTTACAGCTGGTGGTAATAATACAAAAAACTCAATATCAATTCGCCTGATTTGCCATATCTGGGAAATACAGAAGACGAAAATTTATTTAAAATGTACTTTTAAGAACTGTGATTACAATTTATATGCTTAAAATAAATACCTTCTGTTTATTGCCACATAAAAGTGTATATGTCTTGCTAATCATTTAAAAACACACGATTAAAAAACAATTGACAGACACAGCCAACGCGGCGAAATAGTCATATGTGCCTCAACACGACCTGTATTATTGGATCATGATGTAAATATTTTCTCAGTGCTAGTTAATCTCTCTTTTTCGTTTAAAATATGTTTAACATCCCGTCTTCACGACACATAATTTTGTTCTAACATTTGTCAAATTTCATACATAAAAACATCAGAAAAATTTTAGTGCTATTTTTCATATCGACTTTGACTTTTGTCAAGACTAATGAATGGCTCGTAAAGACGCTATGTAAACCAGCCAATCTATAAATCAGTAAACATATAAACCATATGTTAAACGCATAAAATTTGGCGTTTAAACTACCGATTCAAACCATATGTTTTTGATCGGTTTTCCACCACAAAACCAGTTATTTTTGAAATTTATCGCTTAAACTAGGGATAATACATGGGGAAGTGATATCCTGCTGTTGAGTTTAAATTATATATAAATTTTAGGTAAGTTTACCAAAACAAATGCTAGTTTTCACTGATTTATTAGACATTAGTCAGCTGAGCTCTCGATAGCACCTGGTATGAAATTGACTTAGAGCATGGTGAAATAAGTATACAGGTGGCAGCATAACGTCAGCTGAATATTTTTTGCTCTGCTAGTTTTGTGCATAGTCCACGTCCAGCACGTATATATTTTTGACAAGCATCATCTAGTTTTTTGTTGTATTTGTTTCCCATATGCGGCCACCTGTATACTTATTTCACCATGACTTGGAGTTATTAAAAATTTAACGGCGAAAAACTAGACATTTCTTGTTTTTTTTATTACTTTTTGCTATTTTCTTCATGGTGATTCATATGATTTTTCTCATTTCAGCTACAAAATGTATACTTTATGTGTATGCATGTAGCAAGCGAGAATGTAAATTAAACAAACTATAAAATTTCTGTCTATCTATTAATTTCCAATATGTAAAATCTACTGGCAAGTTCAAAAGAGAATCGAAAAAATGTCTGGCGAGAAATGTCTTATGTGTAAAAGGGGATTTAAGGGCCAAATAAACTACGCAAGCGGCTTTCCAAACATGACAGAATTTACCTCTGTACAAGCCTGTTGTGTAATATATGGTTTTTTGTGTTTGACAATCAGCTTGGCAAGCGGTTTGTAGAAAAATCAAAAAATTTAGATATTTTGACTGCCATGTCGAATTTGTAGGAAGCTGCTTGTGTAGTTAATTGTGAAATTGGTTCATTTGCAATAAAATTTGTATAGTGAGGTCTTCGTGGAAAATTAAAATATAAATTAGTAATTAAAGTGAAAAATCTATGCTTGTATGGGCCAGTTTTGTGTAGTCTGTGCACAATGAAATAAGTATGTTTGACAAGCTGCTTGCTTATAGTACTTTTCCATATGCCTGTTTTGGGCCAAAATGCGTGTTTTGCGTAAAATGCATGTTTTCTTACATGTTTCCCATACAATTGTCATGCGAGCAAAACACCTCACAGAGCCTGTTTTGCTACAAAATATGTCGATATTTGTTAGTGCAACATTGCGTTGCCTGTATAATTACAAGTACAACTTTGGGTCATCCATTTACTGTGATTGAAAAATGCGAAAAGTGACACTGACATGGAAAGAAATATTGCGCGCACATGATTTTCGAAGAAGAATGTAAGCAAAACAATGAAAACTTCAAATTTATTACGAAAATTCGAGTTTAAAAACACATACAACATTATGGAAACGTTTCGACATATATTACTCAAAACGACCTGTTTTGCTCATAATGGAAACGTAAATGCATGGTTAGGTATATTCCGCTAGATGGAATTGGCGGCTATCATTGAGCCGCCGACACCGACAGGTTGCGGCGGATATGTATAAAAATTAAGCGACATATGCTTTTCCTTTTTTGTCTTGCATTCAGTGACCTGCGCCTATGGATTTTCATCGGCGGCGGCGGCTGGCACGAAAATCGTCGGCGGCGGCTCAAATTCGGCTGTCTCCCGAAAGCTACATCTGCTTTCCGTTTTTTTGCACTGCTCGTACAAAAAGACGGCTAAGCCGGCTTAAATGCAGATAATTTTAATTTACTTACGGTATAGGTAGTTTTTAAGTATTTATCTATTTTAACTAAATATATATGTATGTTGATAAATAATATGCAAAATCTTGTATATACATACATATCATAAATAGTAGAGTTGTCATGCGAATAAGAATTATTAGAATATTCGAACATCCTTTTTCCATTTTTATTTGAACGAACAAAATTTTTCAATTTAGAATAAAATAATATTCGAACAGTTTTTGCCGAATATTCGAACAACATTTTTAAACTGAGTTTTATAAAAAGTATTTTATATTTACGAATGTAAAATAGCGTTTTATATTAATTATTTTTTTTACCAACTTCAAAAAGAAGGAGGTTATTAATTTGTGTGTATTTTTTATGTTTGTAGACGCATTACTCTGTCATTATTGAACCGATTGTAAATTTTTTTTGGTTCGGAAGGGTTTGCCAATAGTTTGGTCCCATAATTTTTTTCCCGAAATCGGAGAGGAAATTTGCGGAGAGGAAATCATTCATATATCTATCATTTGGGAAACGATTTTCAAAATTCTTTTTTTGTTCGAAAGGGTTTGCGCAAGTTGGTCCCATATTTTTTGTTCCAAAGCCTCTTTCTAGAGCTAAGGCAAGTATCGCACCCGTATTAAATCTAAATTATTGAAGAGATGTAGTAGTAGTAGTAATTTTCTTCTCCTGAAAATTCTTCAGGAGAAGCAAAAAACATGTTAAAATTAAAAATATAGAGATTTTCAATGCGAATTTCTCCAATATAATAAAAAGCCCCATGAAGAGTTCATTTCTGCATGAATTTTGTATATATTTGTAATATTTTAAGAGTTATGTTAGTTAGGGCTTTTTGCTTCATGTTTTTCTGAAACCAATAGCCCTATCTTCACTGAAAGTGTATGAAATGTAATGTTTTAATAGCAAAAAAACCCCCATAAGCAAAAAAGTGTGCTTCAAATGTATATAAAAAATGTCGGTTTTAATGTACATTTCAATCACATTTTATTTTATTTTATTTTTGCATATGGAGGAGAATTTTTCACATCGCTCTATCTTGCCAACCGCTTTAACAGCAAATACTAAAAAGAATAAATTTAAAAAATCAAAAAACTCGAGTGCGTAAAAAATAAAATAAAACAAGACATAAATTTAAAAAAGAAAAAAAAACCCGACTGCGTAAAAAAACTAAATGAAAAACAAAACAAGTCCAGTGTGCGGAACAGAGCGACTTGTACAGACGGGAAGCATTAATAATCGAATCTTCAAATCTTCGCAATAATGGTTCATGGACGTAAAAACTGCTGTGTTCCGCACACTGGACTTGTTTTTTTTCATTTAGTTCTTTTACGCAGTCAGGTTTTTTGTTTTTTTAAATTTATGTCTTTTTAGTTTTCGTACGCTGTCTGCGTACGAAAACTAAAAAGACATAAATGGTTTTAGATTTTTTGTTAAAAGTCCACTTTTTATGCAATTGCGTTTTTTGGTTGTTAAACAATTTTAAACCATCACAGATCCTAAATGGTCATTCGAAATTAAAAATCAGAATAGATAATAGATAATTTTCAAATACCTGTCGAATGATACCCATTTCGATATAGTTCGCCAAAATTTTATTTTCTCATATTCACAAAATGGCGTCTATTAGCCGCCATATTGAATTTTGATTACTGTCATATCGTTAGTGACATTGCCGGGATTAAGACGAATCGATTGACGTAAGAATCATCAAAATCGGTTCACGCGTTCGGTTTATATAGTACCGCATAATGTGTACTTCATAAGCATAGCTGCCAGAAAAGACGATTTTTTACGATATGACACAAATACGATATGACATACTGTGTTGTCATCTCGTAGGTTTTTTACGATATGCCAACATTGTCAAAGCCATACACCGTGCATGGTTTTCTCAGTGTTGTCATACTGTAAAAAACCTATGATATTACAACACAGTATGTCATATCGTTTTTTGTGATATCGTAAAAAATCGCTATTTCTGGCAGCTATGTTCATAAGGTATGGTGGTTGTTTTGCATTTGACGGATCTTTTTTTCTATGCAGTTTGACATTTCAAAATAAAAAGGTATGGAAACGAAATCTTGATAAATGTCAAAAAGCATTGTGTAAAGGGTATAGATTTCAATTGAAATCTACCAGATTTCGCTCTGGTGTAAATGCAGTATTATTGATTTATTATGTTGACCATATGAGAACAGGTGGCACAATGCAATATAATGCATTTTTAACAAATCAGTTGTATTTTGTTTCTTATGAACAAAGTAATTTTGGAAAAATTATTTTCTACATAAAATGTTCGCAATATTATTTATTATTTCATTATATTTATTAATTTCATTCATTTCTTCAAAACGTCAAACGCAGTACAAAAATTTGGAGCACAAATTACTATAAAAGTTTACAGTTTATGTTTGCACTAATTGTCAACAAAAATTCGTTGAAAATTATTGCAACATATATTGCAAATACCTGCAATGAACTGTCTCCACTAGCAATAACATAGTTTTCACAATTGCTGCAATATATGTTAACATATTTATTGCTATTCGAGAGTCTCGACTCGTAACGGGGGCTATTGCACCATATGTATATTGATAGTCTCCATATACACCAATATAATTTTTACATTTTTGCAATATGTTTTGACATATTTCTGGTTAGTATGTAGCTATTTTTGTTTTAATCATTCTCCGAAATTGGTTTTATTTTGGTAACTAAGAGCTTTGTAGTGAAATTCACAAAGTTTTAACACTTAAATAAAAGCTGATTTTGTCTCCAATAATTACTGTTTGTATTAACGATAATTTGATGTATTTAACGCCTTTGTTAAAATTTTATATCACTTCCCAACACGATTAAAATAAACGAAAATAAAAAAGAGGAATAAAAAAAACGAGTTTATAGTTGCACACAAACATATTTTCATGAATTTCTTTAATTTAGAGATGTAAAAGTTGAACTAAATGTTTAAATAATATAAATATTGTTATTTATATATTAAAGACTTAATATGTGTGTATATTGTCGATAAATTATATGAGTTTTGCCAAAAGACGACGCACAGTGCTTTGTCCCCATATAGTGAATCGGCAAAATTAGAGAAGTTATCGTAGAAAAATGAAATTTGGTGTGCTGGTTCAAAATATGTTAGTTAAGAAAAATTCGAAGTTTCGGAAAAATCGGTGCAAGGACATGACCACCTCCCATACATAATTTTTCTCAAAAACTAAATTGTAACTACATTAGTGATCAGAATGCACTGAAAACTTATAACAACTTATAAAACTATATTTTTGGGCTCTCTGAGAAATTTCGCTTCATTCGATACACGGACATGACCATCTCCCATATATCCTTTTTCTCATAAACTAAATTTTTGCTACATTAGTGATCAGAATACGCTGAAAACTTATAACAACTTATAAAACTATATTTTTGGGCTCTCTGGAAAATTTCGCTTCATTCGACAAGGACATGACCATCTCCCATATATCCTTTTTCTCATAAACTAAATTTTTGCTACATTAGTGATCAAAATGCAAATAATTTAATATTCTCTTTAAAAAGGGTCATAAATAAAATTGTTTCTAAATTTGCTCAACAAATAAAATAATTAATTTTAATTGTAATTTATGATGTTTGCTTTCAAAATGTATTTCTCAATTTCTTTGAATTCATAATTTTTTTTAATGTGTTTTGTAGACCTAAGTGACGATAATTCCGGATCCGACATTAATAACAAATGAGCCATTAAATCTCTATTTGTATTTTCTCTCGCCGTTTTTCTTGTATGGGATAATCGCACATTCCTTATATTTTTATGACTGGCCTCTAAGGCTTCTTCGGACAAACTACCTAGAATAAAAATAGTTTTAAAAAATGTGTAAAACGTTTTTTTGATATTTTATTACCTATTGGCAAGTTGAAGTATTCCAGAACATCGCACCCATGCACTAAAACCTTATGAACAGTACTTGGCATATAATACCAGCCATACTGTATTAAATATGAGTTTCTAGTAATATTTAGCAGCTCCTTAAACGTTGTCACATTAACCGCGATTCCGCAAGATAAAACTCTTAATATTATGCCAAAATTATCAATAAGACTTCTATCAATCCCCGTAATTTCAGCAGAAATTTCACTATCTTCAAAAAATCGTCGAGCCGTGTTTCCGTCGTTAGTAGTTCCAAATCCCGTTTTTACTTGGTCTATTATTAATCCCGTCCGTGTTTTGAATTCATTTTGAATTCTTTTTTTGTTTTGTGAAAAAATTGAGGCATTTTCCTTATTGACTCTCCAAACTTTAAAAGGAAGACGGTAAGCAATGTGCAATATACATTCAAAAAACCGTATCCAGCAGTGGAGTGTAGAAAGTCCATATTTATAATTATTAATACAAGGGTTCTTAATAATGTTTATATTGTTCATATCTGTAGGGCTTGCATTACATATAAAGCACCTATTGCTGAGTTTGTGTTACTCAAAACACTTGCAACTGAACCATCTATCATTGTGCAGTGCATATCGTAAGACACCTCAACAGTTGAACCATTTGTATCAATTACAGAACATTCCAAATTTTTAAATTTTTCAATAAAATCGTTGTACACTTGGTTAACTAAAACTGGATTCTCTTTTGTTAATACAAATTTAAGCGGTCTACAATACATTGTGGAAGATGGCGTTTTATTTACCCATAATACTTCCTTTGAGTCTAAATTTACCATTCTGAAAAAATAGAAATTTTAAATATAAAAGCATAATTGTGGAATGCACGTATAAATGTACATCTGTGTATAATAATTTACATACCTCAGAGGGACAAAGGCTACAAAAAAAATGAACTCGTCGGAACTATTTTCGTTTTCAAATTTTTGCTTATATCGACTATGGCCAGAGCTACCATCCATGCCCCACTTGCAAATTAGGGACAGCTTTGTACATTTTTGTTCCGTATTACAAATTTTAATCACACTTTCCGCCGTTTTACACATTATACATTTTAAGTCAACCTCTGCTGAAATTTCAGTCGTTGCAATAGAGGGTAAGAATTTTAATTTTTCATTTCTTAACGCATATAATGATGGCAAACAGTTTGGATGAAGCTCATTAATTGCTTCCCGCAATACGTTATATTTTCGTTCCGACAAATCCAAATCCATGTATAGCGCCAATGACTTTTCAATAGAAATGCATTTTACATCTGCCTTAGTGCTGTCTAAATTATTATTACACCTCTTTCTTAATTTGTCTGCTGCATATTGAAGTTCTTCAAACGAATAATTTTCAATCAATTCTGAAATCTTTCTATTTTTTGATCTAACAGAACTTTGACTGAATACTTTCTTTTTTCTACCAGATTTAGTCATTTCTTCATTTGTAGTATGTGACTCGTTTGTTTCCATATCTGATGCTATTGAAGATTCCATTGTTTCCAGTTGTTCTATGTCAGATACAATAGATATCTTATGTTCGCAAGTTTTGCTCGTGCTTGGTTCCTAAATATTTTAGTTTTAAAGTTCAACTCTTTTACTTAGATTAAAAAGAATATCAATATACAACTTACATTGTCTGGGTCGAAAAATTTCCAATTCAACCACTTAGAATACTTTTTATCGAAGAATTGTCTATTGGATCTACTCTCGCGCCAATATTTTTTTATTTTATTGTCAAACAATTTAATTTTTCTTAACAACACTTCTTTTTCAAGACTTGAATCCCCAATTTTGCCTTTTATAAATTTATATACTTCTGGGATTTTATTTTTTGAAGACACTGATAACCAAAAATCAACTATATCGGAATTAATAATACAATTTGTCATTATCGAAAAATATTGCTTCACAACTAGTAAATAAATTTAACAAAATAGTTTTATTATGCATATACATATGTATATAGAGATGAATCAGTGAGATTATTTAACTTACGAACGAGATGAACCAGTGAGATTATTTAACTCACGAGGGCTCACTATTAGATTATAATGACTACTGCAGCACGAGGTTATTTCAATATTGACTAGGTATTAATTTAATGTTTTAGTGGTAATTCCACAATTAATTCAAATATTATTGATAAAAAAAATGGTGAAAACTTCAAAACAATCGCAAACTATTAGAAAATGATGACGTTAAACGGAAATAAACATGCTCTCATCTCTTGCTCAAATATAAAAAATAACGGAAAATAGCAAAATGTAAATAACAATATCAATCATATCCAGGGTTGTCAGATTTTTTCTGGCCTATTTCGCCAAATTGATTTTAAAAATCGCTAAAAGTCACCAAAATCAATTTTATGCAGTTTTTCTTAATAAATATTTGATACTAAATTTAATTTTATATAACACTTTTTTTAATATAATTTTTTAGAAAATAATCGTGTAGAAATTTAACAGAAAATCGCCAAAAGTAGAAATAAAGTCGCCAAAAATTATATATTGTAAATTTTTCTCATCCAAATTCAAAACGAATTAATTAAAATAACTAATATAACAAAAATCATAAAAATCAAGTTGGTTTCATTTTTTGCAGACGAGTTTTGGTAGGATTTATTTTTTTTATCTACTCGTTCAACAAACTAATTTTCCTGAATTACAAAAATTTTTAATTTAAATTTTGTTAAAAAAATAGCCACAATATCGCCATTGAATTTATTTATCGCCAGAAAAATCACCATGTCGCCAAACCAAAAATTTAGACGCCAAACAAGTTTAAAAATCTGACATCTGATTATTATTAGCACACACAACAACAAAATGCAGTGTGTTCACGGAGTAAATGAGTTGAAACATAGGGAAAACAATGAATCGAAAAGCAAAAAGGAAAACATGAATCAGCTGTTTACAAACAAATGTTGATTACTTGATACTTTTTACTGGATGTCGTTAGTTTACTTTTTGTGATTTTTTTTACTGAGAGTAAAATCATGCTTACTCTCCCAGTAAAAGTTACTGTATATTTTTTACTCGAAAAGTTCTCAAACAGAGCTACAGTCAATAAAATTGCACAGCTTGCAAAAATTGAATTGAACATTGAACGTCGCTGGAGCACTTTACTTGGAAAAAATTATATAATCACTAGCTGACCCCGGTCCGCGTTGCTGGCCCTAAGCAAACATTAGTGTTGTATATGGCATTGGTGGTACAATATGAAAATTGGATTTTGCCCACGAATAATAGTGGGTGTTTTTTATTGAGGTATAGAACTTTAAGTTGGCATCACTTTTTTAACTGGCGGCCATTTTGTCAGCTGTCAAGTGATTAATATTTAATTTGGTTTGCCATTTCATCATGACCATGCAATGCGTCGTGATTTTGGTGTATGGGCCGAAAATGAGATTGATCTCGATGCTGATTTTCATCGCAAAATTTTGTTCAGTGATGAGGCTCATTTTTGGTTGAATGGCTACGTCAACAAGCAAAATTGCCACATTTGGAGTGAAGAGAATCCACATGAGACCCTTGAGACGCCATTACATCCACAAAAACTGACTGTTTGGTGTGCTCTATGGGCTGGTGGAGTCATTGGGCCATACTTCTGCCGAAATAATGCTGGAGAGTCAGTTACCGTTAATGGAGACCGGTATAGAGCCATGATAACCGACTATTTTGTTCCCGAATTAGATGGCATGAATGTGGATGAGTTGTGGTTCCAACAACACGGCGCTACATGCCACACAGCGCACGTCACAATCGATTTATTGAAGGAAACATTCGATGAGCGCATAATTTCGCGGAATGGACCTGTCAATTGGCCACCAAGATCGTGTGATTTGACACCATTGGATTATTTTCTTTGGGGATATGTGAAGTCGCTCGTCTACGCCAACAAACCAGAAACGTTAGGGGACTTGGAAGCCAACATTCGTGGCGTTATTGCCAACATACGGCCCCATATGCTCGAAAAAGTGGTTGAAAATTGGACCTGTAGAATTGGCTTTATTCGAGCCAGCCGCGGCGGCCACATGCCCGAAATCATATTTAAACATTAATGACATAAAATTATCCTTCCAATAAAGCCAAATTGATGGACATTAAAACGATTTTCTTGTGTTTTATTTCAATTCGAAGTTCTATACCCGTAAAAAAAACACCCGTTATAATATTAGAATAGAATTAGAATAATATTATTAGAATAATATTGCGCCATCTGCCGGACGAACTTCAAACTACACAGAAACACTACTCACGCCCTATAGAGCATGTATATGAAGTTTGGTCAAAATCGGTTCAGTAGTTCTTGAGTTACGGTGCAAAAACACAAACAAACTAAAAATTGCGCCATCTGTCTGACGAATCACTATTTCTGAAAGGGGCGTAGCATTTACCGGGGTAGAATATATATAAAAGCACACGCCGGTCTTTTACAAATATTTTGTGGGGTGGAAGGCGAAAATCTGTTGGGGCATTGAAGAGTTCACCCCTAACAAATAAACGTGTTTTTGATTTTTATATATATTAAGATATTTTTGGTCTTTGTAAAACTAAAAAATATAGATGTTTTAAAAAAATACAAAATTTCAAATTTCCGGTTAAAAATCTTAAATTTTTTTTTACTGGTGGTTAGATTTGTTAACAAAGTATATGAATCAAAAATAAAAATTCGCCTACTTTTTATTTATATATTTTTTTAATTTTTTCAAAGTTTGCAAAACTTTAGGGTTTCCGTCAAAATAAAAAGAAAAAATTCTTTAAATTTTTGTCACTAAAAAATTATACACTACATCAAAATTTGATTAATTTTTTATAGTAATAAAACAAAAAAATTTTATAAACTTATTTTTTTTAAATTTTGGCAGTACCATAAACTTAGGTCTTTGCAACTTTTTCTGAAACTTAGGAAATATGTCTTAAAAAATTCATATAAGTTTTACATTTCCGGGTGAAAAATCTAAAACTTGTTTACATATTCTATTTAAGCCCTTTACAATGTAGTAAAATCACAAATAAAAAATTACCTACTCTTAAAAAAAAATTTTTTTCACTCTATCAAACTTTTGCATTTTGGGAATTCCAAATAAAAAATCGCAAAAGTTTTCGATTGCACAAACAACTTTTCTATATAAAATATTTACAAAAAATTATTTTTGTTTTTTTGTACCTATAGTTATAAACAAAACTGTTAAGTTTCAAAGCAGTACAATAAAAAATTAAATTTTAAGATTTTTTTGTAACACAGTAAAAACCGTTTTTCCGTTCAACAGTTTTACCTCAAACATTTTCTGACTTTAGCGCCCTCTACTGTTAACAAAAAGACGAGATGATAAATTCTATTTACGAATTTATTTAAGGTACTTTGTTAGCTTTACAAAAATGTATATTACTTAAATATTCTAAGCACTTTATTTTATTTTAATTTTGCCTATGGGACAAAGCACTGTGCGACGTGCTTTACCTGAACAGCTGGCTGATGTCTACATATTCAATAACACCACTAAAATTTTTGCCGTTTAGTTAACGCAGCTAATATTGTTTAAAAGTGTTAACGAATAGTAAAAACAATAATTTTGATGTAAACTTATTTAAATGACTTGATTAGCGTGAAAACAAGTTTGTGAATTGCACTACTGACTGAAAGTCGAATACATTGGAAACTTATATATAATAGTGCATTTACACCAGAGCGAAATCTAGTACTTAGATGTGGAGATAAATCTAGTTGTTTTTACTAGATTTCCCATACAAAACGAAATCTTCCACGCCACTAGATTTTGACAAAATCTACTAAAATCTAGTAGTACTTGGTTATACAACCGTGGTTTTGCTCATATAGTACTTAAAAATACTACGCTGTTCCAGAATATGAACTTTATAAGGTGTGCGCAGTAGTTATTTTGCATTTGACGGATCTTCTTTTCTATACAGTTTGACATTTCAAAATAAAAAAGGTTAAGCAACTATCTCTGCTATGGAAACGAAATCTTGATAAATGGCAAAAAGCCGTGTGTAAACGGTATAGATTTCGACATAGATTTGAATTGAAATCTACCAGATTTCGCTCTGTTGTAAATGTAGTATAATTGGCAATGTTTTCCGTTTATATGCAAATTCTTTCGTTAATTGTTGATAATTTCCATGAGTTTGCTAATTGCAAATAAAAAATTAAATCACCGTTTATGAGAAGAAATGGAAATAAGTCATGCGGATAATCATACTGTGCGAAAATATTGAAAACACTTGCAAAAAAGCATTAAAAACTTTGTTGATTACATATATAAGAACTATTACCACAGTCTAACCAGACGCGACACGAGCCGGAAGATATTTCCGTCTCAGCCGAAGTGGCCGGCATCACAAAAGAGAAATAAGAAAGTATTAATGTTTCTTTTTGTTTTGTTTTACGCATACATTTGACAAATCTGCAACACTTTTAATTGGATAATATGAAACACCAAAACGTAGTTGTTGTCTCTTTCCCAACTAGCCGGCATAAAAACCTGATTTAGGCAATTTTCAACTGTCGAAGTTGACGTGTCTGGTTAGACTGTCCTATTACCATGTGTAAGCGCATGGTTATTTATATTGCTTGAGCCGCCCACTCCAGCTAGTGGCGACGGTGATATAACAAAATTAAGCGGCAGCTAAAAGAAAATCTAATACGATGCCGGTCAACTTCATTTTTATTACGCCGAAAAACTCGGGAAATTTATAGAATAAATATGGTAGCGCGAAATGCAAAAATGTTTGTTTAAAACGAGATATATTGATATATTAAAGGTTTATATCAATATAAGACTACCGCTATATCACTAAATAAACATAGCGAAATCTATTAACATTAAAAAAAATGAAAAAAATTGACTGCAATCGAACAAGACTGCATAGAAGCCGCTACGAATATGAAATAGTTCGGTACGTCTGCATATGATCAAAATGACTGCATACAAACTGTTAGCATGAAAAACAGACTGTAATCAAATCACGGTGCATATATATATATATATATATATATATATATATATATATATATATATATATATATATATATATATATATATATATATATATATATATATATATATATATATATATATATATATATATATATATATATATATATATATATATATATATATATATATATATATATATATATATATATATATATATATATATATATATATATATATATATATAAAACAGCACCCACGGCTGAATAAATATTGCTGGCAGAAAAACAAAACCACACAGAAAAAATTATCATCAAAAAATTGTCTAACAAAATTTTGTCTAAAAATAAATTTAATTTTGTTTGACTCTGGGACGCAAACCAAAAACAACAGGAAAAACTGTGTCCTAAAAACAACTCCGATGACGACATACACGCAAATAAGAACAACAACAATGATAGCAAAAGGAATGTGATTGTACCAAGTTTGCTTACTGATGATTTTTGAGTGAATCAATTCGTTAATGTTGTGGCGTTAATTCTCATTCATTTTTTTACTCTTTACAAGCAAATTATGCAGAAACCACTACATACATACTAAATTTGACAGCTTGTGTCCCAACATAATTGCTCTGGCATGTGTTTGAACATTAATTTCCAAACATGTGTCCAAACACTAACTGACCACACAGTCATTTTTTGTGCTAGCAACAGGTTTTGATAATTGCAAACACAAAAATTTCCAAACTTATGTCTCGTCAAGAGCCGGTGTGAGACATAAGTTTGAAAATTGTTGTGTTAGCAATTGTCAAAATTCTGCCCTAACACAAGAAATTAACGTGTGGACTGAATGGGTTTCTTTTTTTACCATTGTTTGGAAATCAATGTTAAAAAACCAGGCTGAAGAAATATGTTAGAACACAAGCTATCAAATTTAATATATGTACGTTTTTTTTTGATAATTTGTTTGATTTTATGGAAAAAACGAATAAAGAAGGTTAATAAATAAATGTTTTAGATGTTTTTTAATTATTTGTACATTATTTATCTTCATATTCATAAAATTTTTACAAACAGACAAATAATAAAGTGAAATATATAAAAAAAATTCAAAATGCCGTGGTAGATGGGCATTATTTTGCTTGAAAGTATTGTGCCATTTATCGTATAGTATATTGTATAATCGATGGCCCGCTTTACACAGCGTGAGAGAAAACGTCGGCAGAATAATAAAAACAAAATGTCGATTTTTCTCTTAATCTTATACTAGGGGGAGACGTAATATTTCTTTTCCTATAAGATTTCATTTTATGCAAATGCTCATCGCGTTAACATGCACTACTTTTGCATAATTAGTTATTTTATTTTTAAATTTTCACACTAATTTTTGTTTTATAAATCAATTAAACACATTTATTCATTTATTTAACACAGAAATTTTATCAAAAACATTGCTTTTCAGTTATTTTAATAAACACTCACACATGCACACTAAGTCATTTTCCTGTACGTGTGGTTTTTGACAGTTCATGTCATACGATTGTTGTTATAAGAATTCTTATAACAACGCTCTCATAAAAGTTTTTATAACATTGAGATAACACCAATTTGAAGTATACACGTAACATAATTCTCTCTGCGATTGAATTTGACAATATCATCTTAAATATTATGTTACGTGCAGACCTCAAGTTAGAGATAACATAGTTTTGACATTTCTTTACCTTATTATTGGTTTGCTGCTTTTCAATGCTTTTTCCTATGTTTATGGCTAAAACCAATAATAAGGTGACGATTTTCTGTAATACTTATTCATATATTTATTGCTAGTTTCGACGGGGTCTAATCACATAAAAGTGTGACCTCGGTTCAAAGCGAATTCAGTACCAGGTAGCCTTATCAGCACAGCTGATCGTCAGCTGATTATACCCAATCAGTCAAACTCCATATAAAAATAGAAAAACTCACCCGAACTGTCAACGTACAAATAAAAATAATACTATTACAATTTCGTTGTGTGTTGTTTTACTGATAACGCCACTTGATATTAAAGGGCCAAATAAACTACGCAAGCGGCTTGCCAAACATGACAGAAATTTGCGTTTGTATATTGTTATATTGTATAGTCTATTGTAAAATTAGCTCATTTGCAACAAAATTTCCATAGAGTGAGGTTGTCCGGGAAAATTAAAATTTAAATCAGTGATTAATGTGAAAAATCTTTGCTTGTACGAACCAGTTTTGCGTAGTCTGTGTGCAAATGAAAAAAGTATGTTTGCCAAGCCGCTTGCGTAGTTTAGTTGGCCCTTAATTCTTGCAATTCATGTTCTGTACAACCGATTATAAATCGTAATGTGGTGGCATGCAATAACGTCCATGGACATTATTTACATATAAAAGAGGAAATAATGTCAATATAGTATATTATTTCCATTTCCATGTGGAAATAATGTCCTATGAAAAAGCACTGCTTTTTACGCGAGCCA
The DNA here is from genome assembly GCA_956483635.1 of Panzeria rudis. Taxonomy (NCBI): domain Eukaryota; kingdom Metazoa; phylum Arthropoda; class Insecta; order Diptera; family Tachinidae; genus Panzeria; species Panzeria rudis. The sequence continues at coordinate 65,387,818 of OY101449.1, forward strand.
ACTCTTGCAATTCATGTTCTGTACCACCGATTGTAACTCGCAATATGTTGGCTTACAATAAACTCCATGTACATTATTTACATATAAAAAATATCAATAGGCATTATTTCCTTTTTCATGTGGAAGTAATATCCGTTGGAAAAGCACTGGTTTAGCAGAATTTTTTTTATTTCAGGAGCTAACCAATATGTTTCTCCTTTCACATTTGTTTTGGAAGCAAAAAATAAAGAACGTAATGCAACATTAAGAGAAATACATAGTTACTTTAAGCTGCCCACACACGAATGATTTTTGCGTGTGATTTGCTCGCGTACCAAATCTCCACTAACGACAAACAAATCACAATAAACTTAAACGTCAACAGGTACACATGAATTGCAAAGCGAGTGCTGCATTTGTTCTTTTGGTTATTTATTTATTTTAGTATATTATTATTATTTATTTACGTTTTTATCTTTATATATATATATATATATATATATATATATATATATATATATATATATATATATATATATATATATATATATATATATATATATATATATATATATATATATATATATATATATATATATATATATATATATATATATATATATATATATATATATATATATATATATATATATATATATATATATATATATATATATATATATATATATATATATATATATATATATATATATATATATATATATATATATATATATATATATATATATATATATATATATATATATATATATATATATATATATATATATATATATATATATATATATATATATATATATATATATATATATATATATATATCGCTTTTACTTTGTGAAGTTACATTTTCTTTTCTAAATTCTATGAAAAATTGCGTTCGTAGAATACAAAAAAAAACATTCAAGTGTTCGCGCAAAAGCCCACTAACACATCGCACAAATCAGAAGAAATTGAAATTTTTCAATTACTTGTGATTTGTGCGCGCACAGCCCCATTAACAAGTAACACGACGTCGAGCGCGCACAATCACACGCACAAATCACTCGTGTGTGGGCACCTTTATATATTTATATGGACAAAGTTCTTTGCCCAGAATATAAAACATGCCGGCGGCAGTAAAAAACAGGGAAATATATGATATGTCTGGCAACAAAAAATTTTTATTATATAATATATACTCTGCAGTCGCGAACGCAAAATACTCGGAGTTTAATTTCGCGACTACATAATACTCGCGGCATTCCAAAAATGACTTTTCTCCGAAACTAATAATAATTAAAGAAAAATATCGAACTTGTATTGATGTTTTTTTGCTTTACAATATTCAATATTCATATTACAATATTCATATATATATATATATATATATATATATATATATATATATATATATATATATATATATATATATATATATATATATATATATATATATATATATATATATATATATATATATATATATATATATATATATATATATATATATATATATATATATATATATATATATATATATATATATATATATATATATATATATATATATATATATATATATATATATATATATATATATATATATATATATATATATATATATATATATATATATATATATATATATATATATATATATATATATATATATATATATATATATATATATATATATATATATATATATATATATATATATATATGAAAAATCTTCACTTTTAATGATTGAATATTGTAAAACAAAAAAAATATCAATACAAGTTCGATATTTTTCTTTAATTATTATTAGTTTCGGAGAAAAGTCATTTTTGGAATGCCGCGAGTATTATGTAGTCGCGAAATTAAACTCCGAGTATTTTGCGTTCGCGACTGCAGAGTATATATTATATAATAAAAATTTTTTGTTGCCAGACATATCATATATTTCCCTGTTTTTTACTACTGTATAAAATTTTTATAAATACCAAAACAATTCAGTGAAATATATGAAAAATTTATAAAAAGCCGTGCAAATTTACTACACGAATATATACAAATTGTGGCCAAACGTCACTATGTTTACCCAGCCCTTAACAGAAGTTTGAACACAGACATTTTTTGTGACGTCATTCTGCCGACGTTATTTTTTATGTTCAAAAATAAAAATTGCTCGTCTGGTCGCAGTGTCATGAAGACGGGTTGTAAGTTTGGAAATTATTGTGTTCGCAATTGGCAAAATCTGTTGCTAACACAAAAAATTACGCAGTGGACTGTAAATGTTAGCGTTCTGGCACATGTTTGGAAATTGATGTTTAAACACAAGACAGAGCAATTATGTTACGATACTAGCTGTCAAATTTAGTATGTATGTAGTGGTTTCTATATAATTTGCTTGTTTTTATAGAAAAAAAGAAGAAAGAAAGCAAGTAAACAAAATATTTAAATTGTTCTTTAATTATATCCACATTATTTATGTTCATATCTAAAAAATGTATAAAATGCCATACAAGTTTACTACACGAATATATACAAATTGTGGCCAATTGTCACTACATTTACCCAGCCCTTAACAGAACTTTGACGACAGACATTTTTTGTCACGTCATTCTGCCGATGTTATTTCTTATGTTCAGAAATAAAAATTGCACGTCTGGTCGCAGTTTCATGAAGACGGGTTGTAAGTTTGGAAATTATTGTGTTCGCAATTGCCAAAATATGTTGCTAACACAAAAAATTACTGTGTGGACAGTAAATGTTAGTGTTCTGGGACATGTTTGCAAATTGATGTTTAAATACAAGACTGTACAATTATGTTAGGAAAAAAGCTGTCAAATTTAGTATGTATGTAGTGGTTTGTGTATAATTTGTTTGTTTTTATGGGAAAAGAAGTAAGAGGAAATTTGTTGAGGTTCGTGGCCTCATCTTTGGCTTGCATATGTAAATGCTGCGATACTTGAAAGATTTATTAGCATGTGTAAAAGCATAATTAAGTATTTTGCGCTAGATAGAATCATGACACAATAATAAGTATTATTAATATTATTAATGTATATTAATATTATTAATATTAATTTATATTAAATTATATTAATATTATTAATAATTATTATTGTATCATGGATAGAACAAAGCGAATTAATATCAAGTGGGCTTATCATTGAAACTAAACACATACAAAGTAGGTGTAGGACTATTTTTATTTTCACTTTGTCAGTTCGGGTTAAAATTTTTCTCTTTTTTTATGTACAGTTTGACTGATGGGGTGTAATCAGCTGATGATCATCTGTGACGATAAGGTTACCTGGTACTGAATTCGCCTTGGGATAGAATTGGTGGCCAGTGAACCAAACCGATCGGCTCAAAATCAGCGGCTAGCCGCTGTCGCTTGTGTTCTCCTACCCGCGCCGTCGCCGATTTAAATCGGCTTAAAAGCTAAGCCGGCTCTATCAAAGATTAAAGATCTGGTTTTGGATTGTTATGAATGCCATTAAACTACATGTCTTGACATGCTTCTCCTGTAAAATTTGTTTTTGTTAGTTACGCTTTTTTTTTGCATTTTAGCTAACGATATGTAACAAAAAGACTTAAAGTAATCAAATCACTATTCCAACGTGTACAAAATACTGTATAAGATTATTATAAGCAGGAACACTTAAAACAATAAAATTGTTAATGCTATCATTGAAACTGAATTTATAGTACAAACAAACTTAACTTCTTATTCTTCTTCAGGTAAAGTATAATTTAAGAACAACAATTAAATTTAAAGGTATGTTTTCATTGTATAAGAGTAGAATAAATATGAATAAACCAGCCAAATTAAAAAAGAAGGATTTTAGTTCAGTCGCTTGGAGTAATCTACATGTTTAGTTTTTCTTCTAAATAATTTAAATACAGGCATGTTCTGAAATCACGGTGATTTCTAACCACGAAAGATTTTGAAATCACCCGAATGATTTTTTGGTGTTCTGAAAATCACGAGATTTTTAATTTTTGGTCGTGATTTTCATTGTTACAAATCACGAGATAACAGCTAATTTTCTTTGTTTGACTACTAAAAAGAAAAAGTAAATCACGAAAAATGTAAACAAAACGAAATGAAGTTGCCACAAAAAATACAGTCATACTAAATTAGTAAATTTTAAGCTTCTTCTGTGTAAAATAAGTAATTTTATTAAAAAAACAAATAAAGAACAAATCGTATTAACTGTATGTAATCATATTATTATACAATTCAAAGCAAAATGCTTAAAAAACGTCAAGTGATTTGAAATCGTCAGCCTGTTAGCTGACCGGTTTCAAATCACGAGATTTCAAACATTTTAGTGCGCAGAACACCTTTTCGGTGATTTCAAATCACTTTACGATAAAGTGACTTTCAGAACATGCCTGATAAAGTGGAGTTATGTAATTTAGAATTTCCTTAAAAAACTGATTGAAAATCACGAACTTATGGCTACTGAAAAAAATGTTTTTCGTGTTCTAATTTTTCTACATTGTTTTTCTTCTATACAATTAACCTTGAAAAATACTCAATATGATCCATCTATATATGGCTAACTTCCAAAACGTCAGTTGCTTTGTATTCGAACAATGCGCATATAATGTTTCACATCGTCGCAGTACAAAATAATAACAATGCATACCTTTCCAAAACGTCGTCGACAAGTATCAGAAACGCCGCAAAAGAGTAATCAGGGTATCGGTTTCAAAGTTGATGCAATGTTTAGCAACCGCATACATACACGATCTAAATCTGCAGCAGAACTATACAAACTATATTAATACGATTTGGAAGTTAGCCTATCTCACTTGTTTAACAGTAGTGTAACGAATCAAAATTTAAAGTAGAGACAAAACTATTATTTAAAGCAAATATCAATGAATCTATAAATCTGCATACTTAAGAAAATACGTAAATTGTTATAGTATAATAGGTTTCTTTCTTTTTTTGTTAATCGGCTGCAGAGAAAATATGGGATTCTAAGTAACTTACATCGATATTGAACAAATTATGTATTTCAACAAAAAGAGTATCGCCCATGTTCTGGAAAATGTAGCATTTTCAAATCGCTTACGATTTGAAAAACGCATTTCGGCATGTTCTCAAATCCGGGCGATTTGCTAGCGTTTGCTATTTTCCGAAGTTGTGTTCGAGCAATGAAACATATTTTTTATTATAAAGAAAACATAAACAAACAAATAAATTTTAAATTAAAATGCCTACAGCGTTCCTGCTTGCTATACTGGCTTTAAAAAAACTGTAATCATCGCCAGTTCATAAGTAGACAATTGAGACAGACAATTGACAAACTCGAAGCAACTTTTTAAATTGTATGTTTTTAACTAAAATCATGAAAAAACGTAAAAAACTTTTCTTCAAATAAAAAAGAAAACATATTAAATTTAAATTGTGCTTCATTTTATTTTCTCTTTGAGGTGCAGATTAAATAAGATAGACCAGACCGCTTCAGTATACACTAGCGGTTTGAAAACGCCAAATTTCTAGCGTTTTCGTTTGTCAGAACACCTGCTTGGCGTTTTCATATCAAAAACGCCAATTTTAAGCGATATGTGTTATTCAGAACATGGGCATATATCAAAATATATAAAAAAATTTTTAACAAAAACGTATCAACTCCAAATAAAAATTAATAAATTGAAACATATGAAGTATGAAAACAGTCACAACTCAAAATACGAAAACAGTCACAACGTTGGCCGAATAATTTTATTTTTTGCCTCGCTTGTGGAAAAATTGCTATACGTGTTAGCAATTTTTCCACAAATTTTACGCATTCATATTTAGAAAGATGATATAAAAAAGGCGTATCTCGATTTTTTTTCAAAATTGTATTTTTAACGTTTTATGGTAGTCGAACTCTAAATACAACCTGCCTAAAGAGCTAAGTAAACTATGTCCGCTTAAAAATTTTTTTGTATGTAAGTTTTCTAGTTTTTATTCAGTTTTTTCCTTCTCCTTTCCTTTTCCTTCTCCTTCGAGTTACTCCTTTTTTATACTAAGCCATCGCTATTCTGCCTGTGCATAGAATACGATACCAAATTGGATTGGATACAGTTGTGAATCGAATTGGTTTGACATCCTTCTCTCCACAAAACTGGTTGACTGGATTAATAAAATTCGTTTGCAAAGAGTTTTCAACAAGAACTTTATTTTCCAACATGCGCGGTCATAAATTAGTATTATTTTTTAGTTGTTGTAAAAATAAAATATGGCAGAGCTTCCGTCAGGAATTGCCAACCGACATATACCGTCATATAGGAAGCGGGACTCCTAATATCCACTCCTATAGTGTTTATGGTCTCCACCAATGTTAAAAAAAGTTGTACGCGGTAATGGAAAATTCCACAAAAAACGGAGTCGCGATACAGTTAGTAGAGGTAGACCATTATCACGTGCGAGAGTGAGCCACAAAACTCTCGAAGGCCAATAAACGACAGTGGACTGGTTGTATGTACGAAGTCATTGAAAATGGCGCATGATGTTGACTCGCCTATAGCTGCTTTACGACTAAACCCATTAATTTATGCGTTTAAAAGCTGGAACATATCGAGCCTTTGCTGCAATAGAGTCCTGACTCAAAAAAAACTTGTTTTGCAGAAAATTAGTTGAAAGTTTTATATTCACTAAGAAAAACTTTATTATTCTCTCAAGAGTTGAATATACAAGGTATTTGTGTCAAATTTTTACACAATATGAAGAACGATATGACGATTAATTGTGCATTATTAACAAAAAAATCTCGTTTTTGAGTTATGACTCTATTGCAGCAAAGGCTCGATATATTTTCCTTTCTCTAATCACTTCAAACGAAAACAAGCAATTTCGATATGTTTTCATTACTGCACGTCTCCACGCGCAATATTTATTTCCGAACATAAGAAATAACGTCGGCAGAATAACAGCACAAATATGTTCATGTACAGGCTTATGTTCTGAGCTACAGAGCACGTATTGTGGTATTGGACATACATTTAAAAAGTTCACTGAATGGATCGATGTTTTTCGTCTTTATTTTAATTTATTTAATTTTGTTTAAAATTATTTTATTTAAATTTGCTTTATTTTATTAAAAAAACATTGTATTTTTACCACAGCCACAAGTTTATTTTGTTTAATTCACGGAAACAACAAATGCCGATCAAATTTGACAGCTTATGTTCAACATTATTTCTTCAACATAACCCTACATCTGTACCTGATATATTTTTATCATGACAAATGCCAAATTCCATTTAGGGAAAACCGCTAACATAAAACAAATTATTTTTCAATATAAAGTTTAACTTTTGTCATGATAAAAATATATCAGGTATAGACGTAGGGTAAATTAGAATATTTATGGCGCAATTTATTTACAAATAAATGTTTCTGTGGTCCACACGTGAACATATGATGTTAAAAATAGAATTTGACAGATGAGAGCATAATTATTTTCAAGCTTATTGCTCGTGGAGACACCCAGTTAACAAAATTGCATAACTGGCAATTTTAATTTATTGCTGTTTTTTTATAAAAATTTCACAAACATTTTGTAGAATAAATAACAAGTTTAAGCATTTTTATGAAACCATTTTTTGTTTGTTTACTTAATAAAAATATGACAAAATTTGTGTAGAATCCATGTAATATACAAAAATACAGAATATGACACAGAACACCCAATTTTGACGTTTAAAAAGGCCTGCTATCATGTGTTATGCACTTTTACATGCAAAATGTTCAATTACTACCATAATATGAAAGAGATAGTTTAGATAAATTCAAAGCAATAAGACGTGCTATCTCTTTCATATAATCGTCTTAGTGTTGTAACCTGTCAGGCTATGTACAAACTCATCAGAGTACCCCAGTGGATACTTTTGAACGCCGTTAAGGTCAAAAAGGTACAAAGCGGCCACTCACCATAAATTGCTAACGCCGTAAAAAAACGGGAACTTATAAGGTAAAGTACGGTAGCGCCACTAGCAAAATATTGATTTTAAAATCGATTTATATAATGGTTAAAGCTTATATATTGCGAAAAGGCTATTATTATATTAATAAATAAATACAGCGGTATAGAAAAAACGGATAAAAAAAATGAGAAAATTCGACTGCGTACTAGCACGACTGCTACTAACCGAAAGGCTAGTTTAAATAACGCAGTGCAACCGCGAGTTATACAAATTACCCTGTACTACCCACCATATCACAACGACAACTACAAACGATACGGTATGCATATATATATATATATATATATATATATATATATATATATATATATATATATATATATATATATATATATATATATATATATATATATATATATATATATATATATATATATATATATATATATATATATATATATATATATATATATATATATATATATATATATATATATATATATATATATATATATATATCTATATATATATATATATATATATATATATATATATATATATATATATATATATATATATATATATATATATATATATATATATATATATATATATATATATATATATATAATAGATTAGCAACGTAGAACTTTCAGACCATTCCTTGAGTGCAAAATTAATTAGTAAGAAAAGTACCTGATTTCCATCTGTGATATTAATGTTTACTGTGTTGTCCTTTTTTTAGTATAATTTAGCATATGCAATAACATTTGAAACAGCAACAGGTAGCATCTGTCAGCGACAGTTGAATAGATAAAACCTGGAAGAAAAAGGATACAAAGTACACTCTTATGTTACGTTGGAACAACAGGTATACTTCCCGTGATAACTGCAGAGGGAAAAGTATTAAGGGTGTATGGTATTAACGTCTGGCTCCTTTTTGTGAAAATAAAAAAAGTGTTTAAGAGAAGTATCCATAGCCGTACAGCTACCTTCTGAATGGTAGAAAGAAGTAGAGGCGCTACCCGTGCTAAGAAATAAAGATAAAAGACAAAATTAGTAAATAAAAATAAATGAAGATAGATAAACATTTAATGACAATGATATGAAATTTAAGTTGTGTAAAATTTTGCCTCAAAGTATATTTTGTAGGCGTTCGAATAAATAATGTTCTCACTTTAAGTGCCTAACTGGTAAAATACACCAGTTTCACGAAAATGACAACTATCTTTTGATTTTATGGGTTGCCACTATGTTTTTTTCTTGCCACAAGAAAAGTGCAGCAGTCGGATAGGGCTCTAAAACGGCATGGATAATGTTATGGAGGACGAAAATGCTCGTACAAAAATATTTATTATTATTATTGCATTCAATTAAAAGAAATGGTACTCACCGGATAGTTCTGCATAAACAATAAGCCCGGCTAGACACAGGTAAAGGTTGAGACTCTGTCAGGGTCATGGGAGTTCCCCACGTTCAACTGTTGTGGTATATATGGTGAGTATCTCCGCACACCGTTTCCTACTACGAGTTCTCGTAGGTGTCGGAGTATTGTTGCGGACGAGACAAGAAAACTTGCAGGAAACAGTTTTTTGGCACAGTTTTCTCATTATTGAAGTCCAGATACTGTCAAACCTTCTTGTATTTATTTACTAGATTTCACCCACGGCTCCGCTCGCGTTAATACCCCCATCGTGGTACCATTCGAAAAAAATTGTTTAGCCTATGTGTCCTTCTTGACTCAGATCTATCCGTCTACCAAATTTCATTGAGCGGGCTTAGCGTGATTGTGGTTCAAACAAACAAACATCCAAACTTTCACATTTATAATATTAGTAGGATTGACTATTTTGATCAAATGCTGTTTATTTTATTTCTAGTTAATTTCGTTTTTAGTGTTGTATTCACTTTTGTTGGCTTGCACGGATTTTTATATTCAATTTTTTTATTTTAAGGCGTTTTTAATTATTTCTTTTTTAATTTTATTAAAATTTATTTCACCACCTTTATTGTTTTCACTTCCTTTGCGCTGCTTTACTCCTAGAAAAAGTAATTCTAATTTGATTTTCTATCTGTCACTTTTTTATGTATGTTTTGAACATAAATTCGCATTGCTTCTACAAGTCAAGGCGAATCGATACCAGGTGGCAAAAATGATCATCAGCTGACGAAACCAAAGTGTCAAACTTTATGTAAAAAACTAAACAACAACTTTTTATGTATGCATTTTATATGACAGATTGGTTTTGCGAGTTGTTGTTGCTCTAATGCGGCCACTTGTTATTAATACGCTTTGCTACAAATATTACAGTTGCTAGTACTGTAATGTTGGCATAAAATAGTTGTTGTAAGGGGAAGAGAATAATGGCAAATATAGTAAATGTCACAGAGTCGTACGCATATTTCAGGAGGATGTTAAATTGTATTTGACAAAATAAAAATTATGAATGAAATTAAAGTCTTTCTACTTTTATGATAACCTGTTACAAGGAAAAGCTAGGGTAGGATTAAATTGGCGAGGATAGACCAGAGGGGAGTAGACATATTTCGGTTGGAGGAAGAGAAGCAGGAAAATATAGATATAGTGAATTTTCTTTAGTAAATAAACAGGAAAATATGTAATGATTCTGTTTAGCAGAAAAATCTAGAAATATTATATAAAAATAAAAAAATATGGAGATATGGAGGGAACAATATTATTCGATAAAAATCTGAAAATATGGCGATTAGAGAAAATTGGAAAATCCAAGAGAAAATTTTAAGGTTGATAGGATATCGATTAGTGCGTAGCGATCAAAAGTAAAAAGTATTCCAAACTTTTCGCACCGAAGTTAAACTTACTCCTCTCGGGAATAAAATAAAATATATTTAAAATACAAGTGTGTAATTTGTGTAAAGTGATTGTTGGTGGTTAAGCTAAATATTATCCTGGAGTTAGGATAATAGCCACGCAAAAATAACTGGGAGCAGCTAATTAGTAAAGAAATAAAAATTTCACTAAAGATGAAAAAACGTAAGGGATTTAAAATTTCTCTCCTTAATTTTTAGTAGTTTATTAAACAAAATTTATATGCATTTTTTTGTAGCTGGCTATAGAGGCAATTCAATAAAGATAGGAGGAAGTAAGTGGTTGTCCTGAAATAATTATGGAATCATTGGTGTGCGAGCACGACTAGAAAGAAATCCTTGCCAGCTGCGATATATGGTAATATTTATTCATATCATCCTTGAGAAAGAATGGAGCTTCTATCTGTGATATAGCCAGGTAATAAGTGATAATTCTATCCGTGTAGTGTGATGTGTCACAAGAATAAGGAAAATAAAATAAGTAAAAAATGGATATGTCGAAAGAAAGGAAAAATATAATAAAAAATATATAAAAGTTAATCCTGAAGAAATATTTCACAAGTCGTAAACATATTGGGCTAAGAGAAAAAATTTGCGATTCGATAAGATTAATTTAATGAAAAAAAGTAACTATCAACAAAATAATAGATTTTGTATAAAAGAAAAGGAAAAAACGTAATTTTAGTGTATGTGAGAAATTTATAAATTTTTTGTTATAATAGATTGTTGTTAAAGTCATCAGTGTAGAAAGTATTCCCTGTATTTAATTGTCCGTACAGTGAACGGTTTGAATCCGTGGTAAAGTAGTTGTCTGAACTAGGGAAAAGCCTGAAAGTAGTCCATCTTAAATTTCGTGTGAATTCGCTTTTATTATCTTTTTATTTATTTTAATAAACCGGAAACCAAAACAATTTTTGCTTTCTATGTTCAGAACATGCAATTAGTGATTTAACGTAAGTCGTCCTGGAAAGTGCATGATATTTCTACCAATTAGTAAATTAGATTTTATTATTGTATTTGTATGTTGACCTTAGGAAGCAACAATTTATACCGGACAGAAAATTAGTATTGAAGGAATTAGCAATATTCTCAGTAGAAATAAAGAAACCTTTTGCACATACATTATTTTTGTACATACATCATTATTTTTTATTTATTTAGATTTGTTTGATTTTTGTATAATAGGACTATGAGTTTTGTGAGGAATTCCTGTATAAATAAAGAAAGATATATAATAGTCATAAATTTTTTTATATATATAATAAAATTGCATAGTTTTAAGTTTCCGTTTAATAAATATGTCCATTTATATTAGTTTTAAGAAATGAAAATTTTAAATATGTTTTTGGTCTAAAATTTAAAAGGGTTTATGGCATGATGGTAAGGTAAGGTAGGAGAAGTCAGGTGGAGTAGTGGGTCACAAAAAAAAGGAATGATGGAGGATTTAAATGTGACATGGTTGGGTAGGCTACTACTGAGAGAATCATCTGCCTGTGTACGTGGTTGTGAGTAAGTGTTAATGTTTATTGTTTCCGATTGTTTTTGTCTTATTTTTTGTGCGGTGTACCCAGTGAGAAGGGATGGAACCGTCTGAGATATGTTCACTAGTAGAGCTAGCTGGAAACCTCACTGGTGCCTACGGCCGTAACCTATGTTTGCCCTCATAGTAAATATACACAGATTTGTAATATTGTTTATTGGCCAATAGGCTACATGTATTACTGATGAAATAAATAAATAAATAATTAAAAACAACAAATAAACT